>OZ008367.1:193709824-194909824 GCA_963931995.1 Phaonia tiefii
AAATCCAAAATATCCAGAAATGCAAATTAAGGAACAGAGGTATTTCTCTCCCTGGTCCCTGGGCCCGGCCAGAAGACACGAAATACAAAATAATCGTCCGGCAAAAAAAATCGTAAAATAGGAATTTCACCCAACTATTTTGTATCTAACATTTTGTGCTGAAAATCGTGTGTTCTACCCCATTCCCTATAAAATTTTTGTTACGGCAACATTATTACCTTATTATTACTATTAAATACAAATATATGTGAAATTTTGAAAATAAAATAATAAAAAGAATCATGAATTAACATAATTTATGTTTTGTCAAAAAAATTATATTTTTTATATTAAAAATAACCGTTGCCACAGGTGTTTCAAAAATTGCACTTTTCGAAACAACTGAAACCCCGGTTTCTGGGATAGGCGGATTCCTGAATACTCTTCTTACAATCAGCTGACTTTGACAATTTAATTAATTTGAAGTCGCCCAATAACATCTCGTGCAAAGTGTATTTATATCAAGTGGAAGCATTAGCACAGCTGATTTCAGAATTTACCTAGCTAGCAACTGTCAAATTCATGTGTATTTTGTTTTTGTACATGCTTGTTTACTTTCATTGTTGGTATACATACATGGAGAGTTTGACACAACGTCGGTACGAAATAAAAACCAAATGTCTGTTGTTTTTGCCTACAACTACAAAGACCGCCTAATGCTTCCACTTGATATAAATACACTTTGACTAGTGGCACCACCTTCTTCAATACGCCTTGCATTTACGACAGGGTGTTTACATATGTGCTATTGGAGGTCTTATATTTTCTTACAACCTACAACCTTAGTACACCTTGTGAATGCCTTGTGTTTAGCGAAAGAACAAATTTTTTTGAAAAACTAAAAAAAATATTTTTTTTAAAAACGGTTCAGCTCAGGGGATCTTAATGCTAGACACGAAATATTAGGGAATCATCAGAAAACAAACGAAGTACATTTTTAGGGGTGGACAAAAAACAATTTTTTCCCCATCATACAATGTGGTCTACTATTCATATTACAACCTGCTGAGTTGTAAACGAGATGGATAACGCTTATCCTGATTAACTGCTTTTGATCGATAAGGGGGATATTGACTCAAAAAGCAGTGTTTTTTAATAAATAAGAAGAAGTATTAATTTCTACGCCCAAGCAGTGAGTCTGGAACTAGAATGCGCACGCTTATTGGTTGCGAGAAGCTCTCCCCAATCCCTCATGGGAAGTAATGGGAAACCATTTTTATAAATATTTTTAACAAATAATATATTATAAAATAAAATTAGTCAGTTAAAACTAAAATCATTCAAAGTATTATATTTTCTAGGATTACATTTACTTTTATTTAGTTATGGAATACCAATGGCTTGGTGCAATACACTTTGGAAGTTAAAGCTTTCTTAAACACTAATGAAATTGTTATATCTGAAACTCATTTCAGGATCAATAACTTCTTTAGTTTCCCAACTATAAATATTATCAAGACATGCACGCTGATTACACATCTCATGATGGATCTGCTACTCTACTTTTGCCCCAAAAAAAAATGCAGTTCACAATCGTAGTTATTGAAGAGAGATCTGACCTTATCACTATATCCTCTATATATTGCCCTCGAGACACACCATACAGAAACAACAGTAAGACTCGTTTTCTCATTTCTAGGTCATTAATTCTTAGCCTGTGGCGATTACAATGCTAAACATACAGCAAGGGGCTCTCACCTTATAAGTCCAAAAGGGAGGGCAACAACTCTTGTCAATTAAACATCTCTCTCGTAACATCGCTTCCCCAAATTCCACATATTGGCCAACAGATATTAGCAAAATACCCGATCTCATTGATTTATGTACATCGGAAAACATGTCTCCCGAATCTCATGGTCCCGAATCTCATCTCTCACACATCAGTACAGCAGACTGCCTGATTTGTCTTCACATCACTCATGTGTCTTATTGACAGTAACTTCTACACCAAATCTCATGGAATTTTAATGTAAGCTTTACACTAGAAGAACAAGTTGTCAGTACTATACAGAACTCGTCGGTGCATTAAAAAATCTGAAAGTTTTTCTCAAAACTGAATATGATATCATAAATGCAATAGAACATTTCAAACTCTGGGTTGAACAACAAATTATTCCCAATAGAAAAAGACGGGTAAAATAAAAAATAGGAGAAAATAAATCACCCCATTAGATAAATTTATAACTCCTGGACTAACTCTGAAAAGGTTGCTAAATTTGCAGAACACTTGGAAGAGGTATTTACCCCAAATGAATTGGATTCCAACAAAGCTGATATCCAATCTCAAATATCTCTATTCCTGAATAAAACGCATCAGCTTGATTTTCTGCTATGAAAATTCTCCAAATGTTATGTAAAAGATGTCATACGTAAACTCAAACCCAATAAAGCTCCATGCTATGATCTTGTTACTCCCAAAACTCTAAAAGATATTCCAAATGAAGGCCTCTCTCTTGTACCATATATTTATAAGGCATGGTTTTCTCATTGCTTTGTTACACCTCAATGGAAATCACAATGATTCTCAAACCGGGGAAATCTCCCGAACATGTTTCCTCATACCGCCCAATAAGTTTACTACCAATTCTCGGTAACGTCCTGGAGTCTCTGTTTCTAAACACATCTATGCACGTTGTAGTCGTGAAAAATCTATTTCCTATCAATTCGGCTTTAGGAAAAAACATGGTACCATAGAACAAGTTCACATTCTCGTTGATGCGATAAATCAGTCCTTTGGAAAGATGTGCGCGAAGATAAATTCGAATTTAACTAGCAAAGACACAAACCACTTTCGTTAGCACAGCGCTGTTATTACGTTAACAGATATCTGTTGAAGTACTAGAAAGGGAAGTATATTGAAATAAACAAGGTTTTTGGCGAATTAAATTAATAAAAAAAATATAAAAGTGACAAATCGTATAAAAAACATTACGAGCTTTCAGTATTAGTGGCACAAATCTTGAAGAGCTTACCAGCAAACAGTATATTCAGGTTCAATGTATATCATTATAAAAAGGACATTGAGCCCAAATCAAGGATTCTTCACCACCTAAATGAATACTAGCAATAGGTAGGAGCATGTTCTTTTGGGTTATATTACTCCGATGTTTCAGACGAATTTCAGAATACAATAATTTTGGGCGTTTTCTTTTAAGCACTTTACTCTACTTTTGAACACTGCACTGTATCCAAACCAAGGACTCTTGGCGAACAAGGTTCACACAAGATTAAAGCCTCTTGTTAGAGCTTTCCAAATTTACCACCCTTATATTTCAGAGGAATTTCAGAACAGCGATGTATGGAATTTAGTATTGTCCCATGTAATAACATTTTCGTCCACTGTGTCCAAATTAAAAAAACCTCGCGATTTAAATGTATGCCAGGCGTTAGCACATCACTAGTGCTCTCCAAATTGATATTAACCATGATCGTAGCGAACTCGAGAACAAACTTATTTGAAATTTTGTATTGGGCCATGTATTAACATTTTCGCCCACTGTGTCCAAATTAAAAAAAACCTCGCGATTTAAATGTATGCCAGGCGTTAGCACATCACTAGTGGTCTCCAAATTGATATTAACTATGATCGTAGCGAACTCGAGAACAAACTTATTTGAAATTTTGTATTGGGCCATGAATTAACATTTTCGCCCACTGTGTCCAAATTAAAGAAAACCTCGCGATTTAAATGTATGCCAGGCGTTAGCACATCACTAGTGCTCTCCAAATTGATATTAACTATGATCGTAGCGAACTCGAGAACAAACTTATTTGAAATTTTGTATTGGGCCATGTATTAACATTTCCGCCCACTGTGTCCAAATTAAAGAAAACCTCGCGATTTAAATGTATGCCAGGCGTTAGCACATCACTAGTGCTTTTCTGGGTTTTCTTAATCTGGACACAGTGGGCGAAAATGTTAATACATGACCCAATACAAAATTTGAAATAAGTTTGTTCTGGAGTTCGCTACGATCATAGTTAATATCAATTTGGAAAACACTAGTGATGTACTAACTAATTGTGGTCGTCGGTGGAGTAATTGTTAGGTGGCGCAGCTCTTGTACATGACATCCTGGATTCGATCCCTGCTCTGATTACCTTATATTTCAACGACGATTGCCTTCATTAGTTTCGGTGGAACTATCGAGTAGTTCGCTATGAAAAATCTTCTTAAAAACCTGTTCGGAATCGCTGTAAAACTGTACGACTCAATCAGTGATTGTAAAACTAGAAAGCGAACTGCTATCTAAGTTTGAGGAGCTCTTCCCAGTATGTTCGTGGAATGTAATGGGAATATATTTATTTTTATTTGTTATACGGTTCGCGTCAGCTCGATAGTGTGAACGGCACTGCCATTTAGTGGCCGGTGTTGATAACATACACGTACGTACCTAATGGTGATTTCGTTTCTAAACTATAATGTTGCTCTTGTATGAGGCGACATATAAACAATTTTGCAATCGCCCCTTCAAAGTTGAGCCTTTTTTTGGGTGTGAAAAGAACAGAAACATGTTGCATTTTGTCACAACTATATTCTTCCGTTTACTTTTTCACCATGTTTTATTTAAATCGCTTATTTACATTTTTCGACCAGATTATATGGAGACCTAATCGATATTAAGCCATTTTAACAAACTCCTCATAAACACTGATCGACAAAGTACCACCACTATTGGTATTTTTTGTTATTACGCCTTGACTACTAATCCGACCACTTTGTTTGAGAATATACGCGATTTTAACTGAAGCCGCTTAAATAAGCTTAGCGACCCACAGAAAAGGTAAACAAATTAGCTTAGCAAGGACAAATACCGCATACAAAAATACAGATTGTGAGCCATTTTACCGCCCCACAGTCTCCCCTGTGACACGTTGAGAGGGCAGAAATTCAACATTTTTGCACTTTCTGATTGTAACATTCTCAGAAACGAACACAAAACCTTGAAGTACGGTTGCACTTTTTTCCAAACGAACACAAAATGGCACTTTTAGGGCAAAGGGCAGAAAAGTTTTAAATTTTTTCCGAAACGAAATCGCCATAAGTCTGTTGAGAAATGCCCTGAGAATGGCAATGGTGTGCGCAACGTATGCCCTTGGCACAAGCATATGATCATGGGACTAGTTTAAGGGATGCTGAGCCATCATTACTAAAAGTGGATTTCATGACACCTATGCCTACCATTGAGAGAAATGTATTCGTTCATATCCTAGGCAGGTACGACTTTTCCTGCCGTATACTAGGTATTATAAAGTACTTGTCCCCACTCTGATGATTCTAAACATTATGATAATGCAGGTTTTAGATTTTTTTCTAACAGGGTGGGTTTAGACCTAGCACAAATACTACCAGACTATTGTAGTGTTTTTCAGGCAGAAGTCATAGCAATCGGCGACGTTTCACTCTGGTTTGTTCGAAACCCCGCACCGCCTACGGTTTCAATATCTACTCTGACATATGTATCTGCAATCTGTATTCCAGAGTTTAAAATCTGCCCGAGTGGCCGATTGACCGCACTACACACTATAGAGAAAATTCGTTCTTCAGCCGTACAGTCCGTATGTGGAATGAACTTCCGGCTAGTGTGTTTCCCATCAATTGTGACATACAAGCATTCAAGGCAAATATCAACAGACACTACTCGCTCTTTCCACCCTCCACTACCTCAATTTTCCTTCACCAACACAATGCACTGCATTTATAGGGGACAACCCCTGAGTGTTGGTTTGAAAAAAAAAAAAAAAAAAAAAAAAACTCGCGTGGCAATGTACAATATGAGGCGTGCATTTCCGGGGTTTCTAGTAACTCGATTTGGGGATTTGCAACGGCCGGCAACATTAGCCGAATTGAGCTCTCCAGATTTCTTTAGGTTTTTCTAAAGTCACTGATCCATATCAACAAACCCCAGACTCTGGAAGCTCGAAAAAATTAACCGCAAAAAGTGCGGGTACAAGTTTCATCTAAGCAAAAATTTAGGATTATTTTACAGTTTGCTTGACAAGAATTATTTTTCTCGTCTTTTGAGATGGTCTCCTCACCTAACCATTAATGTTTTTCCAACACTTTTTTTGTATTAAAGACTTGGGACTTTGTTGACTTGACAGTTTATCCGTTTTGTCCTTACTATCTTTCTCAAGTAACAGAAAAAGTGTAAAACTGCCCGATGCATGGGTTAAATTCGCTAATGGGATAGGGTGAAGTGCAAGTCAGCTAGCAAATACCATTTAACTTTGTCACCCACCAAATTCGCGAAAATCCGCAAAACCTTGCCAACCCCATTATGACAATGATTTCCAACATTAATTAAAAATCGCCAAAGCTCTAAAGAGTAAGAAATCTCACAAAATCACTAACTTGCAAAATTTCAAGAAATTGCAAACTTGATAATAAACTCTAAAATTTCCTAAATTGTTAAAAATAAAACCGCGAGACCGCAAAAATTCGCGGCCTTTGTTTTAATTTCCCCTATTATTAACATTTTTATGTTTATTTAATAAACATCTATAATTTTGAGCTAAGTTATCTGTGTCTACTTTAAAATTTATCCTCTCCCCAAATGGAACATTATCAATCCGTAACATTTCTAACATATATCTACGTTTTTTATAATTCTCTGTGTTCAGAATAGATGTATTTTCGAAATCTGGATAGTGATTGAAATCTCTACAGTGAGCTGATAACGCTGTTTTCGTTGTTGAATTATAATTCCTATACTTTTGGTCATGCCTATGTCCTGCTATTCTTGTTTTTAATTTAGTCCCTGTTATTCCTACATATACCTTCTCACACTGTTCAATGTCATTACCACCACATGGTATTTTATATACTAAATTTGACATATCTGATTTTTTTAATCTGTCTTTAGTTTTCGTAAATAATCTACCAACATTATTATTTATCTTATGTGCCATTCTATATTTCCCTTTGTTATATATGTTTGAGTTTTCTACCCTTTCCGAAAACCCAGGTACATAAGTTAATGATTTATAAACTTTCGGTTCTAAAATTTCATCCACATTGTGGGATTTTCTAATATTGTATTGTCTTATTAATTTGCAAATGAGTTTATTAGGAAAACTATTATCAATTAATATATTTCTAATTATTTCTTTATTTTTCTTATGGAATCTATTCACTTATTTTTAATACTCTATCTATTAGATTTTTGGCTGTGTTAATAAGAATTCTTTTAGGGTGTTTTGAAAAATAATTTATAATTCTACCTGACGAAGTGGGTTTTTGATACCAATCTGTTAATAATTCATTTCCTTTCCTTATCACTAATGTGTCCAAATATAAAATTGAAGAATTCTCTTCTTTTTCAATAGTAAACTTGATGCTTTGATCAAATGAGTTTAAAGTTGTTAATAAAATATCAATCTCATTCTCTTTCACTATACAAAATAAGTCATCTACGTATTTTGTTATTATTTTAGGTTTTACTGTCAATTTAATAATTTTTCCATTACGATATCTGTTATTATTGGAGATGCTGGAGAACCCATAGGAAGTCCTTTTAGTTGTGTATATATTTTTCCATCATATTGAAAATATCTATTATCAACAATGCAGAATTTTATAATTTGCATGAATAAATTTTTATTCATATTTGTTAACTCTGAAATCTTGTTCCAATTTTCTTCTATAATTGTAATGATCAAATCAACAGGAATACTAGGAAATAACGACACCACATCAAGTGATATTAATTTTTCATTATTTTCAATCGAAAGACCCTTTAATTTATCTTTAAATTGTACCGAATTGCTAACATTATATTTAGAATTTTCTGTTAATTTTTTAAGGAAATTTACTACGTATTTACATAAATTGTGTGAAGGTGAATTTATTGATGAACAAATTGGTCGTAATGGAAAATTTTCCTTATGTATTTTAGGTAAACCATATAATCTTGGTACAACCGCTACTGAAGTTTTCAGTCTCACTTTATCTACTGATGTTATTATATTTAATTTAAATAGTTCCTCAATAAAATTATTGTTAAGTTTCTGAAATCTGCTTGTTGGATCCTTATCCAATACTTGAAAAGTTGTAATATCGCTTAAAATATTTTGAATTCTAAATAAGTAGTCTCTTTTATTAATTGCTACAGTCGTGTTTCCCTTATCTGCGTTTAAAATCATTATTTCCCTATTATGTTTAAGAAACTTTAGACTATTATTCACTTTATTTATTGTAAATTTGTCTCTACTATTTAATGTCATTTTGTTTATATGATTATCAATTACTGTTACAAAATTTGACCTTGCTATTTCTTGTTCCTCTTTGTTCTCAATAGTTTCTATTAAATCTTCTCCCTCTGATATTACCATTAGCATTGGAAACTCATCTCTATTAACCGGGAGTGCGTGTTTTTGTCCTAAAGACAAAATCCACTGTACATCTTCTGGGATATCTATACCTGTTTTATTCACAAACCATTTTCTATTAAATTTAATTCCTAATTATCTCTTCTGCAAATTAACGCAATTATTTTTCAAAACACCCTAAAAGAATTCTTATTAACACAGCCAAAAATCTAATAGATAGAGTATTAAAAATAAGTGATAATAGATTCCATAAGAAAAATAAAGAAATAATTAGAAATATATTAATTTATAATAGTTTTCCTAATAAACTCATTTGCAAATTAATAAGACAATACAATATTAGAAAATCCCACAATGTGGATGAAATTTTAGAACCGAAAGTTTATAAATCATTAATTTATGTACCTGGGTTTTCGGAAAGGGTAGAAAACTCAAATATATATAACAAAGGGAAATATAAAATGGCACATAAGATAAATAATAATGTTGGTAGATTATTTACGAAAACTAAAGACAGATTAAAAAAATCAGATATGTCAAATTTAGTATATAAAATACCATGTGGTGGTAATGACATTGAACAGTGTGAGAAGGTATATGTAGGAACAACAGGGACTAAATTAAAAACAAGAATAGCAGGACATAGGCATGACCAAAAGTATAGGAATTATAATTCAACAACGAAAACAGCGTTATCAGCTCACTGTAGAGATTTCAATCACTATCCAGATTTCGAAAATACATCTATTCTGAACACAGAGAATTATAAAAAACGTAGATATATGTTAGAAATGTTACGGATTGATAATTTTCCATTTGGGGAGAGGATAAATTTTAAAGTAGACACAGATAACTTAGCTCAAAATTATAGATGTTTATTAAATAAACATAAAAATGTTAATAATAGGGGAAATTAAAACAAAGGCCGCGAATTTTTGCGGTCTCGCGGTTTTATTTTTAACAATTTAGGAAATTTTAGAGTTTATTATCAAGTTTGCAATTTCTTGAAATTTTGCAAGTTAGTGATTTTGTGAGATTTCTTACTCTTTAGAGCTTTGGCGATTTTTAATTAATGTTGGAAATCATTGTCATAATGGGGTTGGCAAGGTTTTGCGGATTTTCGCGAATTTGGTGGTTTTTGGCCATTTCTTTTGGTTATAGTGATTATTAGGTAATTTTGTAACTTGTTTAAATTTTGGTAATTTTTCGCTAATTTTCGCAAGTTTTTATCAGTTTCACTGGAAATGGTAGAATCTTCATTAATAAAAACAAATAGGTTAATAATAGGATAAATTAACATAAATGTCTTAAAATATTTCAAAATTTTGTTCAATTTAATATTTCTACTTTTTGTAAACTTTACTGTATTATAATATGTATAAATAGTATTACTTTTCACAATTTGTCAAAAATTTTCATTTTAATTTGTATTGATGTTTGTTTGTTATAATTAATATAAAAACTTTCCTGAAGAAGATTTCCAAAGGAAATCGAAATATCGAGAAGAACAAAAAAGTTTTATGAAATCGGAAGAGACCTAAAGCTGGAACAATTAGTCGAGAATAGTTAAAGTCTCTACAAATTCACGACTATTCATTAGGCCGACTTACAAATAAAGTCCTTTTGTCAACCCTTCAAACTGTACCTCGGTTTGTTTTATTATGATCCCCAAAATATTTCGTTTCAACATTCAGATCCCGTTATCTGGACCATTTTTAAAAAACGGCATTTTTATAGTTTTTCAAATAATTTTGTGCTGTAGCTGTGGACACTGTATACAATATTGGTACCATTTGAAAGGCTTTTTTAAGGCGCCACCACCATATACGAAATATATCAAAGCATTTCCTGACACATCCTTTTTTCAGGGATATTCTGAAAAAAAACTGTAATTTTTACGTTTTCAATACTGAGATTTTTCTGATTTGAATGTCAGATTGATTTTACTAAATACGTGTTTCAGCTTTTTTTGAAATTAGCACTAGTTCGCGTTTTTTCAACAATTCAATACGGTGGGAACTTTACTTTTCGATAACTCGCTTTGTTATCGAAATATGTAAATTTTGCGAAAATAGTTTTTACATTGTCCCAAAATCCAAAATATCCAGAAATGCAAATTAAGGAACAGAGGTATTTCTCTCCCTGGTCCCTGGGCCCGGCCAGAAGACACGAAATACAAAATAATCGTCCGGCAAAAAAAATCGTAAAATAGGAATTTCACCCAACTATTTTGTATCTAACATTTTGTGCTGAAAATCGTGTGTTCTACCCCATTCCCTATAAAATTTTTGTTACGGCAACATTATTACCTTATTATTACTATTAAATACAAATATATGTGAAATTTTGAAAATAAAATAATAAAAAGAATCATGAATTAACATAATTTATGTTTTGTCAAAAAAATTATATTTTTTATATTAAAAATAACCGTTGCCACAGGTGTTTCAAAAATTGCACTTTTCGAAACAACTGAAACCCCGGTTTCTGGGATAGGCGGATTCCTGAATACTCTTCTTACAATCAGCTGACTTTGACAATTTAATTAATTTGAAGTCGCCCAATAACATCTCGTGCAAAGTGTATTTATATCAAGTGGAAGCATTAGCACAGCTGATTTCAGAATTTACCTAGCTAGCAACTGTCAAATTCATGTGTATTTTGTTTTTGTACATGCTTGTTTACTTTCATTGTTGGTATACATACATGGAGAGTTTGACACAACGTCGGTACGAAATAAAAACCAAATGTCTGTTGTTTTTGCCTACAACTACAAAGACCGCCTAATGCTTCCACTTGATATAAATACACTTTGACTAGTGGCACCACCTTCTTCAATACGCCTTGCATTTACGACAGGGTGTTTACATATGTGCTATTGGAGGTCTTATATTTTCTTACAACCTACAACCTTAGTACACCTTGTGAATGCCTTGTGTTTAGCGAAAGAACAAATTTTTTTGAAAAACTAAAAAAAATATTTTTTTTAAAAACGGTTCAGCTCAGGGGATCTTAATGCTAGACACGAAATATTAGGGAATCATCAGAAAACAAACGAAGTACATTTTTAGGGGTGGACAAAAAACAATTTTTTCCCCATCATACAATGTGGTCTACTATTCATATTACAACCTGCTGAGTTGTAAACGAGATGGATAACGCTTATCCTGATTAACTGCTTTTGATCGATAAGGGGGATATTGACTCAAAAAGCAGTGTTTTTTAATAAATAAGAAGAAGTATTAATTTCTACGCCCAAGCAGTGAGTCTGGAACTAGAATGCGCACGCTTATTGGTTGCGAGAAGCTCTCCCCAATCCCTCATGGGAAGTAATGGGAAACCATTTTTATAAATATTTTTAACAAATAATATATTATAAAATAAAATTAGTCAGTTAAAACTAAAATCATTCAAAGTATTATATTTTCTAGGATTACATTTACTTTTATTTAGTTATGGAATACCAATGGCTTGGTGCAATACACTTTGGAAGTTAAAGCTTTCTTAAACACTAATGAAATTGTTATATCTGAAACTCATTTCAGGATCAATAACTTCTTTAGTTTCCCAACTATAAATATTATCAAGACATGCACGCTGATTACACATCTCATGATGGATCTGCTACTCTACTTTTGCCCCAAAAAAAAATGCAGTTCACAATCGTAGTTATTGAAGAGAGATCTGACCTTATCACTATATCCTCTATATATTGCCCTCGAGACACACCATACAGAAACAACAGTAAGACTCGTTTTCTCATTTCTAGGTCATTAATTCTTAGCCTGTGGCGATTACAATGCTAAACATACAGCAAGGGGCTCTCACCTTATAAGTCCAAAAGGGAGGGCAACAACTCTTGTCAATTAAACATCTCTCTCGTAACATCGCTTCCCCAAATTCCACATATTGGCCAACAGATATTAGCAAAATACCCGATCTCATTGATTTATGTACATCGGAAAACATGTCTCCCGAATCTCATGGTCCCGAATCTCATCTCTCACACATCAGTACAGCAGACTGCCTGATTTGTCTTCACATCACTCATGTGTCTTATTGACAGTAACTTCTACACCAAATCTCATGGAATTTTAATGTAAGCTTTACACTAGAAGAACAAGTTGTCAGTACTATACAGAACTCGTCGGTGCATTAAAAAATCTGAAAGTTTTTCTCAAAACTGAATATGATATCATAAATGCAATAGAACATTTCAAACTCTGGGTTGAACAACAAATTATTCCCAATAGAAAAAGACGGGTAAAATAAAAAATAGGAGAAAATAAATCACCCCATTAGATAAATTTATAACTCCTGGACTAACTCTGAAAAGGTTGCTAAATTTGCAGAACACTTGGAAGAGGTATTTACCCCAAATGAATTGGATTCCAACAAAGCTGATATCCAATCTCAAATATCTCTATTCCTGAATAAAACGCATCAGCTTGATTTTCTGCTATGAAAATTCTCCAAATGTTATGTAAAAGATGTCATACGTAAACTCAAACCCAATAAAGCTCCATGCTATGATCTTGTTACTCCCAAAACTCTAAAAGATATTCCAAATGAAGGCCTCTCTCTTGTACCATATATTTATAAGGCATGGTTTTCTCATTGCTTTGTTACACCTCAATGGAAATCACAATGATTCTCAAACCGGGGAAATCTCCCGAACATGTTTCCTCATACCGCCCAATAAGTTTACTACCAATTCTCGGTAACGTCCTGGAGTCTCTGTTTCTAAACACATCTATGCACGTTGTAGTCGTGAAAAATCTATTTCCTATCAATTCGGCTTTAGGAAAAAACATGGTACCATAGAACAAGTTCACATTCTCGTTGATGCGATAAATCAGTCCTTTGGAAAGATGTGCGCGAAGATAAATTCGAATTTAACTAGCAAAGACACAAACCACTTTCGTTAGCACAGCGCTGTTATTACGTTAACAGATATCTGTTGAAGTACTAGAAAGGGAAGTATATTGAAATAAACAAGGTTTTTGGCGAATTAAATTAATAAAAAAAATATAAAAGTGACAAATCGTATAAAAAACATTACGAGCTTTCAGTATTAGTGGCACAAATCTTGAAGAGCTTACCAGCAAACAGTATATTCAGGTTCAATGTATATCATTATAAAAAGGACATTGAGCCCAAATCAAGGATTCTTCACCACCTAAATGAATACTAGCAATAGGTAGGAGCATGTTCTTTTGGGTTATATTACTCCGATGTTTCAGACGAATTTCAGAATACAATAATTTTGGGCGTTTTCTTTTAAGCACTTTACTCTACTTTTGAACACTGCACTGTATCCAAACCAAGGACTCTTGGCGAACAAGGTTCACACAAGATTAAAGCCTCTTGTTAGAGCTTTCCAAATTTACCACCCTTATATTTCAGAGGAATTTCAGAACAGCGATGTATGGAATTTAGTATTGTCCCATGTAATAACATTTTCGTCCACTGTGTCCAAATTAAAAAAACCTCGCGATTTAAATGTATGCCAGGCGTTAGCACATCACTAGTGCTCTCCAAATTGATATTAACCATGATCGTAGCGAACTCGAGAACAAACTTATTTGAAATTTTGTATTGGGCCATGTATTAACATTTTCGCCCACTGTGTCCAAATTAAAAAAAACCTCGCGATTTAAATGTATGCCAGGCGTTAGCACATCACTAGTGGTCTCCAAATTGATATTAACTATGATCGTAGCGAACTCGAGAACAAACTTATTTGAAATTTTGTATTGGGCCATGAATTAACATTTTCGCCCACTGTGTCCAAATTAAAGAAAACCTCGCGATTTAAATGTATGCCAGGCGTTAGCACATCACTAGTGCTCTCCAAATTGATATTAACTATGATCGTAGCGAACTCGAGAACAAACTTATTTGAAATTTTGTATTGGGCCATGTATTAACATTTCCGCCCACTGTGTCCAAATTAAAGAAAACCTCGCGATTTAAATGTATGCCAGGCGTTAGCACATCACTAGTGCTTTTCTGGGTTTTCTTAATCTGGACACAGTGGGCGAAAATGTTAATACATGACCCAATACAAAATTTGAAATAAGTTTGTTCTGGAGTTCGCTACGATCATAGTTAATATCAATTTGGAAAACACTAGTGATGTACTAACTAATTGTGGTCGTCGGTGGAGTAATTGTTAGGTGGCGCAGCTCTTGTACATGACATCCTGGATTCGATCCCTGCTCTGATTACCTTATATTTCAACGACGATTGCCTTCATTAGTTTCGGTGGAACTATCGAGTAGTTCGCTATGAAAAATCTTCTTAAAAACCTGTTCGGAATCGCTGTAAAACTGTACGACTCAATCAGTGATTGTAAAACTAGAAAGCGAACTGCTATCTAAGTTTGAGGAGCTCTTCCCAGTATGTTCGTGGAATGTAATGGGAATATATTTATTTTTATTTGTTATACGGTTCGCGTCAGCTCGATAGTGTGAACGGCACTGCCATTTAGTGGCCGGTGTTGATAACATACACGTACGTACCTAATGGTGATTTCGTTTCTAAACTATAATGTTGCTCTTGTATGAGGCGACATATAAACAATTTTGCAATCGCCCCTTCAAAGTTGAGCCTTTTTTTGGGTGTGAAAAGAACAGAAACATGTTGCATTTTGTCACAACTATATTCTTCCGTTTACTTTTTCACCATGTTTTATTTAAATCGCTTATTTACATTTTTCGACCAGATTATATGGAGACCTAATCGATATTAAGCCATTTTAACAAACTCCTCATAAACACTGATCGACAAAGTACCACCACTATTGGTATTTTTTGTTATTACGCCTTGACTACTAATCCGACCACTTTGTTTGAGAATATACGCGATTTTAACTGAAGCCGCTTAAATAAGCTTAGCGACCCACAGAAAAGGTAAACAAATTAGCTTAGCAAGGACAAATACCGCATACAAAAATACAGATTGTGAGCCATTTTACCGCCCCACAGTCTCCCCTGTGACACGTTGAGAGGGCAGAAATTCAACATTTTTGCACTTTCTGATTGTAACATTCTCAGAAACGAACACAAAACCTTGAAGTACGGTTGCACTTTTTTCCAAACGAACACAAAATGGCACTTTTAGGGCAAAGGGCAGAAAAGTTTTAAATTTTTTCCGAAACGAAATCGCCATAAGTCTGTTGAGAAATGCCCTGAGAATGGCAATGGTGTGCGCAACGTATGCCCTTGGCACAAGCATATGATCATGGGACTAGTTTAAGGGATGCTGAGCCATCATTACTAAAAGTGGATTTCATGACACCTATGCCTACCATTGAGAGAAATGTATTCGTTCATATCCTAGGCAGGTACGACTTTTCCTGCCGTATACTAGGTATTATAAAGTACTTGTCCCCACTCTGATGATTCTAAACATTATGATAATGCAGGTTTTAGATTTTTTTCTAACAGGGTGGGTTTAGACCTAGCACAAATACTACCAGACTATTGTAGTGTTTTTCAGGCAGAAGTCATAGCAATCGGCGACGTTTCACTCTGGTTTGTTCGAAACCCCGCACCGCCTACGGTTTCAATATCTACTCTGACATATGTATCTGCAATCTGTATTCCAGAGTTTAAAATCTGCCCGAGTGGCCGATTGACCGCACTACACACTATAGAGAAAATTCGTTCTTCAGCCGTACAGTCCGTATGTGGAATGAACTTCCGGCTAGTGTGTTTCCCATCAATTGTGACATACAAGCATTCAAGGCAAATATCAACAGACACTACTCGCTCTTTCCACCCTCCACTACCTCAATTTTCCTTCACCAACACAATGCACTGCATTTATAGGGGACAACCCCTGAGTGTTGGTTTGAAAAAAAAAAAAAAAAAAAAAAAACTCGCGTGGCAATGTACAATATGAGGCGTGCATTTCCGGGGTTTCTAGTAACTCGATTTGGGGATTTGCAACGGCCGGCAACATTAGCCGAATTGAGCTCTCCAGATTTCTTTAGGTTTTTCTAAAGTCACTGATCCATATCAACAAACCCCAGACTCTGGAAGCTCGAAAAAATTAACCGCAAAAAGTGCGGGTACAAGTTTCATCTAAGCAAAAATTTAGGATTATTTTACAGTTTGCTTGACAAGAATTATTTTTCTCGTCTTTTGAGATGGTCTCCTCACCTAACCATTAATGTTTTTCCAACACTTTTTTTGTATTAAAGACTTGGGACTTTGTTGACTTGACAGTTTATCCGTTTTGTCCTTACTATCTTTCTCAAGTAACAGAAAAAGTGTAAAACTGCCCGATGCATGGGTTAAATTCGCTAATGGGATAGGGTGAAGTGCAAGTCAGCTAGCAAATACCATTTAACTTTGTCACAAACCCAATTTTTTTTTATTTACTAAACAATGTGAAACAAAATAGGAACTTAAATGTAAGAAAAACAAACTTCCCGTATTATATTGGTAGACATCAACAAGGCAGTTCATTGGAAAAATAACTAAAGAAAGGTATCTGCCTGTGTTATTCATTAAAGGCACAAACGACGATTTGAAATATAGGTACTTGGTACCCACATTAATATTGTAGGAAGGTATATCGCTAAGAATTAATTCATAAAATATAAGTCGAGTGTACTGCCCACTGTACTTCGACATATCTACATAAAATATATATGTATGTTGTAGCTGATCGCGATGATGATTTAAGTCCGGAAAATTCAGGATAATGCCATTTTTGGGAAGAAAGAATATGTCGTTAACACGTGGGTCATAAAAAGCCCATGAACTTCGTTTTTTCTTCGAAATCATCAGTTATTCAAATATTCAGAGATTATCTTCCTAACTCAGAACTTATCTACCTGGCCCCCAAATCGAACAAGCACGAATTTGGTTTCACCAAACTTCGCAGCTTCTACAAACGGTTCAAATTCGGGAATCCTGATACACGAAGTTGAATAAACGTCAATGAGAATTATGGGAAACTTCAATGAAAGTGACAGTAGTACAGGACAGCAACTAGTGAACAAAGTTGACAATGATCGCGCTATATCTATTATTTCCTTTATCTATGATTGCTAATACTGGGTTGTAATAAAGTTGTTAAAAAGGTGTTTAATTTAAACAAGGGCAAATGTGACAAAATTTAAATGACTTTTCATAATAACATTTGTTTCTTATATAAAAAAAAAAACTATTTCAAAGCCATGAGGCCGGTGTTAATATATCTATTAAAACCCGTAACACCGCCCAAAGATGAACATGCCGGAACGCCTTTTTAATCTATAAACTTCTGCGCCTAACAACTGTAGTAGCCACTTCTGTGGTCGCAGATGCCAAACCCGTTAGAGGGTCTGAGGACTCTCAACAAGTAATGGTAGCCGAACCGGAGGAAGAGCCAATTTATTAGGACATAGACGGCGGCTTTTTGACTTTGCAATTCGATGTCCATTAGAGATCCTAATAAATATAAGTAACGTGTTGTATTCTTTTTGAAAATTATTTTTTCTTTTGATATGAAATTTTAGAATTTCAATGTCATATTTTTTACTTTTTTTGGGAACAAAAAATATCCCATTTATTGCTTTCAACGACATCTAGAAAATTACCCATTACAGTAAAAATATTTCAATACTTATGCTTCATCTATTATTTTATCTATGTTATCAACTATATTGGGTACTCTCATAAATTTCTACTACAAAATTTCGGGATTTTGATAATTTAACTACCGATTTCTATCGTAAAAAGTTACATTATTTCGGTGTAGATGTCGGATCGAAATCGATTATTTATCCGAATATAAACGAAAATGTAACAAAAAATAGACCAGATATAACATCGCAATAGACTCACTGTATCGATTATATGATAGAATTTTAAATAATTCAAATTATAGACTAAACTTCGTGTCGAAAAAGACTATATTTGTCCAATTAAACTACCGGAACCGGCTCGAAATATTGCAGGCTGGGTTATTTAAAAACCATAGATCACATCCTGTAAATTATTGAGTAAACTTTAGTATTATGCGGGCGTTCCACAGTGAGGAAAAGGCCAATCTGGCTGTAGTTAATTCAAATTTTGAAATATGAATGGTGACCAAATATTTTTTTATTTTAGATTACCAAGACCTGATTGAGTTCATCCGTTAATTTTGTTGTATTTTAATTTACATGTTTGAACAGCTGTGGAAAAAGCTTATATCACCAATGTTCGATTCCAATGAAGACATGGCTGCAAAAATTAAAAAACGCGTGGGATCTGACCTTGAACTGCCTGTAAAATATACCCCAGAGAGTCTACATTTATGGATGTAACACCAAACACTCATATAAATTACTGGAGGCCGGTAATAAAGCTAAAAATAAATGCTATCCTAGTGGAGTGTTGGTAGCAGAGACTCACGCTGAAGTCGCCCTACAGAGCTTAATGGATCACACTGCTGCTGGGATCATTGAAACACATTATAATTTATTTCAAAACTCCCTTACCCATGGAATCAACGACAACTGAGATGCAGTCTATAAATTGGGATGCGACGGTAGTAGTGGGCATTCAACGTATCGGCAAAACTACAGTGATCCGGAGAAGAATATGATCGACGTGCATCTGTTTAGATTTTGCATTATACCATTGCAACAGTAATTGGATCAAGCGTAGTTTGGAAAAATTCACGACGTTCTTCCACTCGCTACTCCAGGCCCATCAAAATAAGCTGTCATAAGAAAACATCTGACCTGGTTCGTGCTGAAGTTAAAATTGTTCAAACTCAAATAGCCACTATAAAACCAACGAATCTGGATACATTTGAAGTTTATTATCAGTTCCACATGACTATGATAAATGGAAAAGAATTTAGTACTATAGCAGAATCATCCTCACAAACATGCGGGATTTGTAGAGCTACGCCAAAAATTATGAATGATTTGAATGCAATCAAAATTTTACCAGAAAACGAAAATTTGTATAAATATGGATTATCCACTCTACACGCGTGGATTCGTTGCTTCGAATGTGTCATTCATATCGTCCCCAGTATTTTTGATTTGCCGTGTATGTCAAATTGCCGTTTTGAGAAAAACGAGTTCAAAGTTTCGTTCAACGGTAAAAATTGATAACGATCGAGTTTATACGGCAAAAGCAATACACTATATCTCTGAAACCAATGAAGATAGAAGAATGAGGATCAGCGAGCCGTAAAATTTGAGTGTTTTGCATTCCAAAATCCGTTTCTAACTCAAAAATGTCAAAATGGCGTATACGACAAATCAAGAAATGGCAGATTCGCGATTCGATAAGAAAGGAAATGGCATTATTGGTAGATATACTAATGGCTGGTATTTTCTCCAGCTTGACCTAGCTTCCCAAATAACAGGCGTTAGAGCACTATTACACGATGAATTTATCCCTGCAAGAAAATTGTTGAATTTGACGTTCGTTTGGCAAGAGGTGTCGAGAATTGAGAGAGCAGGAAAAAAATGCCATGAAATGCCCCGGGCAATGTGTTTTTTTTTCAAATTCTCTTCACGTATTTTCCATTTTTGTCTTGATTTTGACATTTCATGGTTATTACTTTTGGGTTGTAAATATATGAATTTGAGTTGGTTTGTGTTGTGTTTGAAAATTTAATTAAATTTATGTATTTATTATATTATTTTTTTTATAACTTATTGTTTCATTTATTTTCTATCAAAAAAATCGCAGGTGTTTTAAATTCAATAACACCGAAATACACAAAACACGCACTACAATAAAATAGAAAAATGTCAAAAAAGTTGCAGGCATCGATATTGTGAAAATTCAACGTGTAATAATAGCTCGTTGAAAAATATGCCCGAAGGAAATGCAATGATGCCAATGCCAGTTAGTGAAGCTAATATTAGAAGATTTGGAGTCGTTTTACGAGTTACGTCTTGTAGATACAATGTTAATACCGATGCTTTCCGACAATATGCGTAAGAAACAGCAGAAATTTTTGTGCACGAATATCCATGGTTTTACATGCCAAGTTCAATTCATAAAATTTTAAATCACGGAGGAGAACAACTAAGCTCGGAACAAAGACGTTCGAAATTTCCGTTTGCTACAAACTCGAAAAACATCACGAGTGCATCCGGTGTAGGGATTAGGGAGAGCTTCTCACAACCAGTGAGCTGTGCGCATTTTAGTTTTACACTGACTGATTTAGACCTACAGTTGTACACCGGCTCCGAACAGTATTTTGAGAAGCTTTTTCATGGCTAAATACTCGATAGTGTCGCCGTCACTAAGCGAGGTGACCGTCATCCAAAGAATTTTTAAGGTGGTCAGAGCAGGGATCGGACCGCGGACACTACAATTGCACCACCGACGGCCACGTAGATGGGCCGTGATAAAACAAAACTCTAATTCCGAAATGTGAGCTAGGCCGTTCGATGTGTATGTCTATATGGAAACTATATGAAAATTTGAGCTTTTGAAACACAAATTGTCAAATTTAAGCCGAATTACTTTGAAAATGTTGAAAAATTGTTATATGGGGGGCCCCCATTGGGGGCTATATCAAAAAATAGACCAATATGGCCCATTTTCGCTACAGAAGAAGCTGCAATAATATAAAGTATTCCTCTAAATTTTTTTTAATCTAGCGCCATTACTTTGTAATGAATAATTTAATATTGCTAGACTAGTCATTTCGTCCACTGTGCGTTCAGTCATTTTACAACCAGGTCCATTTTTTATGAAGGGCAAAACTGTCATGTTTGTCATGATACCATTCCACATGAGATCCACGAAGTTGTAATGTATTTGCATAAAATCACTCTTTGGTATGGATTGTGTGCCAGCGACATCATCGGTCCGTACTTCTTCGAAAACGTTGATGGTGATCAATGATAGCGCTAGCGATCAATGATAGCCTTTTCTTTTGGCCTCAATTTGATGGCATGTATGTGAACGACACGTCGTTTCAACCGAAGGACGCTACGTGTGACACAGCTGATGCCACAGTGTATATTCTAGCAATTGAGGATATTTGAGGAATATGTTCGTGTTTTCCTTTTGGGGGTTCCTGAAGCCGCAAGTCTTCCACTGAAGATCAGGAGGTAATGATTGTGGAAGACATTGTAGATTGTACCCCCTACCCCAAACAATTATTATAAAGCCTCTGGTGCGGATGGGCTACCCACTGAACTTTTTAAGGCAGGTGGCAAAGGACTGCTAGCTCTCATACATCTACTTATATGCATCAAAAGTGTGATCCGTGTGTCTGATCCAACTATCACGGTGTCAGTCTTTTATCCACCGCTTTTAAGGTCTTGTCGAGCGTATTATATGAAAGACTAAAGCCAATTGTTGAAACCCTGATTGGACCTTATCAGTGTGGTTTTAAACCAGGCAAGTCCACGACTGGCCAGGCAAGTACACGACTGATTCACGCTACGCCAAATCTTGGAAAAGACCCACGAAAAGCAAATCGATATACACCATATTTTTGTAGATTATAAAGCTGTCTTCGATAGCCCCATACGGGGAAAATTGTACGAAGCTATCTGAACTTGGGATTCCGGAAAAACTGATCCAACTCTGTAGAAGGAATGAAAGTGGGGAAAGAAATGGAGATAATAATGACAACAGCTGCAGTAAATACGAACAAGACCACTAACATGAAAAGCCATATGTTGCTGGCGTATGCTGACGACAAAGACATCATTGGGCGTAATTTCCGAGAGGTTACTGTAGTATTTTCAAGAATCGAAAAAGAATCAGCGAAGGTGGGTCTTGCTGTTAATGAGGGCAACACAAAACGTATGGTGTCAGCGACTAGACAAACCTCTCTACTTGGTCTGCACTTGAACGGTGATACCCGAAGTGGTAGATGAATTTGTCTACATTGGATCCGCCGTGAACAAGGACAACAACATCAGCCTGGAGATAAATAGGAGAATTGTGCTTGGAAATAGATGCCATTTTGGGCTCAGCATGCAGGTTAGGAACAAATCCCTCTCTCGACGGACAAAAGTCCATCTATATCAGACACTCAATTTACCTGTTTAGATATATGGCTCCGAAACTAGGGTCATATCGCAAGAGATGTAAAACACCTGACAGTTTTCGAGAGAAAAATTCTCCGTTAAATATATGGGTCTGTTAAAGAAAACGGCGTGTACCGACGTCGTTGAAACCAAGAGCTTTATAGTTTATATTCGGATGTGGAAACAGCTAGGCGAATCAAATTAGGCCAACTGAGTTGACTAGGCCATGTTACCAGAATGGATGAAGTTGAGCCAGCGCGAAATGTTTTCGATAACGTACCCGATGGAAGCAAGAAAAGAGGTCGATCAAGACTCCGCTGGAAAGACTAGGCAGAAGAATCCCTCCGTATCCTTGGGGTTATCAACTGGCGAGAAATGGCGAAGGATAGAACCAGTTGGAGGAATGTGTTGAAATTCGTTTAATTTTTTTGTTGTACCTCTCTTTGTGCATATAAATAAGTGGTAGATCGCTAGCAGAAGCATTTCTTGTGCCTACTGTTGTTACATGCGATTCTCTTTCAGTCGAAGCCACTTGAGCAACTGTGCGTTTTCCTTTTGTATGAATTATCTAGCAAATACAAAATTTTATTATGTAATAGAGGCATACGTGGGTTGTTTTAATTTGCATTGGATTTTAATTTGCATTACTGTATCTAATTCAAACGCATAAGAATTACCATTGTTCGCAGTGACAATTACAAAATTTTGAATTTGCATTTGCTCAAGCAATGAAAATGCAAGTTGTGAAATTAGATGAAAATTGTAATTAAATATGGAAATGCTTTTAATAAGTATGAATTTGTTTGACTGCTGGCAATTCTGTTTTTAAAGTATTTTATATGTAGAGGTTTGTGGCTTCGATAGGTGTTGCCTCACATTAATTTCAAATTCATAAACCTTTACTGTATAAAATATTTGTAATCCAAAACTGCCACCATGATGGAAATGCTTTGAAAATACATGCAATTGCCAATGGTGTTCCATTTTTTTTTGTATTTGAATTTGTAAAGGTAATTCAAATTAAACTACAGATTATATTTGTTTTATAATTAATTTGCCCCATGTAGGTTTATAACCATGACAATTTAGATGGATAGTTAACTACTTTGGGTACTTGCAACATACGTAATACACGTGAAAGCCACACAGTGCAACTGAATTATGTTTACAAATTCTTCATATACTATCGAAACTATCTGCTATCTATCAGTCTGGCCATTAAAAAGGAACGATAATGTCACTTCATGCGGCATATTCAAATACAAATAATCGTGCTATTGCATATGTGAAGCCGCGCTGTAGGCTACAGCATGCTTGAAAGTACTCGAATATCTCTCGTTCTTGACGTTTTGTATTAACTTGATTTGAGGTGTAGGTATTTTGATGAATACATACATAGATTCGTCTTCAGGCGACTAATGACTCTAATTTACGTTTCTTAATTCGTTTACAAGATCTCGCAAATTAGTTCGTTTTCAACATACAAAGCCTTTTTTTAATTTGCATTGGATTTTAATTTGCATTTTTATATCTAATGCAAATGCAAAATTGCAAAACAATTAAAAAATTTTGAATTTGCATTTGCTCAGGCAATGCGAATGCAGGTTGTGGAATCGAGTACCAATTGTAACGATATATGGGAATGCTTTTAATTATCTTGATGTTTCCAATTCTGTTTTTAAAGTATTTTATATGTAAAGGTTTGTGGCTTCGATATGTGATGCATGTATTACTATCAAATTCATAAACCGGTACTGTATAAAATGTTTGAAACCAAAACTGCCAATGTGAAGAAAATTCTTTGAAAATTAGTACAATTGCCAATGGGGTTTGAACTTTTTTGATTTTGCACTTGTCTAGGTAATTCAAATTAAACTACGAATTATAATTGTCATGTCATTAGTTTACCCCATGTATGGTTTTAAATCATAAAAATCAGTAGCTTGACTTATGTTATATTCTTTTGAGATGAAGTCTTTATTTCCAAATTTCATATAGGTCTCATCTAGATTACTTCAGATAATTTTTCTTTTGTAGTTTCGAACCATTGTTATAAGATCCCAATTGGAGATTTTGTCTTGAAGACATTGTAGTAGTAGTATTTCCTTATGACCATGTCACTAGGTGATGACAATTTATATAAGACAACTTCTTGACATGTCACTAGTTTTGACTTAGGTGACATGAGTTGCGAAGAGGTTGACAGTCTATGTAAGACCGTCCTACCGATTTGTCAGCACTACGTCATCGCTGGCTCTTACTAAGAACAATGCTGAATGCCGATAGAGGACGCCTTCATCATTAGTCAACTTCAATACATGTGTGTGGATTTTCAAATTTTTCAAAAACTTCAGCCCAAAAAATGTATATTTGTAGTTATGAAATATAAGTATTTTTAATTCGCTTTTGCTCAGGGAATACAAATGCCGGTTGTGAAATCGGATGCCAATTGTAATGAAATATGGGAATGCTTATAATTGTTTTGAATTTGTTTGACTGTTAGCAATTCTGTGTTTAAACTATTTTATATGTAGAGGTTTGTGGCTTTGATAGGTATTGGCCCATAGTAATTTCAAATTCATAAACCTGTACTGTATAAACTATTTCAAAACCAAAGCGCCAGATATGCCAATGGTATTGACATTTTTTTGAATTTTCATTTCGAAAGGTAATTCAAATTAAAATATAAATTATAACTGTCAAAAAATTAATTTTCCCCATGTATGGTCTACATGTATAAATAAATGTTTTATAAATTTGTCCCGAGTTCATGGTACTAGAAGCATATCAGAATTCGAAACTAAAGGAAAATCTCTAATTAGCTAATAACGAATCTATCGCTTAGAGTACGTTTGCAGTGATGAGTGAATCGACCGCATGCGGTACATTTGCTATTTACGAATCATTTTCATGGAGCGAAACCACCCCACTAAAAGCCACTTCATCCACATCTACTCTTGGCACTTTTACTAAATTAACTAAAACTGGCACTGCCAATTTGCAACTAATATCAATAGAATTCATCTTTTTATATCCCAAAACTGAAATTCATACAAAGCAATAGATTCGCTGCAGTCAGCAAAACATAAAATCACGTCAGTCCTCAATCACATGTAATGTGAAACTGCCAACGTGTGATTGATTTAAGATCATCGATGAATGTATAAGTTATTGATTTCAAGATAATCGGTGTCCCACCGGCTAATGCTGACGCTTTTCCTACAATTTTCAGACCAACTAATTTAACATGCGTTTTTATCTTTCTCTTTCCAATTCTTTAGGTTTGGAAATAGGAAATAGTCACTGTGGCTAAATCCGGAGAATATGACGGATGATGTACCAAATCGTAGCCCAATTAAACAACTCCAAACAATCCTTTGAAGTTGTCACACGATTGCGTTTACAGTCAACTGCGAGCAAACGCGGCACCCATCTTGCAGACAGTTTTCTTATACCCAACTGATCATTTAAAATCGAAACCACACTGCCATATGAAATGCCTATGTCATCAACAATCTCACGCACTTTTACTCTTCGATCGGCGAACAACATATCGTGGATTTTTTCGAAATTTTCGGGTGTAATGACATGAATCGGGCGTCCAGAACGTCCAGCGTCATTTGTACTTGGGCGACCAATACGAAAGTCTGTAAACCACTTTTTTTACCATTGAAATCAATGGTGCAGTCCCTATAGTATTTATCAAGATTTTCCTTGGGTTGACTGACGGCTTTTTCGCAGAAAATAATGTTTAATGAGCACTTGAAATTCACTTTTTTCCATTTATAAAAAACAGCTGTTTCGAACAGCTGTTAAACGCAAATTAAATGACGGAACTTGCTAAACATTTGACAGTAGTCTATTAACAGGTGGTACTTGATGGGAACAGTGTTGCATCATTTCATATAACTACGAGGGAAGTTCGAAAAGTCACGGTCTTATTGATCCGCCCTTATTTCTTCACATGCCAGTAATTTGAATCATAGTGTTCAGAAATTCTGAACGAGGTATCGCATTTGCTGTTGGTTGAAATTTTATGACGCTACGAATCTCACATTTTGATGGGAGGCATACTTTACCTTGACCACGCCCACAATGTTATTTCACAATTCTATTTCCGAAGTCGAGTTAATTTTAGATAAACTTCACACAATCGGATATTTACGTTAAAGCCCCCAACAGACTGCAATCGAAATCTAGTGTTTGAAGATTTCGTTTAACCAAACATCTATTTTTCAATACAATAATCAGCTGTTAACTTATTCGAAATCTAGAATGGCGAGAATCGTGTATAAACTAAAGTATATAAACTAAATAGAGAATATTCTACATTTGCGAAAAAAAACTAATTTCCTACATATCTCTACTGGGTTTTCTGAAATTTACTTTTGATAAAATTATTCCTTTCCATCAACAGACCCACATCAATGAAACTCACTGTACTAAATATGACCCTGTTTGTTATTGTAGTAGACCATGGAAAATGTTTTCGGTGGTGTTGTTTGCACGTTCTTCGTGTGCTCTTTATGTACTTTAAGTATTTGAGAATCCTTTTTTTATAGTTTTAAATACATTTTAAGTTTATTGTAATATTCCTTAATGTTGTTTTCATATACACAGTTGGAGTACGACCAGTAGCTAGAGCATGACTAGAACTGGGAGTGGATGCAATAATCTTTTGGTTAGAACAACGATTTGGGTCTTAACGTTTTTCGAACGTGCTTTGCATAGGAAACCAAGCAAATGAAATATTTAATAGAGATTTCAGATGTAAATTGGCATTTAACAAACGCATTTTATCGGTTTTTGTTTTCTCAGTTGGGTGCATATCGCAATGAACAGGAACTTTTATTCGCTTAGTTTAATAATTTAACATTAGTTCTCGTATTCGAATTCGACTAAGGGCTAATGGAATAGAATTTACCTAATATTGCTACTTCAAATATTGCTAATAATAATCACGGATACCAAACGTAAATCTCAGGAATAATATTCAAAATAGCCGGATGTTTTCAAATGAGAAAGAAAGTTTCAGTTCTGTACATGTATTACACCTGCAAGGTAATAATAAGAAGAAAATAATATAAGTTCGAACTCAAATTTGTAGACATTTCTACTGAGCCGGTATAAGTGGGGATGTTATTGCAGGAGATTAAACAATTCGCTAATGGAACTGATACTATTAGCGACACGACTTCCAGTTTTGATATGAAAGAATACTGCGTAAAACAACTAATATTATTCGGACTTAACTATTTACAAAACACTGGAGTCCAGCACGAAAGTGACGTTTGGAAATGATATTTGGAGCATTGCACGGGTACATACAAACAGATTATATCAGATTTAGTGTTTTATTATATTATACCCAGTTCTTAACTAATTCCTCATTGACGCAATGAATTAGTTTCATTGCAGCTATGATTTTGTAATATTGCTGTCACACGCTGAAAAATCTGTCTTCTTTTATTGTTTTGATGCAAATATAAATTGTGTTTGGAGCTTGTCGCACATATAATATACTTGTGTCCAAACACATTGTGTTTGCTATTCAATATTACATGTTTGAGACACAATGATTAATATGTTATAATATATGCGTTTGCGACCCACATATATTTATGTTTGTGATACAAATACAGCTCTATTTGTTGCACTGTCGATGCTCTCTCGAGAGCAAGAGAATAAAATAGGGACAATAAGAGAGTCTATCTTGTAAGGGTGTATCTGTACTTTTGCATTATTCTCTCAGTCAGTGAGTCATAAATATTCCCGAATGTGCGCGTAAGTTGCGGATGAAGTGTTCCTTATTTTGCCTGATTGCGCTTTAGTTTCATGTATTGAGTCATCAATAGTTCGTTGGACAGAGGAAAACAAAAGCGCTTGATCAGTGAAAAAAGCGGAAACGAAGGCTCGGACGGTTAAATGGTTTATGATGTTACTTTGGTTTTGTGTATGTGTTTCGTATATAAGTATGTGTGCTACCAAAGTGAGAAGCGACTTTGAGGAATAGGCAACAACGTGAAAAAATCGGAACGGCGGACCTTTTGTGAAATAAGTGTAATAAAAAACACAAGTAATTAATCCACGCTTGGCTTGCATGAACTTGTTTTGTATATAAATATCTTGTTTGTGTTCCAACGCATTCTGATAACGAACGCACAGTCGAAATTTTCCAAAACCAAAAACGTAGGAGACAACAAAGAAAGGAGAAGCAAAAGAGCAGCAGATTCTCATTTAAAAAAACAAATAATGCATTCAATGCAACTAAATGTAAAAAGCGCCGTTTTAAATTTATTAATTTTTTGTATTAATTATTTATAAATGTGGATTTATATTGTTAAAATTAATTATAATAAATAATACTTATATATTGAAATCGAAGAATAATTCGTTTCTAAATATTATAATTTTTGGGAGGAAATTCGCATATGTTTCCACGTAAGTATATGTAGGTTTGGGGGAAACACGCAAATGCTTCCACGTAAGTATATGGATGTTTGGGATGAAGAACGCAAATGTTTCCACGTAAAATCATACATGTTTATCAGTAAACATGATGCTGTAGGAATTTAAATACAAGTAAGTTTGGGACTTGCAAACATATGAATGTTTGAAGTGTGTTCCAAACATATACATGGTTCCTGCAGAATATGTTTGGGAAAATATGTTAGAGACGCCGTTGTTTTTCAGCGAGTATGAATTTGTTTGTCGGCGGTGCAATGGTTAGTGTGCATGGCTCTTGTACATGAGATCCTGGGTTCGTACCCTGCTCTGACCACCTTAAAAATTCTTTCGACGACCTCGCTTAGTGACGGCGACACTATCGAGTACTTAGCCATAAAAAAGCTTCTCAAACTACCGTTCGGAACCGGTGTAAAACTCTAAGTCCCAATCAGTGAGTATAAAACTATACAGCGCACAGCTCACTTGTTGTGAGAAGCTCTCCCCATTTCCTTCATGGGATGTAATGAGAAACCATTTATTTATTTGTTGCATCACAGAAACTGATATATGTGCAAAACTTCCTTTAACTTAGAACCAAATAATTTTAATTAAAATTAAAATTATGCAATTGTTGTTGTTCTGTGGGTTCTGTCATTCAATTGTAGCTCCACATCTCCCCGTCGTTAAGCTCGTGAACGTGCTGTAAGCATATTCTTAAGTTTCTCTTTTATTTATTTTAACCAAATTTGTTAATATTTCGATTGGATTTATTTTATTGTACCTTAAATTTTTATTTTTGAAGTTCGTCTTACTTGAAACACTTTGTTTCTTTGACTTCTTCGTTTTTATTGACTTCAGATCCAACTATCAATGCAACGAAACAGGCGCGACCGAATTATGGTCCCAGCAGCGGAAGTCATGACCTCGTAGTCCTGAAATCATGACCAAACAGGCCTTCTTTAGAATACGGAAGGCCTGGTCCTTTCTTTTTGACTGGAAATTTTACAACACTGTGCTCTCTCTCATTTTTACTGTGGTTTCAAACAAACTACAGTAAAAAGAGCATATTGTTTGCATTTTTTTAAATGGAAATAAGTGCCAATTAAAGTGTTTCGCTGAAATCATCGAAAGAGAGCGAAACGCCGGCGTTTCAGCTGAAACGCGGTAAATGTGAAAAGGGTATTACTTGAGATTTGTTTATCCCTATAATGTGTGATGATATACCTAAATACTTGTGGAGAAGGGAGCTGATGATATGCCTGGTAGGGCATTGAAATAGCTAAATTCCCAACCATCCGCCATAATGATCAATTTCAAATTTTTCTTTTTTTTAATATTTCTATTAAAATTTACTTTTTCATAGAAAAAGTACTTTTTAATAGTTATTGATCTTGAACCGGACAATTATTGAAAACATAAAAACTAAAAGATCGAATAATGTAAACGAATATATCTTAGAAAGTTTTACCACGCTCAACTTCAAATTGAAAGTCGGATTCTTCTAACATTTTAAAAATATCCCGAAAAATATTAAATAAAAAATATAATTTTCAAATTTTTATTAAATTTTCCAATTAATTTACGATTAAAAAGAATCGGAAAGAAAGTTTTTCAAACTTTTAAAAATCTTCATCTAGGTTATATTTGATAAAAAAAATGCATGCCTTCCGCAGGTCTTATTTTAGGAAGGCCTTACAGAAGAAGCGTTCCGCATGACTTATTTGTGGAAGAACTTTCGAATTCCGCCGCTGGGGTTAAAACACAAAACTCGAGCATTTTGTTGCGATTTGTACCGTCCTAATGCGCACAAAAACGTATGCGGTTCCGTTTCGAACTCTTAACTAGGGACTCGTTCATCATAAAAAAGCAAAATGGGAGTTCTCGAATTCGTTTCTAACCCGTTACGAGTCCGTAAAAACATAAAAAAGCGAATCAGTGAAGACGCTTCGAATTCGTTTATTTTCCGTCTGCAATTCAAACGAATCCGAAACCGATACGAATATGAAGTTCGGTACGAGTTCGAGACGGATCCGAAAAATTACAAAAAAAAACGAGAGGAATTTCAAACGAAAACAAAATCGTTATGAGTCCGTAACGGACGTCCGTTTCCGACAAAATGACCGCAGGAACGAATCCGTCTCGAATTCGTAACGGATTCATATGGCACATTAGGGTCACGCGCATACACACACATAAATTTTCAGTAACATATTTCGGGGTAGTTTTTTTTTGCTATTAATACGTCACTTTCTTTGCTGCCGTGTTTGTCCTTGCATTCTGTTTATTTATCTATTTGATTTATAAATACTCAATTTACACAAACGATTGCCGCAAATACATAAATTCACACAATTTATTTTTCACAATAAAAGATTATTACTAAGTATAACTAATTACTCTGTTTTAACAAATTTATTTAAATTATTCCTGCGGAGAAATATGTCTACCACTTTCGGTTGATGCACAAGAACTGATTTAATATGTGTACGTGACCCACCACTCACGCTCACCAATTTCTCGCTGGCCATTTTTTACGCTCGATAATTTTTTCGACTGATTTTCTGTCTTTATCTTCATAAAAATTAGTTTCCTTGCAATAAGGAAATTGTATCGTCAACAAAAAGTATTAGCAAAACTCCAAAATAAATAAATAATAAAAAGTAAGAGACGAACTAAATATCATTTTTCTACAAAATTCAAATTAAATAAAATTGTTTCAGGAACGAAAAGTAAGTTGTTGCAGCACCGAAATGTGAAATTGTCAAAGAAATCATGTTTGAAATTTTTCGTTACAGCGAATACCAAATTGTTGGAAAATATTTCACCCATGCGACGACGCGTTCTTCTTTCATTGTAACATGGACAACAAGCTGACCAGGTAGCCGCCAGGACTGGACAGACTCTGCTAGATTTAATTTGACGGGGGAACTACGGAGGTGTCGCTTTCCTAATGTTACCCCTCCTGGTAGTGGCGCCTTTGGGAAGACTCTTAATAAATGACGCAATCATTCGCCATAGAAATAAGTCGTTTTCGGAGACTTGTACTCGTTTACTGCACGCCTTCGGACTCTGCCCCTCTTGGTCGGGGAGTGTTTATTCTTCACAGGTAACCTAGAAATCTGCACCATGGGTTCCCAGAATTTTAACTGAAGCTCAAAAAGAGGCACGGGTATGTTTTGCTCAATATTTTCTTGACAAATTCAAAAACGGAAAGGCTTCCACTTTTTAGAAAATTGTATCAGGTGATGAAGCATGGTTTTAAAAGTATGATCCTGACACCAAACAACAAAGAGTGGTATGGAGCCCAGAAGGTGCAAATTTGAAGATCTTGAAGACTGTTTTTCAAGGTGGATTTATCGACTTCAAAAAGGTATCGAAATAAATGGCGATTACGTTGAAAAACTACAAAGAGAGGAAGAATAAAGATATAAAATTAAAACATTTTTTGTTTAGTGTTTTCTACTCTATTAAGCGATCTTAAGGTTTAGATGACTGATAACTGAGGAACAATAGCCTTAACAGTATGGTAGTTTTCAAAACAGTTATTTTTCAAAATACATAAATAAACATTGCATGTTATACATGCACGTGAAGAGCACGTTGGGTGGCGACATTTCAACGTAAAACTGCTGTCTACAAAACGCGATAGATGACCGACATTGTCAAGCCAGAAGGCTGTAGGTGGAGGTTCGATTAGACAATCTCGACTGTCGTCTGTGTGATTGAAGCTACATCCTCGAGATGTGCTGGTGCTGGGACGTGTTAAAGAGCCGCAATGCGCAAAATTTGGTTCAACCCCGCTTCCACCATATTTCATCATCTCTTTGGCCAGGTTAAGCCTGTATTGGAGCAAGCCTAGCTTATTGTCTTGTTGAACGTTTTCTTGTACACAAACAACGCGTGTATATTACCCAGCAAATTTACAACAACCAGGTCCAAGAAATGGCCGAAAGTCACCCATGCAGGAGAAATAATTACTTACACCAGCTGGCCGAGTTACATTGTTTTTTTCTCTTTTGCACAAACGTTGACAGGTATCCACAGAGGCGCTCCCAGCTAGACAGCATCGTGACTGATTTTGTGTCCATCAATTTAACGACACAGAGTTTGTTATCCCTTCTAACTTTGTCATCCCATTCTCCCCTTTGCAACTGCTTGTCGGACTTTAGTTTTTGTGCCACCAATCCTATTTACCAATACAGTACCTGTCAGAAAAATCCCGCTTCTTTTTTCATTTAAATGATCAGCCAACTTTAGGCTAGTAAAAAATCTGACTATGTATAAAACACAGCTGCCGTTAATTGTACGACAAAGTTTTTCCTCAATTCCTGCCCCCAGTCCAAGAGTTGTCATAACATCTTGAGGTAATGTATCCTTACCAACATAGATGTCGAAATCTACTACTAGCCCGTCTTGGACAGTTTTTTAGTCCAAGTGGATTGGGCTTGGATGGCATATATTAGCAGTACTCACGATGTCCTGCTCGTCAATTGACATATGCTTGGAACTTGGCAAACTTCGGCATTTCCTCAAAATAGGATCTAATTGTGGTCTTATTCTCCAAAGTATATCTTTGCCTTTACGGTGGTTGCTATCAGAAAAGTGTAAATGATTTCTGATTTCAAAAAACCTGTCGTGATTCATTGCTTCTCTAAGAACTGGCACACAAAGATCTCTGCTACAATAAAGCTCCCTTGAGGGTATTTGAGAGTACCCATCATCAGCTGCACGCCAGCAAATCGTCTCATCTCAATGGTATTCGTGTTTATTAATTTTAACTCCCGCTTTTGTGCAGAATTTTACTTAATTCTATATTTAAAATTATAACATTTAATTTTATAACATTTATAATTATAAAAATAATTAATTAAAAAATACACTTGTGTATATCAAAAAATTCAAAGTAGCATTTCATTTTGAAAAAACACAAAAAATAGAAAACTTAAATTTTTACACGTTTACCCAGCTAATTTGCGATAGAAATCTATAAAAAGTATGGACTTAACTGAAGAACTGAATTTTTTATAAAATTTGTGCAATTTTAGTCAAGGCCTACTAAAAACTTTTTCAAACTGTCAAATTCAAATGCACAAATAATGGCTTCAACTTCACATCAATGCCATATGTTTATTGAAGCCCAGTAGTTTAGCGCAACTAAAAAACTATTTGCTATTGTTAAATCAAGTAAGGTACACATATGTGTAACGACGGTCTCAAGAGGATAAGGAGTTGAGCGGAAAACCCCCCGTTTGTTTCAGAAAGAAAAACGGTTGCGCGAGAGAGAGCAAATTTAATATTACAGATGGAAGAATGAGGCCCGTAAATGTTACCGAAAAGTAAAAAATCAATCCAACGGCCGTGGATCAGGTCACACGAGACTTGACTGAAGATGGGGTTGTTTAGCAAATATAAGACGAAGGCGTCGACTGCCCCCACCTAACCAAAGCGAAGTTATGAATGCAATTTCCCGGCTTAAAAACAACAAAACCGCTGGAGCCGCTAGGTAAGGTTCGAGTTAGAAAGGTGCATATGTCACCTCACAATTTGTATAGTCTGGCGAGACGAATGCATGCCCGACAATTGGAACCTTAGCATACTGTGTCCCGTTTTCAAAATCGGCGAACCGTGTATATGTACCAACCACCATAGAAGAAGACTTTTATCCATCGCATACAATGTCTTCTCAAGCGTAATTTACGAAAACTAAAGCCGTTTGTTGCCGACCTGATCGGACCTTGGCAGTGTGGCTTTAGGCATGGAAAGTTAACAATCGACATGAGAGAAGATCAAAAAAAAACAAACTGACACTTATCAACTCTTTGTAGATTATAAGGGTTATTTTGGTGCGAAATTGACACGCTTTTGTAAAGTGATACTGACCGACGATCTCATGCGATCTCTTCAAAATTTTAATAGAGATCATTGTGGGAAGAGCTGCAGTGAATACGAATTAAACTATTAGCAGCAAAAACATTGGGTGAAGTCTCTGCAAGAAGTCACTGCAATATTTTTGCGATTTGGGAGGGAGTTACTTAGGACTATACGAAAATAGTAGTATCAACAAACAGAACATCCACCCGATTGGAGGAATGGGTGAATGTTGAAAATCCTTATAATTTCGTGGTAGTGAGAGAATTCGTATTCTAGAAACCAAACGGAGAATTTTGCTTACAATCATGTGTTGTTTCGAGCTAAGGAAGCAAGCACGTCCGAGATAAGACCATCTCTAGAGAAACTAAGATCCAACTCTGTCAGACTCTCACATGATTTGTCTTGCTTTATGGCGCATAATCCTGAGTCATATCTGATTGTGAACGGCGAGTATCGACGACGAACCAAAATAAAGCTATTCAGCTGCGTAGGCCATGCCGGTAGAAAGGACCAGAATGAACCAGTGCGATCAATTTTAGAACGCGTACTAGAAGGATGTCGACATATAGGACGACCAATATTTCGCTGGTTTGATCGGATGAAAGAATGCCTGGGAGAGTTTTGTGTTACCAATTTGAAGAGAAGTGCTAAACCAGGAATCACAATGCAAGCAACATTTTCAAAAGGCGTTCGCAATGTAAGCAACAATTTACTTCGGAAGGCACATACAGTGTTGTATTTTGAATGTTAGTAAAATAATCAAATACATGAAATATTTACAATAAACACATTCTACATATAAAATAAAGCCGCATTCACAATGCAAGCGACAGATTCGTTTCTCATGCCAACTCGTTCTCACACACAGAATTTCACATAATGTCTTTTCGTTTTTTTTTTCCAAAAATGTAACTCAAATTTGTCGCTGAAGTTGGTCTATTTCTATTCCAGCAACATATTTGTTCGAATAAATAATATACTATTAAGCGGTCGATGGCGCAGTACTTCGAATTTCATTTTTAAACTTAAAAACATCAATGAAAATTGAAACCATTTGAAACCATATTATCAAACGTAATTTTATCCGTAGAATCTTTTACTAGCAAATATTTTTAAATACATTAAAATTTTTTAATACTCAAAATACAACCCTGGGTGTGACATTTATGACATTTGAATCATGATGCAACTACTACAGGTTGTGTTATAAGGATAACTTAATGTTTTGCTTTTCCTTTTGTTCATTATATGAAGAATCAAATTCAAATGTATTTGGTTTTTGTAATTTCTGGCTTACTTTTATTCTTGACATACAATTGTATTAACCTGGATACGAAAGCAAAATATATTTTATTGTCGCCTTAATATATTGGCCGTAATACTGGTATCACCTGTTAGAAGAAATATCTAGATTGGAAGTAAACTATTGCCTACATCACGAACGCCTATTGAAAATGTTGTTTGAATTGTGATTCCGGCTTAATGCTCGAAAATACAGTTTTTGAAAAAAAGTGGTTGATATTTCTTAATTTTGAAATGAAATTCGAGATGAAGCACCATCTAGGTGTCAATTATGTAGCTTTATTCGAGCAAATTGTTGGGCCAAAGTTCAACCCCACATTTTAGGAAAGAAAATGAAAGTTTGTTATGTGATATACCGTGAGTACGAACGAGCAGGGTTGAATTACAAAATTGTTGCTGTTCACAATGCAAGCGACAGTTTCGTTTCTCATGCCAACTCGTTCTCACACACAGAATTTCATATAATGCCTTTTCGTTTTTTTCCAAAAATGTTACTCAAATTTGTCGCCAAAGTTGGTCTATTTCTACTCCAGCAACATATTTGTTCGCATAAATAATATACTATTAAGCGGTAGATGGCGCTGTACTTCGAATTTCATTTTCAAACTTAAAAACATCAATGAAAATTGAAAATCGCAGCGTTGTTCAAGCGTGAGTCTATTCATGATGATTTGCCAGAGTATACCGAAACAAATAATAGAAATTTTTTTATTAAAATTAAATTTTTTGTGTTAGTTTTTACAATTTGAAGTTCTATCGAGCTTGAAAAAACACCCTTTACAATAGTATTAACCTGGACACGAAAGCAAAATATATTTTATTGTCGCCTTAATATATTGGCCGTAATACTGGTATCACCTGTTAGAAGAAACATCTAGATTCGAAGTAAATTGTTGATTACATTGCGAACGCCTATTGAAAATGTTGCTTGGATTGTTAAAGCCTCATTCACAATGCAAGCGACAATTTCGTTTTTCATGCTATCTCGTTCTCACACACAGAATTTCACATAATCGCCTTTCGTTTTTTTTACAAAAATGTAACTCCAATTTGTCGCTGAAATTGATCTATTCCTACTCCAGCAAGATATTTGTTCGAATAAATAATGTACTATTAAGCGGTAGATGGCGCTGTACTTCGAATTTCATTTTCAAACTTAAAAACATCAATGAAAATTGAACCCATTTGTGTTAAAAGACGCATTATACAACGTTATTTTATCTGTAGAATCTTTTAATACCAAATATGTTTAAATACATTAACATTTTTTAATATTCGAAATACAACCCTGAATGTGACATTTGTGACATTTGAATCATGATGCAACTAATAGAGGTTGTGTTATAAGAACAACTTAAATGATTTGCTTTTCCTTCTGTTCATTATATGAAGAATCAAATTCAAATGTATTTGGTTTTATAATTTCTGGCTTACTTTTATTCTTGACAAACATTTGTGTTAACTTTGACATGAAAACAAAATATATTGTATTGTTGCCTTGATACATTGGCCGTAATACTGGTATCACCTGTTAGAACAAACATCTCGATTCGAAGTAACCTGTTGCTTGCATTGTGAACGCCTTTTGAAAATGTTGCTTGCATTGTGATTGCGGCTTAAAGCAGCAACAATTCTGTTCGAAACAAACTATATAATTGACACCCAGATGTCGCTTCATCTGGAATTTCATTTCAAAACTAAGAAAATTCAATGAAAATGTAAACCATTTATTTCAAAAACTGCATTTTTCAACATAATTTATCTACAGAATGTGTTTATTGCCAATATTTCCTGTACTTGAGTATTTTATTAATATTCAGAATGCAACATTGTATGTGGTATTCGCAGTAAATTGTTGCTGACATGGCGAACACATATTGAAAATGTTGCTTGCATTGTGATTCCTGCTTAAAGATCGAGCCGGTAGGAGAAATATGTTACTTTAATTTTTGAAGACAACGCTTGATCCCTCTGGGTTGATTGAAGCCACATAAGTAAGTAATATTTTTTTGTTAATTGAATTTATGTTTATCTTCGTTTAGTTGAATTACATTAAATTCAGAATTTAGTATTCTCGATGGACAGTCCACAAAAGCAGATGAAAAAGAATAAATTTCGCCATTGACTTAGAATAAGCCACTTCATTTTTGTGGTCGGATTTATTCCTTACTCATCACTTGCTAACGCAAATGGAATGAGATACAAAAGAACGAAACAATATAATTAAATGATGTTCGTTAATGGTTCATTTGGCAACATAATTAGCCACATTAATAACCGCGGAAATAACAAATGGTTTTCCACAAACCACAATAAATTCTCTAACAAAAAAAAATAGGATGAAGCCACCCCATAATCTTACTCTGTCTGCAAGCAACTAAATACGACCTAAATTTTCTTTTGACATCAAGAAAATTAAAGTTTTACATTTTAATTGCAATCAGCACCAGAAATAAATGGAATGATATCGAAGTAGGGCCAACAGACGCGAAACATTTTGTTCCTCCACTTAATTTTGGTGGTCACCAGGAGAAGTCTTTAGAAATCCTTAAAGAGATTTCGTAAACCAACTTCCTTGTGAAGTCGTTATCTTCAATGAAAAATCGTTTATTTTATAGTTAAGATGTTGCATTGAAAGAACAGTGGTGGTTACTCTCAGTTTTATGTCCTTACACTTTTGAGCTGATGCTGGTGTAATATGGTGTCAGTTAGTAAAATTGTAATTAAAGCAAAGAAATTGTTTTTCCAACGATTATTTTTACATCTGTAGCAGAGGTCGAATGGGGAGCAATTGAAGGCTATAATATTAAATATTTAGTATACGAACAAAGCGTCAAGCGGTCGTTTCAACATCTAATGCTAAGTACCATCTTACAGTCATACTGAGACTGATATTCACATTTGGAGTTAAAGTTGCTTACAATGTTATATATATTTTGAGATACTGTACCCTTATTTGGTGTTTGATGTACTCATTACACTTGCAGCACATACAATTTAAAGGACAATAGAAAATAAATTCACATTTCAGCCAGCAAAACACAATGAAGTACAGAAACTGCGTAATTTACTTTTTCCCCTTTTCTAACTTTCATCTGTCTATGATACAGCAGCAGCAATTGTGGCGGAACTATAGACAAATCCCTTGGGTTGTTGTTAATCTGACTAAAATGGATTTTCTCACCATGGCTGGCTAAAGCTGTTTGGTAAACAAATTGCTAGTGATTTTTGTGCCTCTGTTTGGCCAAGAAATTTAAACTTTGTTACAGTAAAGAATCCTTAAAATCCCCATCGATGCATGTGCTTTCGTGGAGGACAGTTGAATTTTAATGATACTGGCTGTTAATGTTCAAAGGATTTTTTGGTCGTATATGCGACAATGTTGTTTGCATATTGAAAGTCAGTAAATCTCCAGCCGAATCGTGCGACCGTTCATTTACAAATTGAAAGAATTTTTCAACTTAGATCAATGCATATAGAATCGATGTGAATTAAGAATATATTCCAAAGGATTTGGGATTCAATAAATTCGCTTTCTTTGCAAGTTTTACATTAGGTAAATAACTATTTTGTAAGACGATAAAACGATATTTTCATGAAAAATGCAGGCAAAAAAGGTATTCTTGGTTTATTTGGGTACAATAATCTTCCCCAGGGACGATTGACCAAAAATTTATGGAAAAAATTTAATAAATTTAAAATTTTTCAATTTCTTAACAAATCGTGAATGTACATGAATGTATGTACATGTCGCATTGCAACTGATGAAAAACACACGGCACGTATGGCGACGAACAGTCAGTTACGACGCGTGCGAATGAGCGGTACAAGAGGTTGAGAAGGGAGTAAAATCAATTATTTAGGTGAAAAATGGCAGTGGGGCCATAAAGAAAGAGAAAAGGAAAAAACATGCAGGACTAACAATGAATCCCGAAAATTGTTCCCAAGGGTAAGAGGATCAAATAATGGACCAAATAATGGGATACCCTCCTGCAAAGACGAGAACCGGATTCGGGTGACAGATAAGCAGTGTGTGTTTAAAATGTGGAGAGACCACTTCAGATTCAGCCACTGAAGATTAGGAGGTATTGATTGTGGGCAACTATGTAGGTACCACAAGTGTAAGTTCCCACCCACGGCGTCATTAGAACGGCAATTTCCCGGCTTAAGAATAATAAAGCCACTGGTGTGGATTTGCTATCCGCAGAGGCCGGTGGCGAAGGACTGCTAGCTCACATGCATCAACTTATATGCGGTATGTGGTTGCGCGAATCTATGCCTGACGATTGGAGTCTCAGTGTATTATATCCTGTATTCATAAAGGGTGAGGCGTGTGAATGTTCCAACTATCGCGGTACCAGTCTTTTATCCATCGCATATAAGGTCTTGTCGGGCGTTCTATGTGAAAGACTAAAGTTAATTGTTGCATACCTTATTGGACCTTAACAGTGTAGTTTTGACCAGGGAAGTCCACGACTGATCAAATATTCACGCTACGTCAAATCGTGGAAAAGACCCACGAAAAGCAAATCGATACATAGTACAATCGTTTTGTTGATTACAAAGCTGATTTCGACAGTCCCATATGAGGGAAATTTTACTACGCTATGTCTGAACCTGGGATTCCGGCAAAATTGATCCGCCTCTGTAGAATGACGCTGACCAACCCCAACTCAGCAGCGAAGGTGGGGAAAGACCACACCAAACTATTCAGTACCATGAAAGGACTGAGAAAAGGCGACATAATTTAGTGCAATCTCTTCAACATCTTAATGGAGATAATAATGACAAAAGCGGCGGTAAATGTGAACAATACTATCAACACGAAAATCCATATATTGCTGGTGTATGCTGACGTATGATGAGTGGCCGTCGGTGGTGCAATGGTTAGTGTGCGCGGCTCTTGTAGATGAGATCCTGGGTTCGAACCCGGCTCTGACCACCTTAAAATTTCTTTCGGCGGCGGTCACCTCGCATAGTGACGGCGACACTATCGAGTATCTAGCCATGATAAAGCTTCTCAAATTACCGTTCGGAATCGGTGTAAAACTGTAGGTCCCATTCAGGGAGTGAAAACTGGAAAGCGCACAGCTCAGTGATTGTGAGAAGTTCTCCCCAGTCCCTTCATGGGATGTAATGGGCAACCATTTATTTATTTTTTTTTGCTGACGATGTACACATCATTGGGAGGAATTTTAGAGAGGTTAGTGCAGTATTTTCAAGAATCGAAAAAGAATCACCGAAGGTGGGTCTTGCTGTTAATGAGGGCAAGACAAAATTTATGGTGTCGACAACTAGACAAACCTCTTGACTTGGTCCGCACTTGAGCGTTGACAACCGAATTAATTTTGAAATGGTAGATTAATTTATCTACCTTGGATCCGTCGTGGACAAGGACGACAACGTCGGCCTTTAGATGAATAGGAGAATTGTGCTTGCAAATATATCCTATTTTGGTCTCAACAAGCAGTTTAAGAGCAGAGAGCTCTCTTGACACAAAAGTCCAGATATACCAGACCACCATTTTGCCTGTCCTGGCTTATGGCTCCGAAGCTTGTGTCAGATCGCAAGCGGATGAAAAACACCTGGGAGTATTCGAGAGAAAAATGGTCCTTAAAGTATATGATCCTGTTGAGAAAACGGCGAGTACCAACGATGTTGGAACTAAGAGCTATATAATTTGTATTCCGACGTGGACATAGGCGAATCAAATATCGAGCTGGCCCCATATTAGCTTCAATATGTTTTCAATATAGTTTATATTGAGCTGACCTCACATTACAAACAGATATCTCGGGAATGTATAAGCTATAAGTTACTATGAAGGAAAAAGTTAAAGCTCCAATTGAAATTCAGGAGTGTCTAATAATCGAGAACCTGCATTAGGTAAGTAGGAGAATTGGGAAACGTACATATGCAAAATCTTGTCCACCATTTATAAAAGGTGGGCTATTCTAAATTTGGTATTTAATTTCGATTTAAGAAAAAACTAAAAGACATTATTTCAAAATTATGAAACATAGCATAGTTTAAATGACTTCCTCGACTTCTTTTACAGTACCTCGTTCGGTTTACCCAATTTTTTAGGGCATTTTCGATTGTTTGTGTCTCTGGCTTGTGAACGACAACATTTTTTAAGGCCTCAAATCAATCGGGATTATTTTCGTAATACTTATCTTTCACTGAAGTCGCAGCTGAGAGGCGGCCAATGGTCTTCTGAGTTACGGCTGATTATGGGGTTTTCGAACATCGTTCGCAAAAGATAGATTGTAACGTTTACACGTAGCGCCCCCTTCTGATGAAAAAGTCACTCGCTGTGGATATATCAGCTTCTCTTCGACGACGTGTGGATTTCCCGAGCCCCAAATACGACAATTTTGATGATAAGGTAGCTCCCGATGTGAAAATGAAAGATGATTTTTCGGTGATAATGCTCATCTTCAGTCAAGCGGTATTCATCACATTCAGCGAAGAAAAAACGCATCGCATGGCCACGAGGTCTCAGTTCATACAGCTGTATTCTATGGCACAGCTGATCGAAAAGACATGAACTAATTTTAAATAGTGTTTAATGATACTAATGACAGCTAAATTATGTTTCATGTTGTTTGCATGGAACGAAAATACGCATTCCCTTAGATTTTTGTCTGTTTTACGTCGAACGAGAGAGTGTAAAATTGGTAAAATTCAGCATGAAGAGGCATCGGAGAGAGTAATGGAAACTCTTAAGTATTACTCTATGGTTCTTACACTAATTAAACATTCATACCGAGGTCTTTATGCAAAATTCTGAGCAAAGAATTGCGAGAAAAGTTCAATTGCTGCGAACGGTGGCGGTTTATGGCTGTTCGAACACACTTTCAGCTACAGCGGCAATATTTCCTACTGAACGCAATGGACAAGTACGTATATTTCCAAAAATGGATTAATATCATACTTTAACTTACACTTAATTATAAATTTAAGGTTATCGCATTTTAATATTCATAAGTACAGTTTCTGTTGAAACTAATGTCTTATTCCCCTATCTCGAACAAAAAGCTGAGCGAACGAAGTCGACATTTTCATTCAACTGACTCAATATTTTTTCGCAAATGATATCAGACTCGAAATAGAGGAACCCAAATTTATACTGAAAACTTTTGATAATTGTTACATTTTTATTCGACTTGGAATGACAAGATTGTGGAACCCAAATCAATTTTCTTTCGACTAGAACACGAACGAAAGCGTTCCTTCGAGATCTAGGAACAGACTGTAAATTCCTTTATACATATGTGATTAAAAATACCTATGTCAATAAATTGTACGGAAATTTATAATAATTTTTACCATTTTGTTGGTAGTATATAAATCGAGCGGGATAATTTTTAGAGCATTGTGAAATGCCACGGAAATTGGTAATAACAACAACCTAAAATGTTTCCGAAAATAGTACAGAATGAGTTCATCACGAATCTCGAAAAATTCTAAAATGATACACAAAAGTAAGAAAAAATAATCATTAAAGATTCTAAAAAGAGTTAAAAAGGGCTGAAATCATGTCCATTTATGATGTCAGAAAGTATACTAAAAACGAGGGAAATTATTATTCCCTTGTTCATATTTATGATTATTCTTGTCTGAGTCATAGAATAACGTTCGGGTAAGAGGAGAGACACCTTCAGACGAAAAAACATTCGTATTGATATGTTTTTGGAAAGTTCCTTTCCGACTCTTTTCGGAGTCAGAATGTTGGATGGGATACTTAGATATGTTTACCACGTTGTACAGATGTCATATGATACAAGAATTATTACACCGTTGTGGTCCCGTGTTTTGGATCTGTGGGCCTCATGCATTTTTTTTTCGGTCCACTTTCTAATTTTGTTTTTTGTTGGTTCCTCCCTAACATCTGCAATTTTGTCAAACAAAATTTTTACATACCTGGAAAAATAGATTTGAATGCGCTTGTGTGGTGTAACTGCTACTGATTTTTTTAGTATAATTGTTTATTATTTATTTATTATAGGTTAAGACCAAGACTATTTATGGCGATTTTAAGCAAATTTAAACGTGTTAAGATTTCTCTGATCTTAGGTGTTAACGATAGTCCCACAGACTATTCTGCCCAAGGGAATGGTTATCGTTCACATATACATAACTACGAGATGCCACAACTTTATCATCTGACGTTACGCGTCGTGCATCTTCCGAGAGAAATCGAACGTCTGTCAGCACCTGTTTTGCTCTAAGATCATTATTTACATACATACAATATTTGGCACATTTACAATAAGAATGTCGGCTGAATTGATTAAACCTCAGCGACAGATTTCTTCTTTTGACGTTCAAACTTACATATACCAGAAGTTCGATTCCCTCAGTCGAAACGCAAGAAGGAGTTGGTGAATCTCTAGTATGTTAATCTAGGAATAAATTAACGATATTTCACCTTGTGTAAACGAACGACAACCATTTATTCAACGATTAACCAGCACTTATTTCTCTTTTATTTATTTCTCTTCCAATTATTTACTAATAAACATTGCACTTTCTCTTGAGATCATGGATCAACACAAACAACAATGCATTTATTTCTCTTTACACTTTTTCTGCATTTAACCGTTTTCACACACACAATTACTGACACACGACACACGAATTAACGGCTCCACCGTAAACTAGAAATGACAAATTATATTCTTCGCAATAAAAAAGTAATTCCGATTGATTTTCACTAATATTTGATATCACCAACATTTAACAACTTTAATTAATTAAATTTCACAACTATTTATAATTTTATTTGTAATTTATAACACTTATTAAGAAATTTTAACCGAATTTACGGGATCGGACTACGAACGACCAGAGGATTAGGAAACAACTAAAATTGTCATTAGAGTGAGAGGGGACAAAAGTGTCAAAATAGAGATTTGGTGTAAAAGCTCAACTTCATCGTTCGGTTGAGAGTCGTGTAAAGACAAGCGGAAAGGAACACTATATGTTGTTTAAAAAAAGAATAACTTGAGTTTATTGGACCATGAGTTTATAGGAGAGAGAGGGGAAAAGAATGAAAGTTCTTGCCAGACTAAAACGAAAATATGGCAACGGAACTAGGCAATGATTGATTTTTGCTCTGCGTATTGTCAACAGTGTTGCCGTTTATTTTTAGCATTATTTTCACGAAAATTGCACAAAATTTGTAATTTTTCGTCAAGTTTGTAGCATAATGTTTTAGAAATTGCACAACTTTTTCATCATACAACGTTCTTTTATTTACTAACATTTTATAATGACAGTGTTTAGTCAGTAAAATTTTACTTTTAAAGTTTTACAAAAATGCACATTATCTCCTGTGCAGAAAAATTCCGAAGTATATTTCATTATTAAGTTCAAATTGTTCATCTACGTGAATGCGAAATGTTTATGCCACTTTATAGGAAATATACATAAGTACATATGCGAATGTCAGATAAGAAGAATGCAAATACATTTAACTATTTGTGAAGTGGCAGTCAAAATACAACTTTTAGCGCTACTTTCTCAATGTCTACTTTATCGTAACGATATATTACCGGATATCAGAATTTCATTTTCTCAATGTATACTTAAAATGTATCCAGCCCATAAAGTTAACAAGAGGTCTAGCGCCTGTAAGCAGTTTATCGGAACGATAAATGCAAACAGATGATAACTGTTGACAACAGCTGTTTTGTTGTCATGTTGTTATGATTTAAGTATTTTTTGTTTTCTATAATTGACTCGCGTTCTTCCACCAGGTCATCAAGTAAATGTTCCTCGTCAATCTTTTGATTGTTTTCCGTCATAATTGAAATAAATTACAATTTGCACAAAATCAAGAATTAAGTAAACAGCTGTTATCTTACAATGCTGACAACTAAACTCATACATTTCATCAGAATTGTCAGCGTAGCACGTCTAGCATCCTACTAAATTAACGGTAGATGAGAAAATGGTAAACAGTTACAGGCAATATATCGGTCCGAAAAATTAAAGTGCTGATTAGTAAGCAGACACGTTAACCGGACATTGAGAAAATATTCCCTACAAAATCAAACAAGTAAACGGCGTAGCATTATTTTTGCCCAAAACGTTTCGCCCACATTACGGCGTTAGGTCATAATCTAAATCAAAATCGTCCTAATGTCCAAAAGTCGCCATACCGTCCAAAATTTATGACAACAACTGTCATATAGCCCTAAAGAAATGTCTCAAAGCCTGAACCATAGTTGGTCTTTATGACAAAGTCTTTGTGCTCTATGGCATTCAGAATTTGGGATATAAAGATAACTATAGACGACAGTTTAGAAAAAATGAGATGGCGTGAAGTCAATACAGTCTGCACTTCCAAGTGAAGAAAATCCTAGTTCTTCTTTGGCGGCCTACACACGTCGCAACCAACGAAGGGACCTCCAACAGATCCCCTGTGGCTTATGATAATAAAGGTGCTACTGAAAAAATGGGGGATCACAAATATTCTGCCCCTGACAATGTACCAGCGGAGCTGTTGGAATATGATACCTCAAAGGTGCCATGACATTTCATCAGACCTAGGGCACCTACCGCAGTGAAAAAAATTACCACAATATTTGACCAACATCTTTGGGTCAATAGATCTAGTTCCCCATATTCTTTCTTCCATTTATGGATGAATTAATGGAAGCAACCAATACAGAAGCACCGTTATGCTTTTAGTGTAATATGCTATAACACCTACAAAATATAGATTACGAACATGGAATATGTCTTATAGCGCTCATATTTTTTGGCATCAGCGCCAAGTTTATCAGACTCTCCGAAAATGTACAAAAAGTAGGATGGAGAATGAATGCTAAGAAACAATTGTGCAGTGACGAGCAAAATTGTAACAGGTTTCCCATAATGGAAGTTTAACACTTGCCTTTTTAGCAGCGTTAAAACATTTTGTGAATTTTAGTTTGCTATGGTTTCTCTCAAAATGATCGCTTAAGTATACAACAATTAAAATTATATGTTTAAAACTCTGCAACTCTTGGAAGATCAAGAAACTCAAATGGAACCAACACATAGCTCATATATTGACTGTTATTTTTTTCCGTTGCTCATTATTGTCCACGTGCTGATCAAAAATGGAAGCATCTAAAGTAGTTGAAATAATGGAATTATTAAAAAATAATAATTCTCTTCGGAACGTTGCAAAAAAGTTTAACATAAGTTATATGACTATCCAAAGAATAAAATGGAAGGCAAATATTTAAACTTCAACTGCTCCTGGTAAAATTAGTGACAAGTAAGGATGTAATTACTCCAGCTGCGGCACTAAAAACGTTAAATATTGACTCCAGTGAGTGGAATGCTCGTCGAAGTCTCAAAAGATTGGGTGTTAAGGCTGCAGAGAAGAAAAATACACCATTTTTATCACAAAAGAATATAAAGCTTCGTAAAGAATTTGCCCAGGTCTGGACTGAGGCTGAGTGGAAGAAGGTAAAGTATTAAATTCAACATTTTATAAATAATAAAAGTTCAATTTAAGGTTATATGGTCCGATAAGATGAAAATCAATCGATTTAGGTCCAATGGCCTTGTTTGGAACTGGACGAAATACTACTACCCCGAATGCAGAAACACAAACCATGAGATATGGTGGATCATTGACGGTATTATGAAAAAATAATAATATCTTTCCATTCATCAAAATCATTTGACAGCTTCTATAAAAAACGGGCCTTGCTACTGAACTATGAAATGGACAGCGCAGTCGCCGGACTGCCGAGTACCCAGATACTCGCCAAGTACTCAGATACTCCAAACGGTGTAAACGAGCTGTAGGATAGAGTAAAAGATAGAGCGATTCCAGCGGAAATGACGGCAAAATGACTACAGGACAAAATGTTGAATCAGAATACAAATAAATTAACATAAAACCAGAGTGCAAAGCTGTAACATTTTTATAACTTTACAATATTCACTGTTCACTTTGTCTATATCAACGTAGAATTAAAATTGTTTGTTTTTATTCATGAGAGAAAAACAAATTGATTTAGATAAATATATATATTTTCTGTAATCAAGTATTTAAAATATACAAATTTATTTCCAAACTGTGTTTACCCTGATACAATTTTGCTTGTCACTGTAAATGTTAATACTTCACTACCAGCTGATGGCTCGTTAATTGAAGACACGGATTCAATCAAGTAGTTGGAATGCAAGATTACGTACAATGGTGGCTCCTCACCGAATGAAAATGACAGGATAAATAAGACCCTAAATCTGCACAAAATCTGGCGTAATAAATTCTCGCAAAATACGAAATTCCTAATAATAAACTGAAGTGCGAAATACGTACTGTTATAGGGTTGTACTAGATGGAGCTTGCCCCAGAAGACAATAAAGATGACCAAACCCTTAGCAATTGTTATCTAAGGCAAATACTCCGTGTTTACTGATGTAATTACATTTCTAATGAAAAAAAAATTTCCTTGAATCAGCCATATACTTCTGTGACCAACATCAGATATTGTTACAGCAGCAGTTGCTTGGATCCAGGGGCCATCCATGACACAGGTGATCGACTTTGTAGTAGGAAGCTGATAGAAACCAGAATGTATAGGCGAGAGAGCGATAAGCAAACTAAGCTAAAATAGTGTTTGATTGATACTAATGACAGCTAAATTAGGTTTTATGTTGTACGCATTCCCTTTTATTTCTGTCCGTTTTATATCCAACCAAAGAGTAAAATTCGTCGTCATCGAGAGAACGTAAAGAGACTTGTCTATTTGTCTACGATAGAACAAACAAGGGAATTGTAGACAGGAAGTCCACCAACTATATGGAAGCGGTGGCTGGGATAAGAATAGAAACCAACTCAATTATAGTGGAATAAAATTAACTCATTTGCCACAACCCAAAACATTTTGTCCGATTTGGTTGGTATGAATGCATATCAAAAAAACGGAAATAATATTAACTACACTGAAAGAAAAACGCTTCCTCGTATGCATGAAACATTGTCGTAAATGTTTTTACCTTGGGGCAATGAAAAGTCTAGTGTATCTGACAATTTGGTTGTCTGTGGAGCGAAAAATTTCATACATAAGTTCTTTGATAATTTTTCATTTAACAATTAAAAAAAATAAGTGTATGAGATTTAAACTAGTGATATTTGGGTAACTGTTATTTTTTTTTTATTTATTTGTAATATCTGTTTATTTTGGAGGTTTGCCAACATTTATAGTTGACGAAACAATTGCGTTACTGTTTTTTCAGTTGTTTGGCGCTACGTTGGCCTCAATTGGCCTCCGAGGTCGTGCGATTTGACACCTCTCGATTATTTCCTGTGGGGCTACGTGAAGGCACTGGTTTATGCTGATAAACCAGCAACAATTGACGCCTTGGAGGCCAACATTGTTCGTGTTCTTCGTGACATACGGCCAGCAGTGCTCGAAAAAGTGGCCAAAAATTGGACGTCCAGAATGCGCTTCGTCAAGAACAGCCGCGGTGCCCATATGCCCGAAATCATTTTCAAATGTTAATGCCACGTATTGATCTTTCGAATAAAAAAAAAACTTTATTAAAATTTAATTTTTTGTGTTATTTTTTTTACAATTTGAAGTTCTATCGCGCTTGAAAAAACACCCTTTACATAAGTTAACATCAACTGTTACGAAAAAAAAAAACGCATAGACGTTGAGTATATTCAACTTGGCTTCCTACTATAATTTTTCATTTCTATTTGTCAATTTGTTTATGTAAAAGTCAAAACCAAAACAAAATACTAAAGAAAACAATGTAATATATGAGGTGGTTATTCTGCATTGACATTGCAGCAAAAATTTTTCATTTGGAAATTTCGGGTAAATTAACTTCTGAATACAGTATTGAAAAACAGATGTTTGGCTATACGAAATATTCAAATATGAGATTTCGATTGGAATTTTTCAGGACTTTAATGCCATATTGGTGTAAAACACTATTTAGAAATAAAACAAACATTGTAAACGCGCAGCTGCTCGGTAGTTGCCAGATGTAAAAACAAAACCAGCATATACGACTCGAGAGCACGGGCAACTAATAAAACAAAATAGGCGTCCCCGAGCAAGCCGCGTGCTCTTTTACGTCTCAAAACGAGCTCGTGAGCAGCTAGCACACAGGAAGCGAGACGTAAAACTCTATTCTATAGAGAGGTTAGGGAAAATAGAGTGAAGTTGTGAATGTGTATCGGTGTGCTATTTATTCATAAAGTACAAAAAATTTATAAGAAACTACATACATCATTTATATGTAGAATCTCCAATATAAGTTCCATAAAGTGCATAATAAGTGCAATAATAAGTTCCATAAAGTCCATAATAAGTTCCATAAAGTGCATGAAATCCAACAGAAAGTACATCAATACAGTCAAAAATTTACAAAAACTATACAAAATGTACCAAAAGTACGAAACAAGTACCAACAAATTTCAACAATTGTACCATAAATGCACCAAAAATTACTTTAAGTATAGTGATTTGTGCGTAAACTAAAAATTACATTGCAATTAGACAGAGCCGAAGGTGTTCTTGTGAATGTTGTCGAGTTATAGTAAGGTATAGGCGTCCTTCTTCACTTTAATTCCATTTAGTTTTGCTTTAGTTGTTTGATCTCCAGTATTGCCTTGGAATCCTTATTCTTGAAGAAGAAACAACAACAACTTTTTAAATATTTTGATAAAAAAAAATAACTACCCCTTATATTTACATCATAATTTTCGAAACGTTGGGGAATATAAGAAATTAAATAACATACATTTTTTATTTTCCATACAACAAAGTCGAACTTGGTAACACTTTTATCGGGATTATTCTAAAATTATACATTAACCTGGACGTCAGGTTTTCACTTTGTATGAGTGAACGTGTATAAGTTACGAAAGAAACGGCCCTATGGAATATATATAAAATATTTAGAAAATTTAGTATATTTCCGAAACAAAAATTCAATATTTGCTTATCTACAAAAAAAATAAATAAATGGTTTCCCATTACATCCCATGGAGGGACAGGGGAGAGATTCTCACAATCACTGAACTGTGCGATTTCCAGTTATCACTCACTAATTGGGACCTACAGTTTTACACCGATTCCGAACGGTATTTTGAGAAGCTTTTTCATGGCTAAATACTCGATAGTGTCGCCGTCAGTATGCGAGGTGACCGCAGCCGAAAGAAATTTTAAGGTGGTCAGAGCAGAGATCGAACCCAGGATCTCATGTACAAGAGGCCCGCTCACTACCATTGCACCACCGACGGCCACATATTTTTTATCTAAATAGACGAAAACACCAGCAATGAAATACTAACAGTGTATTTATTTAGAATTGGAAATAAATAATTTCAAAGAGTTCAAACCCTTCATTGGAGCAGTGAACAAATTAATTTCAGCAATGAAGCAAAATAATTGCAGTAATGAAACAAATTCATTGCAACAATGTCACAAATTCGTTGCACCAATGAAACAAATCCATTGCTATTGGTATCGTGAACAGCCCTAATGATTGCCCTTGTCACCAGACGATTTGGCGCCGTCAACTTTGAGCGAGTGGCATCGGCGTCTCGCTTACTTCAGTGCTTCTTCTTGTTTTGTATTGTATTAAAAAATCAACAAAGAAAGCAGCCACACACGAACCGGCAAATATATTGTTTTAAAATCAAAGAAAAGTCAGTGTTTGTGTTTTTTATTCGGTTTCCCGGGAAATATTTGTCTAAGTGGGAGACAAACACAGGGGCAACCAACCACCTCCACAATATCAACAACAACAACCAGTGCGGGTGAAGGAAGTCTGCCACAGAGGAGCAGCCGCCCCAGCAATCTCAGCAACACCCAGGGGCACCAGTTGCCGGAACAGCTCTACCAGCCCATATCAAGGCAAGGCTACCAGCGAGGTAAGGAGCTATAATGAAACAAATTCATTGCTGTTATGAAATGAATTCATTGCAGCAAGGAAACAAAATAAAAAAAAAAGTGAATAATGTCAACCAGTTCAAAACATTCATTGCCGCAGTGAAAGAAATTCCTTCCAGCACTGGAACAAAATCGTTGCAGTAATGAAACAAATTCATTGCAGAAATGAAACAAATTCATTGCAGAAATGCAACAAATTCATTTCAGCAATGAAACCAATTCATTGCTGTAATGAAACTAATTCATTGCCGCAATGACACAAATTCGTTGCAACAATAATATAAATTTATTGCAGGAATAAAATAAATTCATTGCAGGAATAAAATAAATTCATAGCAGCATCGAAACAAATTCGTTGCAATAATGAACCAATTTTGTTGCAGCAACAACCATACCTTCATCATAGTGACGAACAATTCACAGTTGATGAACACATTTTCGTAGCAAAAAATAATTTCCGCATTAACAATTTCCGTAAATTTTGTAGAAAAAATATCGCGGGAAATCAAAACATGATATAACTACTTTAGCGTTTTAAGTCCCGTATTCAGTTCGTGCGAAATTTTCGTAAGAAAATTTGTCATTTATCTCTAAACGGAAAAATTTGTTAGAGAGAGTTACCACATATCTCTGATTTACCTTGCAAATATTTCCCTAATAATTCATCTTTGTACTTTATTCTATTTTTAACGCATGTGGTTTTACTTTTGTTTATTAACATAATCGAAATGTCACAAACAATCACCAAACAATTCGGCGTAACAGCCCTGGACTTGATTTTCCTACAGCTGAGCACCAAGTAAATGAAAAGAGAGCGAAATATTCCGATCATGAAATTTTCGTTATTTTTATACACGTATTTCTTATGTCAACGAAAATTTCACAAAAACTGAATATACGGCTTTAGTTGGAAAGATAGATTATTTCATAAATAATAAGAAATTGTGATTGAAAACAAGTATGCATACAAGAGGGAAAAATTTAAAAAAAATCATCAAAATTTGATATGCGTATTTGGCTTTAACGTCCCTGTACTGGCTTTCGCAAGTTAGTGGAAGAGAAAAGCTTTCACGTGAAAATGTTTCGCTTTGTAAATGCTGCGTGAAATTAAAATGAATGCACTTTTTATTTATGAAAGATATGTTGACTAGGGTGGACCTTGTGTCGATATTTTGGTAGATGAGGGCTCTATTCCGTGCCTTTTTGAAAAAAAATGACAATGCCGAAAAAAAAATTAAAAAAAAAAAACATTAGGGGTTGCGCACGAGCCGAGAAAAAGGTCCACTTTGCCAAAATTAGGGGGGAAATTGCTATAGGTCATCATGGGTCACCCGTAGGGGGGAAGAATGTATGGCCGACCCCCATTAACTTTTTACCGCCAACATTTTCCCCCAAGACAACCACCCCCTATCTCCTCCCCTTAGGGGGGTCACCATACAAAAAGGGAGGTTGCTCAGTATTTTCGAAAAACACCATAGGTCATCAGGGATCACCCCTAGGGGGGCAAAATATATGACCGACCCCCATTAACTTTTCATCCCCAACATCTTTTCCGAACAAACTTACCCTCTATCTCCACTCCTTGAGGGACTCCCCATACAAAAATACTGAAAATCTATGTATTTACAGTTGCACAATATCGAGATTTTTTTGATTTTTTTACAGAAATTCCACCAATATTCAAGAGTGGTCATTGTTTGGAAAGTCTTGAAAAATTTGAAACGCACACGTGCTGAATCAGGTACATTGGCACCCTTAGCAGATGCCCCCATTCATCAGTACCTGGCAGTAAAATATTGCAAAATACGTAGTAGTTATAAATAGCAGTTCATTCATCGATTGTTGTCATTCAACAAGTGCCGACGACCGCGAAAAGTAAATTGATTTTTCTCCCGTTTTTTAAAAGTTAAGATGACAACACGACTTAGATCGCGCGACGATATTTTTTTGATTGGTTATCCAAGCATGAATATTACGGGGAACAAATTACCGTCGAAGAAGCAAGTGCTAAGAATGCATTTCTTCAACATTCGCAAACGAAACATGTCGAAGAAAAATAGTGCGGTTATAGTCGCGGACGCAGTGATGATTTTTTGGCGCCAAGCAGCTATTCCGACGAAAGCCAGAGGAGATGTTACAAGAAAAATAGCTGCGCTGCACGATGAGTGGGATGCTTTAAGAAAGTCATCTCACAGAAAGACTGAGTCCACTAGAGAAAAAGAGAATACGTTTTCTGATAGCTTGGATAATCTTTTCGACATCGCACACGCCAACGCCCTTGAGAAAATGACAAATACCGAAGACATTGAGTTTCTGCTAAAGCAAAGAGGAGATGGCCGGCCAGGAACTATGGGAGGTGTGGACGCTACTGATACTCGAACGAGGAAAAGAAAAGCTGAGCGCGAAGAACAAGAAGAGTTGCGACGCAAACGTGCAACGGAATCTAGTAGAGATCGGTTCGCTAAAGGCGGTAAGCTATTTCGCGCTTTGTGTGTTCGTCCAATGTTTATATTCAAATGAAATTCGTTCAATTGCAGTGGTTAAATTTTCAAGCAGTGATTCAAGCGATGATAATGGGAGACAGGACGAAAACTTCCCGGCAGAAGCTGGCCCGTCAAATGTTGGTGACAGAAGAGGTTACAAACAATGTTTTACTGAACGAGTCCTATCAGCTTTGGACAAGTGCAAAGTGACTGACCGAGACGCGGTCGGCATTATGATAGCGGCGGCAGAAGCATTTGGACGCGATCCTCAACAATACACAATAAACCGTACATCGCTTCGGAGATGTCGGCGTTCAAATCGAGAGAACATGGTGAGTTATGTGAAAGACAATCCAGAAGTAAGATCGCATAGATTTATTTGCTCTCATTCAGAATTCTTATTCTTCAACGCGTTTCATTCATCTCCAGCTTGTCGCAGCTAAATCCTTCGTAGTCCATTGGGATGGCAAAATGCTTTTGGATTTTGTGGGTACAAAGAAGGTGGACCGTCTACCGGTAATTGTCTCGTACGGAGAAAAAGAACAACTTCTTCTAGTTCCCAAAGTAGAAGATGGGAAAGGAAAAGGCCGGAGAATAGCACATGCCGTTTATCAACTGTTGGCATCTTGGCATATGACACATCGAATACAAGGACTTTCTTTCGACACGACATCAACGAACAGTGGCCCATTCTCCGGAGCCGCAGTTGCTCTTGAGCGGCTGTTGGAGAGAGAAATCTTATATTTACCTTGCAGACACCACGTATACGAACTGGTGCTAAGGGAAGTTTTTGAGACAAAAATGGGAAAGACCAGTGCACCAGGCGTTCCTTGCTTTGACCGTTTCAAAAAGGAATGGGACGCTGTAAAGGTTAAACCATTCCATTCTGGCTTGACAGACGATCAAGTCGTCAGAAAAATTCCTGTGGCAATGCAAGTCGGCATAAAGAAGTTTTGCTTAGATCAATTGAAGGAGAAACACCCTCGCGATGACTACAAAGAAATGCTACAATTAATTCTTTTGTTTCTGGGTGAAAAACTTGAGAATTACCATTTCCGACCTCCAGGACCCGTTTCCCATGCTCGATGGATGGCAAAAGCCATTTACAGCCTCAAGATGTTTTTGTTTCGGAGAACTTTTCATTTATCTGTATGTGAATTGAATGGTATTCGACACGTTTGTATTTTTGTGGTGCGACTTTACGTCAAGGCATGTTTTGGTTCTTCTCGAGCAGCTGAGGCGCCGAATCAAGATTGGAAGTTTTTGAAGGACATCGTCGAGTACAAGTCCGTTGACCAGGATTTATCTCGGGTAATGATAAAGAAATTTATCGGTCACCTATGGTATCTCGCCGATGAGCACATAGCCCTTGCCTTTTTCGATGACAAGGTTTCAAATGAGTTGAAGGCCAAAATGGCCCAAGTATTGCTAGAAAATTAGAATGACGAAGGTGAAGAAGATGAAGAAGACGAAAAAGGTGAAGAAGATGAAGAAGACGAAGAAGGTGAAGAAGATGAAGAAGGTGAAGAAGATGAAGAAGACGACCCGGTTCCCCCAGCTCCTCGCGTCGTAATCAAAAGCACCAGCGTTAAAAAAAATCGAGGTGAAATTCAAAGATGTGAATGAGGAATTCTTGGCTAAAGACTTGAGCAACTTCGTCTCTCATAATACCAAAAATTTATTTGTACGATTTGGAATATCGCAAGATTTCATTCTTGCAAATCCAGCAACCTGGAAATCTCGCGCAGACTATCAAGAAGGTCGTAGAATTGTAAATAACTTGCGCGTTGTGGACGACACTGCCGAAAGAGGAGTAAAAATGATACAAGATTATAATAGAATACTGTGTCAAGGCGAAGAAGAGAAACAGTATTTACTACATGTTATCGATTCTTACCGCAAGAAATACCCATCAGCGAACAAAAATATGTTAATTTGACTATATTATATTAAGAGTGCTTAGTAGTACTACTCAATTACAGCTTCTTTTATTTTTGTATGGGGAGTCCCTCAAGGAGTGGAGATAGAGGGTAAGTTTGTTCGGAAAAGATGTTGGGGATGAAAAGTTAATGGGGGTCGGTCATATATTTTGCCCCCCTAGGGGTGACCCCTGATGACCTATGGTGTTTTTAGAAAATACTGAGCAACCTCCATTTTTGTATGGTGACCCCCCTAAGGGGAGGAGATAGGGGGTGGGTGTCTTGGGGGAAAATGTTGGCGGTAAAAAGTTAATGGGGGTCGGCCATACATTCTTCCCCCCTACGGGTGACCCCTGATGACCTATGGCAATTTCCCCCCTAATTTTGGCAAAGTGGACCTTTTTCTCGGCTCGTGCGCAACCCCTAATGTTTTTTTTTTTTAATTTTTTTTTTCGGCATTGTCATTTTTTTTCAAAAAGGCACGGAATAGAGCCCTCATCTACCAAAATATCGCAAAAATGTCATTTCAAGGTCCACCTTAATGTTGACTGAGCAAAAATTAATTTAAAGAACGAAGTTGGACGTGTTTTATATTAATTGTGTCACATCAACACTCTTTAAACCATTTACAACAAAAATACAATGTTTTTGTTTGCTAGATAGATGTTCGACTTAAATTGACTTACACCAGGTGGAGTTACAAGAACTGTTGACTTCAATTTGTGATACCGCTTTGGTGGGGAACTGTGAAATTGAAACGTATTTTGGACTTTTTTTTGCTATCTTTTATTATAATATACATTTGTGTTGTATTTAAAATAAAAATGTTAGCACACAAGCACGATATACCCTTGTTATTTTCTTTGAACTAATGCCTCTACAGTGATAGAAAAATGGCGTTCTAAAATTTTATTTTACGACCACTATGTTCTTGATTTTTCGTTCTTAAAACAAGAACGGATGTTCTTGAGAAAACACCATATGTTTTTAAAAGTAGAACTTCATTTTAGAATTAGGACAAGCGTTCTTAAAACTAGAACGAACGTGCATGACCTAAGAATGCCTGTTCTATTTTTAAGAACACCGTTCTATTTTCAAGAACGTTCGAACACCCGTTCTATTTTTAAAACCATTTGTTCAAGAACGTCTGTTCTTTTTTAACAACGATCGTTCCCTACCATCCGTTATATTATTTCGTTACCCTTTACTACCATTTGCTGAAGAAATTTTTTTTTTTTTAAACTTTGCTCTAGTTTTTGATTTCAAATTTAAATATAAATTACTTGTGTAAGAATTGATTTTTTTCAGTGTAAATTCAAATACATTACTGTGTCGGAATTAAGGTCTGGCAATACCATAAAATGTCAAACTAAAATTTCGAAATTTCAAACTAAAATTTTGAAAGTTCCGAGGACGACGATGATGAAAATGTCGAACGTAATGATGTAGATATTTTAAACCAAGTTTTCTTTTTGTGGTCCCAAATAAATCTTGTATGGTTACGAAACAAACTTCTCAAACTTTTTATTTATTTTATAAATCCTAATAAATTTGGTAGAAAAGTTTAAAACGTTAAACCTTGTTAAGAAACTAAATTTTATGTGAAAAGGTAGAATTACACATGCTCTCCCCTCCGTTATGTTAGTTATCGAAATCCTGATCGAAATATGTTTGCCAAAAATGAAATCGGGCCATTGAGAAACCTATGAAACGATACCCATAACGTTTTTTTTTTAAAATGTAACCCCTCCCCCACTATAACTCCAGCCCCCTCCAACCAATGGAAGAAGCAATGCCAGAAATGAGCTCAGCACCCTCTAAAACCTACCGACTAATGAGTTTGACACGACTAAAACCAAAAACAACGACGTTATTAATTTTATCCGGTCATTTTTTCAATCTGTCCCAGTATCCGTCTGTTCTATTTTCAAGAACGCCCGTTCTATTTTCAAGAACGCCCGTTGTATTTTCTAGAACGCCCGTTCTTGATTTCATAAATCCCGTTATATTTTCACCAAGACCTCCATGGATTTGTTTGCGCGTCGCACTTAAGTTTGAGCTTCTAAAATGTATTGTCGTGCTAAAAGTGAATCAAAAAAATGGAAAGCAGTGAAATTATCGATTGAAGTAAAAATACAAATGTGCTAACATTTAGTTTGGACAGTGAAAATAATACATCAATTATTGCAAATGCTGTTAATCAAGGTGAAACCAACAGACTTGAATTATTAAGCCGTGATGACGACAAACAATTTCAAATTTTTTTGCGAAGCATTGACATGGATGCTGTTTATGATTATTTGAAGAGTAAGTAAAAAATTATTTTTGCAATGGTACTTTAAACTCTTTAAAATTGTTCATATCTGCATGATTGTACTAATGCATTAATTATATTTAAGCTGCTCAAGTATCGTTTAGAAGCCTGCAGTACATAAAAAGTGAAGACATTAAAGAAGCGATTCCTTCCACCTTTAGGACTACGCGTAGTTTATACTTTTATACCCTCCCTATTCACTTGTATCCTATGAATAATGGAAAAATGTATTTTAGAATAAAGTATGCTTAAATATTTTTTCGTTTTATACAGTTATTAATAAAATCAAATATGGTAAAAAGTTTGTGTGTGTATTTTTTTTATATCGGCCTTTACATGTTTAGCAATAGAATCCAGAACGTTCAGAAAAGAATTAAGACCGAATAATTCTAAATGTAACAAAGTGGTCTTACAATGAGACCGCAATGTTCTCAAATCAAGACCAAATAGTTCTGTAACAAAGCGGACTTGAAATGAGACCAAAATGTTCTCGATACAAGAACGAATTGTTCTCAAAACAAAAATGGTTCGTTCTAAATGGAACAAAGTGGTCTTAAAATGAGACCACAATGTTCTCAAATCAAGACCGAATCGTTCTAAATGTAATAAAGTGGTCTTGAAATGAGACCAAAATGTTATCAAAACAAGAACGAATTGTTCTCAAAACAAAAATGATTCGTTCTAAATGGAACAAATTTGTCTTAAAATGACACCACAATGTTCTCAAATCAATACCGAATCGATGTCTACGTAACAAAGCGATCTGAAAAAAAAGCGATCTTAAATCATGCCCATCCGTTCATGATTCACGAACAAAAGTGCTTGGCGCCTTTTTGTCAACGGATGTGCTTGATTTTGGACTGATTTCGTTCTATTTAGAACGGATTTTTCTATGAGTGTATCTGCTTTTATTAAAGCAATATTTTTCGTAAATTAACAGAGAGAAGTGGTTATTTAAAAAATTATAATATGAGTATTATTTCTGAGTATATTTTCTGAACGCTCAAAAAAGACTATATGACTTATAGAAGTATGTCATTTGTACATTTGTGAACCAATATCCATATGAACGAAAAGAAAAATAAATATTTCAACTTGAAAACAACTGCCTGTTAATTTTGTATGAAACAATAACTCCTGGATGTCGGCTTAACAAAAACCGTCCTTACAGACAGCAGAGTGACCATTCTAACGGGTGATTTTTTAAGAGCTTGATAACTTTTTTTTTAAAAAAAACGCATAAAATTTGCAAAATCTCATCGGTTCTTTATTTGAAACGTTAGATTGGTCCATGACATTTACTTTTTGAAGATAATTTCATTTAAATGTTGACCGCGGCTGCGTCTTAGGTGGTCCATTCGGAAAGTCCAATTTTGGGCAACTTTTTCGAGCATTTCGGCCGGAATAGCCCGAATTTCTTCGGAAATGTTGTCTTCCAAAGCTGGAATAGTTGCTGGCTTATTTCTGTAGACTTTAGACTTGACGTAGCCCCACAAAAAATAGTCTAAAGGCGTCAAATCGCATGATCTTGGTGGCCAACTTACCGGTCCATTTCTTGAGATGAATTGTTCTCCGAAGTTTTCCCTCAAAATGGCCATAGAATCGCGAGCTGTGTGGCATGTAGCGCCATCTTGTTGAAACCACATGTCAACCAAGTTCAGTTCTTCCATTTTTGGCAACAAAAAGTTTGTTAGCATCGAACGATAGCGATCGCCATTCACCGTAACGTTGCGTCCAACAGCATCTTTGAAAAAATACGGTCCAATGATTCCACCAGCGTACAAACCACACCAAACAGTGCATTTTTCGGGATGCATGGGCAGTTCTTGAACGGCTTCTGGTTGCTCTTCACTCCAAATGCGGCAATTTTGCTTATTTACGTAGCCATTCAACCAGAAATGAGCCTCATCGCTGAACAAAATTTGTCGATAAAAAAGCGCGAAACACATTTCGAACCGAACACTGATTTTGGTAATAAAATTCAATGATTTGCAAGCGTTGCTCGTTAGTAAGTCTATTCATGATGAAATGTCAAAGCATACTGAGCATCTTTCTCTTTGACACCATGTCTGAAATCCCACGTGATCTGTCAAATACTAATGCATGAAAATCCTAACCTCAAAAAAATCACCCGTTACATAACGCTAAAAAAAAAACAGTGTGCCAAGCTCGGTTTGTATTTCGTGTCTCCGTTTTCGAGATATAGACATATGGGCGTTTTGAGCGAATATTCATTTTAAATAGTTTTAGTTTTAGCGATTTTTTTTTTATTTTAGTGATTTTTGCATTTTGGTGATTTTTTGAAAAAATTCTTCCCTATGAATTGGACCACTTTATGAAAAACACTTAGAAACCCACCAAAAAGTAGTTATTTTTTCGATTATACTCTCAGGTTACGAGATATAGATATATGGGCCTTGTAGCGAGTTTTATTTGAAAATGTTTTAGGATTTTGCGAGTTTCCTTTTTAAAGTGATGTCGTATTAAAAACATCCGTTCGTTAAAGCTTCCTACGAAGGTAAAAACTAGAAATGGGCAACAAGTGGAACTTTTTCCAAACTCAAAAATTTAAATTTTTGTTGAAAAATCATTCATTTTCCGCCAAGGTATGGTGAATAGCCAAAAAAATTTTAAATTACATTTAATACCTGTGGCAAGGTCTTTGATAAAAAAAACTACAATGTTGTTTTTGTTCCTTACAAAAAATTTAAGAAACTAATGAAAAATTGATGGTCTCTTATCTAACAAATTTAGCTTTAACAGTTTTACAAATTTTTACCAAGCGGTTTGAAATAATATAAAATTGTTTTCAACGTTCATTTGGTTGAAGTATTGCCAATAAGAGTGTTTTTAGACCATATTTTGCCTCAAAATTACAAAGTTTTACCAAACAACTAAATTTTACATTTAACTAATTAAAACAAATTTTAAATTTTACATTTTACATTTTAAACTTTCGATTCCATATAACCTTGTAACGGTTAGAACCACGACACGCGACTGTTGTTTGTTTGTGCGGCTTAGTTGAATCTAAAAAACGTAGAGATTTATTTTAAATCGATCTACAAGTTTAGAAGTGAGGTCATCACCAAGGTGCTCAATTTTGACACCCTATAGCAAAACGTACTGCCTCTAAATACAAGATTCTGAAAGCCTAATTCTTCCCCTAAAAATACTTAGTATAAGTACAATCTAAAACAATCGAACCCATAGATTAAAAGTTCTGATTTTTTTTTCCAAATGACATCAGATTCGAAATAGAGGAACCCAAATTTGTACAGAAATGTTTGTATGGAAATTTATAATAATTTTTACCTTTTTGTTAGTAGTATATAAATCGAGCGGGAGAATTTTTAGAACATTGTGAAATGCCACGGAAATTGGTAATAAAAACAATCTAAAAGGATTCCGAAAATAGTATAGAATGAATTCATCACGAATCTCGGAAAATTCTAAAATGATCCATAAAAGCAACAAACAATAATCATAAAAGTTTAAAGTTAAAATGTGCTCATAAATCTGCAATCATGTCCATTTATGATGTCAGAAAGTATACTAAAAAGGAGGGAAATTATTATTCCCATGTTCATATTTATGATTCTTTTCCGAGTTATAAAACAACGTTCAGATAAGTGGAGAGAGACACTTTTAAACGCAAAAATATTCTTATGGATATGTTTTTGTAAAGTTCCTTTCTGACTCTTTTACAGTCAGAATGTTGAATGGGATTCTTAAATGTGTTTATCTCATTTTACAGATGACATATGATAAAAAAAAAACTACACCATTGAATTTGTAACTACGCACACTTGCTTCTTCCTATGTGGCCCCGTTTTTTTGGTTCTTGTTTCTTTTTTAATTTTGTTTCTTTTTAGTCCCTCCCTAATCGCTGCAATTTTGCCAATAAAAATCTTTACATACCTGGAAACATATCTTTAAAACCGCTAGTGTGGTACAACTGCTACTGATGTTTGTAATATAATTGTTTATTATTTATTAACTTATTATTAATATTATGGGTACCGACCAAGACTATTTATGACCATTTTAAGCAAACGTAAGATAAGATTTCGCTGATCTTAGGTGTTACCGATAGTCCCACAGACTATTCTGCCCAAGGGAATGGTTATTGTTCCCACATAAGCAAGATACATCCATAGATTAACATACACGAGATGCCCCAACTCCCTTATCAGACGTTACACTTCGTACATCCCCAAGAGAAATCGATGCTGTCAGCAGCTGTTTTGCTCTAAGATCGAACAAAATATTTGGCACAATTATAAAAAGAATGCCGGCTGAATTGATTAAACCTCAGCGACAGAATTCTTGTTTTGAAGTTAAAACTTGCATATTCCAGAAGTTCGATTCCCCTCAGTCGATACAGCAATAACGAGTTTGTGAATCTCTAGTACTATGTTAATCTTTGAATAAATCTAAAGACAATAACGATAGGTTAAATGCCGCCTTAACGATATTTCACCTTATGTAAACGAACGACAACCATTTATTTATTATTTATTTACAAGCACTTTTTTTCTCTCTTGTATTTATTTCTCTTCCACTTATTTACTAATAAACATGAGTTCATGATCAACACAAACAACAATGCATTTCTCTTTAAACTTTTTCTGCATTTAACCTTTTCACACACACAATTACCGACACGCAACACAAGAATTACCGGCTCCATCGTAAACTAGAAATGACAAATTATATTCTTCGTAATAAAAAAAGTAATTCTGATCGATTTTCACAAATATTTAATATAACCAACATTTATCAACTTTAATTAATTGAATTTTAACAATTATTTATAAATTTATTTGTAATTCTTAACACTTATTTAAAAATTTTAACCGAATTTACGGGACCTGACTACGAACAACCAGAGGATTAAGAAACAACTAAAATTGTCATCAGAGTGAGAGAGGACAAAAGTGTCAAAATATAGATTTGGTGTAAAAGCTCAACTAGATCGTTCGGTTGAGAGTCGTGTAAAGACAAGCGGAAAAGGAACACTACATGTTGTTTAAAAAACAATAACTTCGAGCACTTTTACTTCCGTAAGGCACGAGTTTATTGGAGAGAGAGGGGAAAAGAATGGAAGCTCTTCCAACACTAAGAAGAACAGATGGCAACGGAACTAGTCAATGATTGATTTTTGCTCTGCTTATTGACAACAGAGTTGCCGTTTGTTACCATAATTTTTTGGACCATTATGCTAATGCTTGTTAGCATTATTTTCACGAAATTGGCACAAAATTTGTAATTTTTCGTCAAGTTTGTAGCACAATGTTTTAGAAATTGCACAAGTTTTTCATCATACAATTTGACATGTTCTTTTATTTCCTAACATTTTACAATAAAAGTGGTTGTATTGTTATAGTCATTAAAATTTTACTTTTAAAGTTTTACAAAAATGCACATTATCTCCTGTGCAGAAAAATTCCGAAGTATATTTCATTATTAAGTTCAAATTGTTCATCTACGTGAATGCGAAATGTTTATGCCACTTTATAAGAAATATACATAAGTACATAAGCGAATGTCAGGTAAGAAGAATGCAAATACATTTAACTATTTGTGAAGTGGCAGTCAAAATACAACTGTTAGCGCTACTTTCTCAATGTCTACTTTATCGTAACGATATATTACCGGATATCAGAATTTCATTTTCTCAATGTATACTTAAAATGTATCCAGCCCATAAAGTTAACAAGAGGTTTAACGCCTGTTAGCAGTTTATTGGAACGATAAATGCAAACAGCTGATAACTGTTGACAACCGCTGTTTTGTTTTCATGTTGTTATGATTTAAGTATTTTTCGTTTTCTAAACTTGACTTGTGTTCTTCCACAAGGTCGACAAGTAAATGTTCCTCGGCAACTGACGGCGTCTTTTTCATAATTGGAATAAATTACAATTTGCACAAAATCAAGAATTAAGTAAACAGCTGTTATCTTACAGTGCCTACAACTAAAGTCATACATTTCATCAGAGTTGTCAACGTAACACAACTAGCATGCTACTAATTAACGGTATATGTGAAAATGGAAAACATTTACAGGCAGTATGTATATCGGTCCGGTAAATTAAAGTGCCGATTAGTAAGCACCAGTGTTGATAGAGTGGCATTTTACGTGCAATTATATCACTTTTTTTGGACATCTGCACTGCAATTTTTGGAACTTTTGACCTTTGCCCTTTGATTTTTAAAATGTTTTGTCTATAAATTTAATTTTTTTCTAGAATGCATTGCTGTTTTTGTGGTTTATTAAAAAAATCAAAACTAATGGGTATTTCAAATCAAGAATTATATTATATCGGCGGTTTGATTATTTCTCTAACTTTGTAGTACGTTTAATATAACATAAGTATTAAATATTGTCTTGCAAATTCTCGACCTTTTACATGGGACAAATGCTGATTTAGAAATGGAATTTTGCATGGGAAGTAATTAAGTAAGTAAATTCAAAACATGGTTTTCTTGCAATAAGTGGAATACCTTCTTTTCTCAATGCCAACATTTGACGTTTTTATATGTGTTGTGGGAATATACATACCTATTTTTTAAAGCGCCAAAACAATTGTAACTTTTCAACAAGTTGTTGTATACAGGAAAAACACGTGTTTGGATGACATTTCTTTAATAAATGTATCAAATAAGTGCAATGGGTAGTGTGCGCGCCTCTTGTACTTGAGATCCTGGGTTCGATCCCTGCTCTGACCACCTTAAAATTTTTTTCGACGGCGGTCACCTCGCATAGTGACGGCGACACTATAGAGTAATTAGCCATGAAAATGCTTCTCAAAAATACCGTTCGGAACCGGTGTAAAAGTGTAGGTCCCAATCAGTGAGTATAAAACTAGAACGCGCACAGCTCACTGGTGGTGAGAAGCTCTCCCCGATTCCTTCATGGGATGTATTGGGAAACCATTTATTTATTTTTTAATCAAATGGGAAGCGAATGCCCAGGCTTTTCATTAGTTGCAAAGTTATTAGAAACAAAAGCTCATCCGGCCAGTATACAGAAATATCGATCAAATTGGCTCAATATTACTTTGGTGAAGCTTTAAGAAAACTTATTTCAAAAGGTTTTAAAATGAAATTTCTGAAAAATATAAAGTGCATAAATCTTCAATCTCCCGAATTCTATCACGTTTTCCATAAACTATATAAAGTGGTATAGTTGGATCGGCCATATATTTAGTTAGGCGCCCAACATTAGATATTGCTAGAGCGGTACTTGTATGGAACTCGCAGGGGTATCGAAGGACACTAGGACCACCAAAACCATAGAAGCGGTGGCAGGAAAAGGAACAGAAACAAACGCGACTATCATGGACCCAAATTAAATCACCTGGGATAGGCAGAAATCGATGGAGAGAATTCGTTGACGCCACATATTCTTCGTGAACCTTTTATTTAAACTTAACAGCATAACATTCTGTACAATATTCTTGTAGACCCATCTATCCATTATAGCGTGTGTATCATGAAGAGGACCTAACCCGTATGCGGAAAAATACACCCAAGCCATAACCTCCACAATTGACAGTCTTTACACAAAACTCTTTTGAATTATTTTACCTTTAGGCCTCCGTACGTGTGGTTTCCATTGCTGGCAAAAATATTAAATTAGGATTCGTTGCTAAAAACACGTTTTCCAGTGGCTCATTGTCCAATTTACATGCTCTTGTGCAAAATGCAGTCGTTTTGATTGGTTACGCTTAGATATGAGAGGTTTCTCGCTGGGTGATAAGACATCAACCCGGCGTAAAGGAGGCGTCGAGAAATAGTTCTAACGGTAACAAGAATTCACAAATCTTTTGCTAATCCCGGGGCCTACTTGAAAGGATTTTTTTTAACTTCTCTTACTAGTAAATCGTCAGTTTTTCGATCCGTTTTTCGCGGTCTACCACTTTATATAGTTTATGGAAAACGTGATAGAATTCGGGAGATTGAAGATTTATGCACTTTATAATTATTACAGACTTCTTTTTCAGAAATTTCTTTTTAAAACCTTCCGAAATAAGTTTTCTTAAAGCTTCACCAAAGTAATAATGAACCAATTTGATCGATATTTCTGTATACTGGCCGGATGAGCTTTTGTTTCTAATAACTTTGCAACTAATGAAAATCCTGCGCATTCGCTTCTAATTTGATACATTTATTAAAGAAATGTCATCCAAACACAACGTGTTTTTCCTGTATACAACAACTTGTTGAAAAGCTACAATTGTTTTGGCGCTTTAAAAATTAGGTATATTCCCACAACACATATAAAAAAGCCAAATGTTGGCATTGAGAAAAGAAGATAGACCACTTATTGCAAGAAAATCACATTTTGAATTTTCTTACTTAATTACTTCCCATGCAAAATTCCATTTCTAAATCAACATTTTTCCCATGTAAAAAGTCGAGAATTTGCAAGGCAATATTTAATACTTATGACATATTCAACGAATTACAAAGTTAGAAATATAATCAAAGGCCCATATAATATAATTCTTGATTTGAAATACACATTAGTTTTAATTTTTGTTAATAAACCACAGAAACAGCAATGCATTCTGGAAAAAAATTAAATATATAGACAAAACATTCTAAAAATCAAAGGGAAAAGGTCAAAAGTTCCAAAAATTGCAGTGCAGATGTCCAAAAAAAGTGATATAATTGCACGTAAAATGCCACTCTATCAACACTGGTGCTTACTAATCGGCACTTTAATTTACCGGACCGATATACATACTGCCTGTAAATGTTTACCATTTTCACATATACCGTTAATTAGTAGCAAGCTAGATCTGTTACGTTGACAACTCTGATAAAATGTATGACTTTAGTTGTAGGCACTGTAAGATAACAGCTGTTTACTTAATTCTTGATTTTGTGCAAATTGTAATTTATTCCAATTATGAAAAAGACGCCGTCAGTTGCCGAGGAACATTTGCTTGTTGACCTTGTGCAAGAACAAGTCAATTTTAGAAAACCAAAAATACTTAAATCATAACAACATGAAAACAAAACAGCTGTTGTCAACAGTTATCAGCTGTTTGCATTTATCGTTCCGATAAACTGCTAACAGGCGTTAAACCTCTTGTTAACTTTTTCGGCTGGATACATTTTAAGTATACATTGAGAAAATTTAATTTTGCTACACGGTAATTTATCGTTACCATTAAGTAGACATTGAGAAAGTAGCCTTAAAAGTTGTATTTTGACTGCCACTTCGCAAATAGTTGAATGTATTTGCATTCTTCTTATCTGACATTCGCTTATGTACTTATATTTCCTATAAAGTGGCATAAACATTTCTCATTCACGTAAGTGAAAAATTTGAACTTAATAATGAAATTGAAAATTATATTTCGGAAGTTTTCCGCACTGGAGATAATGTACAATTTGGTAAAACTTTAAAAGTAAAATTTTACTGACTATAACAATACAACCACTTTCATTGTAAAATGTTAGGAAATAAAAGAACATGTCAAATTGTATTATGAAAAACTTGTGCAATTTCTAAAACCTTGTGCTACAAACTTGAGGAAAAATTACAAATTTTGTGCAAATTTCGTGAAAATAATGCTAAAAAGCATTGCATAATGGTCCAAAAAATTATGGTAACAAACGGCAACTCTGTTGGCAATAAGCAGAGCAAAAATCAATCATTGACTAGTGTCGATGCCATCTGTTCTTCTTAGTGTGAGAAGAGCTTCCATTCTTTTCCCCTCTCTTTCCATTAAACTAAACCTTTCGGAAGTAAAAGTGCTCGAAGTTATTGTTTTTTAAACAACATGTAGTGTTCTTTTTCCGCTTGTCTTTACACGACTCTCAACCGAACGATCTAGTTGAGCTTTTACACCAAATCTATATTTTGACACTTTTGTCCTCTCTCACTCTGATGACAATTTTAGTTGTTTCTTAATCCTCTGGTCGTTCGTAGTCAGCTCCCGTAAATTCGGTTAAAATTTTTAAATAAGTGTTAAGAATTACAAATAAATTTATAAATAATTGTTAAAATTCAATTAATTAAAGTTGATAAATGTTGGTTATATTAAATATTTGTGAAAATCGATCAGAATTACTTTTTTATTACGAAGAATATAATTTGTCATTTCTAGTTTACGATGGAGCCGGTAATTCTTGTGTTGCGTGTCGGTAATTGTGTGTGTGAAAAGGTTAAATGCAGAAAAAGTTTAAAGAGAAATGCATTGTTGTTTGTGTTGATCATGAACTCATGTTTATTAGTAAATAAGTGGAAGAGAAATAAATACAAGAGAGAAAAAAAGTGCTTGTAAATAAATAATAAATAAATGGTTGTCGTTCGTTTACATAAGGTGAAATATCGTTAAGGCGGCATTTAACCTATCGTTATTGTCTTTAGATTTATTCAAAGATTAACATAGTACTAGAGATTCACAAACTCGTTATTGCTGTATCGACTGAGGGGAATCGAACTTCTGGAATATGCAAGTTTTAACTTCAAAACAAGAATTCTGTCGCTGAGGTTTAATCAATTCAGCCGGCATTCTTTTTATAATTGTGCCAAATATTTTGTTCGATCTTAGAGCAAAACAGCTGCTGACAGCATCGATTTCTCTTGGGGATGTACGAAGTGTAACGTCTGATAAGGGAGTTGGGGCATCTCGTGTATGTTAATCTATGGATGTATCTTGCTTATGTGGGAACAATAACCATTCCCTTGGGCAGAATAGTCTGTGGGACTATCCGTAACACCTAAGATCAGAGAAATGTTAGCTTACGTTTGCTTAAAATGGTCATAAATAGTCTTGGTCGGCACCTATAATATTAATAATAAATAATAAACAATTATATTACAAACATCAGTAGCAGTTGTACCACACTAGCGGTTTTAAAGATATGTTTCCAGGTATGTAAAGATTTTTATTGGCAAAATTGCAGCGATTAGGGAGGGACTAAAAAGAAACAAAATTAAAAAAGAAACAAGAACCAAAAAAACGGGGCCACATAGGAAGAAGCAAATGTGCGTAGTTACAAATTCAATGGTGTAGTTTTTTTTTTATCATATGTCATCTGTAAAATGAGATAAACACATTTAAGAATCCCATTCAACATTCTGACTCCAAAAGGGTCAGAAAGGAACTTTTCAAAAACATATCCATAAGAATATTTTTGCGTTTGAAAGTGTCTCTCTTCACTTATCTGAACGTTGTTTTATGACTCGGAAAAGAATCATAAATATGAACATGGGAATAATAATTTCCCTCCTTTTTAGTATACTTTCTGACATCATAAATGGACATGATTTCAGCCCTTTTCAACTCTTTTTAGAATGTTTAATATTTTTTTTTTCTTACTTTTATGGATCATTTTAGAATTTTTCGAGATTCGTGATGAAATCATTCTGTATTATTTTCGGAATCATTTTTGATTGTTGTTACTACCAATTTCCGTGGCATTTCACAATGCTCTAAAAATTCTACCGCTCGATTTATACACTTCTAACAAAAAGGTAAAAATTATTATAAATTTCCGTACAATTTACTAACATAGGTATTTTTAATCACATGTGTATAAAGCAAATTACAGTCTGTTCGTGAATCTCGAACGAACGCTTTCGATCGTGTTCTAGTCGAAAAAAAGTTGAATTGGGTTCCATAATCTTGTCATTTCAAGTCGAAAGAAAATGTAACATTTATCAAAATTTTTCAGTTTAAATTTGGGTTCCTCTATTTCGAATCTGATGTCATTTGCGAAAAAATATTGAGTCAGTTGAACGAAAATATCGGCATAGAGGAACCCAATTTGAGTCAAGTGTGAGTGACTGGATTTCGTTGGCTTAGTTTTATGTTCGAGATAGGAAATAGGCCATTAGTCTTAACAGAAAATGTAATTATGTATATTATAAAGCCATAACCTGAAAGTAATAATTTAGTGTAAGTTAAAATATGATATTAATCCATTATTTATCCACTGACTGCTTGGAAACATCTGAGAAAGCGTATAACAGGTGGACCATGTAAAGTTTTTAATTTTAACCTCCCGTTATTTCGAAGCAAATGACCAATTTAATATTTATGAAGTGACTGATTTTACTTAAAGGTTAGAAATTTACGTATTATGTCGCATTAAACTTGAAGAAAATTGGGGAATGTTAAAAACTTCCTCCCAAAGTTCTGAGTCTTAAACTAAAAGAGAAATAGAGTGCCGGTTTGTGGATCAATTTGTTAAGCGATATCGGCAATTCGGATACTTATTTAAAAAAAATAACTTGTAGGTACTTGTCCATTGCGTTCAGTGGGAAATATTGCTGAAAGTGTGTTCGAACACCCATCAACCGCCACCGTCCGCCGCAATTCTTTGCTCAGAATTCTGCATAAAGACCTCGGTATGAAGGCTTACAATGTCTAATTAGTCCAAGAACTGAAATCTCTTGAGCATGCGATGCGTATTCGCTTCGCTGTGTGAGCTGAATATCGCCTGACTGAAGATGAGCATTTTCACCGAAAAATCATCTTTTCCGATGAAGTTAATTTTCACATCGGGCGTTACCTTATCATCAACATTGTCACATTTGAGGCTCCGAAAATCCACGCGTCGTCGAGGAGTGATACATAAACAGAGAATGCCTTTTTGGTGCGGTTTTAGGACCATTTTTCTTCGAAAATAAGCAAGGAGCTATACCGTTTCATGTTCAGCGATTTTGTGTTACCCAAAAATTAACAGAATGACATGGACGATGTATTGTGTCAGCACAACGGCGCTACGTACCACACGGTAAATGTTACAATCTATCTTTTGCGAACAATGTTCGAAAACCAAATATTCAGCCGTAACTCGAAAGACCATTGACCGTCTCTCAGCTGCAATTTCCGTGAAAGACAAGTATTAAGCAAATAATGCCGATTCCTTTCAGGCCTTAAAAAACGGCATCGGTCACGAGACAGAGACACAAACAATCGAAAATGCACTAAATTGGGTAGATCGAATAAGGGATGAGGTAGAGGAATGCGGTGAAGAACAGGCACATTTTTAAGAGTAGGTACTTATCTCAAGAAAATTTATTTCGTTTCACAAAAAAGGTACTCTTTAAACAAAAGGTATTTTTTTAAGAAAAGACAATTTGTTGCAAGAAAATGTACTTTTTAATTAAAAAAAAATTTTTTTTTTTAAAGAAAATTTACTTATTGTAAGTTTTTGTTTGTAACTTTTTGTTTTTAAGCAAACGAACTTCTTTAAGATATATTTTTTTGGAGACAATTTACTTTTTTTAAGAAAAGGCACTTATTTAAGAAAATTTTCTTTTTAAAACTTCTTTCACTTTCGGTTTTCTAAATTTACTTTTTATTGGGTTAAAACCTACAATATATACTTAATATTGGTTACAGGCTCCACCTAGAAAACTTCCCATAAAACAAGAAATTTCCAAACATATGTGAGACATCTAGTTAATTTCTTTCTCTAAGATCCAAGCCGTTATTCTAGACCAGCGGTCGGCAGAAAGAGAATATGCTTATATGTGAGTGTATTGGTGCATTTGCATTGGGAGAATATTGTAGTTACCCAGGCAACAATTTTCTCCAAACTTTCTAATATCAGAGACTTTTTTTCGAATTTATCTGTAGTATGATCAGAGAATTAACCGAATCATCCAAACTTTCCAACTTTCAGTTGTAATTCAATATGTAGAAATCAGAAATCACCAATTTGAAAAAAAATTAACAAATTGGCACACAAGGCATTTCGCATCATTTAATTTATTTAAAAAAAATAAATAATCGTTTTCCCATTTTATGTCCCACATATTTATATAAAAAACTTTTTACAAACCAGATTTGTATTATAAATAAATAAAAAAATATATATTTCTTACTAGTAGTTAGTTGTTTAAGAAAAAGTAAGTTTTAAGACAAACTATACTTATTTTAAGAATAAGTACTTTTTTTTAAGTAATGGTATTTTTTTATATAAAGGTACTTATTTTGCATACAGTGTGACAGAATTAATGATGAGGGTAACTATACGCAAAGACAATATCTTCACTGGGTTCATATTTCATGAAAACATGCGCTATAGACCTACTTCATTGAAAGCTTGCCAGCAACTGAATACATTTGTTATTTCTCGCATACTCATTTTTGTGATGTTCGTGTTGTGTATATGTGTAATGCCGACAAACTTCGTCCCCTGGGGGACTCTCTGCCGAACGCTGTTCTCGACACAAACCAAAGCAAGAGAAAACAATATAAGTATAGTTGTTATATATGCTAAATATAGAGTTCATGGGCAAAAAATCTATTATCGGGCATTTTGGCCTTTAACTGATCTAGTTTTACCCATATCACCCTCTTTTTTACCCTTTGTTTTAACCACATTCACAATTTTTGGCCACATTCCTAACCTATCCAAGGTTATTTCTCGCATTTTAAAGTTTCGCCCCCAAACTTAAACTTTGTTAGTGACTGCATTTTTGAACAAAAATTTTTAATGGCTTTTGCGTCAGCTATCATTACGTATTCAATATCCTCATAATTAGTTTACTTTTTGGTTTTATAGTAATTTAGTAAATCTTGAACTGATGAAAATTGTTCAGATTTGCCTGTCTTGTTAGCTTTATTTGATTTGCCTTTTCAGGATATTGGCATATTAGATGTACTGTTCTAGAGTGCACATGATGACGTTTCTATTCAATTTCATTGAGATTCGTGGAGACAATAATATTAAACGGAGACAGAACATTCTTACGCCATTTTGTCGAATGGCCTGCTTTTGGTATCTTCAAATACAGAAACATTGTTTAATGTGTTTGCGAGTGATACAATTTTACAATTGTTCAGCCCATTTACATTTTTTCTACAGCTTGTCGCCTGCCCCATTGTTGTTTTTGTTCCTCTTAAGTATTTGCAATACGTTTCTCTTAGACTTTTCTATCTATTTTTTAACATTTTACCTGAAATAAAATTAAATTTTAAAATTATGTTTTAGGTATTTGACCACTGGAGGTGGCTTTCCTACAATCGGACATAGTGTTCGGGTTGAATTTCCAACTGTGGCCAAAGTTGACTTACCTGATTCGTTAGTTATCTTCCAATCTGATGCCAAACTTTATCCTTTTTGATTGTTTCTATAATCATACAAATATACAAAATCCTGTTCAACTAGTTTTTCCGTAACCGCCATTTCACTACTTCACATAGGATATATGTATTAGGACATATGTATTAGGTAGCTTTGTCATAGGGATGAAAATGTTCATCACCCCAACAACTTTTGTCATGAAAGTCAGCTAACGTACAGTTTCATCCCCGCTACGAACTTGTATTCATCAACTGCAAATTGTTCGCTACTGTGATGAGAGTAATGTTGTGGTTGCAATCAGTGTGGTTAATTATTGCAACGAATTTGTTTCGTTGCTGCATTGAATTTATTTTATTCCTGTAATGGATTTATTTTATTCCTGCAATGAATTTATCTCATTGTTGCAATGAATTTGATTCATTGCTGCAATGAATTTGTTTCATTACAGTAATGAATTTGATTTATTGCTGCAATGAATTTGTTTCATTCCTGCAATGAATATGTTTCATTACTGCAATGATTTCTTCCAGTGCTGGAAGGAATTTCTTTGACTGTGGCAATGAATGATTTGAAGTATTTGAAATAATTTACTTATATTTTTTATTTTGCTTCATTGCTGCAATGAATTCATTTCACTATAGCAATGAATTTGATTCATTACAGCAATGAATTTGTTTCATTTGTGCAACAAATTTGTGTCATTGTTGCAATGAATTGGTTTCATTACCGCAATGATTTTGATTCACCGCTGAAATTAACTCTTTCACTGCTGCAATGAATGATTTGTACTGTTTGAAAATGTTTATTGTCAATTCTCCATAAATGCACTATTAGTATTACATACAATGCTGGTGTTTTCGTCTATTTTGATAAAAAAAATTTAATTTTTGTCTCGCAAATTTACTTTATTTTTAAACATTTTATGTCTATTCCATGTTGAAACTCTCGTCTGGCGAAATATTGTGCTAGTCAATTAAAAACAAATATGGGGAATTTATTATTAAGATTTATATTAAAATAATATGTGTTAAAGATATGTTCACATACGTGCCTATACTGACCATGAACATGAGCTCTATTCCACTCACTAGCGTCAATATTTAACGTTTTTAGCGCCGCAGTTGGAGTAATTGCATTCTTACTTGTCACTAATTTTGCCAAATGATGACAACTGCTGTCGTCAATGTTTCCGGGGTGTCCAGGAGCGGTTGAAATGTTAATATTTGTCTTCCATTGTATTCTCTGGATCGTCATTTGACTTATATTAAACTTTTATTATTTTTTAATAATTCCATTATTTCAATTACTTAAGATGCTTCCATTTGTGATCAGCACATGGCCAATAATGAGCAATTGAAAAAAATAACAGTAAATATATGAGCTATGTGATGGTTATATTTGAGTTTCCTGATCTTTCAAGAGTTGAAGAGAGTGCAATATTGTAACATTGAAGAGAGAGCGTAATTGTATCATTGGGGTTTGTTTACATATTACGCTCTTATAAACGTGTATGTGTAACTGTTGTATACTTAAGTGTTCATTTTGAGACAAACCATAGCAAAGTAAAATTCAAAAAATATTATATATCTAAAGTTAAACGCTGGTAAAAATTCTAGTTTAAAACTTCCATTATGAAACCTGTTACGATTCTGCTCGTCACTGCACAATTGTTTCTTAACATTCATTCGCCATCCTGCTTTTTGCGCATTTTCGGAAAGTCTGATTAACTTGGGCCTGATGCCCAATAATATGATCGCTATAAGACATATGCCATCTGCGTAATCGATATTTTGTAGATGTTATGGCATATTCCACTGAAAGCCGAACGGTGCCTCTGTATTGGTTGTTTCCATTAATTCATCCATAAATAGAAGAAATAATGTGGGGAACTAGACGTATTGACCCACAGATGTGGTCAAATATTGTGGTAATTTTTTGCACTGCTCTAGGTCACCCATTTCTCCATGCACCTCTGATGAAATATCATGGCATCGCTGATGTATCGTATTACGGCAGCTCCGCTAGTATATTGTCAGGGCCAGAATATTTGTGATCCTTCATTTTACAGTAGCAGCTTGATTACTATACTTATATACGACAGGGGATCTGTCGGAGGTCCCTTCTTCGGTTGCGACGTGAGTAGGCCGTCAAAGAAGAACTATGATTTTCTTCACTTGGAAGTGCAGATTGTATTGTAAATACTTCACGCCATCACATTTTTTCTAAACTAGTGTCTGTAGTTATCTTTATATCCCAAATTCTGATTTCTTTAGGGCTATATGATATGTGGCCGTCTCATCGTGCAAAGGTTAGTGTGCGCGCCTCTTTTACATGAGATACAGGGTTCGGTCCCTGCTCTGACCACCTTACATTTCGGGATCGGTGTAAAAACTGTAGGTCCCAATCCGTGAGTATTAAACAAAGACGCGCACCACTCACTGGTTGTGAGAAGCTCTCCCCAATTCCTTCATGGGATGTATTGGGAAACAATTTATTTTTTATGACAGTTGTCTTAAATTTTGAGCGGTATGCCGACTTTTGATCATTATTTGCGATTTTGATTTACGCATTATGACCTTACGCCGTGATTTGGGCGAAACGTTTTGGGCAAAATAACGCTACTTACTTGATTTTCTAAGGACTATTTTCTCAATGTCCGGTTAATGTGTCTGCCTACTAATCGCCACTTTAATTTAGCGGACCGATATACTGCCTCGAAATGTTTTTCATTTTCTCATCTACCGTTTATTTAGTAGAATGCTTGATGTGTTACGCTGATAACTGTTGTCAGCTCGGTAAGATAACAATTGTTTACTTATTTCTTGATTTTTTGCAAATTGTAAATTATTCCAATTATGACCGAAAACAATGAAAAAGACGCCGTCAGTTGCCGAGGAACATTTACTTGTCAATTTTACAAGTCAAGTCACAAACCAAAATTACACAAAACCAAAAATACTTAAATCATAACAACATGAAAACAAAACAGCTGTTGTCAACAGTTATCAGCTGTTTGCATTTATCGTTCCGATAAACTTTATCGGCTGCATACATTTTAAGTATACATTGAGAAAATTAAATTCTGATATCCGGTAATATATCGTTACCATAAAGTAGACGTTGAGAAAGTAGCCCTTAAAGTTGTATTTGAGTTAAATGTACATATTTGCATTCTTCTTATCTGACATTCGCTTATGTGCTTATATTTCCTATAAAGTGCCATAAACATTTCGCATTCACGGAAGTGAACAATTTGAACTTAATAATGAAATTGAAAAATATACTTCGGAATTTTTCCGCACAGGAGATTATGTGCATTTTGGTAAAACTTTAAAAGTTAAGTTTTACTATAACAATACAACCACTTTCATTGTAAAATGTTAGTAAAATAAAAGAACATGTTAAATTGTATGATGAAAAACTTGTGCAATTTCTAAAACACCGTGCTACAAACTTGACGAAAAATTACAAATTTTGTGCAAATTTCGTGAAAATAATGCTAAAAAGCATTAGTATAATGGTCCAAAAAATTATGGAAACAAACGGCAACTCTGTTGACAATAAGCAGAGCAAAAATCAATCATTGTCTAGTTCCGTTGCCATCTGTTCTTCTTAGTGTGGGAAGAGCTTCCATTCTTTTCCCCTCTCTCTCCTATAAACTCCAGCCTTTCGGAAGTAAAATGTAACATGTACTGTTCCTTTTCCGCTTGTCTTTACACGACTCTCAACCGAACGATCTAGTTGAGCTTTTACACCAAATCTATATTTTGACACTTTTGTCCTCTCTCACTCTGATGACAATTTTAGTTGTTTCTTAATCCTCTGGTCGTTCGTAGTCAGCTCCCGTAAATTCGGTTAAAATTTTTAAATAAGTGTTAAGAATTACAAATAAATTTATAAATAATTGTTAAAATTCAATTAATTAATGTTGATAAATGTTGGCAATATCAAATATTTGTGAAAATCAATCAGAATTACATTTTTATTACGAAGAATATAATTTGTCATTTCTAGTTTACGGTGGAGCCGGTAATTCCTTTGTCGTGTGTGAGTAATGGTGTGTGTGAAAACGGTTAAATGCAGAAGAAGTGTAAAGAGAAATGCATTGTTGTTTGTGTTGATTCATGAACTCAAGAGAAATTGCAATGTTTATTAGTAAATAAGTGGAAGAGAAACAAATAAAAGAGAGAAATAAGTGTTTGTAAATCGTTGAATAAAAGGTTGTCGTTCGTTAACACAAGGTGAAATATCGTTAAGGCGACATTTAACCTATCGTTATTGTCGTTCATAGATTAACATCATGAGATCCACCAACTCGTTCTTTCTTGCTCTTTCGATTGAGAGGAATCGAACTTCTGGAATATGTAAGTTTTAACGTCAAAAGAAGAATTCTGTCGCCGAGATTTAATCAATTCAGTCGACATTCTTATTGTAAATTTTCCAAATATTGTTTGTACATACATATGTAAATAATGAACAGTGGGAATTCACAAAATTAAAATTGGAGAATCTTGTTCGATCTTAGAGCAAAAAAGCTGACAGACGTTCGACTTCTAATGGAGGATGTACGAAGTGTACCGTCAGATAAGGGAGTTGGGGCATCTCGTGTATGTTAATCTATGGATGTATCTTGCTTATGTGGGAACAATAACCATTCCCTTGGGCAGAATAGTCTGTGGGACTATCGGTAACACCTAAGATCAGCGAAATCTTAACACGTTTACCAAATGTTAATAATAAATTAATAAGTAATAAAGAATTATAATAAACAAATCAGTAGCAGTTGTACCAAATAAGCGGTTTTACATCTATGTTTCCAGGTATGTAAAGATTTTTTGACAACATTTCAGATATTAGGGAGGGACTAAAAAAATAAAATTAGAAATTGGACCGAAAAAAATCAAATACATGGGGCCTACAAGATCCAAAAAGCGGGGTCACATCGGAAGAAACAAGTGTGCGTAGTTACTCAACGGTGTAATTATTTTTTATCATATGACATCTGTAGAAAGAGATAAACATATTTAAGTATTCCATCCAACATTCTGACCCCGAAAGAGTCAGAAAGGAACTTTCCAAAAACCTATCAAGAAGAATAATTTTGCGTTTGAAAGTGTCTCTCTCCTCATATCAGAAAAGAATCATAAATATAAACATGGGAATAATAATTTCCCTCCATTTTAGTAGCCTGTTTGACATCATAAATGGGCATGATTTCAGAGTCATTTATGCGCCCTCTTTAACTCTGTTTAGAATCTTTTATGATTATTGTTTGTTACTTTTATGGATCATTTTAGAATTTTCCGAGATTCGTGATGAATTCATTCTATACTATTTTCGGAATCATTTTTGATTGTTGTTATTACCAATTTCCGTTGCATTTCACAATGTTCTAAAAATTCTCCCGCTCCATTTATATACTACTACCAAAAAAAGGAAAAATTATTATAAATCTCCGTACAATTTACTAACATAGGTATTTTTAATCACATATGTAAAGGGTGTTTTTTCAAGGTCGATAGAACTTCAAGTTGTAAAAAAATAACACAAAAAATAAAATGTTTATAAAGTTTTTTTTTTATTCGAAAGATCAATACGTGGCATTAACATTTGAAAATGACTTCGGGCATATGGGCACCGCGGCTGTTCTTGACGAAGCGCATTCTGGACGTCCAATTTTTGGCCACTTTTTCGAGCACAGCTGGCCGTATGTCACGAAGAACACGAACAATGTTGGCCTCCAAGGCGTCAATTGTTGCTGGTTTATCAGCATAAACCAGTGTCTTCACGTAGCCCGACAGGAAATAATCGAGAGGTGTCAAATCGCACGACCTTGGAGGATAAGTGACAGGACCATTTCTCGAAATCAACTTATCGCCAAATTTTGATTTCAATAAGTCGATGGTTGCGATCGCCGTATGGCACGTAGCGCCATCCTGTTGAAACCACATCTCGGCTGGATCAATGTCATCCATATTTTCAAACAGAAAATCATTGATCATGGTGCGGTAACGATCTCCATTGACCGTAACGCGAGCTCCGGCCTCATTTTTAAAGAAATAAGGTCCGATGATACCACCAGCGTGTAAGCCGCACCAAACGGTGAATTTTTCTGGATGTCTCTTGTGGATTGGTCTCACTCCATATACGGCAATTTTGCTTATTAACAAACCCGTTAAGCCAAAAATGACCCTCATCGCTGAACACAATTTGGCGATAAAACAACGGGTCAGTTTCCAATTGACTTTCAAAGTAAATTTGGATAATTTGGCAGCGTTGTTCAAGCGTGAGTCTATTCATGATGATTTGCCAGAGTATACTGAAACAAATAATATACATTTTTTTATTAAAGTTTAATTTTTTGTGTTATTTTTTACAATTTGAAGTTCTATCGGGCTTGAAAAAAACCTCTTTATAAAGGAAATTACAGTCTGTTACTAGATCTCGAACGAACGCTTTCGTTAGTGTTCTAGTCGAAAAAAAGTTGAATTGGGTTCCATAATCTTGTCATTTCAAGTCGAATGAAAATGTAATATTTATCAAAACTTTTCAGTATAAATTTGGCTTCCTCTATTTTGAATCTGATGGCATTTGCGGAAAAATATTGAGTCAGTTGAATGAAAATGTCTGCTTAGAGGAGCCCACTTTGAGTCGAATGCGAGTTGACTGGCTTTCGTTCGCTCAGCCATTAGTTTCAAAAGAAACTTTACTTATGAATATTAAAATGCTATAACCTAAAAGTTATAATTAAGTGTAAGATAAAATATGACATTAATCCATTAGTTCTCCACTGACTGCTTGGAAACATCTGAGAAAGCGTATAACAGGTGGACCATGTAAAGTTTTTAATTTTAACCTCTCGTTATTTCGCAGCAAATGACCAATTTTATAGTTATGAAGTGACAGATTATTATTTAAAGGTTAGTTATTTATGAAATATGTCGGATTACACTTGAAGAAAATTGGGGAATGTTAAAACCGTCCTCCCTAACTTCTGAGTCTTAAGCCGCTTTCACAATGCAAGCGACAATTTCGTTTTTCATCATATCTCGTTCTCACACACAGAATTTCACATAATGGCCTTTCGTTTTTTTTACAAAAATGTAACTCCAATTTGTCGCTGAAGTTGATCAATTCCTACTCCAGCAACATATTTGTTCGAATAAATAATGTACTATTAAGCGGTAGATGGCGCTGTACTTCGAACTTCATTTTCAAACATAAAAACATCAATGAAAATTGAACCCATTTGTGTTAAAAGACGCATTATAAAGCGTTATTTTATCTGTAGAATCTTTTAATACCAAATATGTTTAAATACATTAACATTTTTTAATATTCGAAATACAACCCTGAATGTGACATTTGAATCATGATGCAACTAATAGAGGTTGTGTTATAAGAACAACTTAAATGATTTGCTTTTCCTTCTGTTCATTATATAAAGAATCAAATTCAAATGTATTTGGTTTTATAATTTCTGGCTTACTTTTATTCTTGACAAACATTTGTGTTAACTTTGACATGAAAACAAAATATATTGTATTGTTGCCTTGATACATTGGCCGTAATACTGGTATCACCTGTTAGAACAAACATCTCGATTCGAAGTAAACTCTTGCTTGCATTGTGAACGTCTTTTGAAAATGTTGCTTGCATTGTGATTGCGGCTTAACTTCTGAGTCTTAAGCCGCATTCACAATGCAAGCGACAATTTCGTTTTTCATGCTATCTCGTTCTCACACACAGAATTTCACATAATGGCCTTTCGTTTTTTTTTCAAAAATGTAACTCCAATTTGTCGCTGAAGTTGATCTATTCCTACTCCAGCAACATATTTGTTCGAATAAATAATGTACTATTAAGCGGTAGATGGCGCTGTACTTCGAATTTCATTTTCAAACTTAAAAACATCAATGAAAATTGAACCCATTTGTGTTAAAAGACGCATTATAAAACGTTATTTTATCTGTAGAATCTTTTAATACCAAATATGTTTAAATACATTAACATTTTTTAATATTCGAAATACAACCCTGGATGTGACATTTGTGACATTTGAATCATGATGCAACTAATAGAGGTTGTGTTATTGATGATTTGCTTTTCCTTATGTTCATTATATGAAGAATCAAATTCAAATGTATTTGGTTTTATAATTTCTGGCTTACTTTTATTCTTCGCAAACATTTGTGTTAACTTTGACATGAAAACAAAATATATTGTATTGTTGCCTTGATACATTAGCCGTAATACTGGTATCACCTGTTAGAACAAACATCACGATTCGAAGTAAACTGTTGCTTGCATTGTGAACGCCTTTTGAAAATGTTGCTTGCATTGTGATTCCGGCTTTAAACTAAAAGAGAAATAGAGTGCCATCAACGCGGTTTGTGGATTAATGTGTTAAGCGATATCGGCAATTCAGATACTTATTTAAAAAAAAAATAACTTGTATGTACTTGTCCATTGCGTTCAGTGGGAAATATTGCTGAAAGTGTGTTCGAACAGCCATCAACCGCCACCGTTCGCAGCAATTTAACTTTTATCGCAATTCTTTGCTCAGAATTCTGCATAAAGACCTCGGTATGAAGGCTTACAATGTCTCATTAGTCCAAGAACTGAAATCTCGAGACCATGCGATGCGTATTCGCTTCGCTGAGTGAGCTGAATATCGCCTGACTGAAGATGATCATCGGGAGCTACGTTATCATCAAAATTGTCGCATTATCGTCGAGGAGAACCTGAGACATCCACAGCGAATGACTTTTTCAACACGACGCCGCACAGTGGCTGAAAATCGTTTTTCATTGGCCAAAATTCTGTAACTTTTGAACCGGTAAAAATATTTAAATATTTTTTAATGGATAGATATTTAGTTCAGCTTGACTCAGTTTTAATTACATTAAAATTGATTGAGGACTTTTTAAGGAATTCTAGGTCAAAGTTGAACTTTAGATTCTTTTAAACTTTTAGAGTGAAATATGGGTTTATTATTTTTTGATTTATTAAGAAATTTAATATTTGGATTTTATTAATAATTGTAAGCTTTTTTGTAGTAATGGATTTTTTTAAAGCACACTCAAAAAAATTTTTACACTCAAAAAAAAATAGTAAAATCAACTGGAGATTTTGCTATTATTACTGAAAAATTAAAAATTTTTTGCTGTCAAATTTGCAAATTTGTTTACACTCAAAGAATATTGACACTTACAAAAAGACGTTAATAATATTATCTAAAAATCTTGCTATTACTACAGCAAAATGTAGTATTTTTTGCTGTCAAATTTGATAATTTTAAAAAACATTTTAAAAATAAAAACTGAAATAGGTTTTAATACCATTTCTAACAATGGTAGATTTTGATTATTATTATTTTTTACTAATATAATATAACAATGAAAGGCAGTTATAATTATTATTAATTTGACTCAGATATTGATTGCAAATATTCCATATTTAGTTCTGTGTTATTTCTGTTCTTTAATAGTTTTTTGACTTCTTCATCTAAATCCCGATGTTCTACTATCCATTGATTTCGAATACTGGAGATGAACGGATCTGAAGTTGCCAATAATATATTAAATAGATCTTCATTTGTGGAATTTCGTGAAATTTTTCTAGTATAGTGTTCTCTATAAAATCTGTAATCCTTGTTGCTTTTTTCCTGAGCCTTCTCTGATAGATCTCCAAGTGGCACCAAATGATATTTAATGACATCTTCTCCATGATAAACGATTTTGTGAACTGTTGCAGACATATTTCTCCATGGGTAGTTGGTTGTATATATTTTTGCAGTTTCCTTAGCATAATCTCCAAATTTCTAGAGTCAATTTCTTCATTGCACGCAAGTACTTCTAGGATTCTTTTAAATCTGAAAATAAGGTTTAAATCCACTCCTGTTATTTCAGATGCTGTTTCTGGATCTGAAAAGAATCTTCTTGCGGTATTGCCATCATTTGTATTGCCTGACCCTTGTTTTGGCTGATTGATCTATAATCAATCCAAATTTGCGATATTCATCTTGAACGTGTTTCTTTTTTGAACTTCTTAACTCTTTGTTGGTTTCGTTGGTTCTTATTGATCCTGAAGACCCGAAATCCAAATCATAACTGATTTTTAGTATGTGCTCCATAAGTCGTATTCTTGTATGTAGTGGTGATAATCAAAATTCATATGCATCGGAATTATCTAATTATTTTGTCGGGACTTGGTTTAATTGGGTTGATGTTGGTTGGCATATAATGCAGCTAGATGCAGCCTTCGTGTTAGTCAAAGCCTGAAGTACTTTTCCATCTATGATTGTAGCTTACTTCAAATTGCTCCCCTTCTAACTGTAATTGTAATGGCTGTAGTGTTGAAATTTGGGCTTTGATATCACTAACTTTTTGTTAATGGCATCATAAGTTTCTTTTTTGAATTCAAATTTGATTGGCCTGCAGTATTTCGTAGAAGATGGTGTCTCATTTTTCCAAATATCCATTGTTTGCGTTGTATTAGTCGAAGGCTCTGAATCTTCCAAAATCTTTTTTAATCGCAATGGTACAAATGATACCATACAAATATCTGAGTCCGAAATATTTTCACATAAATTTTTTGTATTGTTTTTGTCCCGAAGAACCATCACATCCCCATTTACAAAAAAGATTTAACTATGTGTTTCCATATTTCTTTAACTCATTTCCTGTTATTGATTGTAGCAAGCGTTCGGCTGTGTGATCAAGTAGAGATTGTAGTTGTACCTCTGCCGAAATTGGTGTGATTGCAATAGTGTCCTTTGATGGCAAACAGTCCATTTTAGCAGCGGTTATGTGATGATACATATTTGAGCCTTTTTCAATCGCACGCAATCTGAGCTGAATATATTGCTGTTTTGTTAATTTGAAACACAGAAATAATACTAATGCCTCCTCATTTATGAACTGTTTTGCATCGCTCGGAGTTGGTATACTTTTAAGAATCCGTTTTGTTCTCACTGGACTAGTTTTAACAACTTTTTCAATGATATCCACGTTTGTTATTTGGTTCTGTGATCGTAATTGATGTAGGATAGATTCTTTTATATTTGTACAACCAATTTCATCGTTAACATCGTTGTGGTCTTCCAGCCTTTTCTTGCTTCGCTGTTTCTGCAGCGACAGTAAGTTGGCCTTCTAACCAGTTTCCACTTCTTATATAAAAATTTTGTTTACTGTAGCTAACTTCTTTGTAGCGTTTTTTAGTGCTTTAATGAAATTAGATAATTGCTCTTGTATTTCGGTGCTACACGAATTTGAGTTTAATTTTATTTTAACGTAACTAACAACATCTTCCTGGTTTTTGTTTCTAAAATACTCTTGGGCCAGTTCTTTATTACTGAAGCTCTCCATATTTTTCTTAATATTTTCTTTTTGTATTGATTGAGTTTGTATTCAAATGTCGCTTTCTTATAAGCCTTCTCATAAGCCACCATACTACGTTTCTAGGTAAAATAAAAAAATAAGGAAATGACATTAGTGCATTGATAGGTAAAATAAAAAGGTATAAAAAAGGTAATGCATTACAACTTCTGTGTATTGACATTGTTACTTACAAAGACATTACTGGTAATAGAACAAATAATGACTATTATAAGCTATAAAATACCTAAAGCACAAATTTAATACACCATTGTATACGAGTACTTATAGGGCTGTTTAAATTATCGTAATTTGAATTATTATACCCTCCACTGTAAGTGATAGAGGGTATATATCAGTTTGTCATTTTGATTGTAACATATAGAAATAAGGCTTTGCGACCCCATAAAGTAAATATATTCTTGATCCTTATAACAACCGTAGTCGATATAGCCATGTCCGTCTGGCGTCTGTCCGTCTGTTGAAAACATTCTCACGACTTCAATCGGCGATAACGCGGTTTGGTTTTTGGCCAGAATGTTACACGTATTCCTGAGCAGTTTGGTATTGAAAATCAGCGAAATTGGTCCATTGGAAAAAATTTTATGATTGGAAACGTAAAAAACCTCATAAAATTTTCACATTAATTTTTGTAGTTTTATACTAAACTACTCCTTTTGCCGTGTGGTGAATTTCCATGTTGAAAATCTTTGTTGTTCTTTATAATAGGTAAGTACTTTAGAATGTTTAGATGTACTTTCATGTGGTCATACATTTATATGAATTTTGTCACACTTTATGAGGTCGCTGTGGCCTGATGGGTAAAGGGTTGCGTGTTGGAGTCTGAGGGTTGTTGGTTCAACTCTCGTCCCAGCTTGTTTTTTTTTTTTTTTAACAGTTCTTCAAAAAATGCTTTTTTATTTTTTTACAGTTCTTCAAATAATGCTTTTTATTTTTATTTTTTTTAAATAAGTAAATTTTCTTAAAAGAAAGTACATTTCTTAAGTACATTTCAAAGTACATTAAGTACATTAAGTAAATTTCAAAGTACATTTCTTAAGTACATTTCATTAAGTACATTTCTTAAGTACATTTCTTTCTTAAGTACATTTCTTAAGTACATTTCTTCTTAAGTACATTTCTTAAGTACATTTCTTAAGTACATTTCTTAAGTACATTTCAAAGTACATTTCAAAGTACATTAAGTACATTAAGCACATTAAGTACATTAAGTACATTTCAAAGTACATTTCAAAGTACAGTTTCTTAAGTACATTTTCAATGTGAGCATTTGAGCATTGTGAGCAATGCATTTGTGAGCATTGTGAGCATTTGTGAGCATCCTGCATTTGTGAACAAGTAATTGCATTTGTGAACAAGTAACTTTTTTTTTTTTTTAAAGTACATTTTCTTAAAAAAGGTCCTTTTTAAAATTTAATATTTTGCTGGTTAACACTAAGGTGGAGGGCATCAAAGATTCGGCACAGCCGAATTTAACACTTTTACTTGTTTTTAGAGTAATTTCATTAATATGAAAAAAGTGTTCTACCCACGGGTCGTCACGGGTGCAAAAGTATATATAGGTTTAAAGAGGACACTTTCACCTTTCTCCGGGTAGTATATGTTTCTTGGCCGCTTTTGTTACCTAGAAGTTCTATTCCACTAAATTTGAAATTTGAGAAAAATATAGTAGTTTCATAAATATTTCATAACGCCCCTAATATTGAACGGTAGGGCTGTGACCACTTACAACAACTAAAGACTATAATCCTACCAACATTATAAAAAAGACAGCAGGTCACTATCGATGATAGCTTGCGAGTAGTATCCATTGATTTTTGATAAGAAAACAAAAAATAAACACAAAAATAATCTATCTTTCCAAGTAAAGCGCTAAAGTATTTAATTTTTGCAAATTTAATTTTTTCTACAAAGTTTACCAAAAGTGTTGATGCGGAAAATATTGTTTACTTCCTTTCCTTTAAGACCAATCTAATTCATCTAAGCTAACTGAAAGCTATGTTCACATAATTTATACACTGAGTGGAACACTTTCGTCATAGGGATGAAAATGTACATCACCCCAACAACTTTTGTCATCGAAAGCGAGTTGACGTACAGTTTCTTCCCTGCTACGAAAATGTGTTCGTCAACTGTAAATTGGTCACTGTGATGAAAGTATGGTTGTTGCTGCAGCCAATTTGGATCATTATTGCAACGAATTTGTTTCAATGCTGCAATGAATTTACTTTATTCCTGCATTGAATTTATTTTGTTCCTGCAATGAACTTATTTGATTGTTGCAATGCATTTGTTTCATTCCTGCAATGAATTTGTTTCATTCATTACAGTAATGAAATTGCTTCGTTGGTGATACGAATTTGTGTCATTGTTGCAATGAATTGCTTTCATTACTGCAATGGTTTCGTTTCTTTGCTAAAAATTAATTTTTTTCACTGCTGCGATTAATGGGTTGAACTACATATTTGAAATTATATATTGTAAATTCTACATAAATACACTATTCGTATTACTTTGCTGGTCTTTTCGGTTCTTTTATAAAAACAAATTTAATTATTGTTTCCAATATTTACTTAATGTTGTAAACGTTTTATATCTATTCCATGTTGAAACTTTCGTCTGGAGAAAGATTGTGCTAGTCGAGGGGTTAAGTGTTATTGTGGAATTCTTATTCGGGACCTGCAATTAAAAACAAATATTGGGAATTTATTATTAAGATAATCTCAGCAGTTGATCAATGTTCAAAACTATCTTTAACATACAACCACATCGTTGTTATCTTAACTATTTTTTTATATTCGTCTTGCTTAAAACACTTTGTTTCTTTGACTGCTTCATTTTCATTTTCTTCGACTGACCGCACGGTGTATGTTTTTCTTTTTGCTGGACCCAATGAACAGTTCCATCCGAGGCTTCGGACGTCTTTAGAATCTCTGAAATTTTATCAGACAATTAACCGAATCGCCTAAAATGCCTTTCGATATTTAATATTTCTGCATATTATCTGATATTTCTTCAGCCGAATTCTGTACAATCTCTTAAATTTTTCCCGACAACTATGCGACATAGCCTGTATAAGCTCTGAAGGGAGTTTTATTTTCCTTTTTGCTTGATCAGGCACTCAAAGGGGATATTTTCAACGTGTTTTATTTTTCAAACTCATTAGCGTACTTTGTCTGGCAGTGTTAAGAATAATTTGTCCACACAAATAAAAAAAAACTACATTTATTCAGTAGGCCATAATTTAATTCTTTCAGAGGTGGACTGAACAAAAAACCTAAAAAGCCAACACGATTCTACTTAATTTAATAACAATATATAATATATTAATATTATAATATATACTTATACTTACGGATTATACTTAATACTTACTTTTAAATAACAGTATTTGTAGTCAAATATATGATACTCTGCGTATTTTCATAGAATGCTGCACATTTTCGGATAATTAGTTCGAAATGTATGGACAGCAGTGGGACAAATTTCCAATTATTTTAAGAAAAGTCTGATCAATTTCGTGCATTTAATCAGATTTTTTCTCAAAATTTGCTGGTAAAATAGGCACATAATCGTCAGCAAAATCTGATCATTTTCGTATGTGCAAAAGCCTGACAATTTTCGGATAATTAACCGGATTTTGGTCAGAAATTGGTGGTAAAAAAACAGTAAAATTGTCAGATTATAATCAGAAAAATCTGATTTTTTTGAATACTTTTCTACATTTCCTTCCGAATTTCCCTTCAGAATTCTGGCAGAATTCCGACCAAAAAATCTAATCTATCTAATCTCTCCACTTTGGTCTCTCATTCTACATCATTTCCCTAGTCCCTTTTCGATCATCTGTGCCATAGAAACCCCTGACGTGACCCACCACTCATGTTCACAACTTTATCTTGCTGGCCTCTTTTTTACGCACGCTCATTTTTTCGACTGGTTTTCTCTCTTTATTTCGTTGCATTAACAATTGAAACAACAGTATAGAAATTGTTTCGTCAACTATAAATGTTGGGAAACCTCCAAAATAAACAAATAATAGAAATAAACTATAAAATGTAAGAGATACTCAAATATCAATAGTTTCAATCTCATGCATTTAATTTTTTTGAAAATTGTATACCCTTTTGCTACAAAATAATTGCAGCAAAGAAACATACATCGTTACAGCAACGGAATGAAAACTTAGCAAAGAACTCAAGCATTAAATTTTTCGCTCTCGTTTATCTACTATTTCCTACCAACTTTCTACTAGAAAGTCGATCAGCTGTGTCATGGATAGCCCCCGGATCCAAGCAACTGCTGCTGTAACAATATCTGATGTTGGTCGCAGAAGTATATGGCTGATTCAATTGCATTTTCTTTCATTGTCAGAAGTCTTCATTAGAAATGTAATTACATCCGTAAATACGAAGTATTTGCCTCAGATTCCAATTGATAAGCGTTTGGTCATATTTATTGTCTCTGCGGCAAGCTGTATGTAGTACAACCTTATAAGGGTACGTATTTCGTACTGCAGTTTATCCGTAGCAGTTTCGTCTTTTGCGAGAATTTATTACACCTGATTTTGTGCAGATTCAGGGTCTTATTTATCCTGTCATTTACATTCGGTGAGGAGCCTCCAACTACTTGATTGATTCCATGTCCTCAATTAACGAGCCATCAGCTGTTAGTGAAGTATTAGCATTTACAGTGACGAACAAAAAGGTAGACTCAGCTTGGATATAAATTTGTATATTTTAAATACTTGATTAAAGAAAATATATATATTTATCTAAATCAATTTGTTTTTCTCTCATGAATAAAAACAAACAATTTTATTTCTACGTTGATATACACAAAGTGAACAGTAAATATTGCAAAGTTATACAAATGTTACAGTTTTGCACTATGGTTTTATGTTAATTTATTTGTATTCTGATTCAACATTTTGTCTTGTAGGCATTTTGGAATCGCATAGCAAGTTTCTTTTACTCTATCCCACTGCTCGGTTACGCCTTTTGGAGTATCTGGGAACTTGGCGAGCTGAGATTTTATGTAACTCCAACAGTTTCCGATCGGGTGGAAGTCCGGTGACTGCGCTGTCCATTTCATAGTTGTAAACTGTTGACTGTTTAACCAGGTTTTAACGGTTTTGGCCGAATGATTTGGGTCGTTGTCACTCTGAAAAATCACTCTTTCAGTAGCAAGGCCCATTTTTTATAGCAGCTGGTAAATTATTTTGATGAATGGAAAGATGTTAATATTTTTTCATAATACCTTCATTTTTAACCAGAGAACCTACTCCATTCTTTGTAGTTCATTCCCATACAATTATGGATTCACCACCATGTCTCATGGTTTGTGTTTCTGCATTCGGTTTAGTAGTATTTGGCTCTTTCGTCCAGTGCCAAACACGGCCATTGGACTCAAATCGATGGATTTTCATCCTATCGGACCATATAACCTTAAACAATTATTTATAACATGTTGCATTTAATACTTTACCTTCTTCCACTCAGCCTCAGTCAAGTTTTCATAGACCTAGGCGAATTCTTTACGAAGATTTATGTTCTTTTGTGATAAACATGGTTTCTTCTTCTTCTCAACACCCAATCTTTTGAGACTTCGACGAGCATTGCACTCACTGGTGTCAATATATAATGTTTTTAGCGCCGCAGTTGGAGTAATTGCATTGTTACTTGTCACTAATTTTGCCAAATGATGACAACTGCTGTCGTCAATGTTTCCGGGGTGTCCAGGAGCAGTTGAAATGTTAATATTTTTCTTTTATTATTTTTTAATAATTCCATTATTTCAACTACTTCAGATGCTTCCATTTTTGATCAGTACGTGGACTGTAATGAGCAATTGAAAAAAATAACAGTAAATATATGAACTATGTGATGGTTACATTTGAGTTTCCTGATCTTTCAAGAGTTGAAGAGAGTGCAATATTGTAACATTGAAGAGAGAACGTAATTGTATCATTGGGGTTTGTTTACATATTACGCTCTTTTGAACATGTATTTATAATTGTTGTATACTTAAGTGTTCATTTTAAGACAAACCATAGCAAAGTAAAATTCAAAAAATATTATATATCTAAAGTTAAACGCTGCTAAAAATTCTAGTGTAAAACTTCCATTATGGGAAACCTGTTACAATTCTGCTCGTCACTGCACAATTGTTTCTTAACATTCATTCGCCATCCTGCTTTGTGCGCATTTTCGGAAAGTCTGATTAACTTGGGCCTGATGCCCAATAATATGAGCGCTATAAGACATATGCCATCTGCGTAATCGATATTTTGTAGATGTTATGGCATATTCCACTGAAAGCCGAACGGTGCCTCTGTATTGGTTGTTTCCATTAATTCATCCATAAATAGAAGAAATAATGTGGGGAACTAGACGTATTGGCCCATACTTACTTACTTATCCGGTCTCGGACAACCCCGGGGGGTCAGGGACCTTACACAACGAAGATAACATATTTCGCCAACCAGTTCGATCTTTTGCTTTATCTCTCCAGTTGGCAATACCAAGTGTACGCAGGGATTCGTCAACCTGATCCCTCCAGCGGAGTCTTGGTCTTCCTATTTTTCGTCTTCCTTCGAGTTCGGTTTCGAAAACCCTTCGCGCTGGTTCGTCTTCATCCATTCTACTGATATGGCCTTGCCAGCGCAATCGCGTTATCTTGATCCGCTTAACTATGTCAATGTCAGGATAAAGCTCATACAGCTCATTATTCATGCGTCGCCGATACTCGCCGTTGTGCACTATAGGGCCATAAATTTTTCGGAGTATTTTTCTCTCGAAGACTCCTACAGATGTTTCGTCTGCTTGCGATAGGACCCAGGATTCTGCGCCATAAAGCAAGGCAGGTTGAATGAGAGTCTGGTACAGCTGGACTTTTGTTACACGAGAGAGGGCTTTATCTCTAAAGTGCTTGCTTAGCCCAAAATAACATCTATTCGCAAGCACAATTATCCGCTTGATCTCAACGCTGACGTTGTTGTTTTTGTTCACGGCAGATCCGAGGTATATAAATTCGTCCACTACCTCGAAGTTATAACGGTTATCAACGTTCACACTTTGGTCTAATCGCGTGGAGGCCCTGTTCGTCGAAATCATTAATTTTGTCTTGTCCTCATTCACCGTCAGACCCACTTTTGCTGACTCCTTCTCAATTCTCGAAAAACCCGCAGTAACTTCTCTAATTGTGCGCCCAATGATATGTATATCATCAGCATACGCGAGCAGCATGTGACTATTGCTGCTGATGGTTTTATTCATATTGACTGCAGCTTTTCCCATAATGATCTCGATCTCCATTAAGATGTTAAAGAGATCGCACGATAGGGTGTCGCCTTGCCTGAGGCCTTGCTTAGTTTCGAAAGGTTCGGTAAGATCCTTACCAACTTTCACTGCGGATTTGGTGTTCGTCAAGGTCATCCTGCAAAGGCGTATGAGTTTTGCAGGAATACCAAGCTCAGACATTGCTTCATAGAGTTTCTCCCGTATCGGACTATTGAAGGCTGCTTTATAATCGATAAATAGGTGATAGGTGTCGATTTGTTTTTCGTGTGTCTTCTCCAGGATTTGGCGTAGCGTGAAAATCTGGTCAGTTGTCGATTTTCCAGGCCTAAAGCCACACTGGTATGGTCCAATCAGGTCAGCGATAATTGGTCTTAGTCTTTCGCACATTATACTTGATAGAACCTTATATGCTATGGATAAAAGGCTTATTCCACGGTAGTTGGCACAAATAATCGGGTCACCTTTTTTAAATATGGGACATAGTACACTGAGACTCCAATCGCCGGGCATGCATTCATCTAACCAAATTTTGCTAATGAGCTGATGCATGCACCTTATCAGCTTATCGCCGCCAGCCTTAAACAGGTGTGGCCAGACCAATAGATGTGGTCAAATATTGTGGTAATTTTTTGCACTGCTCTAGGTCACCCATTTCTCCATGCACCTCTGATGAAATATCATGGCATCGCTGATGTATCGTTTTACGGCAGCTCCGGTAGTATATTGTCAGGGCCAGAATATTTGTGATCCTTCATTTTACAGTAGCAGCTTGATTACTATATTTATATACGACAGGGGATCTGTCGGAGGTCCCTTCTTCGGTTGCGACGTGAGTAGGCCGCCAAAGAAGAACTATGATTTTCTTCACTTGGAAGTGCAGATTGTATTGTAAATACTTCACGCCATCACATTTTTTCTAAACTAGTGTCTGTAGTTATCTTTATATCCCAAATTCTGATTTCTTTAGGGCTATATGATATGTGGCCGTCTCATCGTGCAATGGTTAGTGTGCGCGCCTCTTTTACATGAGATACAGGGTTCGGTCCCTGCTCTGACCACCTTACATTTTGGGATCGGTGTAAAAACTATAGGTCCCAATCCGTGAGTATTAAACAAAAACGTGCACCACTCACTGGTTGTGAGAAGCTCTCCCCAATTCCTTCCTGGGATGTATTGGGAAACCATTTATTTTATATGACAGTTGTCTTAAATTTTGAGTGGTATGCCGACTTTTGATCATTATTTGCGATTTTGATTTACGCATTATGACCTTACGCCGTGATTTGGGCGAAACGTTTTGGGCAAAATAACGCTACTTACTTGATTTTCTAAGGACTATTTTCTCAATGTCCGGTTAATGTGTCTGCCTACTAATCGCCACTTTAATTTAGCGGACCGATATACTGCCTGGAAATGTTTTTCATTTTCTCATCTACCGTTTATTTAGTAGAATGCTAGATGTGTTACGCTGATAACTGTTGTCAGCTCGGTAAGATAACAATTGTTTACTTATTTCTTGATTTTTTGCAAATTGTAAATTATTCCAATTATGACCGAAAACAATGAAAAAGACGCCGTCAGTTGCCGAGGAACATTTACTTGTCAATTTTACACGTCAAGTCACAAACCAAAATTACACAAAACCAAAAATACTTAAATCATAACAACATGAAAACAAAACAGCTGTTGTCAACAGTTATCAGCTGTTTGCATTTATCGTTCCGATAAACTTTATCGGCTGCATACATTTTAAGTATACATTGAGAAAATTAAATTCTGATATCCGGTAATATATCGTTACCATAAAGTAGACGTTGAGAAAGTAGCCCTTAAAGTTGTATTTGAGTTAAATGTACATATTTGCATTCTTCTTATCTGACATTCGCTTATGTGCTTATATTTCCTATAAAGTGCCATAAACATTTCGCATTCACGTAAGTGAACAATTTGAACTTAACAATGAAATTGAAAAATATACTTCGGAATTTTTCCGCACAGGAGATTATGTGCATTTTGGTAAAACTTTAAAAGTTAAGTTTTACTATAACAATACAACCACTTTCATTGTAAAATGTTAGGAAATAAAAGAACATGTTAAATTGTATGATGAAAAACTTGTGCAATTTCTAAAACACTGTGCTACAAACTTGACGAAAAATTACAAATTTTGTGCAAATTTCGTGAAAATAATGCTAAAAAGCATTAGTATAATGGTCCAAAAAATTATGGAAACAAACGGCAACTCTGTTGACAATAAGCAGAGCAAAAATCAATCATTGTCTAGTTCCGTTGCCATCTGTTCTTCTTAGTGTGGGAAGAGCTTCCATTCTTTTCCCCTCTCTCTCCTATAAACTCTAGCCTTTCGGAAGTAAAATGTAACATGTACTGTTCCTCTTCCGCTTGTCTTTACACGACTCTCAACCGGACGATCTAGTTGAGCTTTTACACCAAATCTCTATTTTGACACTTTTGTCCTCTCTCACTCTAATGACAATTTTAGTTGTTTCTTAATCCTCTGGTCGTTCGTAGTCAGCTCCCGTAAATTCGGTTAAAATTTTTAAATAAGTGTTAAGAATTACAAATAAATTTATAAATAATTGTTAAAATTCAATTAATTAATGTTGATAAATGTTGGCAATATCAAATATTTGTGAAAATCAATCAGAATTACATTTTTATTACGAAGAATATAGTTTGTCATTTCTAGTTTACGGTGGAGCCGGTAATTCCTTTGTCGTGTGTTAGTAATGGTGTGTGTGAAAACGGTTAAATGCTGAAAAAGTGTAAAGAGAAATGCTTTGTTGTTTGTGTTGATCTATAAACTCAAGAGAAATTGCAATGTTTATTAGTAAATAAGTGGAAGAGAAATAAATAAAAGAGAGAAATAAGTGCTCGTAAATCGTTGAATAAGTGCTTGTAAATCGTTGACATTTAACCTATCGTTATTGTCGTTCATAGATTAACATACCAGAGATCCACCACCTCGTTCTTGCTGTTTCGATTGAGGGGAATCGAACTTCTGGACTATGTAAGTTTTTCTGTCGCCGAGGTTTAATCAATTCAGCCGACATTCTTATTGTAAATATGCCAAATCTTGTATGTACATTAGAGTGGCAGTGAAATGTATGAAGAAAATAAACTTTAATTTTTCGTAAAAGCCCAGGCGGAATATTGTAGCACTTAGTCTAAAACTTAAATAGTGAAAATTTGAGCTAAATCGGGCTACTCTAACCCGTGCCCCACTGGGGTCAAAGTTCTAATTTACGTAAATTCAGCAAATTACCTTCAATTACTCAGAGAATTCGCTTTGTTTGTGCTGATTTTGATAAAAACCAATCAAAATATTGATATAAAAAATGTGAACTATATCCCAAATAAATTTTAGAAAACTTAACCCTTTTGTGCCCAGCGGGTCAAAATGACCCATATATTTTTGATTACATACATACATATATCAAAACCAAGATACAACTTTGCTTTGCGGATTTTTATTGAAATTCATTTCGCAATCTATTTAAATTAGCTTCTTTCGAATATTGATGTCTATAATTGTGTACAACCTGAAAATTGCAACAAAAATATAGGGTTGATATTTACTACAGAACTATTATAAGATTTTAATATATATTATCATTACCTTGAAAAGATATTGTCTTTGTTTTTCATTTGTTGTAATATTTCCATGATAATCTTGGATTAGTTTTATCCCTCTTTCGGCGCAGTCGTTAAAAATTTTTATGTTTTGAATAATTTCCCTTCCTTTCCTATATTCTTCAATATCATTCCAAGTACTTGGATCTCTTTCTAAGAAATTGTTTGAATTCTTATATCTTTTTAAAAGATGCATTGTGTTTTTAGAGAACAATTCTCTCAAAATAGATGAATTAACCCTGTCAAAAAAGTTTTTAATATTGTCTTGTTTAATCAAAAACTTTTTTGGAACATCTTCACATTTGTCTTCATTTTCTTCTGCATTCTAAGCCAAACACATTTTTTCTGCCAGCGTGACTTTAGTTTCTATGTCGATTCTATCATCGAATAAAGCAAATCCTACACATTCATCGCTTAGGTAATATAGGTGGTTAATAAACTTAGAAACAGCTTTTTCTCGATATTTTTTTGTTGAATAATTTATACTTTTCCATTTTCCGTATAAATTTAATATCATTTAATTGCGCTTGTTCAGTCTTATCTGCATTGAACCAGAAGGGCGAATAATACTTAGGAATGAATCCAGCAACTTCAATCAATCCATTCACCTCAGATTCGGTTATTTCCGGAAACTGGTTTTGAAACATTAAAATTTTCAAACAATAGATAGCCTTAGCCATCCACCTGGCTAAGTGCATTGCACCAGGCTTCGCAAATGTCAATCCCCGGGGTGGAGTTCCTCCTAAGAAAATTATTATTAACTCCAAAAATTCTTTATAATCACTCCGCGGAAGGTCGTCCTTAATTTTTTTATTCGCGAAATCTAAAATCTCATAACGTTCATTGCCTAAAATCTCTTCTACTCGCGGATATGACAATCCCGTCAAAAAATTAGTGTGATTTATATTTGGCCAATATTTCTTAAACTTTTTAAATATTACAACTTCAGGTCCAGTTGATACCCCCATTCCTTCCACAAACACAGCTGCTAGCACTATTTCAAATATATATTGTCAGCAACCAAGGAATAGAATATCTCGTCCGATTCTCTTTTCTAAAATAGTGCACGCCCCTTTAAATTTGCCTGTGTTCGATGAAGTTGTATCGACTACAAACGCCTCTGTTTTTTCTAAAACCTGGTTCTCCTCTAAAGTATCATATATAGCAGATGCTATTTCTATTCCAGTTCCTGACGGAATATCAGGCATATTTAAAATGTGTTCAATTTTCGGAGCCGTTGCTATTACTGAAAGACGATCTTCGGTTTTCCCAATTAAACCTGGCAATAGTTTTGTATCCCAGTGTATTGTTAGGGGTTGAGATTCTTTGGTGAATTTTGATACAACGTTTATACTATTTTCTTTTCGTAACTCATCCCTTTGTTGTCGTATTGAATTACGGTTTATAATGAAATCTGACGAACTTGCGACAACGGCATCTACAACAGCTATTATTATATGGACTGCATCTCTTGAACTAATCTTTAATTTATCCAAAACGGCCGCTAGTCTAGGAGTTAATATCTGTTTGCAAGCCCTTCTCTTTGGTTTTATGACATCCTCATTTATTGTTTCAGTATATTCAACATCCTCACTTTCAGTCGATTCTCCGTTTTTTGAAGCATCCGAACATAAAGAGTCGTAAGTAACAAAACCTGCCATAATTTCTTTAGTATGACATAGGTAAAAGTAGGGGTTTATTAAATGTACAATACCTTTTGAAGTTGATGGGGTTTCCTGAAACTGTTGCTTCCTAAGTCATTCCTGTTGTTGGCGTTGTTTGTCTTCCTTCTTTTGTAAGCATACATCAATTCTTAGAATGCAACCCTCACGTCTTTTAAGTCTTTGTCTGATCAAAAAGTGTTTGCCTTCCTCGATTTTCATAAGACTGAGTGCATCCACATGAGCCATGTCAAATAAATCATTAAGTGAGTTGTTCCAAGATTCTAACTTCTTTTTGTAACCGTCAGAAGTTCTAGCCTTATGTCTCGATATTGTCCTCCAATTATTGTAAATGAACAATAATTTTTTTTCAGCGTTTATGCTTTTTTGGATGGGAACGCGGGCTTTCTCCCAAAAAACGGAGCACTCTTTAACAACTAGACGAGCACTCTCCTTAATACTTAATTTCGACACTATTGTATGATGAAGAAAAACTCTATGGCAATCCAATTTTGATGGAAGCTTACTGCCAGTTAAATGGTCTTTTGGATAACCAATTTAATAAATTTCACTTCGTACTTTTGCCATATTTTAACTCACAAAATTTAAAAAACAGATAAAAAATCACTTGGACAGACTTAGTTTACGATCGCTATCCACATTACAAGTTTCATAATTTACAAAAATTTGAAAAATCTAGTACTCCTTGACTTTTTTATTCATAAATTCGTTAATTTGAAATAGGCTATGCGAATAATAGCCCAAGTGAAAATCGCCCAAAATGAAAAATGAACAGTGACCCAAAATTTTTGGGTGTCTTTTCATTAAGAAAAAAGGCCCAAAAGAAGAGGTAAATCGCCCAAAAATTTAAGAACATTCGCCCAAAAATATAAATCCAATTTATGAACAAACGTCCACAATTTTGTGGTGATTGTTCATAATGATAAATCGCCCAAGACTGTAGCGAACAACCGCCCAATTAAGTAAACACACAACTTGAAGAAAACGATTTTTGTATTTTTGTTATATATTTGAAAACACTTGCATGGAATCTTTGACTTCTTCACGACAAGTAGGACAGGTATAATTATTTTGGCCATCCGCAACACTTTGGGCCTTTTACATGATAATACAGTTACAACAATTAACTTCAGAACAAAAATGACTTGTTCACCAAAAATAAGATAAGTGAACAATCGCCCAAAAAATATTTTGGGCGAATTTACATTTTTAAAAGTTTGGGCGATCATTCATCATGAACAAACACCCAAAAAATCAAAAATACCAAAACGCCCAAACATGATGAACAATCGCCCAATTTTTTTTTCAATATTTTTTGGGCGATTGTTCGTTTTTGGGTTTTGGGCGATTTTCACTTGGGCGATTATTCGCATAGCCTTTGAAATATACTTCGCATTAATGGAGAGTACACGAAAAATGTGGCATACGTTAAGGCTTATATCTATTGTCATCAATGCATACACGTTTTGTGTATTTTCAAATATTTCAACAAAATAGTTTTTATAGGCCTAATAAACAAAGGTCACTCTGTACCAAGGGGGTCAACAGAGGGGTTAAATTTACTCAAATGTATTTTGGGATATAGTTAACATTATCTAAAACTATAATTTGGATGGTTGTCATCAGAATGAACGCACACATAACAATTTTTTTTATAAATTGTAAGCAATTTGCTGAATTTAGGCCCCAGTGGGGCACGGGTTAGAGTTGTCCGATTTAGCTCAAATTTTCACCATTCATGTTTTAGACTAAGTGTTACCATAATTCACATGGGCTTTTACGAAAATCCAAAGTTGGATTTTCAGTGCCACTCTAATGTACATATGTATGTAAATAATGAACAGTGGGAATTCACAAAACTAAAATTGGAGAATTTTGTTCGATCTTAGACCAAAATAGCTGACAGACGTTCGATTTCTCTTGGAGGATGCACGACGTGTAACGTCAGATGAGAGAGTTGGGGCATCTCGTATATGTTAATCTATGGATTACTCTTGCTAATGTGTGAACGGTAACCATTCCCTTGGGCAGAATAGTCTGTGGGACTATCGGTAACACCTAAGATCAGCGAAATCTTAGCTTACGTTTGCTTCAAATCGCCATAGTCTTGGTCGGCACGTATAATATTAATAATAAATTAATAAATAACAACAAATTTATACCACACAAGCAGTTTTAAATCTTATTCCAGGTATGTAAAGATTTTTTAACAAAATTGCAGATATTAGGGAGGGACTAAGAAAAACAAAATTAATAAATGGGCATGATTTCAGTCATTTACGAACCGTTTTTAACTCTTGTTAAGATCTTTTATGATTATTTTTTTTACTTTTATGGATCATTTTAGAATTTTTGGAGATTCGTGATGAAATCATTCTGTACTATTTTCGGAAACATTTTAGGTTCTTGTTATTACCAATTTCCGTGGCATTACACAATGCTCTAAAAATTCTCCCGCACGATTTATATATTATTTTTATTATTGACGTATGTATTTTAAATCATATATGTATAAAGGAAATTACAGTCTGTTCCCCGATCTCGAACGAACGCTTTCTTTCGTGTTCTAGTCGAAAGAAAGTTGATTTGGGTGTCAATCTCCATTTCTCTTTCGAATCTGCTTTCATTTGCGAAAAACTATTGAGTTAGTTGAACGAAACTGTCGACGTCGAGGAACACAATTTTTAAATGTACTTATGTGTATTAAAAAGCCATAACCTGAAAGTTATAATTTAGTGAAAGTTATAATATGATATTAATCCATTATTTCACCACTGAACGCTTGGAAACATCTGAGAAAGCGATATAACAGGTGGACCATGTAAAGTTTTCAATTTTAACCTCTCGTTATTTCGAAGCAAATCACCAATTTTACATTTATGAAGTGACAGATTATTATTTAAACGTTCTAAATTTACGAAACATTACACTTGAAAAAATTGGGTAATGTTAAAAACTTCCTTCCAAAGTTCTGAGTCTAAAACTCAAAGTGAAACAGAGTGCCATCAACGCGATTTCTGGATCAATTTGTTAGCGAGGTCTTCAATTCGGATCCATAGTGGAAAAAAGAACTCTTGTACGTACTTGTGCTTTCAGTGGGAAATATTACCGCTGTAGCTGAAAGTGTGTTCGAACAGCCATCAACAGCCACCGTTCGCAGCAATTGAACTTTTCTCGCAATTCTTTGCTCAAAATTTTGTATAAAGACCTCGGTATGACGGCTTATAATGTCTAATTAGTTCAAGAACTGAAACCTCCTGACCATCCGATGCGTTTACACACATTTTAATTTTTTTCATTTTCACATCGGGAGCCACGCTGTCGGTGCAACGAAAAATCTCCCAAAGAAAACTCGCCCAAACAAATTTATGAAAAATTGCCCAAAAACCCCCACACAAATGTGGGGGAAATTTCATATGAAATATCGCCCAGAAAAAGTGGGTCTTATTTCGTAAATTGTGGGCAATATTTCAAAAATCACCCAAAACACGTTTGTGAAAAATTGCCCATTTGGATGTTTTGTCATAAAATTAAATATGAAAACAGAACCATTGTGGGCCATATTCCATAATTGTAGATAAGAAAAATAGCCCAAAAATAATCCGGAATATTTCCGAAATTTGTGGGCGATTTTTCGGTTTCGGCACCTGCTAAAACAAAATATGAAAACTTATTTCGAAAAATTCGCCCGATTTTGGAGACATAATTTCAATACAATATTAAAAGTTATTTGAAAAGAGCCAAATGATATTTTAGAAATGACTTTTAGGTAGCGGCGCTACTTAAAACAAAATATAAAAATCATTTCGCAAATAATAGCGCGAATTTTCGACTGCGGCTCTTACTTAAACACAATGTAAAATTCTTTTCATAAAGAATAACATGATTTTTTAAAAGTGACTTTACTATAGCGGCGCTCACTAAAACAAAACTTGAAAAATTATCGCACGATTTTTTCGAAATAATTTTTCGCCTACGACGCTTGCACCAACACATTATGAAGCAATTATTTCTCCAAAATGGAAGGTTTTTTTGACTGCTGCGCTCACTTAAAGACAATATAAATGGCTGAGATTTAATGTTTTTCAAATATTGAAGTTTTGGACTCCTACATGTGTTTGCTTCTCAGTATGATTTTGGGCTATTTTTCATATGAAAATTTGCCCAATTAATTTGCGTAATTTTGTTTACGAAAAATTGCCCCATATTTTTGGGCGATTTTTCATATTTCTTTTGGGTCATTTTGCATTTATTTTTGGAGTAAATTTCATATGTAATTTTGGGTTATCTTTCATATTTTGACCCAATTTTTCATAAAATTGTTGGATCATTATTCTTTTGGCCATATTTCATGCTACGCTATCATCAAAATTGTCGCATTTGGGGTTTTCTTGATATGTCAACTTTGGGTAGTATTGCATTTATAAGTGTGTTTTTTATTTCCTGCTAAACTAATTTTTCGACGACCTTGTATGATGCTTAAAACGCTGCTTAAAAACGCTTCATATCACTTAGCTCCCCATACAAAGTGATCGAAAAATTTAGTTTAGCTGTGAACAAACAAAGGCATATTGTTGGGGTTAAATTTATTGTGCGTCATTTCAGTGGATGTTTTTATCATTGGAGTTATTTCGTGAAGCCAATTTATCTAAGTAAATGTGGTTCAAAAAATCCAATCATCATAATGTCTATTACCAATTGGTTCATTAACTGTTGTGTGTTTTATCGTTCGTGTTTTTCGATTTCTTATGCATTTGCTCCTTTTTTTATCCGTCTTATCAATGTTTTAGGTAGTTTTATTCGATGAGACAAGACTGCTCCTCAGGTGCCAGCCAGACTTGCTACGAAGCACTTGCCTCATGAACTAAGTGCATTATCTAAACTGACACTATAAATGTTTCATGGGAAACTACAATAAAAATGACGTACCACACATCCTCTACTCCTCATTTTACTTGTGATAACTTTTCGTATAAAAGACATCTAAGACATTTCTAAACTCAGTGCAAAGAAAGAATGTGAATCCTTTAATGCATAGTTACGCAAAAACCACGAAAAACTTTAGTAATTTCCGTCACCCAAAGTGAGGTCGTAAAACCTGAGGTACTCGCCCAATACCACCACCACCACTCACTCATTCCTTATGTAAAGAAACTTTTGGAAAACAATATAAATTGAAAAATACTTGGAAAATGTTTAAATAAGTAGTTTATATAGTTGGCATTTTTGTTGTTGTGCCTGATGGATGTCGACTGTTGAAGGACAGCAATATCTCTACAATTGAAATATTTTGCGGTTGCTTTTATATAAAAAATATATCATATTGTAATGAAATTGTGCATTAAAGTACGAAATGTGCACTAAAGTACGGAAGATTGTTCATTAGCAAAGAATTAAGTGAATAAGTATATCGGTACGTAAACGTTGATAATACTTAGTTATTTGTGCAATAGACCACAGACAATTCAGTAGGGTGAGGGGCCTTACAAAAAGGATTTAATAAGTTTCTCCAATCAACTCCATCTTGTGATATTTTCTTCCCGTTGGTAATACCAAAATCTTTAGGGGACTCTTCAACCTAGTGTTTTCAGCGAAGTGTTGGCCGTCCTATTGTTCAATGGTCTTTGAGTACGTCTTCGAATACTTTCGCGCTGGTTTGTGCTGATCCATTCTACGGATATGTTCTAGCAATCGTAATAGCGTTGTTTTGATTCGCTGAACTACGTCGATGTCGGTTTAGACCTCACCGATACTCGCCATTGTCTGTTATACGACCATATATATTTTTCGGAGCATTTTTCTCGAAAATTGTGCGGCAGCACAATGCTGCTTTGGATTTCTGGACTGATGCTGTCATTTTTGTTCACAGTAGATACGAGGTAAATAAATCCGTCCACCACTTTGAAGTTATAATAGCTATCAATGTTCAGCTTTCTTCCAAAATGGTGGAATCTCTGCTTGTTAACACCAATAATTTTTTTTATTGTCCCCACTAATTGCTAAACTCACTTTTGCTGATTCCTTCTCAATTATCGAAAATATTGCAGTAACGTCTCGGAAATTTCGGCTAATGATATCACAATCGTCAGCATACAGGAGCGGAATGAGTCTTTTGCCGCTGATGGTTTCATAGAGTACAGCTTTCCTCAAAATGACCTCAATTAAAATATTGAAGAGATCGCACGTTAGGGCGTCACCCCGCCTCGCCTCATATTAAATGCGTTTGTATGATCTTGACGTGGCCGTCAGTGGTACAATAGCAGTGCGCGCGTCTCTTTTACATGAGAAACACCTTACATTTTTTTCGACGGTGGCCACCTCGCTTAGTAACGGCGACACTGTCGAGAATTTAGTCATGAAAACTTGCTCCAAATACCGTTTGGAACTGGTGTAATATTAAAGGTCCCCATCCATCAGTGCAAAACTAGAATGACAAAATCTGACTTGTTGTGAGAAGCTCTTCCCAATCCCTTCAAGGGATGTAATGGGAAACCATTTTTTAAAGATCTTTACCAATCTCCACTGAGCATTTAGAGTACGTAAAAGTCATTCTCCAAATGCGTGTAGCTTAGCAGGAATAGCAAGCTGCGGTATCAATGGCATCCTTGTACTCAAGATGGTGGGTGTTAATTTGTTCTTCGTGAGTTTCCCCCCAGGATTTTCGTAATGTGAATATCTGATGGGTCGTGAATTTTCCCGGTCTTAACTACGCTGATGACGTTCTTGTACGCAAAGGGTTAAACTCTTAATTCACTATAGTTGGCATATATGCTCGGATCACCATTTTAAATACTGGACACAGTATGTGTAACCGACTTTTGAAATTGAGTTGGTACATGCACTTTGCGAACTCATCGGCGTTGAACAGCTCAGCTGCCACTAGATTACCATCCGGTTGGTTTGACATCCTGAGCTGTTAGTTTAACTTTTCACTTTATGACAGAATATTCGGCCTTGGCAATGCAACTACAAAAGGAAAAGAAAAAACGCTGATAATGCGTGCGCCAAAATGTATCACCCTATCCGATGATCCTGCAACTTTTGGCAACTGCCAGTTTTGTTTTGATATTTGTGCAGTCAGCAGATACAGAATAGACGCTGATTAGTCGTGGAACACTACAACCCTTATGAATGCAAAATACTCGTGAATATTTCTTACGGAATAATTCGTAAGCGATTTTGGTGCAACGCGAATTTCGGCTAAGATTTCCCTGCTTTCCTACTCCAACTGGTCAGTCACCAAGGCGGTTAGCCTCTTACTTTTAAGAAACTGGTGCTCGTTTCGACGAGAGTATCACCCCTGTTGCAGCAGATGTCAGGGATGAGCCGCTCGTGTAAACCAGACGACGTTCCACGTAATTGGTCAGTATTCGTATGTCTCTGCAAAAACAAAAACCCTACACATAAATTTGCAGATTCGAGGCGGATTTTAAACACAGAGCATCATATGCTCGGGTACGATTAATTCCCAAAAATAACGACACTCCCTTTTGTACATACTTCGAGGATAGTAAATAGGTTTTTGTATAAAACATCATTTCGTACCGGAATTTGGGTCCTACTGGAAAAAAAAACATTTAAAACGTGATATTATTTAAGAATCAATTTAATGTTAAAAAAGCAATTTAACTATTGAACAGATATCTGACTGAGAACCCTGTTTTATATATCTAGAACCTGACTATTATAGACAAACAAGGTAGACAAAAATCAATGAGTGTTCGAACTCACGGGCGATGTGTTAACACCTTTTTGTTACACGGTACCTGTTGGATTTCTATGAAAAAATTGGTAAATGTTGCATTGGAAAGTAATGCTGAAGGCTCTGTTGCTATTGCACTTTCTGTTTTCTTACATCTGCTTTAACATTATATGTAATATTGTTAATGTAAATAAAGCAATATTTAGGCCACTGAAATAATTGTTTTTGTTTTGTCATAAACAGAGCGACGACAAAAAGTATTGAATAGTATAGAGGGCTTATTGCATTCTTTTTCCGCTCTCATGTAGAGGGTCTGAGTAAAAGAGCATAAACGAGTCTTATTCTCTTTATATAATATTTCAATATCAATGCACCATTTCGACAATGTTATTACATAAAACAATACGAAAAGCATAAATGTTTCAAAAGGTATCAATGTTTCACATCAAAATTATGAATGGACCAAGTTATGATAAAAAGAGAGTAATACGTTTTGAATCATTCGCGAGATGTTGCCGTTGCTTTTGAGTCATACAATTCATTCCTTTAGTTCTCTCTATTATTTAATACTCTTTGGTGACGACGACCTGTTTGTTTATTCGCTGCCGCTACATCAATACCATCATACTTATTTTCAGTCAGAGACTATGGTTGTACAACAAACACGTGTATGATGCTAACGCTGTGTGTTGTTTGCATGTGTTCACTTCGATAGATTGCCCTACCCGTGCCTACAAATATTAGCACATCAATATCCGAAACAAAAAGTAAGTTTTCTACTTTAAAATTTAAAATAAACTGCATTTGTTGCATATATAAAATGTTTTTCTACAAAACTTTTGATGCACATACATACCAACATGGCACGCTACATTTCACAATCTTTACAATTTGAAAAGGTAACCCAATTATATTTCAATTTTCCAAAATGTGAGATTGAATGCCGTTTTTGCTTTCAATGCATTCTGGGACTTGAAATGGTTAATTTGTTTTTTGAAATGTTGTATGTGTATTCTACTTGATTCATAGAACGTCTTTTTTGCATACTAAATTCTGGAGCTTCAACTGTTGCAATCTGTTGATTTCCTCAACTTGTATATTTAAAGTTGATGCCGTACGACATTCGGTGTCCTTAAATAAACAATAAATGTTATCCTTAATTTAAAGGAATAGAATTTAGTAGTGGCAACTCAAAGTATTTTTTTTGCGTCACTTTTACAACCTCATTAAGCAAAATAAAAGGAACTTAGTAGTTGCGAGATAAATTGAGGAAACGATGTAAATTCAGTTTTTTCATCGAACTTTTGCTGGTTCAAAAGTGTTTCAAGATATCTACTTTCTTTAGCTCAATGCAGTTCCTTCCTCCACAAATATTTTACTTTGTTGGAGTATTTGAAGAGTTGCAAACTGATAATGGCTGTTGCTGCGTAATTTATTAGGTTTAAATGGTTTATCGCCATCGTCAGCTTGACGCGTAAAAATAAAAAGAATCTGACAATAACTGAAACTGAAATACTAAAGAAACTTTTGTGCATTTTCTATTGGCAAATCGGAAGCGATATACTTATTAATGCGCAGTACTTTGAAAAAAAGGTGGAAATAGGTTAGGTAAATTAAATGCCCTATTTACTTCCCTACCTATTTTCCTAATAACGGGTTCTTCAATAAGAGCGCTACAAAAGTTTTTTTTAAATAAAACAAAACCGGTTTTAGATACCAATGAAATTCTTTACTCCTATGAAAGTACGTTCGATGAAATTATGTATGGAACTCGATTCCTTTTGCATGGCCACCACGGGCACGCTTGCAGAAGTCCAGACGTTGAACCCAATTTTCGACGGGTTTCAAGCATAAATCGGCCGATACTGCTGCAATTTCACGTTCGATATTCGTACGAAGTTCATCAATTGTCACTGGCTTGTTGGTATAGACCATAGACTTCACGTATCCCCACAGGAAATAATCTAACGGCGTCAAATCGCACGACCGAGGCGGTCAATCGACTGGGCCATTTCGTGAGATAACACGTTCACCAAGTTTGGTTTCCAATAAATTGATTGTGGCATTCGCTGTGTGTCTTGTGGCGCCGTCCTGTTGGAGCCACATGTCCTCCAAGTCCATATTATTCAATTGTGGCCAAAAATATTCGGATATTATTGAACGGTAGCGATTCGCATTCACAGTAATGTGCCAGTCTTGATCATCACGGAAGAAGTACGGCCCAATGACGCCGCCGGCCCATAAACCGCACCAAACCGTAATTTTTTCGGGATGCAATGATGACTCATGGATTACGTGTGGATTGCTGTCTGCCCAATAACGCATATTTTGCTTATTGACGAAGCCATTTAGCCAGAAATGAGCCTCAAAAAAAAAAATTTGAGACATCACCGTGCTCAAACAAGCTACTCTTTTTTTTGTTAAGAAGTAAGTAAAAGAATTCGTTTCCTTGTTAGCTGTAACAAAGTTATCACAAAAACTCCGACTCCTGATCTCCAGTAAATATATTGAACTTTAAACTGCTCTCCCTGAAAAAATTTTAGAACCGACTTAGGCAGTTATTGTTTGTGACCACAGATATACACTTGATATCCACTACTGGATATGGAACGTGTGAGTATGCCACTATCTGCAACACGCAATTGTATGCTTTAAACCATAGCTCTCATGCAAATGAGTGACATATTAGGGCTGTTTTTTTTACTACATTAATTTATAGCCACTTATGATTTCCCAAAAAGAAAAAAGGGGTCCATACTTAATACTACGCAATGTGGCAACATTTGCTGTAATGGGTGGAAAAAATACGATACGGCAACACGTATGTAGCCACTGCCAACAAATACATGGTAGCAGCGGATGTTTTGTAGGCAGCAACACACATATCTTTTATTTGTATTCACTCGTATAAGTTGTCAATCTCTACAATCTTATATATACCAGCAATACAAGCATTCAGCAATACAAGCATTCAAAAAGTACAAAAACCAAATATATATGAGTTTGACAAGTGAAATGAAAAATGACATGCAAACAACCAACCCGTAAAAAACATAGTTTTTGCCTATAAATTCTTTATATACGACCACGCCCCTTTGTCCAATCCCGCCCATATTTGTAGCAGATTTTAGAATATGTACACCTAACCAAAATACCTAATTTTGTTCAAATACCGTTAACAGGAGCAGAAATATTGGATTTTTAATTTGTGATTTGTATGGGAGGTACCATGCCCGTTTATCCAAGTTTATTTTTGTCGTCGCCATTAGTTTGCCTGCGAAGTTTCAGCTCGATTAGATCACGTGAAAAGGGTTGAAAATCAATCCAAAGTTTACAGATAGGTGAAGTTAATATAGAGAATTTAAAAATGAAATCATCTGTTTAAACGACTATACCTGATAAGTAATTCTACCAAGATCAGTATGTATTATTTTACCTCGCGTTGTTGTCCAATTCCAATTTTGTTTTCAATCGGAAATAAAAATCTATCCTTAAAGTTTAGAGTTATGAAAATAACGTATTTTCATTCACTAGAAATGATAACAAAATTTATCTAAGATAACTTTTTGTTATCATTTCTTGAAACTGAACATATGGCAACATTGTCATTGCTCAAGTCGGAATTTGAGTGGGAAATTGAAATGACGCTTAATATCTCTTAGCTGCTCCGTACAAATTAAGCTATCATTAACTTTAGCGGGCAGGTGTAAACAGGTTATCATCTAAAATGTTCGAAAACACTCCTAGACATAATTTCTTTACGTTAGTAGCTGTGATCACTGGACACTGTTGCATAAGCAGACACACGTTCATCTATGACCTGAATCGCTGCTCATGATTACTGCAAAAGCTGCTAGCCTAAGAAGATGACGAGACCGTCGAACATATTCTATACTCCTGCCGCCTTTTTTTCTTAAAATCTGATAATATTTACACTAATAAAAATTTGTTATTAACCACAGCGGAAATGAGGAAATCAAACCTATTTGCTATTTCAGCAAATAAAGGTTTTTTGTTGCAGCAAACAGTATGTCAGGCATTTTATCAACCCTGCAACAAGTTTATTATTATGGCAGTACATTTGATGTAATATCAAACACATTGCCTCGTCATAAGTAGCATTGTTCGCCATTATATATTACTAGCTGCCCCGGCAGACTTCGCCCTGCCCACAAAAAGTATTCAATGATGTCATGGCCACACATGAATTCAAACATTTTATATAGGAAAACACATCATTACAAAAGTGTGCGTTAAACGGAAATGCGTAGATATTTTTCGATGTTTTTTGGATCGAAGTTATGGGCTAAATGAAAAAAATTAAACAACTTTTTTTTTATCAACTTTATTACATCCCAGTATTATTAACTATATTGGCTACTTTTGCTTTGGTTTATGTCTAGACTAACATATGGAGGAAAATTCTTGTTTAATGGGAAGTTTCTAGGAGGAGCGCCTGTAATCAATATCTATCTATACATATATAAGTATAGCTGGACCCGGCAAACTTCGTTTTGCCTTCAAAGTTTTTGTAATGCCCAAGGGTGAACCAAGGGCTTCTCGGTATACTATACTAGGTGTACCCGTTGCGCTTCGCTACCCCTGAATTGTAATTTTAATGGATCACAATTTTGTTTTTTTTTTTTTCTATTTATTCAAGTGCTCTAGGATATACAATATGTCTAGTTTTTCCATCTGGTGCAAATGAATCTTATTATATATTTACCTACACGTGAACATGCAACATATATTGGCCGTGGGAAAACACGGATTTGTCAAATTTAAGCGACTGCCCTTGCAGTTTATTAATGGTCATCGCAAATGGCAACAGAATCAGGAACGGGAATCTTTTGAAATCAATGGGCATGTCTGTAGGTATCATTGGAATGCGTGGAATCTGAACATCAGTTCGTTTATAATTTCCAGTGATTATAGTAGCCTCTATAAGATTATTCAGAATTTTTTTAAAAAATGCATTATTGGGATTACGATATTTAGGATGCTCTCCAAACTGACCTCAATGATATTCATTTTCATTCGTACCTGTGTTCACTTTCTTAGCGTCATAGTGTGACTTTTTTAATAGCCATATTTTTATTGGTTTTCCCCAAAAAGTAATTTGCATCATATCAGTAGTATATGTACCGAACCTCAAATTCCTACACTGTATCAAACAATTGTCCGTACACCTGGCAGTTGTCAACATATTTCAATGTATCTCAAAAGATATATGGCCGATATGATTCAAATATTTTTTTAAAGTTAGAAGCATTGAACTTTAAAACAAATGATATAAATCGATTCGGCCATATATATTTTGAGATACATTGAAATATGTTGTCAAGTGCCTGGTTTACGGACAATTGTTTGATATAGTATATGTAATAGTTAAATATTGACGCGTGTGGGCAGCACCTCGGCCCTTTTTGTCACTTTGCTTCCAAATAGCCTGTTCGTATATGTAGGCCAACTGTAACATACTGTGAAATTTTCAGTACGATCAAACTATTATTATGACTGCAATAACAGTTTATTTTAAAATGGGGCCTGGTACATCCCACTACCACTCTGGCTGTAATTGTGTATCAACAACATATATACCAAATCTCATCTTCATACCTCTGATAGTTCATCAGATATAGCCATTTTAAATTTCAAATGGTATATGCGGTGCCACGCTGCTTTATCCAATCACTACCAAGTATAACCAAGGACTATTAGTAGATCATCAGTACCACATTGTGAAATTTCCATAACAATCGGTACATTAGAAAAGCCGTCAGAGCGATTTTTGAAAAGGGGGCGTGGCACGGTCTGGGTCACCCTTATCATTAAGGGTATGGAAAATAGATGTTGGCCGATTCTCAGATCTACCCAATATTCACACAAAATTTCATACATATCGGTCCAGCCGTTTCGGAGGAGTAAGGTAACTAACATTGTTACACGAGAATTGTATATTTATATATGTGACTTGCTCCACGAAAAGGGACCTCTGCGCCGAAAAGAATTTATTGAGAAAAACGCGTTTAAAAAAAGCGCTTCGTTTTTCCGTGTTTGCAAAATACAGAAAAAAGCGTGTTAGGAGTAAAAATGAGTAAAATTTTGATATTTTTGTAATTTTGTGCCTTTTATATTGAACTTTTTTTAAATTTCAAATATTATATACTGTGAGCGTCAAAAGAAAGTTTACACGCTTGTTAAATGTGTATTCAAATTTATTTGAATGTTAAAAAATAATAATTGATTTAACTCTTTATATTTTCTGAACATGGTATTGGACCCTTTTGCAATTTATAAAAATATAACAACGAAAATCTTACAACTACAAAAAATACATATCGAAATCAAAAATTACTTCATTTTTGTCGCGTCAAAAGAAAGTGTACAATGCAAAAATTATTCATAAAAAAATTATTTCAATATTTTGTTTGTATTCCTTTCGCTTTAATAACAGCTTGTAATCTCTTCGGAATCCATTTAACTAAATTTTCGGGTATTTCAGGTGAAATTTTTCGTCATTCTTCCATTATAAAAGATGTGAGAAATCCTCTGTTACTTATTACTCCATTTCTTATTTTGCGATCAAGATGCCCCCACAAATGTTCAATCTGATTGAGGCCCGGCGACTGTGGAGGATGATCCAATTGTTAGGAGTGTGGTAAAGTAGACATGCCTTAAATAATTTTGATGTGTGCATGGGATCATTATCTTGTTAAAGATTAAAGTCCTATCCAAGCACAAGACAAACAACTCTGCGAGCCAAATTTTCTTTCAAAATACGAAGGTTAACTGTTTTAATCATGGTTCTTTCAATAAATTCTAATTTCCCGACTACGATTCCTGTAAGGCACCCCAAAACCATCACCGAACCGTACTTTATTGTAGATATTGCATTTTGTTCAGAAAATTCTTTGTAGTTACTTCTCCAAATTTTGACGAGCTTTATTTTACCAAAAAATTTCTAATTTAATCTCGTGGCTATGTTATGTTATTCCAGATATAAATGTATTGATTTTGGTGGTTATTAGCAAACTTAAGGCGCCGCTTTTGGTTGACTTTGCATACTAATATTTTTTTCCTTGGATCCCTACTATGAAGTCCATTAGCTTGTGGTGCTCTAGGTATTGTTGTGACGCTGACGACAGTTCCAGATGTTGCTGCAATATCTGTCGAAATTTTAACTGAATTTTCAGCTGGACACTTACAAATTTCGAACAATGAATCGAATTTGAGCTTCAGTTAATATTTTCGGTCTGCCAGTTTTTGGACGAATTTCAAAGTTTTTGAACTTTTGACACTTATCCGATACTGTGTTGTGGCTTAAAACTGTGTTGTGGCTTCTACCAATAACAGAACCAATATCACGCAGTGTTTCCTTCTTAGGAAAATTTTACAGTATCCACTGAAGTTTGTCTACCCATTATTGGAAAATGTAATTAAACGTACAAATTTTGTTCGGTACCTACCGCTGATAGCTAATTACTGAAGCAATAGCAAGATAGAAACAATAATAAAATTAATAATAATGGAAAAAATAACTCAACGGGGCCATAAACACAACTTTTATCAAATTGTAAACTTTCTTTTGACGCGACAAATATGAAGTACTTTTGACGTAGAATACGTCTTACCTTACGGTATGAGGAGTCATGTCAGGTTTTTATTGTTGTAATCTTTATTTCATTGAATTTGAGGAAACGGCTAGATGAATTTTTTTAAAATTTTTTTTGTACGTAAATGAAGATGTTATCTTTCGTTTGATATACATTTCATATTGGTTGATATATTTCTAGTATTTTAATTTCTCAAATGAAAATTGTTTAAACACATACACTCAAACATATGTGTGGTGTTTGGTTGAGTGTTTTTGGTTGCTCAACATTGCTTAGGAACATGTATCTAGTAAAAAGTGAAACGAACAGCAAGCTAATGTTGCTTGGCAACATGTATCTAGTAAAAAGTGAAACAAACAGTAAGCTAACGTAATAAAGCTTTTTTGCGAAAGCTTCAATAAAGCTGTTGTAACATTAATTTTGAATTGTAAAGCGTAAAGCTTTCACACAACGCTCGAATGCTAATGCGAAGACTCGATAAGGTAAACCTTTTTTAATATTAGGGCGGCCCTCTCAACATTCGCAGAACTATTTCAATAAAAATATTAATTAAAAAAAATTACAGCAGACAGTTGTCCGATGCCTTCGGCCACGGACTGTCCCTGCAGGCTGTGTCAGAGACACGGCCATTAAGTTTAGCGTAGAATACGCCATCCGATAAGACAGAAAACATATATAACAATAAATGATAAATAATATAAGCAAATGAATTTATTGTTATATATGTTTTCTGTCTTATCGGATGGCGTATTCTACGTTAAACTTAATGGCCGTGTCTCTGACACAGCCTGCAGGGACAGTCCGTGGCCGAAGGCCTCGGACAACTGTCTGCTGTAATTTTTTGTTTTAGCTATGTATTTTTTGTAGGTGTAAGATTTTTCTTGTTCTTTTTGCATAAAGTCATAAAGGGTCCCAGATCATGTTTAAAAACTATAATGAGTTGAATTAATTATTATTTTTTAATATTCAAATAAATTTGAACACATATTTAACAAAGGTGTAAACTTTCTTTTGACGCTCACAGTATATTATCTGTTTATATCACAGTTTTACATTTTTTTCATTAATTATGTTCATCTTTACAGGTGATTTGTAAAAAAAAAACTAAAAGATATAGAAACTTGCGGTTTGCGGCATTTGAAAGAGCGTTTTTTTCCTATAACAATCACTCAAAAAGTAAAAAAAAATTTTTTCGGGGCAAAGGTCCCTCTTCATGGAGCAGGTCACATATACAGATATATAAACTTTACTTTTTGAGTGTTGGAACTGATTTCTTATTTACTGTAATAAATTGGTTCTTCAAGTCCGATATACCTGCTATTTTCAGCCTCATCTTTGAACCGCTTTTGGGGTATTATATGGCTGGCATGCATTTTAACTACACCAATTAAGTTTACAGGTTCAACGATATAGACGGAATATTATGCCCCGTTCTCATTGTTTCTGCTCTCATTGGAATAATGGGGTTAATAGTGACAGCCTAACCATTACCATTACGTGACCGATTTAAATTGTAGCAAATTTTCATTACTAAGATGTAATTTATTGTCTAAAAAATACAGTTTAACAGTGGAAGGGAGCATTGACAGAGTTAATTTGAAGCGTCACTTTTGTTCTATTATTCAAAGTCAGTAATGAATGCCGTTCCCTGTTACCAGCTACAGCATTTGCGAATCTACCGCTTCATTTCGGTAGATTTAGCGTTTTCCTTAGAATTAATTTCCAGTAAGATGCCTACAAGCAAACCAAAACAAACCATATTTTTAGGAGTTTTTTTTTAAGTGCAGCATTAAATTTAACACCTTTGGCAATTGCAACAAATCACTTTGTTTTGGTGTTCCAGTAATTACCACTTGAAATACTGTTTCATATGTGACATTTCGAATCACTCATCATGCCATCAATCTCCACCAAATTTAATGCTATTTACAGTTACACGCTTATTATTCGCTGGTATCGCATATATACATTGTGTTCGCTGAAAGGTTGTTTCATGCTCCAAGCACCTGGTACTCGTATATGCCACAAAGATTTATACCAGACACGTTTACAACCTAAGGTAATAAGGCACAAAAGTAATCCATAAAAAACGCTAGGAGTATGTGAAACAATCAAGGCACGGTATTGTTAAATTGCTGAAATGTTTTTAACAAATCAGACGAGACGGCGTTGTAAATCAGTGTTATGTTAAACTTTCCGTCGTTGACTTTCGGAGAAAAGTTTAACAAAAGAATTTTTATGAATGAACAAATGCTGCAATAAATGAACGTCAGGGAGGTAAAAAAAAACTTTATCAGTCGGTAGGCACAGACTTTTGTGTGTGCCCTTGGTGTTTGTTCATTTTTGCGTGAAAAGTAAAGATTTTTTTGTTGTGGTGGTGACAAAGGTAAGGGTGTATAAAGTAGAAATATGGGAGTGGCAAGCCTGGGCTATGTTTTGGTAATCTATATATTATGTGAGTTTTGTGGGTGGCACAATGGGTATTATTTTTGCGACATATTTGCCGCGCTAAATTTCGGTAACTATACTTCAAATCACTTACAAAATCACAACCCAAAGTTGTCGTCAAATTAGTTTAAGTGACAAAAAGTGTACCAATGCCAAATTTCACCGAGAGCCAAAATACCGCTGTTTGGTTTGCTTATTTTTTTTACCAGTTGTTCGGTCCATTTGTATGCCCAATAAATCGATAATCTTCGGCCAACCCCAATCGAGGGTTTGGGTGATATGCTTCACCTGTTACCAATGGATTTGCTTCACACAGAGAAGAGATTCGTTGTCACGACCATATTTACAGCCAACTAAAATTTGGCGGTTCCTTGGACTATCACATTATTTAGTTGTGATCACCAATAATTGTGTTCCGTATCACCAAATGTTGTGCATATCAATTGATTTGTAATTCAATACTGGTTGCAAGAACTGAAATATTTAGTTGAAGCCACAGCAACAATAAATAAATGTGATCTGTCATTCGAGATGTAGTTCTAGCAATCAAATTATCCTGTAGTGGTGAATATTCTATTAGTTGGATGAACGAAAAATGTAAAAACTAATTCGGTACCAAATAATATATTGGTATGCTCAACTAAAGTAAGTATGTACTTGAATTTGATGGCTGTCACAAAAATTTGGTGATGCTTTTATAGAAAAAAGTAGAAAAAAATAGATTTTTTTAAAATTGTGTGTTTTACATTTAAATATACACAAAAATTATTATTATTTATAACCAGGGTTCGAAATTCTTGCCCATTTTTGATCGAAAATATAAATACAATTGTTTGCATGTGTTTGTGAAGGCGTCAATAGTGGCGTCATATTCAACGATTATGTTTAAAAAAAGTCTCACTTCACCTCAATTTATGATAATATGTATTCTTCACTGGCTGATATCTATACACTTTATTGTTTTTTCACAACTTTGTTTATCACTTTCTGTTTAAAATATTAGTTTTTCTGTAAAGTCCTCGTGTAACATTCCAATATACGTAGTTTCTCTTTAACAACAAAGCCTCTTGTGAAAAATCGAATACATACTCGTAACTTTGTAACAAGTGTTTGTGTACCAGAAACTAAATTATGATTACAGTAACTAATATTTGAACTCGAATTCTAATATTGTACTTGTTATTAGTTGTATCTTCCATTTCAGATGAATGAGGTTTTTGAAATACTCAAATTGGTGAATATAACTAAAATTCGGTAGTAGCAACTAGTAAGACTGATTTTCAATCTATCAATAACATCGACAAATAATTCTGATGTTTGAAAATTTCGAATTCTAATCTTTTCCTTGTGTGTTGGAAGGAATATAGATGCAACGTCGGCAATCTATCTAAGACATTCGTCATTATGGATAACCAGCTCATGTTGTCATGGGACGATTTTAAGGGATATATTGCAATAAACAATACAAGCTGATTACATGCCGTCAATTTTTAACTTTGACATACACGGCTCCTCTAATATTCCGGACAGACAGGACATATACCGGCTTATATAAATTATTTATGGCTTTACACTGATGTCTTCGAAGTAAATGGTAAAGCCTGTTTTGGAGTATATTTAACAGAGGATGGTCTAGACCTTGTTAACAGGTCAAGACCATTATAGTGATACTCAGCCAGCAAGCATGAATATCAGGAAAGTTGCACTCTGACTGGGACGAAACGCATCTTCTCTTGCAGTCCGGCTGCTGTAAAAGCTCTGGATTCTGTCTCTCAGCAAATAAGAAACACTATTCATATTTATATACATACATATTTATGTAAATGCATGTGCCCTTTCTTGTTATAATAACAATATTTACTTTGGCTTTTTCTAAATAAAGAAGTCATCCATCTCAAATACACAAGCCTAATAATTATGTGGGAAATGCCACAAGGTCACCTCATTTGGATACGTCGTGGCTAACTGACCCACGGATGAACAGTGACTTAAGAATGACTTGTGAATATGTCATAAGGAGAACACCATTATTTACAAACTACAGAAAATTCCTGCCGCTTTTTTTTTACCAAATGTATGAAAATTTCAGGGGCTGTGATGAAGTTTTTTGTATGGGAGCAGATCGGCAAGTCAGTAGGGTCTCTGACATGACACTTCTTAGTCACTGATTATGTCTTTAGGAAATTTCCAACTAGGTAGCTTCTCAAAAACCCTTCGCAACCGGTGTAAAACTGTAGGTCCCAATCAGTGAGTAAAAAAAATTTTGTGAATTGAAAAATTCGCTCACTTTTCATTTGCCTGGTACTCGGCTTTTGGCGAAAATTTCATAAGCAACATCAATTAGCGGGATGTTACGTCAAAATTATTTCGTACGAAAGCAATTGTTTGGGGCGGGAATTTTGACATTCCGTTAATTTTGACAAACTAAAGTAATACCACATGAGTTAAAAATAAAATGGAGTGCGAAGAGAAATTATTTATGAAATATTTGCAAGGTAAAGCAAAGATAGGTGGTAATAGCATTTTCCGTTCAAAGGTAAATGACAAAATTTCGAAGAAAAATTTCTCAACAACTGAATACGTACATTCAGGCGGTATTTCCGTTGACAGGAAGACTGAGGCAAATTAGCTTTACCAGTTCCTGAAAGTATAGGAATATTGACACCAATAAAAAAAAATGTTAAGCAAGCTGCGTCATTCAGTTTGTGTTTAACAGCCATTATAAGTTGACGACGTGTCGTCAATTTCTACAAAATTGGACAAAAGTTAATTTCGTGTGGTCATCAAGCACAATTTTTTTGCGTATAAAACTTCACCGAAACCAAGGAAGGGCATTCGACACCATCAATTTCAATGGGGTTTACTGAATTCCGTTGTGGTCGTAACAGCACAAGTGACGGCGAACGTTTAGATCGTCCAAATCAGGTCATCACGCTAGAAATCGCTGATAAAATTCATGGGATGATATTGGGCGATCGGATAATGAAAGTGCGTGGGGTGGCTGAGGCTATGGGGACTTCAACTGAGGATTTTGACATGAAAAAGCTATCCGAGTGATGGGAGTAACGATGGCTTATACTCGCCCATAAGCTCAACGCTGTGACCACTTCAAAGTACACGCTGAAAAAAAACGGCCTCTGTAACATATTCTTCCAAACATATTCTGCAGTAACCATTTATATCTTTGGAACACACTTCAAACATTTATATGTTTGCAAGTCCCATACTCAGGTGTATTTAAATACAAACATTATCATGTTTACTGAGAAATATTTGTGCTTTCATGTGGAAACATATGCGTGCTCCATCCCAAACATCCACATACTTACGTGGAAGCATTCGCGTGTTTTCCCCAAACCTCCATATAATTACGTGGTATTTTCTCCCAAACATAATAATATATAGAAACGAATTATTCTTTCTTTATTTATTACAATTAATTTTATCAATATACGATATGACCACATTTATAAATAATTAATACAAAAAATTAAAATATTTAAAATTACCCATTTTACATTAGCTTGCATTGAATGCATTACTTTTTTATGAAATATGAATCTGCTGCTCTTTTGCTTCTACTTTCTTGGTTGTCTCTCACGTATTTGTTTTCAGAAGGTTTCAACTATGCCTTGGTTATCACTATGCGTTGGTATACAAACAATAGACTTAGATACAAATCTAGTTTATGCAAGACAAGCGTGTAAAAATTACTTGTGTTTTTTTTATTATATTTCACAAATGGTCCGCCACACCGATTTTTTTCAGTAGAGACTCAGGCAGAAAACCGGATTCACGTTGATTCCCTTTCCAGTTTCTTTCCTCAAAATCGTTTCTCACGTTGGTAGCACACATAAATATATCCAAAACACATACACAAAAACCAAAGCAACATCACAATCAATTTAACCGTCCGAGCGTTTGTTTATTCTTTTTTCACTGATCAAGCGCTTTTGATATACACTGTCCGATGAACCATTGACGACTGAATACATGAAATTCAAACGCAATACATCAGCCAGAATAAGAAACACTGACTTCATCTGCAATTTACTCGCACATTCAGGAATATTTATGAATCATTCACTGAGAGAATAATGCAAAAATACAGATACACACTTACAAGATATACACACTCCTTGCCCCTCTTTTATTCTCTTGCTCTGAGGGAGCATAAATAGTGCAACAAACACGGCTGTATTTGTATCACAAACACATATATATTTGGGTCGCAAACACATATGTATGTTATGACATATTAATCATTGTGCCTCACACATATAATATTGAATAGAAAACACAATGCGTTTGGGCACAAGTATATTATATTTGCGACAAGCTCCAAACACATGTTATATTTGCTTCCAAACAGCGTGTAGTATTTGGCGCTGTACAACAGCAATCCGCAGGAGCTTTTGCACCGTTTCGAAGCCGTTTACTAATCAAGGATCCATCAAAATTCGCGAGAGAGATGGTGGCTCCAAAATGGGTCTGCCTGACGACAAAGTCATGGCTGCAATTTTTTCATTTAACTTGAAAGAATTAAAGCTATCACCGCCGAATATAATTCACAGCTGAAGAATATCAACCGCATTTGGCGAAGAGAAAACGGTTCTTCTACCATGACAATGCACTTGTCCACAGTGTGACGTGTGGAACAGGCAAGCTGGACATAACTCAATTCCCACTGTCCGAAAAAAACTAGATCTTAAAAGAAAATTCTTCGAAAGTTAGTAAATCCATAGGCAAGCTGATATAAATAAGCTTGTTGGTCCTCACTTTGTTTTACAGCAGCAATATTTTTGGCCGATCGACCTTGGAGATGGTCACGTTTTGCACCGATCCAGTATCTTCGAAACAGCAGATTATTATGTTGACGGAAAAAATCACGCAATGCGCGAAAAGCACTTCTTACAGGACGACAATTTGCAAAAAAATTTTAATAGGCTAATAAAGGAAAATAGTTGATATTCTTGATACTTAAGGACGATCTCACTGTGCGGTGTACAGGTGTGTAGCCGCCGTGGAAAACTCCATAAATTGGGCTATTAATTGCTACGTCTACCACTCTAGTCGCCGGATTTATTCCCCTGTAATTTCCAGACCAGAACAAATGACTCGTCGGTCAGAGTTTTGGGTCGAATGAAGAGGTCTTCGGTGACAAAAATTCCTATTTTGAGGATCTTGACAAAAATTTTATTTGGAAGAAATACACAACTTGTAAAAACGATGCACTACATGCATCGAGCTGTTGAGAAATATAATCCTTTTTTTTGCGGAAATAATCAATTTTGTTCAAAAAGTCACAGATTGAGAACTGGCCCTTACCAACTCACCCTTAAAACCCATAAAAATTTAGTCTTGTTGGACTCCATTACTGTGTGAGACATTGCTCCATCAAGTTCAATTATTTTTTATACGCCACGAGCTGAAGATATAACGGGTGGGCCATGTAAAGTTTGGGAGTTGAAGGATTTGTTAAAGGTTGGAAATTTACGAAATGACTTGCTTTTCGCCTGAAGAAAATTGGGCTCATTCAAAGTTCTGAGTCTACAATTTAAACTGCCAGAAATCTACGGAATAAATTCGAGAAAAATAGAGTGCATCAATTTGTGAACAGATGTCGTGAATCCGGGTCCTTATTGGACAAAAGAATTCGTGCATATACTCGTTCAGTGCGTATTGGAAAATATGCCCGCTGTTGCTGAAAGTGAGCTCGAACTGTCATCAACGTTATCTCGCCACTATTGGCAGCAATTGGACATTTTTCTCAATTCTTTGCGAAGAATTTTAAACAAAGATCTTGGTAGGAAGGCTTATAAAGTCTGAGGGTATGAAGGCCTATAAAGTCTTAACTGAAGGCTCGTGATCATCCGATGAGTTTTCGCTTGCAAATTGCTTGAAGAATGAAGTGAAGATCATTTTCACCTCGAAGGCTACTTTAACAATCAAAATTGTCGCATTTGGAGCTCGATAGATCCGATAGGATGCAAGGTTAATAATTACACGTATGAAATCTGATTTCGCAACTGTAATGGGAAATTTGAATAAAATGGAGTCACTTTTTGATGACTTTGAATATATTGAAGGGTCGCCTAAGCGTAAGAAATCGTCTTTGAGTGTAGATACTGGTAATTGTAATAGCCTATCGAATCCGTCTAATTTGATAAGTTTGCTTTCACCAGTCGTGGAAGATATTGTTGCCCAAAATACGCTTCCATCTGTAAGTGATTCTGCTCAAAATTCTGTTACTCTGAGTAGTCAGCCTATTGGTAATCAATCAGAACTATCTCCTCCTGCTGAGGTCATTCCAATTGGTTCTGTTTCCGTTTCTCAAACTCCGGCTTTGACTTATGCGTCTGTTGTACAAGTTAATTCTACTGACACCATTCCTCAACATCAAAATCCTGGGCAAAAGGGTATTCACAACTTAGTTGTAGTGCCCCCTAGGAGGACAGTGTTCATATCTAGATTGGCATCTGATACTACTGTTGATGATATTGGTGATTTTATCAGATCCAATTATTCTATTGTTGGTAATGATATTGCTGTTTTTAAATTTAATTACTCCCAACCAAGGGATATTTCTTCATTTAAAATATCGGTTCCAGGTAAATTTTTTGATGAGATTGTGAAAAAATCATTTTGGCCTGATGGTGTTTTGGTTCGAGAGTTTGTTCATAGAGATCGAAATCGTTCCGATGGGAATACTAGATTGCCACCCTCGGTCAATGTGCCAAAAAACTAGGTGCTTCAATTATATTCCTATATCAAAATGTAAGAGGTCTTAATTCTAAACTGAAACATATTTATTTGAATAGTATTGATTGTGGTTATGGTGTTATATGCTTATCGGAAACCTGGTTAAAACCTAGTGTCAATGATTCGGAGATTTTTTACAAAGATTATCAGGTATTTAGGAAGGATAGAGTTGGAACGAAATCGGGCGGCGGTGTTCTCATTGCTGTACATAGTACCATTTCTGCTGAATTGGTCACATTTTGTGGGGACTGTGAGTCTGAATTCATTTGTGTACGTCTTCGCATTGGTGTAAGATCTGTTTTTGTGACTTGCTCCTATATTCCTCCCAGTTCTAGTATTGACATTTATATGGATCACCTTCGATTGACAGAATCAGCTGTTAACTTAATGGATTCAAATTCGGACATAATTTGTGTAGGTGATTTTAACTTACCATATACAACGTGGGTCTCTGTAGATGACTCTAACGGATGTTTACCTGTGTCTTCTACTATAATGAGTAATTATTGGGATGGCATTTTTGATTTAGGTCTCCATCAGTTAAATTTTATTAAAAATGTGAACAATAGAATACTGGATCTCGTATTTTCGAACAGTAACTGTATTTCTTTATGTAGAGTTTCTCCTATTGTCTTACCGGAGGATAAACATCATCCAACATTTAAATTTGCTCTTGATGTACAGGAAGAAAATTCTGGGTTAATCCAACGGAAAGAGCTACGTACTATGAATTTTAATTTCGCCAGAACAAATTTTGCCTTACTCAGATCTTTTCTACATAATGCAAATTGGAATTATGATGATTATGATTGTGTGCAAAATTGAAAATTTTTATAATATTGTGAACTCTGGGTTTTCTGCTTCAATACCTTATCATCCTTCAAGTTTGGAATCTGGGCCTGCTTGGTTCACAAAAGAATTAAGGGGTCTACGTAATTTAAGAAATAGAATGAAAAGTAGATATGATAGTTGTGGTTCATTAATTTATTTGGCGAAATACATAGTTGCTAGGAATAAATTTAACGTTCCTAATAGGAAATGTTACTCTTTTTATATCTCTAAAATGAGAAGAGTTCTACTGAAGAACCCGAAAAATTTTTTCACCTTTGTAAATTCAAAGCGGAAAGTAGTTGGTTATCCGCGTAGTATGAAATTCAATGGTTCAGAGTCATCAGATGATGCCGATATTTCTGATATGTTTGCTAACTTCTTCCGTAAAATATATTCTCCTTCTGTTGCTTTACTAAATTACCCCTATAATATTAATACGTTTAATGGTATTCCGGATATTATCTTGTCTGAGGATGAAGTTCTTTCTGGATTGCAAACTTTAAAACATTCAAATTCGCCTGGACCTGATGGTATTCCCACATCAATTCTTAAAATGTGTGCTCATGAATTGTATATTCCACTCACAAATATATTTAATGAATCGTTGACATCGGGTAAATTTCCCTCTTATTGGAAATCAAGTTTCATAAGCCCACTTTTTAAGTCTGGAAGTCGATCCAATATTGAAAATTACAGAGGAATTGCAAAGCTGAGTGCAATTCCAAAGCTATTTGAAAAATTGGTTACGAATAGACTACTTCATTTTGTTGGATGTTTGGTTTCGTCATATCAGCACGGTTTTGTTAAGGGCAGGTCGTCTACGACTAACTTACTTCAGTTAACGTCTCATGTTTTTGCAGCTTTTCGGGATAAACGTCAGATGGATGTAATTTATACAGATTTTAGTAAAGCTGCTCATAATTTGTTAATATACAAACTTGATATTATTGGTTTTCCACATAAATTATTGCACTGGGTATCTTCTTACCTTAGTGGTCGTACCCAAAAAGTGCGGTTTAAAAATGTATTATCTTCAACTATATCAGTAACATCTGGTGTTCCTCAAGGCAGTCATTTAGGTCCTCTGCTTTTCGTTATTTATTTAAATGATCTACCGTCTATAGTTAAATCCTCTAACATTTTGATGTTTGCAGATGATGTTAAATTATTTATGCCTATATGCGATACTGAGGATTCCACCCATCTCCAATGTGACTTGGATGGTCTCACTAATTGGTGTTTGGTAAATGGCATGTCGCTAAATCAGGGAAAATGTAAAAAGCTTTCGTTTTGCCGTAGTACAGCGTTGAATTTTGATTACCTTATTGGTTCTTATATATTGGAAAATGTGTCTTCTTTCATGGATTTAGTAGTACTTCTTGATCAAACGTTGCGTTTTGATCTTCATATTGATTCCTGTATAGGCAAAGCCAGATCACTGTTAGCTTTTATAAAAAGATGGGCGAAAGAATTTGCGGATCCGTACGTCACTAAACGTCTTTTTGTCTCTCTCGTTAAGACCTGGATTAGAATATGCTTGTATTGTGTGGTGTCCGTATAATGCCTGTTACATAGACCGCATCGAATCGATTCAAAGACAATTTTTACTTTTTGCTTTGCGTGGTCTCGCTTGGAACATTGATGATTTGCCACCTTATAAAAATCGACTGATGCTTATTGATCTTCCTACACTTGAAAAACGCAGGTATATGTTAAATGCTATGTTTATTGTAAAACTCATTAGGGGTTGTATAGATTCAAATTTTCTCGTGAGTCAAATAAATTTTAATGTTCCCTGTAGACAAACCCGATATTTCTATCCTATAAAACTACCGACTGTCCGTTATAATTACGATTACTACAATCCTTTTCGACGCGTTTGCCTCATTTACAATGAGATCTATAATTCCTTACCCGCTTCAGATTCTTTGAATATAATTAAGCAACATTTAATTCGTAATTAATCGGGAACTATTATCCAGCTTGTGTTGCCAACTATTTTCCTCTGATAAACCAGTCCTGCTTCTATTAATCAATCTTATTATAAATTCTGAATTCTACAATGAATTGTAGCTGACGCTGAATAGATGGATGAATCATTAGCGGTTGACGCCAGATGCTGACATTCATGTCCCTCATCTCCATGTTCCAGATCTTCAAGTCCCTACTCTTCCTGTTTATCGTTCCACACATATTGTTGCGACGTTCCTGCTCCAGAGGTGACTGCCTATGTTATCTCCTATGATTTTATCCTTAAGTTCCTGTGAATCATTCCACTAAAATTTGTGGAGTTTGTTTACCATTTCTCTTGTTCCTGCTCATCGCCCTGTTGTTCTACTCCACCTGATGTTCCTGTTCCTGTTCCTCATGTTCCAGATGTTCCTGTTCCAGCTCCTGTATTCCCACTGTTTTAATTATAAGTTATTTTTATTTTATTTTTTTTATTTTTGTATTTTGTATTATTTTTTAACTATTTTGCTTCATTTAAATTATTTTATGATAATATTTTTATATTTATATTTTTCTTTTTTAATTTTACAAATTTTCTTTATATTATTTTAATTGTACTCTACTCTTTTTCTTATGTTAAATGTATTTTAATTTTATTAAGTATTGTATGTTATTTCTACTACGTATATAATATAAATTTTATAACGTTGTTGAAAATATATTACCGGCTGTATCCTATTGAGGATTGTAGCTGTGAGATAAATAAATAAATAAATAAATGTCGTCGAGGAGCAGCCGATGCATCCACTACAAGTGGCTGATTGGTGCGGCATCATAGGCATAATTTTCTTTGAAAATGAGCAAGGAGCCGCCGTTGCCACCAATGGTGAGCACCAGCATCACAATAGATCTTTTGCTCACTGTGTTCGAAAAGTGCATAATCAGCCGAAACTCGGAAAACCATTGGCAGCCTTGCACCTGCGATTTGACTTCTTTACACAAGCAACTCTGGGCGCCGTGAAGGACGAGTGTTACCAACACAATCCCGAGTCCTTTGAGTCCTTACAATAAGAAATTGACCGTGTGGTTCACGAGATATGGGCCCGAAAAATCGAAAAGTGAAAAATGAAAAATTGTGTAGATTGAATTGAACAATACAGCAAGTCGTGTAAGCCATTTGAACGATGTTGTGTCCAGTTCATAAATGTCAATGATGGGCCTTGCCAATAAAATCATAACTTCGAAAAGGTGTCTGTAGTTAATTTTTTAAAGCGAAATTAAATTCCAAATTTTACAAGGCCCACTGTCTATTCATGAATGTAAAAAATTACATGGGAAAAATAATATATTCTTCCGTTAGAATGTAAAATAAATAAATAAGTAAAATGTAAATAATTGTAGCCCCTGGTGGAAGAAGTTCTTCTTTTATTGTGATTTAAAAAATTTAAAAAAAAAACTTTAAATTTAATTTTATTAATCAGATGTTGATTTTTATCTTATCTAAAACAAAATTAGATACCATGGAAACACTAAAAGAAGGAAAATGTTGCTTTTTTAAAAAAGTGAGCTAACATCTTCTTTCGCCGGATATATAATTGATATAATGATTTTAGTTCCTTCGATTTTAGCCATACATGGGGCAAATTAATTATATGACAATTATAATTTATGATTTAAATTGAATTACCTCTACAAGTGCAAATTCAAACAAATTTAAATGCCATTGGCAATTGTACATATTTCCAAAGCATTTCCTTCATGTTTGACAGTTTTGGTTTTCAACCATTTTATACAGTACAGGTTTATGAATTTGAAAGTATTATGAGGTAATACCTATCAAAGCCACAAACCTTTACATATAAAATACTTTAAAAAAATTTTATGAGGTGTCAGGGGACACCCGGTTGGAACGAAGTTCCTTTCGCTATATATTATGTGAGTACTAGTTAGTTCAAAGACGCCTGTTGAAAAATACTATAATTTAAATGGATCTTTAAGAAAATATACTTTTTGTAAAATAATAAACTTTTTTTAAGAATTTTTTTTATTGAATGTATTTTAGGAAAAATAATATATTTTAAGGTACCTTTTGTAAGAATATGTATTATATTTTCCCGAAAAGGTCTTTTCTTTAATGAGAGGTACTTCTTTTATTAAAAGCTAATGTTTTTTTTTAAGAAACGGTGCCATTTTGAATAAGAAGTACTTTCTGTCAGAAAAAGACTAAGAGTATGATTTTTTTTTTACAAAGAACTACCTTTTTTAAGAACAGGTACTTTTTAAAGATGTGGTGCTCTTTTTAGGAAAAGGTTATTTTGTTTAAGAAAATTTACTTATTTCCAGAAAGACTACTTATCTTAAGAAAAGAAAATAAAAGGTGTATTATTTTATTTTTAAGAAAAGGTACTTTGATGGCAAGGAATGATTGTAAGAAAGGGTATTTTTTTTAAGAGAAGGTATTTTTTTTTAAGAAAAGGATTTTTTAAGAAAGGGTAATTTTTATACAATTTGTCCTTTTTTCAAGAACAGGTACACTGTTAAGAGTAGGTACTTATCTCAAGAAAAGTTATTTTGTTTTACATAAAAGGTACTCTTTAAAGAAAATTTAGTTTTTTAACAAAACGCAATTTGTTGTAAGATAATGTACTTTTTTAAGTAAACGTACTTCTTTAAGATAACGTATTTTTTTTTTAAGGAAAGGTAGTGTGTTTAAGAATATGAGTAGGTATTTTTTTGAGAAAATTTACCTTTTTAAGAAAACGCACTTATTTAAAAAAATTTTATTTTTTTAAAGTTCTTTCACTTTGGCTCTTCTAAACTCACTTTTCACTCGGTTCAAAACTACAATATGTAATAAACAGGCTCCACCTAGAAAATTTCCCATTAAACAAACAATATCTCCCCATATGTTAGTCTAGACACAAACCAACACAAAAGTAAGACCATAGATAAAGGAAATAACTAGATATCGCACATGCCTCGGGAAATTTCTTGATCAATGGCAATAATTATAGCATGTGATCCCAAATAAAATATACCTTGCGAGATGTATTTCGAACAGGTGATAGCAGTAGGGGTTGTAGGCGACATCAACAGTAATTTTGTTCTGTTTAGTGGGCCGATGCTGTAAAAGTCAACACAAACGAATACCAACAATAACAGTACACCAAAAAAGCACATAACCAAAATACATTTGAATTTGAAAGTTGGGAACACAACGACATGAAAAACAACTAAATTAGTTGTTCGAATAGCACAACCTGGAAAATGATTCTATTTTTGTATTGAAAAAATGTCCCACAATGTTGAATAAACGTCAGTGAATATTATGAGAAATGTCAATGAGAGGTACAAAACGACAACACAGCACCTAGTGGCAGTACTTGACAACGCCTGTGCGATATCTACTTATTTCATTTATCTATGGTAAGACTGTAAGAGTAAGTATGCTGCCAAATGTAATTCTATGCTCGGGGTTGTATTTCATGGATTTGCCAGTCTTTCACTTTGGCTTTTATAAATTTACTTTTTATTGGGTTCAAAACTACAATATGTAATACACAGGCTCCACATAGAAAACTTCCCTTTAAACAAAACCAAAACAAAAGTACCCAATATATTTGATAATAATGGGTTGTAATAAAGTAGTTAAAAAAAAGCAACGTCCGATAGGGAACTGCGTTCCAACAATAACGTCAGCCTTGAAATCAAGCGGGCTTTTGGGCTAAGCAAGAACTTTACATATAAAGCCCTCTCTCGAGTAACAAAAGTCCAGCTAGACCTGACTCTCATACAACCTGCCTTGCTTTATGGCTCAAAATCCTGGGTCTTACCGGAAGCAGACGAAACATCCTTAGGAGTCGTCGAGAGAAATACTTCGAAAAATTTATGGTCCTATAGTGCACAACGGCGAGTATCGGTGTCGCATGAACCATGACCTTTCTGAGCCATATCCCGACATTGAATTAGGTAAGCGGATCAAAATAATGCGACTGTACTAGCTAGGCCATGTCAGTAGAATGGGTGAATACAAACCAGCACGAAGGGCTTTCCAAACCGAACTCGAAGGAAGGCGAAAAACGGAAAACCAAGACTCCGCTGGAGTGATCAAGTTGACGAATCGCTGCGTACACTTGGTATTACCAACTGCATATATAAGGCAAAGATCGAATTGGTTGGCGAAATATGGTATCTTCGTTTTGTAAAGTCCCTGACCTCTCGGGATTGTTCGACATCGGGTAAGTAAGTAAGTAAATGTTTAAACCCCAGTTAATTTTCGGTCGACTATATAGTTAACCGAACAGTTTGAATTTTACTGAAGAAGAGATCTAACGCATATGAAGTGACGTTCATCTTGTAGTAATAAGTGCAAAATTTTTAGTTCCGTATACTTTCATTTCGTTCATTTTATAATAAGTACATCTAACAGATCTGATGATAATGTTTTTTCAGCAACCCGTTCCCCTACTCTTTAGATTCGATTCATTTCGTAAATGAAAATTTTGACATACCCAAAGATGTCTCTAATAGTGCAAATTAATTATTCGACAATTATAACTTGTTGTTTAGTTTGAATTAGCTTTCGAAATGCAAATTCCGAAAATTTCAATACTGTGGCATTTGTACTAGTTTTAAAAGCATTTCCTTCATATCTGGCACGTTTGGTTTTCAAATATTTAATACAGTACAGGTTTGTGGCTTCGATAGGTGTTGCCTCGTGGTATATTCAAAGTCATAAACCTGTACTGTATAAGATATTTTAAAAACCAAATAAAATACTTTAAAAACAGAATTCCCAGCATTCAAACAAATTCAAAACAATTAAAAGCATTCCCATATATCATTGCAATTGGCATCCGATACCACAGCCTGCATTTACATGCCCTACCAAATGCAAATTCAAAATTTTTTCGATCCCATTGCGAATAATGGTAATTCTTTTGCATTTGCATTAGATAAAGTAATGCAAATTAAAATCCAATGCAAATTAAAAAAAAAAACACATGTATGCTAGATATACTATTCTTTGTACCACTGAATAATTGTATTTAAGTTTGAATATTGATTCGAATTTCAAATCGATGCTTTAAATCGTTTGCCAGCATAAATTCATTAATACTGACTGTAGCAAACGACAGCATCTGGTCATAATACCAATAGCATAATATAGCAAAGCTAATCTTACCCATTTTCTGAACCTACACAGCACAAAATGAAAATAGTCGATACTCATTATGCCTAAGGGAAATGAATGGAAAATGTCCCCATTTATTGTACTAAACTAATGCGAAAGATTAATATTAGATGGTACTTTATGCGTCGCTTTGGAAACAGAATTTAAAATGGTCACAATCCAAATGTGACTGGCAACGGGCTACATACTCGTATTTCAAACAATTGGATTTGCATAAAAATTCCGTTAAAGTAAATGTTTCTTAGCTATAGAATGGCTCAATCTAGACAGGAAGGACACATTCCTGAATATCCGGAATCTCTAAGGAATATCTCCTTGCATAGAATGTTACAATGCTACGCTGAAATATAATTTTGTATATTGAGCGTGACTAAATGTATCACTTGGCCAAAGAAACAATGTGCGAATATGTGCCTTAACGACAAGCTGGAAGGGCTGTAATGGGAGTCAGTGGGGTGTGCGAGTGAAAACAATTTTTATGAACATTAAATATATACTAAAAAATGCTATTCAATTTCTGGCCGCTATAAGGATTTATACAGTTTTATTAGAGTATAAAAAAAATGTTGCCAAGTAAATTGATTTGTAAAATCTTGAACAAAGTTCACTGTAACCGGATAGGGAGAATGCTTGAATATGTAACACCACGAAGCCAGGATGTTTGGGACATATCTGATAGGAAAACTGCATACCTACTCGTAGTAGACAATATGTATGCATGGTCGAAGGCACTGAGGCTATTGTAATCACTCCTTCATTTAATTCAATTTACAGCCTTATCCTGCAATAAAATTATAACAAAATGAAAAATCAAAGTTTATTACACTTCGCCGAGGAAGATTTAAAAGCACAATCTAAAGTAGAAGGGAAGCAATCGACTAAATGAAGGACATAAGCGAATAACCCAATTAAACATTTTGTGTTGTATGAAAAAAATTGGAATCTGTGGACTTTTGAAATTGATCGATTCTCAAAATCACCTCGAACATAAAAGTAATTTAAGGCCATTTTTAAGTCATCGCTGGGTAGATGTTGACTAATTGGCAATTCAGGCACTTTAATTGTTTTTTGCTAAAGTATTGTTCTCAAAATGCTGTTCGTAATCGGTGTAAAAATATTTGCCATAACACTGTAAGTAGGTGAAAATGACACACCAAAATGCCGAGACACGTCAACCTAATTTTGGATCGTAGAATCCTGTGGTGTACTCTTTTTTGAAAAGTTAGCTCGAAATCACGAGATATTTCGATTTTAAATTTGTAGTAGATTTAAGGCGATTGTTGATTTTATTTGAATGAAAAAACTTTAAAAACTTGTTTAAAATCAATTTTTTTTATTATTTATTTGCCAAAATTTATATCTGGAAATAATGGACGTCCATTTTTAAGCGGACATGGAACTATATTTGCCCTAATTTTGATGATTTTATACATTTTCTTGGATTTATTAAATTTTTTCCCTTTGTTTGCAATCGACCAGCAGAAATCAGCAAGCATCGAGTCTATTCTTTTTCCAGCGAAACGGTCTTCGAATGCCATTATGGTTTGATGAAATCTTTCGTCAGATTCGTCTGTTTCTGTTTACAGATTGGATTTTCAACGACATATTAACGCCAAGTTTGTCGAAAGACGTCATCATGTTGTCTAAATATTCCTGCGAAATTAATGATGGATATTGTATAACTGGCTGAAGGCAATCAGAATCAGCATGATGTAATGATGTTGCTGAAGTTTGTGATTGTACTTCATAGGACGCAGTATCATATTGGTATGTCGATGGATGTACTGGGACAGGCAATTCATCACTGTGTGGAACTGGTACGTGAGCACTTGGCACACCTTTGTATATAAAACCGGATCGTTCTATAAGAATAAATTATTGTGTATTCCATATATAGCCTATCTAAGTGAACTTACTGTTTCGATTGAGACGCACGCGTAGCAATTTTGTGTATCATGTTCCCCTGGATCGGTCCATATCATTGGAAGTCCAAATGGCATCGAATACCGCCGTAATTTCCACCATTTGTTTAATGCACTAAAACATGTGATGCACGTAAATTCAGGTGCATGATCAACATTTCGCAATTTCTTCAGCGGGGGTAACAAAAAAATAATGATTGTAAGCTTTGAGGGCATCTTCAACCAAATGTCGTCGATGATTTTTCGGTGTAAGTTTTCCACACACACAACAAAATATATTTAATTTTTCGCAATGTGATCTGCATTTTTTCGTAATGTGATCTGCATTTTGCGTCAGTCATTTTTCTATTTTTCAAAATGGTCAATGAAATGCTTAGATTTTTGTCCCTATAGCGGCCGGTAGGGACTAATCTATCAAAGTGAACACTTTGATATACATGTTGTAGCATCTGTTTGTAATAGGGATGCCAATCCCAAAATCTCGAATCCCAAAATCCCGAATCCCAAAATTATTATAATTATTAGGGCCCCAAATTGTAAGAGGTAAACTAATTCTGCTTCCAAATAGATGTCTATTATTTCAACGGTTACATTTTGTCGAAAAAAAAATATATAAATTGATTTAACAAGAGCTTTTGCAGGTTTTTCCCTCAAATAAGATCAAATATCACCTTAAATCTACTACAAATTTAAAATCGAAATATCTCGTTATTTTGAGCTATCTTTTTAAAACGGAGTATACTACTGGATTCTATGACCCAAAATTTAGTTGGGGTGTCTCGGTGTTTTTGTGTGTCATTTCAAAACTTCAAATTTTACTTACAGTGTAATAGGTTTTGTCGAAAGGTCGGACGTCCTTTATATGACACCAGTAATGATAACACTGTACAAAACAAAAAAGAAATATCAAAGTTCGGACAACGGACTCTCGTAGAGAGGGTACAAAACATATAATGGCGATTTCGTTTCTGGAAAAAATGCTAAATTTTTTCTGCGCTTTGCCCTACCAGTGCGCTTTTGTGTTCGTTTGTGAAAAAAACGCAACCGTACTTCAAGGTTTTGTGTTCGTATCTGAGAATGTTGCACTCAAGAACTGTAAACATTCTGCATTTCCCGCCCTCTCACCGAGTCATGAGGGAGAATGTTGCCCGATAAAATGGGAAACTTTGTGTCATTGTGTTTGCGTTATTTGTCCTCGGTAAACTAAATTTTCTACCTTTGGTGGGTGGCGGAAAGCTCATTTAAGCTGTTTCAATTAAGTCGCTACCTTCTCGAACAAAGTAGTCCAATATGTAGTTAAGCGGGAATAACCAAAAATACCAATTGTGTTGGTAGATTTTCGGCAAGTTTATATGAAGAGTTGCTTACAATTGCTTAATGTCGCTTAAGTTTCCATACACACTAGTCGAATAACTTACTTAAGCCAGGTAATAAAACATGCTTCAAAAAGCAAAAGGGAGCATACAATTGTGTGCAGATAAGCTAACTCAGATACTAGCACAGAACGCACCCCCACCTCATGATCCCGCAGCGCAATGGAAGTACATGTCCCAGTCTATGAAAACTGTTGCAGAGACCGTACTTGGTTATGAAAAACCGCTTAAAGACAACCATGGTACGACGAAGAGTGTCACGTGGCAAGTGCGGAAAAGAACGCTGCACGTATGGCAATACTTCCGTCAGTCGCAACACGAGCCGCCACAGTGCGGTATAAGGAGAGAGGAAACCCGTTTGTTTAAGGGGAAAAAGTCCGAGTCCTTTTATGAAATGATTTTTAAATGGTGATGGTGTTTAGAGGTATACAATTTTAACGTGGCAGCACTCTTTTCAGTCTTCTGATAGCTGTAACGTGATTCAGGTCTCTTTTGGTTTGGTTGACATTTCAAGCCCCGTATTCAGTTCTGGCGCAATTTTCGTATGAAATTTTGTTATTTATCTCCATTTTTTATTTCATTTATAATTCCTGTAAGCACTCCATTTTATTTTTAACGCACGTGGTTCAACTTTTGGTTGTTACAATTATCGAAATATCAAAATTCCGGCTCAAGCAATTATCAAACAAACTTTGGCGTAACAACCCTGAAATACATTTTGCCTACGAAATTTTTGCAAAGAGCTGAGTGCCAAGAAAATGACAAATTTTCGTTATTTTTTATACACGTACTTGTTATGGAAACCAAAATTTCATAAAAACTGAATACCAGGCATCAGCATTAATGGACTGACTGACGACCCATCAATGCTTGCAAATTGTTTTTTGTTGATAGAATGGAGAAGCAATTCAAGAGAGGTATAATGTTTGAGTGGCTGAGAGTGTGCGTATAAACTTATCTGTTTTCCACCTCTACTCAAACATTTAACATTTTAACAATTTTGAGGTGAACGAAGGTTCGGTTACAACAATGCAATACAATACGATAAATGGATTTTATTTCTGCTATACTTTGTTCTCCGATTATGATCCATGGCCTATGGTTCTTGTCGCTGTTATATGTACATATGTATATAACTCTTTGGTTGGAAATAAATCTAACAAAAGTAACAGATAAAGGAATATAAAGGAACTTTCACAAATCATACTTAGCTCATTCATTCCATTTGTTTCTTCAAAAAAAAAAAACACCTGAGGTGTCATGGGACACCCGGTTGGAACGAAGTTTCCTTCGCTATATATTATGTACTGTTAGTTCCAGCTCGTATAAAGTGCCTGCTGAAAAGTATGATAGTTTAAATGGATCTTTCAGAAAAGGTACTTTTTGTAAATTAAAAAACTTTTTTTAAGAAAATTTTTTTCTGCAATGTATTTAAAAAAAAAATTAATATTTTTAGGTCCTTTTTGTAATAAAAAAAGAAAAAAATGGTGTCCCTTAACATCCCGTGGAGGGATTGGGAAGAGCTTCTCACAATCAGTGAGATGTGCGCTTTCTAGTTTTACACTCACTGATTGGGACCTACAGTTTTACACCGATTCCGAACGGTATTTTGAGAAGCATTTTCATGGCTAAGTACTCGATAGTGTCGCCGTCACTAAGCGAGGTGACCGTCGTCGAAAGAAATTTTAAGGTGATCGGAGCAGGAATCGAACCCAGGATCTCCCGTACAAGAGGCGCGCACACTAACCATTGCACCACCGACGGCCTTTTTGTAATAATATGTATTATGTTTTCCCGAAAAGGTCCTTTTTTAAAGAGAGGTATTTCTTTTATTAAAAGATATTGTTTTTGTGTTAAGAAAAGGTACTATTTTTAAGAAGAAGTACATTCTGTAAGAAAAAGCCATAAGACTATGACTTTTTTTTACAAAGAAGTACAATTGTAAGAACAGTTACTTTTTAAAGAAGTGGTACTCTTTTTAGGAAAAGGTTATTTTTTAACAAAATTTACTTATTTTCAGAAAGTCTACTTATCTCAAGAAAAATGGTAATATTTTATTTTTAAGAAACATAGATATAACAAGATATTTTTTTTCAAGAAAAGGTTTTTCTTAAGAAATTGTATTTTTTTTAGAATTGGTCCTTTTTTCAAGAATAGGTAAATTTTTAAGAGTAGGTAGATAGTAGATTTTGTCCTATTAAATGAGACAAAATTAAACCATACAAACAATGTAATATGTATTTAAAAATTATAAAATCATAAGCAAATATCTAATTGATGCAACAAGGGCTGGGGGGACTACTATATTAATCAAGAATAACATACAATACTACAGTCACGATAATAAAAGTAGATATTCGCTAGATGCTTTAGAGACATGCGCCATAAAGATACCCGTTGACTGTGACAACTTTTTAGTTATTACATGTGCGTACTACCCGGCCGGCAATATAAATTCAATACGAGCAGACTTGCAAAAACTATTTGATTTTATGAATCTTCAAAATTCAAATAACTGCTATGTACTAGCGGGAGACTTGAACTGCAAGCGCACAGAATGGGGTAATACTGTTAATAACTCAAAAGGCAAAAAAAACTCAACATCGGATTCCTTACACTTCCAACATGTTCAGCGAAGCCCGATTTCCTTAGCCGTAATTATGTCATAATGCCTTGCATTGAAGCCAGCACACTTCACAATGGCATAACTATCCCAAAGCCAACATGAAAGAACACAACCCTCATATACAAGGTGGCGCAAAAGTAAACTTCCGATGTTTTTTGGCTGTAATTTAAAAAAAAATGAAAAACTTTGATTCTTCTTGTGGATTATTTTTATTTGGTCTTTTAATTTTTTTTACATCAAGTCGAGAATATGATGTCATGTAAATGGCCGCCGCCACAGTTGATTGTCATTTGAGCCCTTTTTATGGCATTTTCCATCACTTTGGCCAAAACTTACGGCGATACGTCCTCACATTCTTGACGGATATTGTCTTTAAGAGCTGCAAGAGTCTGAGGCATGTTGACATAAACCAGCGACTTCAAAAAGCCCCACAAAAAGAAGTCTGGAGCGGTCAAATCAGGCGATCTTGCTGGCCAGTGCAAATCGCCAAAACGGGAGATTAGGCGCCCGGGAAATGCATCCTTCAGCATATCGGTTGTGGCACGTGCAGTGTGTGCCGTTGCACCGTCCTGTTGGAACCACATGTTTTCCAATCCCAATTCATCAAGTTGCGGCAAAAAGAACTCGTTGATCATTGCTCTGTAGCGCTCTCGGCGCTTCCATGACATCGACGGCGCTTCAATGACATCCTCGGCTACAGCAGCAATATTCTCTGCAGAACGGCTACTCCGGGGTCTGCCACGCCTGGCAGCATCTCGTCTTGTGCCAGTCTCTTCGAGGCGAGCGGCTAAACGTCGCAGGGTTTCACCAGTAGGCGTTGGACGGCCAGGAAAACTGCGACGAAATTCACGTTGTGCCAAAGACACAGACCGAGTATTGGTCAAATAAATAGTCAGCAATATTCCGCGTTCTGGAGCAGTGTAGCATAACATTGTTTATTAACGTGTATTTCGCATGTGTTTACTACACAAATGTCAAAACAGAACTGACATTAGGGGCCAATTGCAAAATTTATAGCATTTTCTGATAGGAGGATTACTTTTGCGCCACCTGTTACATCCCTGACTATACAATCTAGTAATAATTACCAAATCCTAAAAGTATGCAGAATGATCCTGGGTTGTATACTGGGTTATAGCATAATACGGTTAAAAAAAAGTTGTTTAAAATTGTTTCATTTAGTCCCCATCCCGCAATGTGCGATAAGGAACTTCGTTCCAAAAATGTTTGCTGGGACTGTTATTCCTTAGCACAGCTAAACTAAATATAGTTAAAAGGGCTTGAAGTAAGTCATTCATGGCTATAAACTGCATGGTTAACTATCAGTGCCACTAATAGAATTACAAACTACAGTGTTCGCCTCAAGTGAAGGGCAAATATCATAAAAAAATATACTTTAAAAGGATTTGACTTGAACTTTTGAAACTGCCCCAAAATTAAATTAGGCAAACCTATGACCCTCCAAATAACTTACGTGTATCCGAACTGTTGTTATTATGTTCTATAATTTTGTTTAACTTGAATAGATATGACTCTTTTTAGTTTAATACTAAGAGCCAGTTTCTCAGTCAAAGATCGTCTTCGCTTAAATATACAATTATAAATAGTGATGCATTTAACGACACTACTGAAAAATATATTCTACTTTTAACCTGCTATCAATTTTAAACCCCGCTTTACGAATCCTCTAATTAACTAACCACCTTAGAACTGTTCGAAAGCCTAAATTTTAATAATGTTCTTGAGTAGTGTCGAATAACCTTCCAGTCATTCAAAATTTGGTGTACTGTTGTATCGAAATGACCAACAATTTGCGATTGCCTTCATGCAGTAGAATTTTCTTGAGTAGGGTTTGATATGTCTGTCGTATGAAATTCACTAAATTTCTTTGTGTACGATTCTGTACGAAATTGTATACACATCCAGGACACAAAAAAATCAACGAAAATGTTAAAAGAAATGCTACGAGTATTTAAATTAAGTTACATTGGGAAGACGTAAAATATATTTTATAAACTGTTTATAATTTAATATTTTTAACATGTTCATTACTTGTTGTATTGATCAGATGTAAATACTGCATAATTTGTCCAGGAATATGTAGAGTCATCACAGACATATAAAGGGTTTTGCAATTTGAAAGATATGACTTCTAAATAACGTTTCGGCCATTTGTAGTCTGTCGTAATCTGTCTTTTTTGACGTGTTAACATCTATATGCGCGGGTACGGCCAAGGGGATTCTATGGCACAGCTGATCGAAAAGGTTCTAGGCCGATGATGGAGAATGAGAGAGCAAACAAGACAGGAACTAATTTTAAATATTGTTTATTGATACTAATGACAGCTAAATTATGTTTTATGTTGTTTGCATTGAACGAAAATATGTGTTCCCTTTCAATTCTGTCCGTTTCATGTCCAACGAAAGTGTAAAATTGGTAAAATACAGCAGCAAATAAAACTCTATGAAATGGCTTACTACCTCGTCGTCATGAAGAGACATCGAAGAGAGTAATGTAAACTCTTAAGTATTACTCTATAGTACGGCCTAAATTCACAAAGTGAATACATCCAAACACAGTCTGTCCGACTGCGATCACACAGATTGTCAGACTGCGATCACACAGATTGTCCCACTGTCATCACACATTGTTTGCCATTAAACTCTTCTGAAACGGCTGGACCGATTTGTATGAAATTTTGTGTGCATATCGGGTAGGTCTCAGAATCAGCTAAGATCTATTTGTCATACCCCTAAATGACAAGGGTGACCCACCCCTATATAGAACACAGATTTGTTCGACTGCGAAACACAGTTTGTCAGACTGCGAAAAAAACACACACTGATGTAGCGGCAGCGAATAGTTGTATTGTGTGGGTGCGGAGCACTATCAGAGCAAAGAGAATAATGACATGGTTATGCGTATATAAAAATGAGATAGCAAGAGAACAACAACAATTGTGTGAACTTGTGTAGCGTATGTACGAACATGTGTATGTATATGTGTCTGTTGATTTGCATTCTCTTTGTTTTTGTGGGTATAAAATAAAAGTATTAAGCAAGAAAATAATGACACTTGTCTTTAAGTATTTTTAAGTCTTTTTAAGTATTAATATTATTTAAATGAAACGTCGCCTTTTTTATTATTGTGAAAGTTAAGTCAAATAAAATGTGTGTGCGGAGCACTCTCAGAGCAAAGAGAATAATGACGTAGTTATCCGTATATAAAAATGAGATAGCAACAGAGCAACGAAAATTGTGTGAACTTCTGTACCGTATGTACGAACATAACAATGTATGTATGTATATGTGTCTGTTGATTTGCATTCTCTTTGTTTTTTGTGGGAATAAAACAAAAAGTATTAAGCAAGAAAATAATGGCACATGTGCTTGCACTGGGCTTTAAATTATTTTAAGTAGTAATATTATTTAAATGTAATGTCATCATATAATTGAACGCTGATTTTTCTTTTCCAATATAAAATTTACTAATGTGTTCATAGAAATCGAACAGGTACCGTGTAACAAAAAGGTGTTAACACATCGCCCGTGAGTTTGGATTTTTTTTCATTTTATTCAGTACTGTTTACAATTTCACAAGAATAAAGTTTAAAATTTTTTAAAATTATTTATTATCCTTCTCCAATGGAAACTTTTCGTGCGCTTTTGCAATTTTATGGTCGTAATAAACGTCCACCTGTGCTCGCTATTCGTCGAATTGTTTCAAATTGCGAACGTATGTTTTCTTTGCATAATGTTCAAGTGCCAACAAGACAAAGAACCGCTCGAAGTAATGAAAATTTTGCTGCAGTTCAGGCAAGTGTTGCTGAAGACCGCAACTGATCGATTCCAAGACGTTGTCACCAATTAGGACTATCTCAAGCCACAACCTGGCGGATTTTGGGAAAGGATTTGGGCTTGCATCCGTATACAATTGTCATCACTCAGGAACTGAGAACAATGGACTACCGCAAATGTCATGAATTTGTTGATTTTGTTTTGAAACAACTTGAAAACGATAACGCTTTTTTTAAGGAAATAATCTTCTCCGTTGAGGCAGGCTCACTTTCATCTGGGTGATGCGGTTAATAAAAAAAGCCGTCGATTCTGGCCCAGAGAAAACCCACAAATTAGTCATGAACAACCATTACATTCACCTAAATTGAGAGTCTGGTGTGGTTTTCGGTCAGGTGGAATCATCGGTCCGTACTTCTATCGAAATGAAGCTTGTAACATCGATACTGTCAATGGAGAGCGGTATAGATCGAAGATAACCAACTTTTTTCAACCTAAATTGGTAGAAGTTGATCTTGACAACACCTGGTTCCAACAAGATGGGCCTACGTGCAACACAGCGCGTGCTGCAACTGAATTATTGCGAGAAAAGTTTGGAGATTCGATTATTCCAAGAAATTGTGACATTGAATGGCCTCCAAGAAGTTGTGATTTAACACCATTAGACTATTTCTTGTTGAGTTATTCGACGTCATTGGTCTTTAGTAAAAAACCAGACTCAATTCAAGCTTTACAAGTCAATATTGAACATGATATTCATGACATTCGACATGATTTAGTGGAAAAAGTGCTCGAAAATTGGGTTTATCGAATTCGCTCGCGCGAAAGAAGACGTGGATGACATTTGACAGTCGTTTTATTCAGAACTTAATTGTATCGATTGTCCTTCACACTAAATAAAAAACTTTGAATTTCCTTAACAATTAGTGTGTTCTTTTTCTAAAAAGTAATTATATCACTCAAATTGGAATACAAAATAAGTCAAGAAAGTTATTCAAAATTGTTTGGCAGATCGTTGCGAAAAGCAAACATCTGGTTGTGTTTGGTGGCAAAACTAGCATAAATAATATTAACTTATTCTTTCATTCATTACACTGTGAGACAAAATTAGATTTTTTTCAAAATGATGGGGATCTGTCAACGGATACTAAAAAAATATACGTGTATCGGCGTTTTGCCAGATCTGATCTGCATTTTTTTTTTAGGGCGGATCAAAGTTCAAAATTATGGCGATAATTTTTGTAGAACATTTTGACCACGCCCCCCGCCATTTTGGTGCAGTTTTTTGCGAGTTTTCAAAAGAAAGTAAAAATTATGGTTATACGTGACAGCTAGAGCGTTAATTTGTTCCACAAAAATGTCTGAATCTTTTCTATAAAACTTAGGAACATACTTTGTACCTCAGAAGTAAGGAACACACAATTTTGCATGCCGATATGTTGCAGGAAAGTTCCGAGGGGATCTGATCAGATCTGATAAAACGCCGATACACGTTTATTTTTTTTTAGACTTTTCTACCAGAATCCGTTGACAGAACCTCATCTTTTTTGGCGTCGCACAGTGTTACTAAAAAAATAAATTGTTTCCTGTTACATCCCATGAAGGGATTAGGGAGAGCCTCTCACAAACCAATGAGCTGTGCGCGTTCTGGTTTTATACTCACTGATTGCGACCTACAGTTTTACACCGGTTCCGAGCGGTATTTTAAGAAGCTTTTTCATGGCTATATACTCGATAGTGTCGCCGTCACTAAGCGAGGTGGATCGAACCCACGTTCTCATGCACAAGAGCCGCGCACACTACCATTGCAACACCTGCGGCCATTTATTACTTATTCTTAATTTTTTTAAACTTATATTTCTTAGTTTACTTAAAGTTAGATTCCCTTTGCGTCCCACGAAGAGATAGTTGAGAGCTTCTCACAGTTCTGACTGATCACGACCTAAAGTATTACACCGAATCTGAACGGTTATGCGCGGAGAAGTTTTTTCAGGACCAATCACTCGCTAGTGCTACAGTTATTGAGCGAGGTGACCATCACTGAAAGAAATAAACGGTGGCCAGGGCGGGGGTCATACCCAAACTCTTATCTACCTGGTTAGGTAAGGTTAAATGTTAGTGACAGTCGATGAACGACTCACTTAGACTTATTAGTCGATTGTGATACCGAGCACAGTGGGGCCGATTGGAAAATACACAAAACTTTTAAAGTATTGTTCTGATCATTTTGGCATGCACAAGGCATTGGTAGAAGAAGACTCAGGCTTTCAGAATATTGCAGTTAGAGGCGCCGTGTATAAACACAGTTGGTGCTACAGGTGTCAAAGTTGAGTAATTTGGTTCTGTTGCAACTTGCAATGTCTGGTACTTCAACAGATATAAGCCGATTTCACAGATATTGTACTCTTTGGAATCTACTATGCAGGGCAAAATGAGATAAGTATTGCGGCATATCTTTTATCATTATTAAGACATTCTCTCTCAATGTTTAAAATTGTCCATTTTTTCATTGACTGTTTTCAGTTTTTGTTAATGACTTGGCCATTTGAGGGAATTTATCTCTGAAAACACCTCTGAATTGGAAACCCTTGAACACAGTATCAACATTTTTAAGTTATCTCAAGGCGTTTAGAAATGCAGACTTCTCAAATTTGGAATTTTTTTCAACCCGTAAAAAATACAATATTTTCCCGAAAAGCTGTACCATGATTCATTCAGTATTTTCTTTAGGTTTTTACAAGGATCTATACAAAAGTTTACATGTATCTGAGAGACAAGGCTTTGGGAAATAAAAGTACATTTATTTTGATGATTTGTGATACTTATAAGTGAAGTTGAAGAGGACTTCGCCAAAATTAGACAAGTTCTAGGTATATTATGATCCCAAACTATAGGTTCTGAAAATAATGGCGTCAGGTAAAAATATGAAGTGGTTGTCAATGACATAGCGTAGTTGTCCTCCCGAACGATGCAATCGGCAGGGTACAGAAATGGCAAAATCATGTCAAAATGTTAGGTTTGCGAGTGATACCTACACTGGCTGTAGTGCAGTACACATAGTACATATTGTATAGTATACGGTTGGAAAGGTAGACTCCTCTTCAATAAGATTGTGTTCAGGCATTTGAAGAATGACTTTAACGCTTTTACTTACGAAAAAACTCAAAACAAATAATTTTAGAAAAATCTTTTAAAAATTAAATTTAAATTATATATGTAAGTACATATTGATGGTATCTTACTAATTTTATTTTTTATTTTTTAATATGTTATAGACCAATGCACGGTTAATTAAATCCAAATAACCTTTTGTCAAATAGTACAAAAGATTTTTAATCCGAAACAAAATCTTCTGTAAAAGTACGACAGTTTTTACATATACGTAGAATCATTCGTAGAATCTATTTAGTATTTAAAAACGTTTCAGTCTACAACAAAAATAAAAAATATATAAAAGGCCCTGAGCAAAATTTTTACCAGACATCGAAATTGAAAAATTTGTTAAAAAACTCACATTTTCAGAAAATGCTGACTTTAGGGTGCATTTCCAACTGATCATAATTTTACTTTAAGTGTATTTGTCAAAGCGTTCCCAATGTGCCATTTAAATCCGTTACGAATTCGGGACGGATCCGTTTCTCGGGACATGGATCAGATTCGTCTTGAGTGTACGCAATCTGTGCCCCTCGTTTATCTCTCCTACATCATCATATAGGAGATTTGTTGCAGGATATGGTCACTCGACGCTAGGGGTATGCCAACAGGCCCCAATCTCATGTGGTACCTGTATGGATGTCCTCTAGTCTAGTCAGATCATCCGCTCTACTGTTCAGGGGAATTTTCGTGTGCCCAGGCATCCAAATTAGGTGAATGTCGTACTGCGGGGCCATCTCGTTAACAGATCTGCGGCAGTCCTTTCAAATGTTGTATACTGGAATTTTTGATTCCAGGGACTTTGTGGGCGTCTAACTGCCCGAGAACACATTGACCCTAAAAACTGCTGAACTACTATCCCTCAGCCAGTCGGTCACTTCTATAAGAGCAATAAATTCAGCCTGATACATGCTACAATGATCAGGTAATGTACGGGCAATTTTCGAAGCATCTAAGTGGTGTGCCGATCACGCGTAGAGCTCGAGGTACTGAATTCGACTGTGACACATCTCCTGGTGAGGGCTGAAAGTTTAAATTCTATAGCATTAGGAGTGATACCATTGAATGCACGTTCAATGTCAAGAAAGGCCACCAATATATTCTAATAACGGGGTTTTCAACAGAGACGCTACAAAAGTAAATCGATAGGGACAGCAAATGACGCCATATTTTTTCCCGCTCTTTAGACATTTCTCTTCAGTAAGGTTTGCCATTTCATCATGGAAAGATATACGAGCCAACAACGAGTCGAAATTATTACAATTTACTACCGAAATTTGGAGTCAGTGGCCTCAACTTTAAGAGCGGAAAATCATCGTAAATCATCTTCAGCGATGAGGCTCATTTCTGGCTGAATGGCTTCGTCAATAGGCAAAATATGCGTTATTGGTCAGACAGCAATCCACACGTAATCCATGATTCATCATTGCATCCCGAAAAAATTATGGTTTGGTGCGGTTTATGGGCGGCGGCGTCATTGGGCCGTACTTCTTCCGTGATGATCAAGACCGGCACATTACTGTGAATGCGAATCGCTACCGTTCAATGATAACCAAATATGTTTGTCCCCAATTGGATAATATGTACTTGGAGGATATGTGGTTCCAACAGGACGGCGCCACAAGCCACACAGCGAATGCCACAACAATTTATTGGAAACCAAGTTTGGTGAACGTGTTATCTCACGAAATGGCCCAGTCGATTGGCCGCCTCGGTCGTACGATTTGACGCCGTTAGATTATTTCCTGTGGGGCTACGTCAAGTCTATGGTCTATGCCAACAAGCCAGCGACGATTGATGAACTTCGTACGAATATCGAACGTGAAATTGCAGCAGCATCGGCCGATTTATGCTTGAAACCCGTCGAAAATTGGGTTCAGCGTCTGGACTTGCCCGTGGTGGCCATGCAAAAGAAATCGAGTTCCATACATAATGGCATCGAACGTACTTTCACAGGAATAAAGAATTTCATTGGTATCTAAAACCGGTTTTGTTTCATTTAAAAAAACTTTTGACGCGCTCTTATTGAAAAACCCGTTAGTTCATGCAGTAGTGTCTCCAAACAACCAGCATTTTTTAAAAACGGGTTTTAAAGTTGTTCAGAAAGAAACCGGTTTTCAGTTTTCAATTTTGCCAAAAAGCGGTGGAGCCGGAATTTTCAGTTTTTTGTTTTATATTAAGCAAGGACAATGCACTTACACTACAATTGTTTGGCGACCATTTCATATACTTATTGTTGTTTAAAACTCAAAATTCTATACATCTATTTAAATTTGACAGCCACGGTTTCATTTTAAATTAAAATTTAAATCAAATTCCAATTTCGAATGCGTGTTTAGCATAAAATTTAAAAGTTTTATTCAAATTCGCTGTAAACCGATTTAATTTCGAAATAAGAGAAACTTATTAAGTTTAAGACATATATTTGGAGACTCTAGAATGTGCACCAGATAACAATCTCACATCAATACTCTCCAGTAAGTGCGCGAATATCAGCCATTCGCAAGTCTTCATTAGGAACGATGACAGATTTCTAGGTAGGCCTAAAGTCTTTAGCAGCAGTGTGACAATTTTTTCTCACTTTAGGCATAAACACCACTCTTTCGTCCATCCATCCTCAAGGATTGTGCCGGCAGTTTATGCACGCGATGTATACATTTGTCAGCCAACGGATCAATATTTCGGCTCAAAGTTCCGCTGGTGATAGCGTGCCGGGTCAGGGAGACTTAAAGGATTTGAAGCCCATTTAAGCCTGGATTTGGTAATCATTTCAATGACAACTGCTGATTTAGGAGGTGTATGTTCCGGCGGTGGTGCAATGAGACATGGTGCAATGACATGAGATCCTGAGTTTGATCCCTGCTTTGAACACCTTGAAGTTTCTTTCGGCGGGGGTTACCTCGCACAGTGACGGCGACACTATCGAGTATATAACCATGAAAAGGCTTCTCAAAATACCATCCGGAATCGATGTAAAAACCGTAGGTCCCAATCAGTAAGTATAACACTAGAAGCGAACAGCTCACTGGTTGTGTGAAGATCGCCCCAAGTCCTTCATGGTAATGGGAAAACATTATTTTTTTATGTTCGCCTGCCGTGATCTCCCTTTCAACGAGTTGCCAGAAAAATGAGAAACCAAAAGGAGATTAAGCTATTGTCTACTGCGCAGTAGAGTTTTTCAGGAAGCCTATCGTCGTAGTACCTGATTTATACCATTGCTGCTTACCTCTCGGCGACTTGCCCTTGTTAACAGTCATCGGCATGACTTCTGATATCCCTAAGTTCTCCATTCCACGTTGCAGGCTTTGTCGTCCCACTTAGATCTGTTATTGGGCAAGAGATTTGTAGCGACTTGTTGAGAGGACTAGTGAGCTACATTATCGTACCTTATCCCCAGAAGTGTTTCAAACCCCAAACAACTTTTGCAAGTATCCCCAGAAGTGTTTCAAACCCCAAACAACTTTTGCAAGTATTTTCATAGAGGGTCATGTTACAGTTCAACTGGAATGTAATGTATTTATGACAGGGAATGACTTGCCATCAAGGACATTCCATTCCCTGATCTTCCGTTGCAAAGGTAGAACATAGAACCTCTTGCTTGGAGCTGGTGACAAAAGTCGACTCTTTGCCTCTATTACATTTATCAAAGCTAGTATTTCACCCCTCTCATTGGTGTCGGTCCTTCCCAGTAATTAGCGTTAGCGGCCACAATCACAGGGAGACCTATCATTTTTGTCTCCTCTATGAGATATATTAAGGATGCTGATGTCAACTGGTGTCGTGTCTCGGTACAGATGGTCCCTTTACACCATAGGGCAAGTACGATGCGACCAACTAAACATTGGATTCGTTTTGGTCCAGACTAAACTCAACGGTGTCTCCGTCGATATATGCCGTTATCAGGAACATATTTAAATCTCTTCTGGCCACAATGGTAGCTTTTGTGATTGCCTTCGCTGGGTGCGGCGATTATCACGTATCCCTTTGTCGTATAACAACAAACCCTGGCGGTAACAATATAGGGCTCTGGGATTAGGACCACGTCCACTTCGCCTAAATTGGTTGAAAGTGGCAGATGCCACAGTACAATGTTACATATGGATCTGCAGAAACCATTGTTTGTATCTCTACCACCCTTACATACTGTTCGTCGCCACACAACCAGAAAAGAGTTTGCACCAGTGGTGAAACGGTTTATACAGATTGGTTTCGGCTACGAGCAACCCTTTTCCTTAACTACTGAGGATTTCAACACATCTTCACTAATTTATACATTCCCACGCACAATTAACATCTTATCCTCAGCCCCAAGCTCTGGTCTCCATTTTATGGTATTGCTACATTCAGCGTCTATATGCTATCAACAGTCTTGCATTTCTTGTCCCGCTTTTATATCTTCAGGGTTATCGTGCCACCAAATTTTTTCAGAAGTAGAATTGACTTGTTCAAAATGAACACCGCGTGTCTATGGACACCATATGCCTCTTCCAGTCGTCCGATATATTAATTGTGTATTGAAAGTTCGATATTACTATCCTTGAGAATATACTCAATTCCCTCAACGTCAGGTGGGCTGTCATGACCCTGGATGGGAAACCCTTCCTGCGAACAACATCTAGTGCTTCTCCTGACCACAGCTCATCTACTTTTTACCAAGCTGCAGGGTAGTAATATGTTATTCGTGGATGAGGATAGCTGGGTGAGGATCTGGCATCTCCTTTCGGAACAGAACGTATACTGAGAACAATGCGTCCACATTATATTTCAATTTATCCTTCGAAATGATCCCATCTTCCTCCACCTGGTCGATAGCCGCCGTTACCAGGTGGTCTTTTACAACCTCAAAAAAGAACATTTGCACAGCCCTCTTCGGCTGTGGATGCCCATCGGGTGGGCGAAGCCTGTTTTTCGCTTGTTCGGATGTGGAAGCCGCTGTAATATTTTGGTTGTCAATAACATTACGAGCCAATTTCAGGGAGTCTCTCTGCCAGTGAGCATCTCCGGGTCTACATCACCATTTCTCTTGAAAACCCTTAGAGTTTGACGACAATCGTCAAACTTCCGTTTGGAGGGTTGCAGGTGAAGCTTTCTACCTATGATTGGTGCACCGACGTGTATCCCAGACGTACTCTCCAAAGAGCTGGCATCGCCGGACCTAACATCACGCCGTGATTCAATTGCGTCCTTATTAGTGGTCTCTGCCATAATGGCATCGGAGAGTTTTCCGCCAACTCAAGGCCTAGCGTTCTTCTCTCCGTCTGTTTTTGCTATTATTTTGTTATTTTAATTTGTGTTAGTCTCAATGTGATTCCCACAAGTGTAGGGGATTTGAGTTGTATCAATGAGGAACAGCTCAAAAACAGTTAGATAGCGCTGTCTTCAAACTATCCGCAGGCATGGTACGCGTGACACCACGGATCGGGAGAGTTCGGTTGGAGTAGAACAAATACTGTGATAAACATCTGCGCTTAACTTAGAGAACAGACGCTGACCAGACAGCTACCAGCTGCTGGGGATATTAATTCTACCGGAGAACCAAGGAGGCGTCATTGTCCTGATTTCACTCTTCCAAAGAATGTGGTCTGTGATAAGATACTCAATAACTGACGGCATCCTTTCGTCATGTCGCAGAATCTTGGTCCATGGTAGTCTGAGCTCAACCGTAGGTACCTACCATAGATACCCAATATAGTTACCTATTTTAGTAAAGGCGACTATCACGGCCACCCACCGTAAGCACCTACAGTAGGTACCCTACCTACCTCAAGCTACCAGAGTATTGCAGCAATCAAATTTCGTATTCTTTTCGAATCAAAAATCTACAAATGTTCCATTTTTGAGGATACGGACCTGCATTTTGTATAAGTATCTTTTTGTTAAATAACGATTGAATTGATTTTATCCAAAATAGCATATATTTATGGCCGTTAGAAGCAGTTAAGTTCAACATTTGAATTTCTTGTAAATTTTTAAATTGTATATAGATATATTGTTAGGAATAAGTAAAAGCTTTTGTTTGCTCTTAATAACTCTACTAACATTATATAACGGGTCCGCCAAATATCTTTTTTTTTTTTGAAAATGCTATGCAAAAAAAAACTACTGAATATTTTCTCAAATTTCTTTTATTATTTGAAAGTACAATCCTTCCGGTTAATAATGGAAAATAATTTCATTCAAATGGCTGCCTCGCCTGGCCATGCAGTAGCCTAAATGATCGGTCCAATTTTTAAGCACATTATCGATTGTGTGCAGCTGTATTTCACCAATGGCTTCACTAATATTGTCCTTTAAAGCGTCAATTGTCTCTGGCTTGTCGCCGTAACACTTATCTTTGAGGGCACCCTATAAATAATAGTCCAACGGTGTCAAATCGCAGCTCCGAGGTGGCCAAACGACATCAGCTCTGCGGCTGATAATGCGATCTTCAAAAACAGGGCGCAAAACATCGAGTGTAGCTTCGGCTATGTGGCACGTAGCGCCGTCCTGTTGAAACCAAATGTTGCCAATATCCTCCTCTTCAATTTTTGTGAACAAAAATTCGTTCAACATGGCCCTATAACGATCGCCATTGACTGTAACGGCCACTCCTTGCTCATTTCCGAAGAAAAATGGCCCAATTATGCCTCTGGACCAAAATCCGCACCAAACAGTGACTCGTTTTGGGTGCATCGGCTTTTCAATGTATGCGTGCGGGTTTTCTGTGCCCCAAATGCGACACTTTTGCTTGTTTACATACCCGCCAAGATCAAAATGAGTTTCATCTGAAAATATGATCTTTTTGGCAAAATCGGCATCTTCTGTAAGTCGATCGCAACCATAAGTCGATCACAACCATATTCGATCAGTGGAAGGATAAAACTAATTATATGTCAAGTCAGACATGAGCTAAGTGTTACCATTCACGAAATAAGCACTAGTTGAAAAAAAAACGTTAGATGGCGGACCCTTTAAATAAGAGGCGGTTAGTGCTGCGCCTGAAAGTATGCATTGTAACAACGTACCAGCTCGCTCATCCAGTAGCATGAATTCGCCTCAGTTAAGATAATTCTCCACCATTTGAGATGATTCTACAAAGATAAGCAACAACAACAACGACTAGAAGGTTCTTGAATTCGCTAGATATAACTTCATTTGAGTATGGTGATAGGTATAAATATCGGAGGTCTTTGGAATGGAGAGTTCAGTTTGTGATTAACCGCCGTAAAGTAAGCAACGCGATTTGATAGTAAAATATAAGACTTATTAAAGTGGTGTAAATAAAGTAAACTGTTGTACTATATAAGTAAAATAAAAGGAAGCTATACCGTTGTAATTATCGTAATTGAAAACGAACCTTGTGTTATTATTGGGAATAAAACAACGCAAAAAGGACAAATAAGGAAATTCGTAACGGTATGCAAAGTGATATTTTGACAGTGTTATTCAAAACCAATTTTACCACCTGAAAGCGCCGTCTAAGAAGGTGCGAACAGGCAATAGATTACAGCTTCACGGTATAAGTAATTGGATAATGTTTGATATTTATTCAAAGTAACAGAAAATTACGACTTTATATGGGAATATCTCTCAAAGCGACAGATAGCCGGAGATGCAATAGGCTTTACTTAGTAAACAAAATGGACAACTCTGAAAAGTTCATCCCTGAACTTGCATAACATAACTAAGAAAGAAAAACTCGAGATATAGAAAGGGGAGAGAAACCCTTTATTACAAAAATTTAGAAAGTTCTGTTGGGACCGCTCGTAAACTTCGAAGAAATTTCAGTCGACCATTTTAATGTGTCAACCATTCGAAGAGTGGTCAAACAATTTTTAGAAACTGGATCGGGAATGGACTGTAACATAGGTTATATTTAGATTTTTGAAACCTTTATAACTTTTTTAGTTATGAACAAAAGTAGTTACTGTTAAAGAAAAAGTTTCACAGAATTTAAAGGCCTTTTCGACAGACTAAAAAAAATTGGAATTTGGGTATGGTGTGAAACGAGATACCGACAGTCACTACTAGAATTTGAACTCGGAGTAAAAAATGATTAAGGTAAGAATTCTGGCGGCTTCCAAGCCATGAACAACGGTGTACGGCTCATTAAAATCGGACTTCAAATGGCGACGTAGTGTCAAAAAAAGTAAATATCCCATCGGGGGGGGGCGTGGCAAAAAAAGAAATAAAATTTTTTTTGGGATCGCCTTCAAAATATCTTTAAACCTAGGGGTGGACTGGAAAAACTTTTTTTTATTTTGTATGGGGACCGATCCGCCTTACTGTAGACTCCTGTGCCTCCACGTACGGGCCGCTATCTTGAACACATTGCTGCTGTAAACGGGAGTGTCGCCGAAAACCCGAAAACATCAATTCGGCATCGTACTCAACAACTTCAGATTTCACGAAGCACTGCGCAGCGAAATTTGACAAAAAAAAACCTCCACCTTCATGCATACAAATTTCAGCTTTCTAAGGAGCTCATAACAGTAGACCACGGAAAGGGCCGGCGATTCGAATAATGGGTAATGGAGCAAAGTGAAGTCCATGCCATTTTTTCAAGAAAAGTCATCTTCTACGATGAAGAGCATTTCCATTTGAATGGCTCCGTGAATACACAAGATTGTTGAATTTGTGGCTCAGAAAATCCTCATGCAATTTATGAGGATCAAATGCACACACAACGATCAACAGTATAGTGCGGATTTTGGTCAGACGGCATAATTGGGCCTTACTTTTGTGAAGATAAGGCCGAAATTGTAATGACTGTGAACGGCATTCGTTACAGGAACATAATTACAGAGTTCCTGTGGCCTCTACTGGACGGCATGGATCTGGGCGACATGTGGTTTCAGCAAGACGGTGCTACGTGCCTCACCGCGCATGAAACAATCGATTTATTACAGCAATGATTTCCAGAATAAATAAAAAAATAAATGGTTTCCCGTTACATCCCATGTAGGGATTAGGGAGAGCTTCTGACAACAAGTGAGTATAAATTATCAAGAAAAGCTGATGTCAACTGGCCACCAAGATCATTAACGCCTTGCGATTTCTTTCTTTTGGGTGATTTCTTTCTTTGTGGTTTTGTGATATCTCGGATTTACCCGAATAAACCATGAACAATTCCTGAGCTCAATTCCGAAGTCTAACGCGTGATCGGTAAGCTACAGTCATATCCCTGTGAAAAGGTCATAGAAAATTTCATGAAAAGAGTAATAGCCTGTCATCAGAGCCGAGGGAGCCATTTGATGGAAATTTTAGTCCGTGCTTAATCGGAACATGTGTTCTTTACAATCCAATAAATTTATTTATTTTAAAATGAAAAAGTGCATTCTTACAGAGTCACCCTATATAATAAATCTATTTTAGCTTTTACTGACATGCCACCTGAGTCATCCTGACATAATTTTTCTGACGTCCGTGCTGTTCTGGACCACTTCTCTCTTGAAAGGGCTTATGGTATGTTACGGCATATGGTAGCCTAAGAAATAGGCGCATTATTTGCAAAAATTTGAAATAAATGCAGATGTGATGAGGAATTGAAGCACGGCTTAACCGCTTCTCACGGTCATATTACATCTGCCATTGTGTATAAAAAAATGTAGATACAATAAAGGTAGATACAATAATGTGCAGTTCAGACTAAGATTTAGATCCATATCTACAACAACGAAAAGATATAGATTTTTGGTTCGAAAATTTCACATATTTCTCACTGTTCAACATCGCGACTGCCATGATGTATATTACACATTGAGCAATATACATAGGGTCTGCAGCAGTTGTTTTTCATTGACCGGAAATGCAGAAAAGTTGGAGCAGGAGTTATACACTGAACGGAAAAGCATCGTCAAAGGTGTGAAAATGTTCTTCACCCCAACAACTTTCGTCATCGAAAGTGAGCTAACGTACAGTTTCATTCCCGCTACGAAAATGTGTTCATCAACTGAACGTATGGTTGCTGCATTGAATTTCATTCATTATTGCAACGAATTTGTTTCTTTGCAGCAATGAATTTGCTTCATTACTGTAATGAAACCAATTCATTGCAGCGATGATATAATTTCATTACAGGAACGATACTCTTTTTACTGCAACGATGAACTAAATAAAATATTTTAATTTTTGTTTCGAGAATGGTCTGAATTTGCTAAATATATTATATCCATTCCACTCGTCTGGAGAACGATTATTTTAGTCGAGGGGTTGGGTGCTATTAGTGTGGCCGTTGTACTTAGGTCCTGCAATTAAAAACAAAAATATGAGGAATTTATTATTATTTCTATTTAATACCCAGCAAAAAAGGGTCTACCAAGAAGTAGAATTTGCACCACAACTCCTTGGTAAGATGTAGTGCTAATTTAGGTGCAGAAGTACTTCTTTTAATATTGCGTTGTCCCATGCAGCACTACTTCTTGTTTGACTGTTTGGAAGTGCAGTTTATGCTAAAATTTTTATGCTATATTTCGTCCGCAAACGAGCAACCAAAACTATTATTTCAACAATTTGTAATTTTCTTGTCATTTGAAACTTGGCAACAAGTGATATGCTGACTTTAAGCAAAAACTTTAGGGTTTAACTAATTATTTTATTAATTGTCCTTTTATTAGTACTCCAAAAGCTTCTGTCAACAGGTGAAAAAGAAAGGAAATGAAAATCAATTTGAAAGAAAGTAAATACAAATTAAATACAAGTAATAAATTTAGGCATCTTTGTACTTGTCCACTATCCCTTTAGCTCTTTAATAAATTTGCATCATAATACTCATAATGGATGTGATGCAAATGTAGATTTTTCGCAGTTGATATTGACCAGCGTCAAAATTGCATTAAATATGCACATAGTATTGCAGAAGATGTACAAAATTAATAACATCTACTAGAACTACTTCATTTTATTTTTGCTGGGTATCTACGTATGTCTGTACTTACCATGAGCATAAGCTCTACTCCCGTATGGATTTCATCACAGCAATTGATCTATGTTGAAAATTTTCCTTAACACAGTACCTCATCAGTGTTTCTTAAATTATGCAATTGTTGTTGTGTTGAGGGTTCTCTCATTCAATTATAGCGCCACTTCTCCCCGTAATTAAGCCCCTGATCGCTCTGTATGCATTTTCTTCAACTAATCTTTTATTTATTTTAACCAAATTTGTTAAAAGTTCGATTGGATTTATTTCATTGTATTTCAGATATTTATGTGTGTAATGTATCATGTTGAGTTGGAGCTTTGAAAATTAAAATTTTTTTGATTTTTATTTTATATATTAGTTTATATTTATGTGTTCTTTAAAATTATAAGAAAACATACATTTTTTCATTTATTTTTCAGAGCAAAAAAGTGTTTGATATATTCTTCATAGAAAATATTTATATATGCAAAAATGAAACTTAAATGTAATTCTTATTCTTATCCAATTAAAATATGTAATTAATATGATACTGAGTTACCCTTGTGTATAAGAACTTTGTTGTAGCCTGCGTGGCATGGAACTCACTAAGTTGTTTAAAGTGGACATGCCAATTTTCTCCCATTCCGCCAATATTGCTAGTTTTAGTTCTTTAAGCGTCGTATTCTGCTTCGACTTTGAAAACACCTTGGCGGAAAGTATCCCCCAGAGGTCTTCAATTGGGTTGAGGACTGGCCACTCCAATAATGGAATATTTCGGGACTTAAAAAAATCCCTTGTGAGCCAAGCACTGTGGATCGGGGCGTTGTCTTGTTGGAAAGTCCAGTTATCTCCATATAATTCGCCAGCAAAGTCAATTAAATTGCTGTCCAACAGATCAACGTATGCTTCCGCATTCATTTTAGTTGGGACAAAGCATATTTCTGACTACCCAGCCCATATAATAAGAGATCCACCACCGTGGTTTCGCTTGTAGCACGTTTGCCGAGAATGTCGCAAATCTCTCCAATATTTATGGTGACCATCACGTCCGTCCAAATTAATCTTTTTCTCATCACTATATATGACGGTTTCCAATTTGTTCTCCCAAAACTTGTACTTTTCTGCAAAAGCAATACGCGCATTTTTATGGCGCTGGGTTAAGCGTGGTTTGGCCATTTTGCTTTGGTACCGAAGGCCTATATCGTCCTTTAGCAGTTACTGGACACGCTGCCTCGTTACATTTAGACCCAATTCCACCTTTATTTCCCTACAACTCATATTCTCATTAGCAGCTAAATGCCAAATGCGCCGCTTAGTCCTCTGGTCCACAGTTGGGAAGCGTCCACTGCGCTTAATACAACCATAGTTTTCGGGGTCTTTGAGGAAATTCGAAACTGTATTGCGATGCCGATTTACCGTAGCTGCAATCTCGCCAATTCCTTTACCTGCAAGTCTCATTCCAACAATTTTTCCGCGCTCCTCATCCGTAAGTTCACTTCCACGTGGCATGTTCGACTAGAAACAAAACTGTGAATAAAACATTTCTTAGAATATATTCATAACGATCACTTTACTCACGTACATAAATTTATTTTATACTAAACACCCGAGAAAAATAGAGTTGTCAACTTTAAAGGGTCAGGAACGCGACTGCACATATAATTATTTGCTATCGAATTGCAAACTTACAGCGATAATCATAGATAACGGGACTACAAATAAAGTCCAAAAGAGAAAAAAAGTATATGATAAAGAGAGAGGGATATTATCGATAAAATAGTATATGGTCGACATTAAATTACAGTTAGTTGTCAGAAGAAAAGAAAACAAATTATTTTGCACATATAAATATTTGACAGAGGTACGTTACTTTTGTTACTTTTTATGATCGTCTTACTTGAAACACTTTGTTCGTTGCACTTGTTCGTTTTCATTGACTTCGAACCCAAATACCAATACAACGAAACAGGCGCGAAAGAATTATGGTTAAAACGCGGAGACACGAACATTTTGTTACGATGTGCACTGTCACGCTCATACGCACACACAAATGTTCAGTTACGTATTTCGGGGTAGTTTTTCTGCCATCGATGGGTCACTTTATTTACTGTCGTGTTGCTCCTTGTATTCTATTTGTTTATCTATTTCATTTATAGATAAAAAATTTACACAAACGATCACAGCAAACATACAATTCACACAATTAATTTTTCTGAATAAAATATTATTACTTTACTAATGGCCAGTTTCACAGTTGAAAATTTTCCATTTAAATGTACTTAATACTTTGACGACAGTGTCCAGAGTGTGGAGATCACACCGAAAAGAATAAAGGTTTCTTCAATAGTGGTTGATAGCAGGCTCAACTTAACAACAGTTATGGCTCTTCTTGGACATAATTGTAAGTACAAGAGGATGTCGGATGGCACAAAAATCTTTCCAAATACATTACCTGATTTCGAAGTAGATGTTCAGAAGTTGAAGTCAAATGAAATGACTTTTTTCACGCATCCAATTGTTGGTGACAAAAAGTTTAAGCAAATGCTATTTGGCCTTCCGAGAATGAGCATAAATTCCATTCAAGATGAATTCAAAATTAACTTTAACATTGAGCCATTATCCATAAAAGAGATCCCAACGAAACGAAGCAATGCAGACGATGCACTGTATATGATTGAATTCAACAAGAATCACGTAAGCAAGAGAGGGATTAAGATAATACGATATTTCTGCAACGTAGTTGTTCATTGGAAAAATCCACTTAGATCAAGGAGCGGTCCAACACAGTGTTCCAAATGCGCTATGTATGGTCACGGATCATTGAATTGTCACCGAAAATCAGTTTGTTTAGTCTGTGGAGGAGCACATGACTACTCAACATGCCAACTCAGTAAAATATCGACGAATGGGCCGGTAATATACAAGTGTTACAACTGCTTGAAGAAAGGCTTAAACAACGCGAATCATAGAGCCGATGATAAAAATTGCCCACTTCCAAATGAATACATGGAAATTCGTGCAAAAGTAACTAATTCAAATCGGCTTAATAAAATACCCAGATCTTTTTCACCCATGACCAATCTAGATGAAGACGTAATGCAACCAAGTAGAAACACTTTTTTGCCAAGTGGTCACTCTAAAATGTTTGACAATATTCGGTGCGACAATATTTCATATGCATCCAGAGCCAAAGCAGGTAACCAAAATGAAGATGATATATCAAATAAGAAAATTCTTCAAATTTACTTTGATGCAATTGATGCGTTGCAGAAGTGTCAGAATAAGCATGACAAAATGAGAGTTCTTGGTATGATGCTCAAATATGTCATATATCCAAACACCTCAATATGAACTTCACGTTATGAGTTTCAATGCGCAGGGCATAACAAATCCGTCTTCCATTTTGGAACTAGAGCATGTAGTTAATGAAAGAAAAATTTACGTAGTGTTGATAAATGAACCCTTTTTGAAGCCGAACCAAAAGTTTAAGTTGAAAAACTATACAATCTATAGAGAAGATAGAATCACCCACGGAGGTGGAGGCCTGATCGCAATCAAAGACAACATTCCACATCAACGTATTTCGAGGTTCCCGACATCATACCTAGAGAACATTTCTGTAATAATTTACATAAACAAACGACCAGTCAGGCTAACATCAGCCTATTGCCCAAAATATACTCCAACTTTTATTAGTGATATAGATAAAATTTCTAGAAGTTCAGAGGATTTTTTAATTTTTGGCGATTTAAATGCTCACCATAAAAATTGGAATTGTCATCATAACAATACAGCTGGCATAAGTTTGTACAATCATCAGAATAACTCGAATTACTATATACACTTTCCAAATGATTTCACAAGATATATTCAGCGCCAATCACCGCAATTGCCATCAGTTGTTGACTGGCTACTCACGAACTCGGGTCTTCAATTTTCTCCATTAGTAACCCATCCACAACTCTTGAAATCGGATCATATTCCTGTTACCTGTCACAAATGTACACAAATCCCACTTTACCATAAAGCAAACTGGAACTCAATTCGCCAGTGTACTGACAAGTAAATCAGAAATAACAATATTGAGGTTGCAATTGTAACACAATTAAATGTTGAGACAATTCTATCAAAAATAACACATATTATCCAACTCGCAGAGATAAAAAATACCGATGGCTGAGATGGACACATGACAAAAAAGGTTAACTCACCTAACACTCTATTTAATTGGACAGCGTAATAGATTCCAGCGTAAACTACAACGATCAGTCAATGTGATGGAAAGAAATACGCTGATTTGTTTACTAAAGCAGCTGAATCACCTGATTGAGTATCATGTGTTAAATGATAGAAATAACAGCTGGAACAAGTTCTTAAAATCGTTGCCACCGGGAGAGAAAAAGTTTTGGTTGCTTGGAAAAGCCCTGAGAGGCGCTAAAGCTAAGGTTGGTGTTCTAACAAAAGATGGCGCTGATGTTCATAACAAATTTGAGAAAGCTAATATTATAGCACAGGTATTTGAAGATGCCCATAAAATCATGTCAAATACAACTTCTTCACAAGAACAAAAAGTTCTTCGACATATCGATTGGCTTGAAAGAGAACAAATAGCACAAAGAGAATAGCATGTACCAACATCTATAGAGGAAATCAAATGTTATATAAACACCTTAAAAAACTCGAAGACTCCAGGTTTGGATGGAATCAAGCCAATAATTTTGAAGAAAATGCCTGACTCGGTTCTCACCATTGTTGCAAAGGTTTTCAATTACTGTTTAAAAATTGGTTATTTTCCGGAACTTTTCAAGAAGGCGAAATTTGTACCTATTCTAAAATAAAAAACGGGAAAGACGCTAGGATAGCGAAGAATTATCGTCCTATAAGCATGCTGAATTGCTTGGACAAGGTCTTGAAGAAAATTATTTTAAATCGACTTAATGAATTTACAGAAAATAATTCGATTTTAAAAGAAGAACAGTTTGGCTTTCGAAAACAACATTCGATAATTCATCAAGTTAAACGAATCGTCAACTTAATCACAATCAACAAACGGCAGCGTAAAAGTACGGGTATAGTTTTTATGGACATTGAAAAGGCCTTTGACTCTATATGACACAATGGTCTGATGTACAAACTTAATAAGTTCCTCTTGCTGGTCTCTTTTTACGCTCACTCATTTTTTTGACTACTTTTCCCTCTTTATCGTCATAAAACTTAGTTTCATTGCAATAACGAAATTGTTTCGTCAACTATAAATGTTGACAAAACTCCAAAATAAATAAATAATAAAAATAATCAATAAAAAAATATCTTTAGTTTAAATCGAAGTTATTCCTATTTTTTAATTTTTACGCCATTTTTCTACATAATTCAAATTAAATTAAATTGTTGTGGGAACGAAAAGTAAGTTCTAGCAGCAACGAAATGAAATTTTTTTAAAGAAATCAAGTATGAAGTTTTTCGTTGCAGCGACTACCAAATTGTCTGATATACGAAACTTTTCATTGTACCAACGTAAAAACATTAACGAAAATATTACATCTAAACGACGAAGCATTATTCTTTCAGTGTACAGTCTTGGCAACCCATGCGGAATAAGAAAAATCTCTATTTGAATAAATTTGTGTTTTATTTGCAATCCCTATAAATAAATTTACTCTCAACACTTCGTTACATTTTATTGTAATTCACTTGTTATCCTTTTATTCATTGATTTAATTATCACAAACATACTCTCAGTTGATGTGTTTCCTACTTTTGGTTGAAGGCACAAAATCAAATGTGTGAAAAACGCATTCAGCAGTCCTACAAACTTCCAGTCATCTATCGCTATTTTTCTTACCCCACTCTAACGTTGATCAGCTGTGACGTAGAATCCCTCTGATATTACAGCATTGTGCTGCAAGTAATAACAACTTGATTCATTGTAACTGCCTTAAAACAACTAAACTTGCATTGGTAACTCTGCCTTAATTTTTCACCAAAAACCGTTGCACTAAGTTCGACACAGTTTGGTGTCGTTGACAGTGATGCCCTCGCTCTCCGGCCAAAGTGTTTGTTTATACATCTTTCAGCTTAATTTGGTTATAAGTTGTTTTCTAAAACTTACTTAATGCCAACGTTGTCGTCGTTGTTGGTGTTGACATTGTTGTTGGATTATCATGATGGCCAGAATCTCCACAGAGTGGAAAAACACTCAAAGTTTATTTTAGCTTTTATAATTGAATGCATAATTTAGTTTAGTTCATAGTTTTCTGGCTGAGAAATTCTATTAGTAACAAAATAAATTTGATTTAAGACAACAAATTTGCTTATATAATATTGTATTTTAAAACTGAAAATTAAGTCATTTTTCCGAATTTGCGGCAATTGATTATGAAACAATATGGTAAATTGTATTTCAGTCAATATTAAATGATCATGTTAAGCATCAACTAGATTTTTCCAAGATGAGGAGGGTGTATTGAGGGCCCCTACACGGAAACAAAAGAATGAGCAAATTAAGTACGAAATTTGCCAACACAATTGCTTTTTATATTTTGAAAAAAAAACGAGTAAAAAATTATAATAAAAGTAAGTGTATGTGATTTAGGCTATTGTTATTTGGTTTATATCTTACCTCTTCTATAGTTTATTATTAATATCACTCCGATAATTTTTTTTAAACAAGGCCGGAGAGGACGGTTTTACCTTAATTCGGGTACCAGGAAGCGAACTATTTCATTCTAAGCCCCTACACGGAAACAAAAGAATGAGCAAATTAAGTACGAAATTTGCCAACACAATTGCTTTTTATATTTTGAAAAAAAACGAGTAAAAAATTATAATAAAAGTAAGTGTATGTGATTTAGGCTATTGTTATTTGGTTTATATCTTACCTCTTCTATAGTTTATTATTAATATCACTCCGATAATTTTTTTTAAACAAGACCGGAGAGTACCAGGAAGCGAACTGCATCATTCGTTTTTTGAATTACAATCACGGTTTGACACAAACAAATTTTCTTTTATTATGACTACCAGAGTGGATTTTTCGATTTTTCGATTTTACCAGCCACTAACTTCTATTTGGTTGGTTGTACCGGTAAACTTTGTTCAACAAATTTGTTCTAAACGTTTTGGGCTTCAAGGTTAGCGAACACAGCTTACCTCTAAAACCAGGTTTTTGGGGTCTTTGATTCAGAACTTCGGCACAAAGGTAATTTTCCGACATTTTTTTAGTTTTTCATTCACAAACTGAGAGTAATCAGATTATTTCGCCAAATAAGAGAAAACCTTTCACTACATGCTGAAAAAGCTGTCCCCTTTTGTTGTTTGGATCCAAATATAACATGTGTTTGGAGCTTGTCGCAAAAATAATATACTTGTGCCCAAACGCATTGTGGTTGCTACTCAATATTACAGGTTTGAGACACAGTGATTAATATATTATAGCATATGTGTTTGCGATCCAAATATATCTGTGTTTGTGATACAAATACAGCCGTGTTTGTTGCACTGTTTATGCTCTCTCTCTAGAGCAAGAGAATAAAAGAGGGGCAACGAGTGTGTATATCTTGTAAGTGTGCATCTGTATTTTTGCAATATTCTCTCAATGAGTGATTCATAAATATTCCTGAATGTACGTGTAAAATGTAGTGTCAGTGTTTCTTCTTATTTTGGCTGACGTATTGCGTTTTAATTTCAAGTATTCAGTCGTCAATGGTTCATCGGACAGAGGACATCAAAAGCGCTAGATCAGTGAAAAACGGATAAACGAAGGCTTGGACGGTTAAATGGTTTGCGATATTGCTTTGGCTTTTGTGTATGTATTTGGCATATATTTATGTGTGCTACCAAAGTGAGAAACGATTTTGAAGAAAGAAACTGGAGAGGGCAACAACTTGAATCCCATTTTCTGCCTGAGCCTCTACTGAAACAATCGGAATGGGGGACCATTTGTGAAATATAATAAAAAAACACAAGTAATTAATACAAGCTTGTCTTGCATAAACTAGATTTGTATATAAGTATATTGTTCGTGTACCAAGGCATAGAGATAACCAACGCATGGTTGAAACCTTCTGAAGACAAAAACATGAGAGACAACATAGAATGGAGAAACAACAGAGCATCGGATTCAAAACAAAACAAATAATGCATTCAATGCAAGTAAATGTAAAAAAATTAATTTTTTGTATTAATTATTTATATAAGTAAATGTGGATATATATATTGATAAAATTACATATAATAAATCAACAAAGAACGAATAATTCGTTTCTAAATATTATTATGTTTGGGAGAAAATACGTATATGTTTCCATGTAAGTATATGGAGGTTTGGGGGAAAAACGCGAATGTTTCCACGTAAGTATGTGGATGTTTGGGAAGAAGCACTCATATGTTTGCACGTAAAAGCATACATATATGTCATTAAACCTGCTAATGTTTGTATTTAAATTCACCTAAGTTTGGGACTTGCAAACATATAAATGTTTGAAGTGTGTTCCTTCAGAATATGTTTGGGAGAATATGTTACAGACGCTGTTTTTTTTCCAGCGTGTATATAACTATATTTATTTACTCATCATCATTTACAATTAACAAATTTTCACTTAATTTAATTTTTTTTTCTACACTGAAAATTTTTTTTTCGATAAAACCACTTTGTTTAATTGAGTTTTGAACCAAAGAAACATATAAAAAACTACAAAAAAGTACAATGGTTTAACAAAAAGTATTTTCGCCTACTTTTTTATGGGTTATGCAGACGACACTCCAACGAACAAACAAAGTGCGCGTACTGTTGAAAACAGTAAGTCTGGCAAGCGTACATATATTTTGTATGAAACCGTAATTGTAACTCAAAACAACAAATGGTGCAGACCGATTCATCGTACCTGAATTGTGGTATACTATACTTGCGTCAAGCTCCAAACACAAGTTATATTTGCATCAAAACAACAAAAAAGTATAGATTTTCCAGCGTGCAGTACCAATATTTTGATGTATACCAAGTTGGCGTCACTTTTATAGGAACATGGAAAAGCACTCGTAAATTCCTAATTTTGATTCGTGAATTTGACAGAAAAACATGGTCCAGCATATCTAAATTATTTCGACATTACATCAAATAATCAAGTGCAATTTTAAAAATAATAAAATGCTCATCGTTTTTCGTACTGCATCGGTTTCCTGATACAAATTGGTCCGTCTTCTCGAGTTGTTTTTCCTTATTTCTTCCAACACTGTTGGCAAACAGATGGTGGTGTACCACTAAAAATTTACCGTCCTACGTTCCACTGAAAGCACTGTGGCCACATGACCGGTTAAACCCAAAACAAAGAGATCATTTGCTTCGATGGGCTTCTTCCACGAACAACTTTTGTTGGAATTAGCACGTTTGGAAAGACTCATACGGTCGATTGCTATTTTGTTTCGGACTCGTATGCATAATAGATTCATGATTCGTCACCTGTGACGATGTTATACACTGCATTTGAAATGTATGTATTTATTGAGCATTCGTCAAATTATGTGGAATCCAACCGGAGCAAATTTATTTCTCGGCCAAATGAACATGCAATATCTTATTGATTGATGCAAGGAAGCCTCAATCTCACGGTACGTCAGACGTCGGTCTTGCTTTATCAGTTCACGCACAGCATCGATGTTTTACGGCAAAACGACCGAAGTTGGACGAACTTCACGAAATTCATCCTAGAGCGATCGGTGTCCGCGACTGAACTCTTGGTACCAGCGATTTGCAGTGGTTTTAGATGGTGCTTCATCACGAAAAGTCGAAACAAGTTGATTGAGACACTCTTGTCTCGATAATCTATGCCGAAACTCGTAAAAAATCATCGGGCGAAAATTGTTACGGATTAATTCCATTTTTTGACCGAGATTAATTTTTCAACACACTGTAATTACAACAATTAGTGCTTCCGAACGTGATTGTTCGGAAATTGTCATTTTCTCGTCCTTTGAATTTTCCCACCCTAACATGGTCGAATGGTGATTAAATTGCGACATGTTCCCGAAGCTACGATGGTACTCTATTATTTCCATGAAACACATTCCATTCTGAACCGTGTAAGTCGGGTTTAGGGAGAAAAAACTGTTTAAAATGTCACAACCATGGCCTGTCCTCCGTATCGAATTCAGGACTTCAGCAGTAATATCCGTCAAGGACGTGGCTTGAAAGAAGTTACCTGGATATATGTTCTAAGGGACATTTAGATTTACAATTCTACGCAAAAAAATTGGAGGAATATGCACGGCATGGTTATTGAACGGTCCACGAAGTCTGTCCAACAGTTTTGTCAGAATTTTGTACAATTTGAATTCGACTGTGGTGGCGCCATCTCCGGGGTTTCAATATAGTGGGTCATTTTGGTGTGGAGGGGGTAGTGGCAGTATTTACACCGGCAGAAGTCAAAATACGCATATGTATACGAAGGGGGAGTAGTTCCAATGCTAAGAAACGTTAACGAGTAAAGACTTCTCCGGATTCTTATAAATATTGTTGTTGCAAACTTAGAGGGCCACGGACAACCCAGAATGATTAGGGGTCTTACATAAAAAAGTTAACATATTTCCACACCCGGCTGGATCTTTTGATTTATTCTTCCAGGTGGTAACAACATAATGGCGCAGCGATTCCTTAACCTTCTCTTTCGAATGAAGTTTTAATCGCCATATTCGTCGATGTACTTCGAGTACGTCTTAGAATGCATTTTCCAGAATCCTAGCCAGCGTAATCGCGTTATTTTACTTAGGCCGGATTCAGTTCATACAGGTAGACAGTGATTTTTTAGTTGCATGAGAAATATCGATATCGATAATTATGGTTTCATAACTGAGAATGTCAAACTGTGCTGCAACAACGCCTTCATATTGTGGACATTTACTTTGAGAAAAATACATCTGTTCGCGAAGTTCATAGAGCAATTTCATCAAAGAATTATGTTTAGTGATGAAGCTCATTTCTAGTTAAATGACTACATCAATGAGCAAAAATGCCGTATTTGGAGCGAGAACAATCCTCAGGCGTTAACGAATCACCATTAATAATTGTTTTCCCATTACTTCCCATGAAGGGATTGGGGAGTGCTTCTTACAACCAGTGAGGTATGAGCTTTCAAGTTTTATACTCACTGATTGGGACCTACAGTTTTACACCGGTTCCGAACGGTATTTTGAGAAGCTTTTTCATGGCTAAATACTCAATAGTGTCGCCGTCACTATGCGAGGTGGCCGCCGTCGAAAGAAATTGAAAGTGGTCAGAGCAGGGATCGAACCCAGGATCTCATGTACAAGAGACGCGCACCCTACCCATTGCACCACCGACGGCCACAATCACCATTACATACATTAAAATCGATTTTTTGGTGCGTTACGATGAATAGCGAGCGCTATTGAGCCAGGCGGACTAAACTTTTGTTTCCAAAAATTAATCAGATACACATCAAAAATATATGGATCCAACAAGATGGAGCAACTTGCCATAGAGCGCGTTTAAAGATAGATTTATTGCAAAATGAATTTGGTGAAAACTTTATTTCCAGAAGTGGTCTTGTTCACTGGCCCCCACGCTTGTGCGATTTAACGCCTCTGTGTACCATTTTATAGCGCTATGTTAAGGCATTGCTTTATGCCGAGAAACCAGCAACTCTTTAAGCATTAAAAGCCAATATTCAAGCCACCATTTACGCCATACGGCCCGAATTATTGGAAGGGTGGTCTTAAATTGGACTGATGGAATGGACCATGAAACTCATAGCCGCGGCGGACATATGTCGGAAATCTTATTCAAAAATAAATACCACAAAACTATGTACCATATTATAAGAACAAAATATTCAATCCAACAACATTTCTGTCTTGTATTATCATTTTTAGTTCTCACACGCTGAAAAAAGGCCTCACTAACATAATCACCCAAAACATATGCTGCAGAAACCATGTGTATATTTGGAACACACGTCAAACATTTATATTTTTGCAAGGCCCAAACTCCAGTGTATTTAAATGCAAACATTAGCATGTTTACTGACAAATATGTATGGTTTTAAGTGGAAAAATATACGTGTTTCATCCCAAACATCCATATACTTACGTGGAAGCATTCGCGTGATTCCCACAAACCTCCGTATACTAACGTGGAAACATATGCGTATTTTCTCGCAAACATAATAGTATTTATAAACGAATTATTCTTTCTTTCTTTATTTATTATTATTATAATAAATATTTAATACAACAAATTAGAATAGTTAAAACTAGCCTTTTTACTTTTACGTGCCTTAATTTTTTATGAAATGAGAATCTGCTGCTCTTTTGCTTCTCCTTCCTTTGTTGTCTCTCACGTTGTTGTTTTCAGAAGGTTTCAACTATGCCTTGGTTATCACTATGCGTTGGTACACAAACATGATATTTATATACAACTCTAGTTCATGCAAGGCAAGTCTGTATTAATTACTTGTGTTTTGTTTTATATTTCACATATGGTCCGGCATTCCGATTTTTTCATTTGAGGCTCGGGTAGAGAAAGGTATTCACTGCCCTTTCCAGTTTCTTTCCACAAAATCGTTTCTCACTTTGGTAGCACACATAAATATATGCGAAACATGTACACAAAAGCCAAAGCAGCATCACAAACCATTTAACCGTCCGAGCATTTGTTTATTCTTTTTTCACTGATCAAGCGCTTTTGATTTCCTCTGACAGATGAACCACTGACGACTGAATGCATAAAATTAAAACGCAGTTCATCAGCCAAAATAAGAAACACTGACTTCATATGGAATTTGCATGCTGATTCGGGAATATTTATGAATCACTCACTGAGAGAATAATACATAATAATAATCGTTGCCCCCCTTTTATTCTCTTGCTCTCGAGAGACCATAAACAGTGCAACAAACACGGATGTATTTATATCACAAACGCAAATATATTTGGGTCGCAAATGTTACAACATATTAATTATTGTGGCTCAAACATGTAATATTTAATGGCAAACACAATGCGTTTGGGCACAAGTATATTATATTTGCGACAAGCTCCAAGCACATGTTATATTTGCATCCAAACTACAAAAAACTTCAGATTTTTCAGCGTGCATGCTGCTAAAAAACACATGATAGTTGTTCCTACGTCGTGTATATGAAGCCTGGTCTAGCTAAAACTTTGTTTTTCGAGAAAGAGCTTTATCTGTGAAGTGCTTGGATATCTCAAAATAACACATGTTCGATAGCACAGTTCTCCGTTCGATTTCTAGGCTGATGGCAGTTCCCGGGTAAATAATTTCGTCCACTACTTCGAAGTCATAATGTTTCCCAATGTTCCATCTTTCATCCAACTGGATAGAAGCTCAGCTTGTTGAAACCAACCATAAATTTTGTATTGGTCGCATTTACAGCTAAACCCACTTTGTCGATTGAATTTTACATCAGTAGCATAGGCGAGCAGCGTGTGACTTTTTCTGTTGATGGCAATATTCATGTTGACTGCAGCTTTCCTCAATTTGATCTCAAAGCATATGGCTTCGCCTGGTATTAACTTTTACTGTAAGATCATTGACAATATTCATTGAGGATTTTGTGTCTGTAAGTTGCATTCTGCAAAGGCTTGTTAAAGTAGGAGGACGACAAAGCCCAGACATAGCACCGTAGAGTGTTCTCCGCCTCGGTCTATCAAAGGCAGACTTATAATCAACAAATGTAATCTTTAATCTTTTTCCGTAATCTTTACAGAAGGTGGGCTCTGGCCCATGAATGTTTGTTTCGACTTTTCACTTTAATGTAGAATTTTTGAGCTTCATTCTTCCTTATGTGGGTTTCAGTTTTCTCACTTTCGCGCTTTCTCCATTGCTCGTGAATAAACATCGCTGCGCCGCAGCAGACTCTTCAACTGGCTGACATGCGTGCATCGATCTTTTGATCAGTTGACCTGCCATCCGTTCATCATATCATGGTTTGTCTTTAAGAGGCTTTTCATAACCAAACACGGTCTCAGCAGCAGTATTCATAGAGTATTCAATGCATTTCCATTGTGCTTCAGGATCACTGGGTAGAAATGCTTTGTATGTGTCCGGTTTCGTACGACTTCCATTCTTCTAAACTATGTGTGAAGCTTTTCTGCAACTAGGTAGTGAACCGAATCGATATTAGTGCGTCAAATTGCACGTACTTCGATTGCACTGACACAGTGTCTTCAATCCATTACTAGGTAATCTTTCTGGGTTTTCGCTTGTCGATCAGGCGATACCCCACTAAAATTGTGTTTTTTTGGTGCGGCGAAATCTATCAGTCTTATTCCGCTGTCGGAATTGCTGGCATGCGGACGGAACTTACCAAACTTTAGTTGATAAATATTTTCGCTCTCGACTTTTGTATTAAAATCACAATAATCTTAATGTCATGGCCAGGGTGAGTGCTAAAAAGTCTCCTCTAGGGGCATTTAAACAAATTGACGAATTGTTAAAGTTTGTTCTGCGAATGCTGACTATACGCTCATTCAAGGAATTGAACCTAGAGACTAGTTGTGGATTGTATAATGCCAACTACAACTCCGCAATCAAATTCATGATTTCTCTCATGACAGTTGTATAGTTATCATTTCTTGTACATCCATATCTATCGCATTTCCAGGACAGTGCTAACGTCAGCCTTATAACTTGCGACGACGCACACAGAGGAGAGATTCGTTATCACAATTATATTTACAGCCAAATGAAATTTGGCGATTCCTTGGACTATCACATTATTGAGTTGTGAATACCAATAATTGTGTTCCGCATCATCAATTGTTGTGCATATCAATTGATTTTTAATACAATTTTGGAGAAAAAGCTTATGATTTCGGAGGATTGCCAGAAGGAGTTCGGTATAAAACCATTTCTGGAAAGTTCGGAGCACCAAAGTCATCAGTATGTACAATTAAAGAAATGACACGAGATCATGCAAATTGTACAACTAGATTGATAAACAACTTTAAAGAAGTGTGAGTTTCCTAAAATGGAGCCAAGCCTTTTTAAATGGTTTTCACCGCAGCGAAAAATAACATTCCTATCGGTGGAGTTATTTTAAAAGAAATGCTCTTGCAATGTCAGTGGTTGTTGGATGACGAAATTTAAAAAGCGATTTGGAGTATGGCTTCTCGAAGAATCTGGGCAAAAACTCTCGTGCGATTCTAAGTTGCAGTCTACACAAAACCGGTCGCTCCTCAAAGATTTTTTTTTTTACCAGATCTTTGTAAATTTGTTAGCCCTTTATATGACTTCAACAAAAATATTTTAATAATATCTTATTTGGACAAAACTGGATTATTTAAGTGTAAATTTTTCAATCTGGCGAATGAGGCGTGCAACATAAGATACGCTATTTCGAGCGTCCACTGCATATAAGTAGTATATATTACGTTATCACTTCCAGCGTTTGCAACAAATTTCGAAAAAATTAAAAATTTTCCAAAACTTTTTCTATTTATTTAAATACAAAAATTTTTGAATTAAAATTTTCCAAAACAATCGTTCGAATTTTTGGGAATAATTTTAGCCTGCGGCACTTCAGTTCCACGTTACATTCATTACACTCTAGGTAAGTAACAACAAAAATTTGTAATCCAGCCTTTATAACAAACTAACGCCCAAATCACATTCACTGCACTTGACATTTTTGACGTCACATAATGAACAAACTAACTACTTGCTGAAAGATTTTAGTACATTTTTCTGTACAAATGAACACGCGAAATACACAATTTAACAAAAATCACACGTCAGGTTCTTTATTTAGTCATGGGATAATGGCTAAATGGATAAAAAATTAGGAGAACGTGAAAGGGATTGATATGATCAGGCCCTAGAAAAAGGAAAAATTTTTGTTCTGACATATTTCATTTATGTATAAAGAAGTACCAAATAGAATTTTTGATTCAAGCGTTAATAACCAACAACAAAAGATGACATTTTAATAACTTTTTCGCATAAAATGTGTGGCTTAAACATTCTATTACTACTCTATGTGAACAAGAAACAATTTTTTGAATACAGTTTTTGTTTCCAAAATAAGTCGAGCGATATTCAAATCAATACGATGCTTCAAATCAATACTATATTTCAACTCTCAATACTATATTTCAACTCTGCGTATACTAATATAACAGGAGGATTTGTTGAATCTAGCATTCTGACCAAGTAAAGAACTTTAAAAATTAATCCGAAAAAATCACGATATTTTTTGAGGCATAAAAATATGTCTACGTTGCGTTGCGTCAGTTCAATATTGTATTTCAATACTATTTTTGGTGTGTTAACATCTATAGGCACGGGTAGGGCAATCTATCAAAGTGAACACATGCAAACAACACACAGCGTTAGCATCACATAAGTGGTTGTTGTATAACAATAGTCTCTGCCTGAAAATAACTATGATGTAGCGGCAGCGAGCAAACAAGCAGGTCGTCGTCGCCTAAGAGTATTGAATCAGTGTTAATATGTTGGCATAATTTGTGCCGATTTGGCACAATTTTTTTGTGGTTGGCACTTGTTTTTTGAAAAATTGAAAAATTGGCCGTTTAGCACAATTTCCTCAAAATTTTTGCAAATTTTTTCAATTTAAGTGTAATATTTTAGCACAATTTGTTTTGCAAACGGCATAATGTTTAGTGCTAACATTTTCTTAATTTAATTTTTTTTTTAAATCTATTGCTGTAATATTTATCGGTAGCTTGTGGTACAATTCCACATTTTAAGGTTCCTAAGATCACCATGTGGATTTATACGGCAATAGTCAGACCAATACATGACATCGTAGTTTGGTGGAGATCTCTCCAAAGAAATATATTCTGAATTCCTTGATGAGAATTCAAAGATCAGCACTGATTAGCGTTAGTGGGGCAATGGGCACGACGTCAGGCACTACACTTAGTGCTATCCTGAACATCTGTACTCCTGCTATCATGGCCGAATCGGCAGCCGAGACATGAGACATGTTGATATCGGGGCATTCCGGACACACTGAACTACTACACCGGATCAACTCTATTCGCGTAAAAACCGAATACACTATCCCCTACCTTCTACCAGCGACAAATCTAAGGACATCTATTCCGAACAGGAATAAATGGGAAAAGTCACTGGAAGGGGATACCAGTAGTATCAGGTTTTTCACTGATGGATCAAAGTTGGACGAGCAAGTAGGCTATGGGGTCCATTCACCGGAACTAAATGTAAATATCTTCTTCAAGGTGCCTGATCACTGTAGTGTATTTCAAGCGGAAATTACCGCCATACTGGAGGTGGCTGAACTACTGAAAAGTAGTGTCACAACCCTCCGGAGAATTTGTATCTACACGGACAGCCAGGCTGCCATAAAATCCCTGGAAACCACGTTTGCTACGTCCCTGACGGTGAAAGAGTGCCACTCATCACTTAGGGTGATGGCAGAGTATTTTGACATCAGGCTCATCTGGGTACCGGGATACAGCGACATTCCAGGCAATTGCGTAGCGAATGCGTCAGCTAGACAGGGTACTACTGCACAGGTTCTTCCGGCAAAAAAAAAGTGTTAGTTCGCCAATCTCTACCTGCCTTTGGCAGATCAGGCAGTGGGCCGATAATATATTCAAGGACAAGTTGAGACTTACTTCAACTTGCAAACAAGCCAGGGTCCTCTGGCCACAGGTGGACTGGAAGAGGACTAGGCAACTACTTAACTTGCCGAGAGGCAGGTTATCCACAATGATAGGAACACTTACGGGACATTGTCTTGTAGGAAAACGAGGTCTCCATTGTCTTGTAGGAAAACACGAAACTCCACTCTCTGTAGATGCTGCATTGAAGAGGACGAGGAAACGACCAAACACCTGGCTCTGGCAGGACTGAAAAGTAGGATATTCGGAACACATTTAGTTAGCACCGTAGCCCTACATGATATTCCTGTAGGTCTTATAGACAAATTCATTGAAAGGGCAAATTGGCTAGACGACTACTCAATAGTTGCTATAGAGGAATCTGCAGTTATCACAATGGGCATCTTTCGCCTAAGTGTGCTAGACAGCATGCTGTCTTGCAGTCTTTTCAACCAACCAACCAAGGTTCCTATGTAAGTGTATTTTTGGCAAAGCGACGGCTTCACAAAATAGTGCACAGTGTTTTTTATACATTATCCCACATCGAAAGGTCTAATATTTATTGTGTCAACTTGTTTGCATCAAATACGATTTGAGCACTGCTCTCTAGGATAAGTGGAACAAATTCCAAAGGAAATAATCTAAAACTTAGAAAGTTCTATTCGAAGCAGATTTAAAGAAATTGTTAAAAACAATGGATTATTTTCAAAGATTTATTTAAAATAATACTTCTTTTTAAGTTGAAGAGTTAAGGTATTACTAACCTGGCCAGCATCTCAATTTTTGCGCGACTATCCCGCTTTATGTGCGATTATCCCGCTTTTTTGGTGTCGCAGCCTGACTTGAATCTTTAATATCAAAATGATGATATAGAAACTAAAACGCTTTTAGCTATATATTTAGTATTATTTTAACTAAATACATGTATTTTTATTTAGATTTTTATTAAAAACCGAAAAAAAATCAGTTTTTTACCAATTGTGTCCCGATATTTGGTCGCAACCAGTTGGTCAGGTTAGATATAACAGCTGTTTAAATTTTCAAATGCAGATAAACACCCATTGACTTGCAGGTGACTTTGTGTGTTCTGGACACAGAATTACAAAAAGGCTAAAATGAAAATTTTAGCATAATGGTTTCGCAAACTGTATAATTTTTGAGGACATTTGGCATCATTTTGTAGTCAGTCTCTGGCAACATTGTATTGAATAGTATAGAGAACTCATGGAACGAATTGTATGACTCAAAAGCACTGGCCACGACTGGTGAGAGACGTGTTTCTCTCTTTTTGTCATAACTTGGTCCATTTATAATTTTGATGTGAAACATTGATGCCCTTTGAAACATTTATGATTTTTGTATTGTTTTATGTAACAACATTGTCGAAATGGTGTATTTATATTGAAATTTTTTATAAAGAGAATAATACTCGTTACTTCTCTTTTACTCAGACTCTTTACATGAGAGCGGAAAAAGAGTGCAATAAGTTCTCTATACTACTCAATACTTTTTGTCGTCGCTCTGTTTATGACAAAACAAAAACAATTATTTTAGTGAGCTAAATATTGCTTTTAATTCAGTTGTATGCCAGCATTCAAACAAGCAGGCTGTCATGTCAGTTAGCTAAATATTGCTTTATTAGCAGATGTAGGAAAAGAGAAAGTGCAGTAGCAAAAGGGCCTTCAGCACAAAAAAAAACAAAAGGTATTAACACAAAAGGGTATTAACACATCGCCTGTGAGTTCGAACACTCCTTGAATTTTTTTTATACTTATATTTCCACTCTGCACCTTTTATTTAGACCTTCTATTGTATCATTGTTATTTTTTGTTTAGTTATAAATACATATGCCAATAACAATCTTTTTAAACCCTGCATTTAAAATCAACTAACAGAATTAAAATTCTTAAAACAATTGCGCTATATTCAAAGAAACTGTATGAATTCGGCGCGTGAAACGTTTGTACTAGTTTACCTAAGCATTTAAGGTATTCTAAATGCAAGCGTACTCGAATCAAAAATAATATAATTTTAATTCTGTTTTATTGTCAAAATGTTTACTAAAACCAAGAAATTGTCACAGCCTCCATTGGGGATTATGTTCGTTCAGCATCGCGGACGTAGCCCCCAAGGCAATTTGAGGATTATGCCGATTTGAGCGTTATGTCCGTTGGGGGTTATGTCACGGCACTAGCAAAATCTACGTTGAAACAGGGTGCCTTTTGAATACCATATTCTGAAAGCCTGGCTCCTTGCGTACAACTATCTATCAGATGTTAAAACAAATCAGATGTTAAATCAATTATAATATTATTAGCACTTTTTCCAGTCTGTTCCACTGAGCGACGATTATTACGAGTACGTACATTTTTTACCCATCGTGTCCCGATGTATCTGAAAAAGACAGACAATTTTTTCTAACGTTCAGAGACAATTTCGGAGACAAAGAGGTAAATCTGAGTGCTGGTTTCAAAATAGTTCAAACGCTTCCACGAAATTGACAATTTCGGATTAAAATTGTCGACCGAAATTGAAATCGTTCAAACTGGCATATGAGCAATTTCGTTGCAAAATTTACAAATATTATCACGAGTCAAATATTCATATCTGGACACTACAACCAAAATTTTGTTGGGAAATGAAAGAAACCAATAAAATAATTGAATGGTGCATGAACTTTAACATGAATCACTGATTCTACCCAGTTTATTGTTTCTTATCACTAATCCCTGTCGATGGAGATTTAAAATTTCAATTTACAAATGTTTTGTTTAAATGTTTAATTTTTGGAACGAAGTTCCTAATCGCACGTAGCGGGACGGGGGCTAAATGAAAAAAATAACTTTTTTTAACACTATTATGCTACAACCCAGTATTACCAATATTTGGTAGTTTTGCTTTGGTTTGTGTCTAGACTAACATATGCTGGAAAATTTGTTGTTTATAGGGAAGTTTTCTAGTTTGAGCCTGTAACCAATATTTGGTATATATTGTAGTTTTGAACACCAAAAAAAGTATATTTAGAAAAGCTAAAGTGAAAAGGCACTTCTACATTTTCTTAAATAAGTGAATTTTCTTAAAAAAAATCTAAATTTTTTAAAAACAAAAATACAAAGTACCTTACATAAAGAAAATACCTCATCTCAAAGAAGTACATTACTGAAAAAGTAAATTTTCGTACAAAAACTACCTTTTCTTAAATAAAATTATTTTTTTTAAATAAGTACCTTTTTTAAAAAGGTAAATTTTCTTACAACAAATTGCCTTTTCTTAAAAAACTACTTTTACTTTAAAAGCCGCATTCACAATGCAAGCGACAGTTTCGTTTCTCATGCCACTCGTTCTCACACACAGAATTTCACATGTCTTTTCTTTTTTTTTTTACAACAATTTAGGTCAAATTTGTCGCTGAAGTTGGTCTATTTCTACTCCAGCAACATATTTGTTCGAATAAATAATATACTATTAAGCGGTAGATGGCGCTGTACTTCGAATTTAAGGCTCGTTCACAATGATAGCAACAAATTCAACAGGCGTTCACAATGCAAGCAACAAATTTGTTCGAATAAGTTCGAAAAAACAGCTGACTGGCAACTTTGTTTACATTATACAGCAGTATACATATTTGGGGATTGAAAACCATGGAGTATTGCAATACAAACGAAAAAGCAAACAGTAAAAAATAGAAAAATTAAATGTGAGGCACGGACCTCAGATTTGTACCACTACCCGGAGCAAAAAGTATTAAGTGTTTTTCTTTAGAAAACTTTTCAAATTTTTCTATAGAAGAGTCTTAAAATTTTTCTATAGAAAAGTTGTCAACAACGTTTGTTGCTCGGTTATATTTTAAAATGATAAAACCCATTCTTACACGCAAAGAAAACAACGTTTATTGCTCGGTTGCCGCAACAATACTTTGATTGATTTGTATAAATTTATTAATCACAACCGTTAATGTAGTTCTCGCAAATGTGTATCATGTTGCTGGAAACGAATTCTCGTTTGCATTAAACGCGTACAAAATTACATTTGCCGCAAATTTAAAAAACGCTCTGTACAAATTAGGCTATAATTAACTTAGGGGGGTAAAAAAAGCACTTAATATATCTGCTGGATATTTTTAGTTTTAAAAAGTTTTAAAATTTTTCTATAGAATTGTTTTAAAATTATTCTATAGAAATTTTTTGAAATTTTTCTATAGAAATATTCTCAAATTTTTCTATAGAAATATTTTCAAATTTTTCTTCAGAAATGTTTTCAAATTTTTCTATAGAAATGTTTAGAAACTTATGTTCCATAATATCCCAGCAAAAAAAGAGTATACCAAGAAGTAGAATTTGCACCACAACTCCTTGGTAAGATGTATTGCTAATTTAGGTGCAGAAGTAATTCTTTTAATATTGCGTTGTCCAATGCAGCACTACTTCTAGTTTGACTGTTTGGAAGTGCAGTTTATGCTAAAATTTTTAGGCTATATATCGTCCGCAAACGAGCAACACCAAAACTATTATTTCAACAATTTGTAAATTTCTTGTCATTTGAAACTTGGCAACAAGTGATATGCTATTGAAAAGTTCTGACTTTAAGCAACAACTTTAGGGTTTAACTAATTATTTTATTAATTGTCCTTTTATTAGTACTCCAAAAGTGTCTGTCAACAGGTGAAAAAGAAAGGAAATGAAAATTGATTTGAAAGAAAGTAAATACAAATTAAATACAAGTAATATATTTAGGCATCTTTGTACTTGTCCACTATCCCGTTAGCTCTTTAATAAATTTGCATCATAATACTCATAATGGATGTGATGCAAATGTAGATTTTTCGGAGTTGTAATTGATCAGCATCAAAACTGCATTAAATATGCACATAGTGTTGCAGAAGATGTACAAAAAACAATAACATCTACTAGAACTACTTCATTTTATTTTTGCTGGGATGTAGTGGCCTTGGACGGTTTCGATAAACCTGAAAATGTCAGTTTTTTTAAACTTTTTTCTTTTGTTTATCAATAAAATATGCGCGAACTACACTTACTACAAACAACTACACATTTCACATTTGCATCAGCTGATTTGTTCGAAAGCCAGCGACAGTGTTGTATTCTTGGTAATAAAAAATTATAATTATATGTGAAATTATTGTTATTGGCAGATTCTACAGATAATATTATTTATTAAAATGTTTGTTTTGATACAAAATGTTTACATTTTCATTCATACTTTCAAGTTTTAAAACAAAATTCGAAGTAGAGCGCCCCTAGCGGTCAGTAGAATAAACTGATTCGAACAAATTCCAATTTCACGAAAAACATGAGAGGGCATTATATGCAATACTGTGAGTGGGAACGAGAAGGCTTGAATTACAAATTCGTTGCTGCCATTGTGAACGCTACTTTAATTTTCAAACTTAAAAACATCAATGAAAATTGAAACCATTTGTGTTAAACGATGCATTGTAAACAGTAATTTTATCCATATATGTTTAAATACATTAAAATTTTTTAATATTCAACATACAAACCTGGGTGTGAAATTTATGACATTTGAATCATGATGCAACTAATAGAGGTGTTATAAGATAAACTTAAATTATTTGCTTTTTCTTCTGTTCATTACATGAAACAATCAAATTCAAATGACATACATTTGTGTTAACCTGGACAAGAAAGCACAATATATTTTATTGTCGCCTTCATATATTGGCCGTAATACTGGTATCACCTGTAAGAAGAAGCATATAGATTCGAAGTAAACTGTTGCTTACATTGCGAACGCCTATTGAAAATGTTGCTTGCATTGTGATTCCGACTAAAGAGTAAATTTTTCTTGTGAAACATAATAACTTTTCTTGAGTTAAGTACCTACTCTCAAAAATGTATCTATTCTTGAAAAAAGAACCAATTCTAAAATCATTCCCATTTCTTAAAAAACGCATTTTCTTAAAAAAATTACTTCTCTTTAAAAAAAAGTAAATTTTCTTACAAAATTTCATTATAATAAATCTACCTTTTCTTAAGAATAGAATAATACCTTTTCTTTTCTTGAGATAAGTAATATGTAAGTTTCTGAAAATAAGTACATTTTCTTAAAAAATAACCTTTTCCTAGAAAGATCACTACTTCTTCAAAAAGTACCTGTTCTTAAAAAAAGTACTTCTTTGTAAACAAAAATGCATACTCTTATGACTTTTTCTTACAAAAAGTACTTCTTCTTAAAAATAGTAAATTTTTAAAAAAAAAAACTTTAGCTTTTAATAAAAGAACTTCGTCTCTTTAAAAAATTCCCTTTTGTGGAAAATATAATACATATTCTTACAAAAAGGACCTAACAATATTGTTTTCTTAAAAAAAAAATACATTCTATAAAAAAAAAAGTTTATCATTTTACAAAAAGTATATTTTCTCACAGATCCATTTGAATTATCGTATTTTTCAACGGGCGCCTTAGGCATGTTGGAACTAACTAGTACATAATATATAGCGAAGGGAACTTCGTTCCAACCGGGTGTCCCCTGACCCCTTATGCAATTTTGTTGTCATTTTAGTAACCACGTTCACAGTGAACGAAGCCGACCTATAGTTATCGACGGCGTCGGAGAAACAAAAAAATGCATTGACAGAGGCAACTCAGTTTTTATTAAGTATGTTTTTGCCGCAGACGTTATATTTAGGCTCATCTCGTTGTCAGTAATTCAGGCCATTAGAATCAGCTTAGCGGATAATATCGGCTAGCCTTTTAACTCGAAACGAGCCTGAACGGCGGCGGCGGCGTGAACTTCAATAAATTATCTACGACGACGGCACACCGGCAAATTTTCTTCAGGCTCCGTTCTCGAAAATATATGCAAAAAATAGTACTTAGCTAATTTTGTGGAGTAAAAACTGGGTTGCATACAACAATTTCAAATCAATTTCAACGAAATTTTCGTAAATATCTCGATTTCGTAGCTGCCAAAATATAGGCGAAATTGAGCAATTTCAAGTCAATTTCAGCCCGAAGTGCGAAAGACTTAAATTTCGCGGCAGCATGAACAAGGCATAATACCGGTAATCGTGATTCATCAGTTTCAATTTTAAAAATCACAGACACCACTACGATTGAGATCTTGATCTGGTCACACGTAACTCACAAATTCGTGTCAAGGGTATGCCTCTATCTTGAATCGCTTCCGGCTACCCTGCATCCCAAAGTTATTAATCCAGAATTGGACGTCAATGCTAAAAAAAGATTTTGGTCGGAAATAGCGAAAACGTTTGGTCGAAACCGTTTCGGAAGTCTTTCCATGATATAATGGCAAACACTACTGAAAAAAGTAGCATTACGGGTTGATTGTTTGATCTGTAATAAAATAACTTCTGGTAACAGTACCTCCAAATTAATCACCCGATATTTAGATGTATTTCCCCTACAAAAATGACGCCCCTGACTAATTTTAATTCATATCATATTCCGGAGTACATACTTTCTTTCCCACACAAACAGCCGAAGACTCGTACATTATCCGCAATTGAAACATTATACGGTCTCGTAAGGATACAACACGCGGCCTAAACACAAAAATCTGCAGTGGAAGAAGTCACGAATGATTGAGAAGAGAAATGGAGAACTAAAACACACGAAACACAAATTATACAAAAAAAAAAAAAACCCATACATATACACTCACGTGTAGAAAAGCTCTTCCTTTATGATGGCAATTAAGAATAGCGTAGAAAGTCAGAAGAGTACGATAACGTTAAACAACAAGAAAATTGGCAAATTCGAATAGCAGAACTAACTCACACACACACACACGCAGTGCGGTGGACAGAAAGTCGTGTAAAGATTTTTATCTAAATTACCCAACGTGTGCCAGAAGTTAAGGAAGTTTTCATTGAATTTTGTGCAAAAGAAGGAAAGAATTAAATTAATAACAAGTGTTTTGTAGCAACTGCAAACGGAAATCATTAAGCAGATAAGGAATATCGTACTGTGCGATTTGCAAAATATTGATTCACTGCTAGCATTGAAAACGTGTGAAAAACATCAGGTTGTGCGTGAATTATTCTCCGTTTTTTTCTGTTTTTACCAAATATCAGAAATATATCTTGCAATTCGAAAAGCAATAGGCCAATCGAGCTTAAATTTATTAAAAAGTCTATAGTATCTGTAACTAAAACAACGATTAAAAGTGCTTTCATTACTAGTTGTAAAGTCCTTTACGTAAATGTTCCAACGTGAAACGTCACAATAGAAAATAAATCGAAGTATTTTCTTATTATAGAGTATACGTTCATGAATTTTTAATGTCAAATGTAAAATATTGATGTCATACGCCTGGAAATATTCAGCAAATATATAAAACATAACAAAAAGCCGGATAAATTCAAAGGTAAAGGAAAATAACGCAAATACACTGAGTGATGAGATTTACCCGAGCACAGGGAGTGTAGTGATAAGCGTCTGACAGTGGTGTGTGTGTGCATGAGAGAAGGAGAAAGAGAGATGGATTGAATGCGAAAACAGAGAAAATTTTAAATATTAAGTAAAGGCATTTTTCCAGGGATGTCAACTCTATTTTAATAATAAATCGCTGATATACAAAAGCCGAAAGATGAAATGCATTATATTAAACCAAAAACCAAAATTTTTATAAATCTATAATTTTAAAGGCGATGGCAACTGAATTAGCTAAATCGCATAGAACAGAAGTCTCTAATACTAAATTTATTCTACAAATAACATCTAAGCGAAGAAATTTTTGCCATTTTTAGAAAATACTGTTTTGTCTTTGGTATATAAATCAAAATGATACGGATTTTCTGTTCGAATTTTTCAAATTGTTTTCGAATATTTTTACGAGTGTTATTGGAACCGCTTAATAGTTTGTATATTGAACCCTCAATTGAAATACAAAAGTAATAAGATTAACATCTGTCTTTTGTTCCACACATTCCCATTTTGATAGATAATACTGTTGTTTCTCCCAATGTGTTATAAAGCGCACGATTATAAGGGATGCATTCCTCTTTTGTAAAAAATCAACATCTTAATAAAAACTCTCCCTTTCCGTACGCAATAGTATGGCTGCTTCCATTAAGCTATCGCCACTTACGACTTTCCAAATACAGTAGTAACTCGATTCTTGCACATACTTGATACTTGCACACCTCGGTTCTTGCAACATAGAAATATTTTTCATTACGCACTCAGTACTTGCGACATCCGAAAATTTTTAACTCGATACTTGCAACATTTTTGTATTAGAGCTCTATTACACGATGCCATTTCGTGCGGCGAAATTTTCCAGTTCTCTTTTAAAGTTTCTTCGTAATTCATCGAGCTATTTACACGTTGAATTATCATAATATCTATGCTTGCATTTTTTTTGACATTCTTCTTTGTTATTGTCTTGTATTTGTAAACGAATGTAATAACACACAAGTAACTAACAACACACACAACCATGAAATGTCAAAATCAAGAGAAAAACGGAAAATGCACATAGAGAAATTGAAAAAAATCCCTCGATACACAATACCATGGCACATCGTGCGATTTTTTCCTCATTCCTTACTTCTCTACACCTCTTGCCCTAGAACGAAAAGTGCCAGAACGAATTATAGCATCGTGTAATAGACCTCTTACTCTTACGTGCTGCTTTGTTTACGTTTTCTTAGACTGAATACATTTCGGGAAATCCCCGTTGTTTTATGCTGCTGATGAAACGTTGTAATTTGAATCAGTTTTAGCTGACTATTGAGAGGTGCGGTGTCATAAACAGATGTATGTGCCTTTTATTTTGTATGGGAAATTAATACTCGGTGCTTGTGACAACCTCGAAACTTGCACCGAGCCGGGTTTTCATTACGCGCAAGAATCTACTGTAAAGCGATCCATATTTAATACTACGAAATGTGGCAACATTTGCTGTAATGGGTGAAAAAAATGCGATACGGCAACACCATCGTAGCCAGTGCCAACAAATACATGGTAGCAGTAGATGTTGTTATAGCTGTGAGCAGCAACATCAGACATTTCATTTTCGTTCATTCGTTTCAGTTGACAAACTCTACACAAATATATACCAACACTATAAGAAAACCAACAAATTATATAAACAAAATACATATGATTTTGACAAGTGAAACGAAAAAAGACATGGAACAAATTACATCACGTATTTAAATGACTATACCTGATAGAAAATTCTACCATGAACAATATGTATAACATATACCGCGCGTTGTTGTGAACAATTTAGTCCCAATTTTGTTTTCAATCGGAAATAAAAATCTATCCTCCACATGTAGAGATATAAAAGTATACGTAGTCTTCCATTAAATAAAGTAATTTTAATGAACTTAAAATGTGCAAGCCATTTTGCAAATTTCTGTTTTTGGGGCTTTCCTTGTTGATAGCATTTTCATTCGCAAGAAATGATAACAAAATTTATCTAAGATATCTTTTTGTTGCCATTTCTTGAAATTGAACATGTTGCAACAGTGTCATTACAAAAATCGGATTTTAAGTGGGAAATTGAAATGACACTTATGGCCAGTTTTTCAGTCAGTGGTGATCTTTGTTTCTTAGTTAAATTGTGGTTAAACATCGATTTGTGTTGTTTAGTCATTGTTTAACTATGATTTAACCACCCAGTGTTCGTTGGTTAACTTTATAGTCAGAACCATATTATTTTGACAATCAAATTACTGACTGTCAAAGTGAAAAATGAAGATTGTATAAAATACATGTTTCAGATTTGCATATTTGTACACTAGATCTAGATCGTTAAATTGTTGCGCCTATATAGTTTTTACACATTTTTGTTAAAATGACTTCGATTTTATGCATATAAATATATATAATTCCATTTTGTTTGTTCCCCTTTGTTGTTTTGTATTTATCCCAAAACACACGTTTTTTCCAATAAGAATACAAGGGTTGCCATACTAGTTAACAATATGGCGACATACATTAACTCACCACTGAAAAACAAAATGCAAAGTTAACCTCTACTAAACATAGAATTAAGATTAAGTAATCCGATAGTTAACAACCCACTTAAAAACTGGCCATTAATATCGCTTAGCTGTTCCATTCAAATTAACCGACAATTAACTTTAACACACTTAATATTTTCTTACGATTCATTCTCTTTAGCGTTGATTTATTTGTCGTTAATGAGAGGAGGTACTTTATAAATTACTATAGCATTCACAATTCTCTGTACTTGACTTTGATTATTTTTGTTCGTAGCAACACAGAGTGACCCGTGTTGACTTTCATTATTTTTGTTCGTATCAACACAGAGTGACCCGAAATTTTACGCACTAGTTACTTATTGCCATTCCTGCACCATAGTGCAGTTGCGCCGTCTATTTTTCTATCCGTCCGCCAAAGTTCCTTAGCAGTTTCATCAACCGTTCGTGGTGAGATCGTTTATGTTAGATTTCTTACATGGGTATCCTACATGGTTGTTGCATAAAGAAAGTGGGTGCGAATTGTTTGCAGACTACATCAAGAGACTAAACGACAACTATTTTCGCAAGACTTATCACTCTTCTTATTCATTAATAAGAGACTGCTGCTAATTACATATATAAATAATCGTCCAAAATCGGTTGTTGTGCCTGAACTGGTATTGCAAGATTTACTCCCAAACGTGTAATACCGCGTGAACATTTGGCCGTAAGAAAAATTTGCAAGCGGCTGGTACTGCATAATTTGTCAATCTTTTAAAAAAGGGCTCGTGTAGATTGGTGCAAGAAAATGTTGAAAAATTCACTGACGGTGATTCAAGATACATCTATAAGATCAGGAGAGGCGGCGACGTATGGATCAACGCATATGAACCTGAAACTAAACAACAGCCGACTGTATGGGTCTTCCAAGACGAGCTAGATCCAACAAAAATTGTTCGCACATGAAGCATTTCGAACGTAATAGTGACCTGCTTTTTCGGCATAACTGATCATGTGGTCCATTAGGTCGGTCAGTTCTGAATAGTACACAAATATTTGTTTGCCAGCTGTTTTTAGCGAAGTAAGGAAACGTATCTCCAAAGAATAATCATCCACTATCACGACAGTGCTAGGTCCAACACATCAGCTCAAACAAACGCGTATTTGACCAGCAAAATCATTGGTTTTATGGATCATCCGTGGTCAAAATATTTTGATGCTTAAAGAATCAATTAATGCGCCCAAACCGCATCGGAGCTACCTCATCCAGAGTGGAAGAAGTGCTGCGAAAAAGTATATCCATGCAAAAAGTGTATTGCTCTTAATGCGGAATATTTGAAAAACAATAAAACCAATTTCCAATATAAACAGCCAAGTCGTATTTCACTTGAGCCAATTATATGTGTATTTGAAATTACAAAATTCTAGATTCAAGAGACTACAAATCAAATTTATTAGGTATTGAATAAATTCCCGTTAAGTTGAGTTTTGTTTAGCCCTAAAGGTGTGGTGATATAACCTAAATACTTGAGCAAAAGGGACCTGATGAAATTTAACATTTATCAAGTTAAATTTTAAATTTTAATCAACACGATGAACGTCGTTGATTACTTTCGTACTCACGTACATTATACAAATAATTGAAATAAAATATTAAACGTTACTTAACTTCGTACCGCATTTCTTTGTTTAAAAGGTGGTAACTCCCTAAAACAAAAATTATGGAGATAAATGGCTTTAGTTGAAATTCAAATACACAAGTAATTGAGTTGACAAATTTCGTGATTTATTTGCGAATTATTTTTGGAACGAAGGTCCTTAACGTACGTTGCGGGATGGGGGCTAAATGAAAAATATTAAACAACTTTTACTTTTAAACTATTATGCTACAACCCACTATTATAAACTATATTGTTTACTTTTGCTTTGGTTTGTGTCTAGACTAACTAGATTATATGTCTCACATATGTTGGTAAATTTCCTGTTTAATGGGGGTTTCCTAGGTGGAGCCTGTAACCTATATTTAGTATGTATATATATTGTAGTTTTGAACCCAATAAACAGTAAATTTAGAAAATTCGAAGTGAAAGAAGTAAAAAGAACATTCTTAAAAAAAGTAAATTTTCTCAAAAAAACACACCTATTAATATTCTTAAACAAAGTACATTTCTTAAAAAATACCTTACCTTAAAAAAGTACCTTTGGTTAAAAACAGTAAATTTTCTTTTCTTAAAAAAGGTTTTTTTTTAAATAAGTACCTTTTCTTAAAAATAACATTTTCATACAACAAATTGCCTTTTCTTAAAAAAATACATTTTCTTTAAAGAGTACCTTTTTCGAAACAAACAACTTTTCTTGATACAAGTACCTACTCTTCGAAATGTACATATTCTTGTAAAAAGGGCCAGTTATAAAAAAAATCCCATTTCTTAAAAAAAACATTTTTTCCAATGAAAATACCTTCTCTTAAAAAACTACATATTCTAACAAAATTAGTTTTCTTTAAAGTACCTTTTCTCAAAAATAAAATAATACCTTTTCTTTTCTTTTCTTGAGATAAGTAGCCTTTTTGAAAATAAGTAAACTTTATTAAAAAAAATAACCTTTATCTAAAAAGAATACTACTTCTTTAAAAAGTACCTGTTCTTAAAAAAGTACTTCTTTGTAAAAAAAATTGTTGCCTGTAAAGTCGGTTTTACGGGCGAAGATTTTACGTGACAACGTCTTTTTCTCGGTAGAATATTTATTGATATGAATATAATTAAATTGCACAATAGGAGTGCAATGAACTCACTTGCCCAATGAGTGTTAGAACTCACGGGCGATGTTTTAACATTTATTGAAACTTATGGTTTAGGAAAATAGAAGTAATTTCAACACCATCTAGGTACCTGTGCGATTTCTATGAACACATTATCAAATGTGACATTATAAACAATAAACATATCCTTTATTATAAAATATAAACATTTCTTTTATTATAAAAAATAAACATTTCTTTTATTAAAAACAAAAGAAAATAATTTACTAACCAAAAAGTATTTCAATTCATCATATTCGCATATCGTTTTTAAAGCCGACCGCAGCTCTCTGTTTCGTTTTGGCTACCTAATTCATATGAAAATTTCTACACACAAACATACACTACACATATCATAAAGCCAAAAAACAAAAAACAAAAAAAAACAAAAAATAATACCTTATCCAATGCAGACTGATCTAAATCAATATTCATACACACGCACATATATACGCACATACATACTTGCTCAGTCGTCATATATATGATGTGCCAAAAAACAAAAACACTCACACCACCGACCAACAGCCACTAGAAGCCAGCAAAGCAAATCGTTTCTGGCACACAAGTAAACACACACATCCGCACACACAGAATTATTTATTGAGTGGGAGAGAGACGCAAGGCATTCGGCGGGCCTCTCTCTCGTTCGGTGACTCATCGTAACGTTACCGGGCGTTACACTTTTTCATAAGTGACTCCCAGCCGCAACCTAATTTAAGACGTTGTCACGTCAAAAAATGCATACTCTTATGCATTTTTCTTACAGAAAGTACTTCTTCTTAAAAATTGTACCTTTTCTTAAAAAAACATTAGCTTGTAATAAAATAAGTAACTGTATTTAAAAAGTTACCTTTTCTGCTGGATTTTCATAATATCTATGAAATTTGCGAAAATCTTCAAGGATGAAAATATCTGTGGTCACAAACAATAACAGCCTAACTCGAGTTAAAACAAAATTGAAAATTTTTTTTGAGAAGACACCGTGCTCTAGTAAGCAGCTCTTTTTTTGTTAAGAAGTAAGTAAAAGAATTCGTTTCCTTGTCATCTGTAACAAAGTTATCACAGAAACTCCGACTCCTGATTTCCAGTAAATATTAAACTTTAAACAGCTCTCCCTGAAAAATTTTAGAATCGACGTAGGCTGTTATTGTTTGTGACCACAGATATAATGTTTCATAAAAATTTCGATAAATAGTTTAAATTGCAACGACTTATGAAAGGTTGTCGAATTGATTATCTATTTGTCGTTATTGAAGTTTTATTTAGCCACTTATTTCAAATGTCAGTACGATATCGTTGGGATGATAATCGGCATAAGTACGCCTCTGAGTTTTTATACACGGTAACAAGGTTTATGTTTAGTATTGAAATTTTGGCAATTGAGGTTCCGAACGGAGGAATAAAGACGGGCCCCAGAAAATAACACCCCAATTGCAAAATGAAAATGGGCCCCAAACCAATACACAGGTTACAAGACGAAATGTTGGGGTGTTATTTCGTACATTTGGGTTCCATTTTCGCTTACACTTTTTGGAGTGTTTTTTCATTATGAATGTGGGCCCCAATGAAAGTGGACCCCAATTATGTTTGGGGGAAATTTTTTAATTTTACTTGGGATCAGTATTCATGTTTTGGGGTGTTATTTCATAACTAAATTGGTGTGTAATTTCGTATGGCATAACATACGAAACATAACAACAAATGAAATTAGGCCCCAAATATTACTAAAAAGTAAATTTTAATAAACTATATTTTACTGTATTAGAAAGAATTGAAACAATTTTTTCCAAAAAAATTGCGCTTCAACACACGATCAACAACAATTTTAATAAACTCTATTTTAGTGTTTTAGAAAAAATTAAAAAAAATTTTCCCAAAAAAAAAATCGCGCGATTTTTTTGGGAAAAATTTATTGCCTGCGGCGCTTCAAAGCACGCTCAACAACATATTTAATAAACTATATTTTACTGTTTTAGAAAGAAATTAAAAAAAATTTTCCAAAAAAAGACGTCAAAAAAGGGGAGACAAATATTTGAAATAACATTTCTATTCTTATTTTGTTTAATGTTTCATAGAATATGTTTATGTGTGTATTGTATATTCATTCTGAAATTAATCAAATCGACGGATACAACAAAACCAATTTTTTTCTATTCGGGCCGATTTTCCTTGGGTGCAATTTCTATTCTTTAAAATTACATTTCAAGAAAATACACCCCAAAGAGGCAATGAAATCTTTCCCAAATTTTATCAGTATACAACAAACAATTATTTAGGGGTCCCCTTGCGCTTATTTGGGCCTTATTTTTAAACGGTTTAAAACAAAAAAACCAAAGCCGCCCCCACTAAAATATTTGGGGTCGTGCTTCACAAATTTATGGGTCCCTTCATCATTGCTTGGGATGCTAATTCATTTTGAAATTTGGTGCCCACCTTCATAATGAAAACAAACCCTAAATTTGGGGCCCATTTTCATTTTGAAATTGGGGTGTTATTTCCTGGGGCCGCCATTCCGCACTATATCCAAATTTTGAATTTGCCGCAAACATTTTTTTAATTTTTGTACGCGTTCACTAAAATGATATTCCTCCATGCGTACTACGGATAAGAAATTTTTAAATTTTATTAAAAGTATTGAATTTTAGAAAAAAGTGCTAAGATTTTACGGAGAAGAATTTTACGGAAATTAAATAACAATGACTGTTCATTTATTTTTGTAGATTTTCTTATGAGGTACGGCCTACAAATAGTAGGACAGCCCAATTCCTTTTATTATATCTGATACAAATTGGCCAAGAGAGGAAATAATTTGAGATACTGGGAATATATTTTTGAAGTCAATGGTTGTAATAGTCATGCCCCTACTTTTTCCTCGAATGCATTTGTGATATACAGGTAGGAATAGTTTGGATACATGAGTATTATATTGTTCGTAGCGCCGACGCAAATGGGTTCTTTAACTAAACCTGTTTTGTTCCGATTTGCAAAGAATATTATTCACTGTTGCGATGACTGCTTTTTTTTTGTTCTTATTTAAATTTATGGCACATATTTTGTAGCAATACAGACAAAAAACTAGAAGCTAAAGTATTCCCCCATTTCTGCAAGTATATTTTTGAAAACGCTCAGTTCATTGATTGTGAGAATACATTTGTCTGTAGTGTGAAACTGCGTTTTTTTTTTTAAAGTGGAGACACATCGTTTTCCTTCCAAGTATATGGAATGAATCGCACCGGCTGTTCCTGTCAGCGTTGCAACTTTACTCCTGTTTGCCATTAATATTATTGTTAACACAGAAATTATATTCCTACTTGGTAAAATTATTCACTTATAATTGTAATTTAATATTAATCGTAAATAGTATTTAAAAATCGCTAAAACTCCTATATCATTTCATGGCGTAGTCATTGCTCGTAGCACAACACTGGTATTACAAACTTAAAAGCTCTGAGGCGCAAAGCTTTCGCTCAAGCTACATTTGCAACAAAACTGAAATGACCTACCGCTACCAAAGAACTCTCACATGGAAAAACACCCTTCTGCTGTTACATTGAAAGGTTATTGACAGAAAAACGAAAAAGAAACATTGGTTAGTACGGATTTTCTTCAGTTTCCCTTTGTGCTACTTTACTTGTGTGTGGTAAATAGAATGACATAAAAAAGAAGAGACAACAAACAACGAATAACAAATAAATAGTTTTAAAAAGTGTTTACAAAAATCATTGGGAGAAAACAAAAGCCGACTAATTCATCAGCCAGACACGTCAGAAATATAAGTTGCAACTTATTGAGGGCCATCAGTAATCGTGCAAATCATCAAATCGTGCAAAAATCAATTGTGTGAATAAGTTCGAAATATTCATCTTTATTTTGAAGAGACGGCATTCAAATTTCTGCGATACTTGGTAATATTGTGATTTATAACAAATTAATATACAGAAATTTCATAATTGTGTGTTGGCAAGAAGTGTGATTATTACATTCCTTTATACAAGGAACTGCAGCCTACAAGAAATACATATAAACAAATTGTGGGAGCAACTGCGTCATCATTTGCCACTGTTTTATCAACAATACATATTAATATGTAAGTTTTAATATTGATGTTGTGTGTCTTTTGGAATTATTGTTTTACATCCTTCCATACCGATAGTTTGCTTAACCCCAAATCCAAGTATGAATATTTTTTCGTTTACCGGTATTTTTCAACAATTCCCCCTAAAATTGTGCCCCTTAAATTCACGGGAGTGTGTGGGAATTGTAGTTCATGCAAGATGGGAAGGATAGCCAATTGGGTGAATTCTGTTTCCAAACACCTGGCTTACGCTTGTAATGGGTGATCCATTTATAGGTAATGTTTTTTAAAAGAAACAAATCAATTTGATCAGACAATATTTATTATGATACAAATGAACCATTCCTTACAGTTGTTTTTTAAATATTACTACTGTCAAATGTTTGCATTAACTGCGGCTAATATGGACAATTCTTAGGTTACAGTTTCCGATGAATCGTTCGAGCATTTAGAGTTGTATTGGGCGAGAGAAATGTTGACTTCGAATATTGCGTATCTAATCGTCGGTGGTGCAATGGGTAGTGTGCGCGCCTCTTGTACAGGAGATCCTGGGTTCGATCCCTGCTCCAACCACCTTAAAATTTCTTTCGACGACGGTCACCTCGCTTAGTGACGGCGACACTATCGAGTATATAGCCATGAAAAAGCTTCTCAAAATACCGTTCGGAATCGGTGTAAAACTGTAGGTCCCAATCAGAGAGTGAAAACTGGAAAGCGCACAGCTCAGTGATTGTGAGAAGTTCTCCCCGGTCCCTTCATGGGATGTAATGGGAAACCATTTATTTTAATCGATTAACCATTTAATCGATTAACCATTGTTCAATTAATCGAACTATTTTTTGTACCATACATTTGCCCCAGTATTTTAAGCCCACTGATTTCGAGTAATAAATTAATCAAGTAATTTATACACTCTAAAAAATCTGTATTTGTTTGGTGTTTGGATGCAAAAGTAACGTGTTTGTAACTTGTGGCAAAAAAAGTATGCTTGTGTGCAAACATATTGTATTTGCTATTCAGTATCAAATGTTTGCGACATAATGCGTACAAAGTTATAAAGGCTGTTTCTGTCTCTGCACTTTTTCATTTTAAAATAAAAACAGGTATTTTTCAGATAGCTGTGATTTTTTGTTGGATTGTAAAGAAGTCATGTTCCGATTAAGGATGGAATGAAATATCCGTCAAAAGCCCCCACGGCTCTGATCACAAGCCATTACCATTTTCGTGAAATTTTCCATGACTTTTTCACAGACCAGTGGGTGTATCTCACCGATGACGCGTTGTATCTCGGATTTGAGGTTTGGAATTGTTTCTAGTTTATTCTCATAAACCGGAGATATCCCAAAACACCACAGAAAGAAATCGCACGGCGTTAAATCGCATAATATTGGTGGCCAGTTGACATCAGAATTCCTTGAGATAATTTGCTCTGGAAATCATTTCTGCGTTAGATCGATAGTTTCTTACGCGGTGTGCCAGGTGGCGCCATCTTGCTGAAACCACATGTCGCCCAGACCCACACCGTCCAGTTGAGGCCAGAGAACTCCGTTATCATGATCCTGTAACGCGTGCCGTTCAAAATCCCTGCAATTTCGGCGTCATCTTCAAAAAAGTAAGGACCAACCACGCCGCCTGGCCAATATCCGCAACAGACAGTTGCTCGTTGTGGGTCCATTTGTTGGATTTGTCGGTTGTGGGTGCATGGATTGCATAAGAATTTTCTGACCCCCAAATTCGATAAATTTGTGTATTCACGAAGTCATTCAGATGAAAATGAGCTTCATCGGAAAGATTGATTTTTTTTTGAAAATTGGCATTGACTGCACTTGGCCCCATTTCCCAGTGAAAGGGCGAGCGCTTTCCAGTGTCTGCTGGTTTGAGCTCCTGACTAAGCTGAATTTTGTACGCATGAAGGTAGAGGTCGTTTGTTAAAATTCCCTGCGTAGTGCTTCGTGAAGTGGTTGAGAACGATGCCGAATTCATGTTATCGGCGACACTCTCGGTTACAGCAGCAATGTTTCCAAGAGGCCGACCAGGGCGTCGACCACATGCGCTTTCTTGTTCATAACCGACCCAGTTTCTTCCCATTTTTTTTACCACTCTTCGAATGGTTGACATATTAGGAGCATTTTCTAGACTGAAAAATATTCGAAGATTCCGAGCGGTCTCAGCATAACTTTCCAAATGTTTGTAATAAGTTTTTACAATTTTAACGCATTGTTATTGCGTAAAGCGCTCCATTTTTAGTAATCGAAATAAGCATATATGACAGCTGCCAAATTTCAGAGTTGCCACTTGCACAAAAAAAAATTACACTAAATTTAAAAATCTTACTGAGACGCCCTTTATATTTTTGTGACCCAAATGTAACTTTCATTGTTGAAAACTGCTCAAATCAAAAATGTGACAGACAATAGAGAAAAAAAGCAGCAGATCTTCAAGTCTCGAAAACCATGCTTGCAAACATGTACATGTTTCCTGCAAAATATTTTTTTTTTTTTTTAGCGTGTACCGAATAATCGAAAAAATCGAGAAACAATAATATTACGGTTGATATTATGTATCGGGTTTTTCAATAAGGGCGCTACAAAAGTTTTTTTAAATAAAACAAAACCGGGTTTAGATACCAATGAAATTCTTTATTCCTGTGAAAGTACGTTCGATGCCATTATGTATGGAACTCGATTTCTTTTGCATGACCAACACGGGCACGCTTGCGGAAGTCCAGACGCTGAACCCAATTTTCGACGGTTTGTGGCATTCGCTGTGTGGCTTGTGGAGCCGTCCTGTTGGAACCACATGTCCTACAAGTCCATATTATCTAATTGGGGCCAAAAATATTCGGTTATCACTGAACGGTAGCGATTCGCATTCACAGTAATTAGCCGGTCGTGATCATCACGGAAGAAGTACGGCCCAATGACGCTGCCGGCACATAAACCGTACCAAACCGTAATTTTTTTCGGGATGCAATGATGACTCATAGATTACGTGTGGATTACTGTCTGACCAATAACGCATATTTTGCTTATTGAGCCATTCAGCCAGAAATGAGCCTCATCGCTGATTGTTGAGGCCTTTTAAAGTTGAGGCTACTGACTCCAAATTTCGGTAGTAAATTTTAATAATTTCGACTCGTTGTTGGCTCGTATATCTTTCCATGGTGAAATGGCAAACCTTGCTGAAGAGAAATGTCAAAAGAGCGGGAAAAAATATGGCGTCGTTTGCTGTCCCTATCGATTTACTTTTGTAGCGTCTCTGTTGAAAAGCCCGTATATTGACAATGTTTTCTCTATTGCACCTGATAAAGAAGTATTTATTTTGTTGCCATGACAAACTAATAATGGGAAACTTTACTCTCCAGATTCGTTATGTAGGAAATGATATTTACTACCAATGTACAGTATGACATTATGTCGTTATTGGTTATACACAATCATACCACACGGCTAATCTAAGCTTAGACATTTAATGAGAAAAGTTTGGCATTCCATATAGTTTAATGAATTTATAATAATTGTTAACGTGGTTATAATTTATATTAAAAAAGTGTCATTATACCTGCTTTAAATTTAAATCTTTCTGTTAAATCAACTATTTCAGAGAGAAAAATTACTCGAATAACTTTAGTTATAGGGTAATTCCAAAAAAATTACACAAAATTCTGAATTTTCGAACCCGACCACTTTTGATTGGTATAAAATTTGGACAGAAGTTTCTCCTCGTCCATGCGAATTCTATGACACCAGAATTGATTCAAAATTCAAAATAGTTTTTATTTTATGGTTCGTTGAACTAGGTATTGTATGACAGTTTATGAAAAAAGGACCTGACGTAAAAATTGTATAACTTTGGAATGCGTTAATGGATTTCAAAAATGTTGGATATCCTTTTATAGCTTGCAATAACCGCTTTAATAATAGGCCATACAACAGTCATATCGTTGTAGTTCAATGATATTGCAAACTCCAAAGTATCCTTTATCCTTGAATACCCTGGCATAGGGTATCTTTAATTGTTGATTTCCCTCACCAAAAAGAAAGTCCATATTTGTCTCTACATCGTAGCCAAATTTCATAATGGGATCTCTATGGGATCAATGGATACATAAGGTTTGGTAAAAACTGCTCGAGTTTTGCTGTTTTAGTTTTTCAAGTGCTGACTACATATAATTAGCAAAAATTTGATTAGATGAATGCATGCCCGGCGATTGGAGTCTCAGTGCACTATGTCCCACATTTAAAAAAGGTCACCCGAGACTCTGTGCCAACTACCGTGGAATAAGCCTTTTATCCATAGCATATAAGGTTCTAGCAAGCATAATGTGCGAAAGAGTAAAACCAATTTTCCAAAGTGGCTTTAGGCCTGGAAAATCGACAACCGACCAGATTTTCACGCTACGCCAAATCCTGGAGAAGACCCACTAAAAACAAATCGACACCTATCATCTATTTGTCGATTATAAGGCGGCCTTCGATTGCCCGATACGGGGGAAACTGTACGAAGCAATACCTGAGGTTGGTATTCCTGCAAACTCATACACCTTTGCAGGATGACCCTGACGAACACCAAATCAGCAGCGAAAGTTGGTAAGGATCTTCCCGAACCTTTCGAAACTAAGCGAGGCCTCAGACAAGGTGACACCCTGTCGTGCGATCTCTTTAACATCTTAATAGAGATTATTCTGAGAAACGCTGCTATCAACATGAATAAAACCATCAGTGCAAAAGTCACATGCTGCTCGCGTATGCTGATGATATAGATAGATTTCATTGGGCGCACAATTAGAGAAGTTACTGCGGTGTTTTCGAGAATAGACAAGAAGTCAGCAAGAGTGGGTCTGCCGGTAAATGAGGACAAGACAAAATTAATGGTTTCAACGAGCGTGGCCTCCACGCGATTAGACCAAACCGTGAACGTTGACAACCGTTATAATTTCGAGGTGGTGGTCGAATTTATATACCTCGGATCTGCCGTGATCAAAAACAACAACGTCAGCCTTGAGATTAAGCGGAGAATTGTGCTTGCGAATAGATGTTATTTTGGGCTAAGCAAGCACTTTAGAGATAAAGCCCTCTCTCGAATAACAAAAGTCCAGCTGTACCAGACTCTCATTCAACCTGTCTTGCTTTATGGCGCAGAATCCTGGGTCCTATCGCAAGCAGACGAAACATCTGTAGGAGTCTTCGAGACAAAAATTCTCCGAAAAATGTATGGCCCTATAGTGCACAACGGCGAGTATCGGCGACGCATGAACCATGAGCTGTATGAGCTATATCCCGACATTGACATAGTTAAGCTGATCAAAATAACGCGATTGCGCTGGCTAGGCCATGTCAGTAGAACGGATGAAGACGGGTTTCGAAACCGATCTCGAAGGAAGACGAAAAATAGGAAGACCACGACTCCGCTAGAGGGATCAGGTTGACGAATCCCTGCATACACTTGGTATTGCCAACTGGAGACATAAAGCAAGAGATCGAACTGGTTGGCGAATTATGTTATCTTCGTTTTGTAAAGTCCCTCACCCCTCGGGGTTTTTCGTGACCGGATAAGTAAGTAAGTAAGTAGACTACGTATAACACAGTGTTACAAAAAATACTAAAGTAGAAATACGTGGGAAATACGTGTCGAGTGAAACAAGAATCTGCTTGCGAAATTTCCCAAACACCCACAAAGTCTTGAAATACCAGTTAAAAACCCGGTTTTGCGCACGTTTGCACAATTTTTACCCTGCAAGTTAGTTGATTATCCACCGATTTTCACTTTCTCACCGGATTTAGAAATAAGAAACATAGGCATTTCAAACTATTTATATGTTATTTAAGAAATTGTGAGAGGTCGGTGTGTATTTGTCCAGCAAATATGTATTTTTTAATTTTTTCGCCATTTTTCAACTTCGGCGACGATTTCACACATTATTTTATAAAGAAACCATAATAATCTTGAATTTATTCAAAAGGGACGTTTCCTGAGTGGTAAAACCCAAATTTTTTTTAAAAATCCGGTATTAATTGACTGAGTTATTGAAATTTTTATTAAATCAGTTTTTTTTAGGTATTCAACCTTTTCAGAATTTGGATCAAACATTTTAAATGCGTATGTGAGGGAAATATTCGCTAAAAATAAGCATTGGTTAGCAAATTTTTCGACTTGTGTAAGGGTGGGCACAATATTCAATATTTATTCGTCCAGAGTCGTGATACAAAGTGTACATGCGACAGGTCGTTTGAAAATCGCGTAAAAGGTGCCAAAAAAAGTAATATACAGATTAAACTTAGTTCGTGTGCCCTTTACAGACGCGCGAACAGCTCGACGGATTTTGATGAAATAGAGCATAGTTTGGATTATTTACAGCAGGTGGAACTGTTGCAGCTGTGCGTTAATTGGTAAACGAATTATCCGGTGTTTTAGGAATTTTTATTGAAATTATGTGCAGTTTTTGTGAAACTCCAGTTAACTTCTTCTAAGTACTTTTAGAAATTAAACCGAAAATATGAAACATACATTTTAATGATACTTGGGATTGAACGCAGTGCACCACATCAAAACTACTTATAGACCTCACAATTACACTTGAAATGCTTAACGAAGAATTGATTATGATTGATTGACATGTGTTAAGGTATCGTAAATAAAGCATTAATACAATTCGACGTAATTTATCGTGACCAACGAACGACATATTTTATGGGTATTTGATTGCAATGAATTGAGCTCATTTGTATAGTGGAATGCTATAAATTCAGTCTTCTGAATCCACATATTTATACCCTCACCCTGAGTCGTTATTGGGTCAGATTTTCATTAAAAAGGAGAGGGAGAAATAGTTTTGGAACGAAGTTCCTTAAGATGGGGGCTAAATGAAAAACTTTTAAACAAATTTTTTTTAAATACCCATTTTTATAAACTACTAGCTGGCCCGGCAAACGTTGTTTTGCCATGCAAATTCTTTTTAGAGACAATTTTAGTAGACAGTAATGAAAAAATTATTGTATGTGAGGATGTGGTGTATGGGTGGAAGGAGCATGGAGCGCTGTAAACTATGAAGAAATATAAAAAAAAAAATAAAACACGAAACATTTATATTTTCTCATTCAGTAATATTTATTCTTTAGAGATATTCGCATAAGAAACTTTTGATTATTTTTTTAATAACATCAGTCCTTTAACGCAATGGAGTGTACAATATTTTTTGTTAGCCCATCTTTAGCTAACACAAATAAACTGGATGGTTTACCCACTCGAGAACATGCCACGTATAACTGTCCGTGTGAAAAGCATTGTGTGCTCAAATCTAAGCCACAAACAGATAATGTTTGGCCTTGAGATTTGTTAATAGTGATTGCAAATGCCAATCTAATTGGAAATTGCAAACGTTTAAATTGAATGGGCGTATCTGTAGGTATAATAGGGATCCGTGGTACTAATATGTTTTCACCTTGGAATTTTCCATTTAAAATGCCAGCTTCGACAATGTTTTTCATTAATCTTTTAATAACCAATCGCGTGCCGTTGCACAACCGTGGTGGGTTTAAATTACGTAGCAAAATAACTGGAGATCCAACTTTTAACTGTAAATTATGCGGTGGCATGCCTGGTAAATCTAGTGAGTTTAAGAACTCTGCTGGATAATTAACAGCTTCGGCGTCATTACAAACTGTGTCAATCGATTTGTACGACACTAAGTCCCCAGGCAACAACTGTTGTATCTTGAAATTCAGTTCGTTGACGTCCACATTTTTTGGTGCTAAAATTGCTCTTTCAGACAGCCACTTATGATTATTGTATCGTATTTGTACATCGGGAAATATCTGTTCAATGAGAGCATCTTGCGAATCAACGATTGTGCAGAAATTGCTCGGTAATTTTATGCATCCTGCTGCATCTACAGCAACTTTTCCATCGCCGATTTCTAATAATTGTGTTGAGAATGTTTCAGCAGATGGATCTTGAAGCATTTGAACGCGCATATTTACTTTTAGTTGTAATTTTTCCACATTTCTCCACAGCGGTGATAATTTCAAGCAGGCGTTGATTTCATCAGCATACGTTGAACGTGGAATGACAGGAAGTGTTTGTCTGAAATCGCCTGAAAGAAGTAACAGAGTGCCGCCAAATAGTTTGTCATTGTTTTTGAAATCTTTCAATGACCTGTTCAACGCCTCAAGTGAATGTTTGTGTGCCATAGTGCATTCATCCCAGATTATAATTTTACACTGTTTCAGCACTGTGGCCATTGACGATTGTTTTTTTATGTTGCACACTGCTTCTGGGTTCTTTTGAATATTCAGTGGCAGCTTAAATGCTGAATGAGCTGTTCTGCCTCCGTCCAATAAAGTTGCCGCAATCCCAGACGATGCGACAGCCAATGCGATGCCATTATTGCCGCGTGCGCTGCTTACTTCTCTGCCAACACACACGGCCTGTGCATGAGAGCTTCAAGTATTTGTTGTTGTTTAAATGAGAGCACACACAACTTTTTTCGTCGTTTAATGACCATAAGGTTTCTCTTTCTCTCTTTCTCGTTCTTCTCACTAACATAAATACACAAAATAATTTGTAGTTGTGTGCGTGTGCCCATCGCTGATTTAAATTGATAACAAATATATAAAACAGCAAGGAGATTGAGAGTGGGCTCATGTGTGAGATGGTGACAGGCTTCGGTCTTATCTCTTCTCCGAGCTATTTATTGTGTGGGAAAAGAGACCGGGAGCCGCTTGGCGAGTAAAGAGGAGAAAATTAAGGGTGGTAAGAATTTTCCGATGCATTATCATAAAAAAAATAAAAAATAAAATGTTGTAAAAACATAAAAACGAAAATGTTTTTAAGAGTTGACCACCCTTAGGGAGCTTCCACAAATGATGTCATCGTATAAGGGGGGAGGGGGGTCTGTCAATTTGTGACAAAAATTTGTTTTCCATGGCACTTTTGTGACAGGAGGGGGGAGGGGGTCAAAAAATCACAAATAAACGTGACATCATTTATGGACGTTCCCTTATCACTTAGGGGCATCAAATATAGATAAGAACACAGAGAACGACCTACCAAATCTACGTTTAAAATTTCATCAAATTCGGTTAAGCCGTTTCGGAGGAGTTCGAACACAAAATCGTGACACGAATTTTTTATATATATAGATGTTGGTTACTGTTGGTTTGGTTTTGTTTAATGGGCAGTTTCATAGGTGGAGCATGTTCATTACATATTGTAGTTTTGAACCCAATAGAAAGTAAATGTAGAAAAGCCAAAGTGCAAGACTGGAGAATCCATGAAATACAATCTTGACCATGGAATTACATTTGGCAACACACTTACTCTTACACTCGTAATTTTGATTTGGTTTGTGTCTAGACTAACATATGGGGAGAAATTTCTTGTTTAATGGGAAGTTCTCTAGGTGGAGCCTGTTTATTACATATTGTAGTTTTAAACCGAATAAAAGTAAATTTAGAAAAAATTTAGTAAATTTAGTTTAAAAAAATAACAATAAGTGCGGTTTCTTAAAAAAAGTTAATTTTTTCAAAAAAATTCCTATTCATATTCTGAAACAGAGTACATTTTCTTAAAAAAATGCCTTATCTTAAAGAAGTACCTTTGCTTAAAAAAGTAAATTTTCTTACAAAAAGTATCTTGTTTTAAAAATAGTAATTTTTTTAAATAAGTACATTTTCTTGAAGAAGTACATTATCTTACAACAAATTGCCTTTTCTGAAAAAATTACATTTTCTTTAAAAAGTATCTTTTATGTAAAACAAAATAACTTTTCTTGAGATAAGTACCTGCTCTTCAAATTGTACTTGTTCTTGAAAAAACGACCAATTCTAAAATATATTCAAAAAAAAAACCATCTCATTTTCTTGGAAAAATTTAATTTTTTAAAAGTACCTTTTCTTAAAAATAAAATAATACCTTTTTTTCTTGAGATAAGTAGCCTTTCTGAAAATAAGTAATTTTTTTTAAAAAATAACCTTTTAATAAAAAGAGTACCACTTCTTTAAAAAGTACCTGTTCTTAAAAAAGTACTTTGTAAAAAAACTTATACTCCTATGGCTTTTTCTTACAGAAAGTACTTCTTCTTAAAATTAGTACCTTTTCTTAAAATTCATTAGCTTTTAATAAAAGAAGTACCTCTCATTGAAGAAAGGACCATTTCGGGAAAATATAATACATATTCTTACAAAAGGGACCTAAAAATAAACTTTTTTTTAAAACAATACATTCAATAAATAAAAAATTTCTTAAAATAAGTTTATTATTTCACAAAAAGTATCTTTTCTTAAAGATCCATTTAAATTATACTACTCATTAACAGGTGCCTTAGGCGTGTTGGAACTAACTAGTACATAATATATAGCGAAAGGAACTTCGTTCCAGCCAGGTGTCCCCTGACACCTCATGTAATTATTTTATCAAAGAGTGTACAGCCTAACAAAAATGCTAATTTGGTTGTTTTGGTTCGCATTTATTTGACAGCAAGAAAATATATAGAATGGCGGTCTCTGAAGACTCGACACCAGAGAATTATCTCTAAGTTGGAGTGACTTATGGCGACTGTCAGTTGTTGACAGTGATTGCGTTGATAATGACGGTCCGCGATACCTTGTACAGTGTTTAAGACAGCCAAGTCGGTTATGTCGCACTCAGGTATATATATTGAATACACTAGAACCTAGACGAACCTGTGGAGGCACACCACTCAGGACACCATGGGTCTAGTCGCCACGATGTGAGTGGAAGCGTTTTATAATGGTTCTTTTAACTGGGTACAATGTGCTCGGTAAGCTCAATGGTTCAGAAACCGCGAATGGGCAAAGATGGAGACACATTGGGTAAACCACCTCTCAGGATGATCTGGCTCTAGTCGACCAGATCAGCCAAAAATCTTTTACGATGGTACTGTAAAAACGGATGGTAAGCTCGTGGTGTCACACCACCACCACTCAGGATACCGTGTTCCTAGATGAACTTATATCGCTTTCCCCGCGAATGGCAGGGTTCTATAACAGACGATTTGGCAGCACCAGCGTTGAAAATTTTAAGGGACTAGACGACCTGGTGATGATGTAATCGTACAACAGTATAAAATTGTTCATGTACTTTTCATAATAAAATGCGCCTCGTAAGCCCCATGGAAGGTATGCTGGGGCCACCACTACTCAGAATACCGTGGAACTATTCGACCCGTTGGTACTGAAAGAGCTGTTGAAGATTTTCTTCATGTCGTACTTTCAGGAGTAGGATGGTAGGTTATTAGTTTCAACAGGATTGTGAATTGATAACAGAACTCAATTAAAACATACGAGTGTTTAATTAATTTTGTAACAAGTGCTCATTGGACACGTTTCTAAAACATATTTTGTTGCTGGCCTAGCTATAGGTTCACTGATGGGCAAATTCAAGTTCACCTATATTCAACAACGGAGTGTGGAGTGACAATAAATGTAACCATTATCCTGTTTGTAATGATCAAAATTGCCCAAATCTGTGGAGCACTATATGCCCAAAATCACGAAATAGTTTCGAAAGATTCGTTAAGATCCTTAACAACTTTCATTGCGGATTTGCTGATCGTCAAGGTCATCCTGTAAAGGCGTACGTGTTTTACAGGAATATCAAGCTCAGACATTGCTTCGATGAGTTTCTCTCGTATCGGGCTATCGAAGGCCAATGATGTTAACTTGTTTTTCGTGGCTCTTCTCCAGTATTTGGCGTTGGGTGAAAATCTTGTCAGTTTGCGATTTCCAGGCCTAAAGCCACACTGGTACGGCCAATCAAGTCAGCGATAATTGGTTTTAGTATTTCGCTCATTATACTTGATAGAACCTTATATGCTATGGATAAAAGGCCTGTTCCACGCGGGTCACCTTTTTGAAATATGGTACATATCATACTGACACTCCAATCACTTGGCATGCATTCTTCATCTAGCCAAATTTTGCTAATGACCTGCTCATGCACCTTCTCACCTCATCGCCGCCAGCATTAAACAGATCCGCCGGTAATCCATCGGCTCCTGCGGCTTTGTTGTACCTAAGCCGAGCAATAGATTTTCTGACCTCGCATTGGTTAAGAGGAGGGCAATCGACGTCGTCGTCCAAGTTGTGACCGATTGTGTCATCGTGATTGAATATATGATCCTCCATATTCGTCCGTCCTTGCATTTACAGAAGGGAGACCCTGAACCATGTCCATTAGTCGCATTTTTTATTTTTGGTAGAATTTTCGGGCTTCGTTCTTCCTTCTGTATGTCTCAATTTTCTCACTCTCGCGCTTTCTCCACTTCTGTTTCTTACGCCTAAAGAGACGATTTACCTACTTTCTTTTCTCCCTGCACCGCTCAGTCGCAGCTCGTGTTGCAACTGACTGAAGCATTGCCATGCGTGCAGAGAAATGCGACGCTCTGAAGCATAGAAATGCCGAGAAATGCGACGCTCTTCACCGTTCCATGGTTTGTTGCGTAGCGGTTTTTCAAAACCAAGTACGGGTGTTACGGCAGTTTTTATGGAGTTGGAAATGGTTTCCACTGCGCTTCAGGGTCGTCATCTGGAGGGGGTGGGTTCTGTGCCAAAAGTTGCCAGAGTTGCGAGTGCGAACCTTTGCTGCTATTAGGTAGTGATCAGAAACAATGTTGGCTCCTCTGATCGTTCGAACGTCCATTACACTGGAAGAGTTCTTTCCGTCAATTTGGTTTTTCGTTCTTAGATCAGGGGATACCCAAGTAGTCTTGTGGATGTCTTTATGCTAATGACAATATTTTTTACCGCAGTAAAGTCAGTCAGTCTCATATCGCTGTCGTAACTGTCAGAATGTATTACAATACTAACATGTACCAAAACTCCATATTAAAATTAAATATCCAAATTAATTTTAAAATCGCAAATACTATTGTATTTGCCTCGCTTTATACCCTCTATGATTTAATTATGGGAGCTAAAAAATGAACGTAACTTTCGGAACCGGTGTAAAACTGTAGGTCCCAATCAGTGAGTGTAAAACTAGAAAGCGCACATCTCACTGATTGTGAGAAGCTCTCCTCAATCCCTTCATGGGATGTTATGGGACACCATTTTTTTTTTATGAAAAATCTTAAGTAGTTGCCATTTTCTGCTTCGCATATTCGTGCTCCTTCCAAAACATTTTCCATTACCTTACGCGAAACTTTAGGTGTTGTGTTGTTGATTTAGTCGCGTGTTTTGCTTTTTATTTTCTGTATGGTGCTAGGCTTATTAATATAGACTTTTTCTTTCAAATAACCCCAAAGGAAACAGTGTGTACCGGATAAATTCGGTGAACGCAGAGGCCAACTAAAATCACCAAATATGTCGCGTAAAAAAGCCATTGTGTCCTTCGCTGTGTGCGCTGTGGCTCCATCTTATTGGAACCATACTTGCGGAAGGGTTTCCACAGCTGAGCTTAAACATTTCCCCAAAATTTACCGATATCGAACACCAGTGATGGAAACGGCGACAGCGTGTTCATTTTCCAAAAAAATGTGGGCCAATTATCCGACGAAACACCACACCGAACAGTACACTGAAGTGTGTGTAATTGTCGCTGTTGAACTACCCTCGGATTTTCCGTAGCTCATATGCTGCAGTTTTGCCTATTACCGAACCCATTTAATTGGAAATGGGCTTCGTCGCTCATAATTAAATTATGAATAAAATCATGATTTCTTCTTCTATTTGCCGGACAAAAATTGAATAATCAAGTCGTTGCTGGTAATCTCGCGGTGTCAATTCTTGGACAAGCTGAGTTTTGTATAGAAACATTCTTATTGAGTGCAAAATTCTCAGCAGCCACCTTCGTGACAGGCCAAGTTGTGTCGAAGATCTCCTGTTTGATGTTTCTTACCGAATACTCTCCTGCACACGTTCAATATTGTCATCCATGTGCAGCGTTCGTCGTTTGCCGACACCAGGAAGGTTCCTCACTGCCATTTTTCGCAATGACAACTACAAAGTTTTGAATTTGCATTTGCTCTAGCAATGCAAATGCAGGTTATGGAATCGGATGCCAATTATAATGATAAATGGGAATGGTTTGTTTGAATCATTATGAATTTTTTTGACTGCTGGCAATTCTATTTGTAAAGTATTTTATATTTATGTAGAGGTTTGTGGCTTCGATAGGTATTGTGTCATGATATTTTCAAAGTCATAAACCGGTACTGTATAAAATATTTGGAAACCGTAACTGCCAGATATAAAAGAAATGCTTTCCAAATTAGTGCAATTGCCAATGGTATTTATATTTTTTTGAATTTGCATTTTAAATGTAATTCAAATTAAACTACAAATTATAATTGTCATATAATTCATTTGCCCCATGTATGCGTACTGCCCCTTGTTTTCGAAAATTATAAACCGGACGGTTTAATGTTGACTCTGAGGGTCCAACCCGCACATTCAAATATCGATGATATGCACGCTGAGTCAAAACAATGGACCGTTGATTTCAGATATAAAGTTCAACAATTTGGGCACGTTATTCAATAGAGTACTGTTCCATTTTAAATTCCCCAAGTCTTCTTTACAAAATACTGAAAAGGAAAATTATAATAAAAATGTTGTAAGGAATTCAAACACATTAGTTCATTTTGCGCCACCTTGTATACAAAGTATGTGTCTATTAGTTATATGATTGTAATTTGTAAATAATTGAAATTATTTTTTCGCCAATTCCCCTGCACCAGATTTTTTTAACTTTTTAATAAAAATCTTTAGTTAAATTGTCAAAATTCATAAAATGTTAATATACAATTTTTGAATTCTGTCAATTAAACTACCAATTTTCGTCTTCAAAAAGTTACCAATTTTCGTCTTCAAAAAGTTATAGAATTGATAATGTTTGTTGTTTCACTAAAATGCTTGTATAAAATATTTTAATTTGTTATTATAAAATTGAAAATATTGTGGAAAGTGTTGAACAACATATTTACATATATTTAGATAAAACACTAAATGTACATAGTAAATTAATTTTTAAAATCAATCTTTCAGCTCTCAGTTATCTTGTAAAATGACTCACTGTAGTCGACTTTCTCCGTTGTTATGGTAACATTATTTATGCACGACTATCCAATATTTTCCATACACTTTATACCACTACAAGGGTAACTCTTAAGGCGACTCTACTCTTATTACGTTAATGTTCGTGACACTAGTGTATAATTTGCTGCTGTTTAACTTTCTCTCAGTGTAGCGTGTAGTCAACTTTGTGCTTATTATATTAATATTAATATCCAATCAATTTCTGTATAGTTTCTCTGTTTTCACTTCATTCGTTTCGTTCTCCAATCGTTTTGCTGGATACTTTGCTGGCAGTAAGCCTTTAGGCCAGACTTTATTAACCACTTTCTCCACATCAAAACTTAATAGTTAAGGATTGCAGCTGTTATTGTAATTGATGAACAAATGTTTCGATTGGATTACATTCAAACATGGATTTGTTATAATGAACATCACGTATAACTAACATTATCAGCTTTTTCTTTTCAAAATCCTTGTAACTATAAATGTGTGAGTGTTTTTAATGTTCGATACATATAAATATTTATGTGTTTGTAGTTAAGTTTTCTTTTTAATAGTTTTCGGTACGTAACTGTCCCTAAGTTAGGCCGCCTCAATATGGCTTTATACTATAAAAACTCTAAAAGATTTGATGTCTTAAAAAATTTTTCAGTATTTTTCTTGTTACGTATTATTTATAAAGGGTGATTGTTTTCGCGTGATGGAGAATTCTTAAACCAAATCGTGTAATGTTCTTCGCCGTTTTTAGGCTTCCGCTGTAAAGTAAAAATTGTTAATGTTGTCGGAAACTGCAGTTTACATAAACAGTGGTTCATTGGTGCTTTCCAATTTCCAATTGAAATTCAAGAAACATCAATTTTGTTTTGAAAATACCGATTGAAATGGTAAAATTCTGTTTGTAATTTAAAATAGATCCATTGCAATTTCATATTTATATTTAAAATTTAATCTACATCAATTGAAATTTTGAAAAATGTCCAACAAAAGTGTAAAAAAAATATATAATATATAAAAAATATATATAAAAAAATATATATAATAAATTGAAATTTAAAATGTATCAAATGATATTTAAAATGGTCAATTTAAATTTAAAAGGCATTAGTTTAAATTTAAAACACATCAGTTCAAATTGAGAAGACATCCATTGAATTTTAACAGAAATCATTAAAAATTTAAAGGACAAGAAATTTAACTTTAATTCGTTTATAAATTCAAAAATTGTTAACCGTTTTTATGAATTAGGGTTTTAAAGATTAATTTCATTCTTTTAAATGTCTATTGGTCTTTTTAAATTTCAATTGTTGTGTTTTAAATTACAACTAATGATTTTTAAATTTTAATTGATGTGATTTAAAACTCAAGCGATGTCATTTTAATTCCAATTATCAGCTTTTAATATTAAATTGAAGTCATTTACATTGCAATGGATGTCTTTTAAATTTCGATTGATGTATTTTGAATTTCAATTGATGTATTTTAAATATCAATTGATATCCTTTAAATTTTAAATGAAAAATTTAAAATTTTAATAAATTTAAATTTCAATTAATGATTTTTAAAATTCAAGCGGAATTTTTGAATTTGAAGTAACGTAGTTTAAATTTCAAAAGGAATTTTGGAATTAAATGAATGTTCTTAATGTCAAATGTAAATGGTCAACTGTAAATGAATGTCAAATGTAAATTTTTGCATAATATCCTCTATGAGGTTGTGGACCGCTTTCCACAATCAGCGAGCTGTGGTTCTTTATATACTCAATGGTTAAAGCAAAGTGATTACAATTTAGAAGGTCCAGGTATATGAACCATGCAAAACTTTGTTGTGGCCAACTGTAATTTCAGTTTCAATTTATGTCTTTGAAATTTCAATTGTTGAATTTTGAATTTCAATTGATGCATTTTAAATTTCAATTTATGTCATATAAATTCCTATTGATGTGTTCCATATTTTTCTCAAATTTAAATTTCAATTAATGGGTTTCGTTTAACTTTCGAGAAGTATTACTGAATCTCAATTGATGTGTTTTAAATTAAATTAAATTTAAATTAAATTTAAATTAAATTTAAATTAAATTTAAATTAAATTTAAATTAAATTTAAATTAAATTTAAATTAAATTTAAAATAAATTTAAATTTAAATTTAAAATAAATTTTGGAATTCAATTGATATTTTTAACGTCAATTGGAAATTATGGTAATTTTGCATAATATGCGCTAGAGTTTGGGGAGCGCTCTCCATAATCTTATATTTCTATTTATAGACTCAATGTTTGTGGCAACTAAATCCAAATTAGAAGAAGGGGTTAGGGGTGTGCCACACTGGAGAGATAATCTAACCGTTTGGAAACTTCCATTTAGTATTCAATTACTATAATTTTAATTTCAATTGATGTCTTTGACATTTCAATTGATGTGTTAAATATTCTCGTCAAATTTAGTTTTCATGTAGTGTTTTTTTTTTAAATTTCTAGCTTTATTTTTGAATTTCAGTTGGTGTATTTTAAGTTTCAAATGGAATTTTGGAATTCAATTGATGTTTACATTTCCAATTGAGATTGGGAAATGGTGCTGGTTTTTGCATAATATCCGAGTTTGGGGAGCGCCTTTCCATAATCAGCGAACTATGGTCCTTCTAATTATAGAATCAATGGTTGGGGGAAACCAAATCCAAATTAGAAGAGCCAGGTGGATGAACCCTGTGAAATTTGGATGTGGCCAGCTGGCGAGAAAATCGAACCGTTTAGGAACAACATTATAATATTTAATTGATGGAATTTAACTTGCAACTGATGTCATTTGTATCTCAATTAATGAATTTCGAACATCAATTGATACATTTTTAAATTCAATTGATGTCTTATAAAATACAATTGATGACTTTCATATTTTTTTTTTCAATTTTAAATTTCAATTCATAATTTTTAAACTTCAAGCGATAGTTGTGAATTTCAAGTGATGTATTTAAAATTTCGAATGATACTTCATCATTCAATCGACTTTTTTAATTTCGATTTCAAATGGTGTCGAATTATGCTAATATCCCCTAAGAGTTTGGAGAGCGCTTTCGACAATCAGAGAGCTGTGGTCCTTCTTTATGTGGACTCAATGGTTGGAGGAAACTAAATCCAAATTAGAAGAACCAGATGGATGAACCCTGCAAAAATTCGGTGTGGTCAACTGGAAAGAAAATCGAGCTGATAGGAAACAGTCTTTTAATATTTTATTGATGTAATTTTCATTGCAATTGATATCTTTGAAACTGTAATTCTTGTATTTTTAATTCCAATTGATAGATTTTAAATTTCAATTGATGTCCCTTAAATTTCAAATGATGTGTTTCATATTTTGTTCCGCAATTTTAAATTTCAATTAATTAATTAAATTTCAAGTGAAATATTTTTAATTTCCAATGCATTTTATAACACAGTGTGACACGAAAAAATATAACCAATATAACCATGATAAAAGACCAAAACAAAAACAAAAAAAAGCCCCGTGTCTCCCAGTTTTGTCCAATGTCCTGCACTTTTTTATGGCCCCCCCAATGATTTGGGGGCTCGGTGTCATTTTTGCAAAAAAAAGTGATCATTTTGTCAGGCTCATATCTTGCAAACCGTTCGGAATTTTGATTTACTTTCTGAGGGATATTTGTGGGTGTTATCATAAAGAACTAAAATTGGGAACATTTAAAATCAAAAAACTTCATTTTCAAGATGAAAATGATCACGTTTTTGCGAAAATGACACCAAGGCCCCTAAACTTTTGGGGCCCTTAAGTGCATAACTTTGGGCGAAACTGGGAGACACGGATCTTATTTTTTTGCTTGTATCACGTAGTGGTATCCATATGGTTATGCTTCCATGACTTAAAATATTATATACAGTGTAATTCAATTTAGGTTTTCAATTGTAAATAGTGTTGGTTATATCATAATATTCGGAGTAGCCAACTAGAGAGAATATCGAACCTTATGGAAACAGATATTACCTTTCCTGTGAAAGGGTCCTGGCCAAAACGCACTGTTAGTGGCCAATAAAAGTTAAAAATGAAAAGATATCACTAGTTTTATGACGATTTTGAATGAAAATGCTTTGGAAATATTTTCTGTCGGCTTCTACAAGAAACTCTAACAATCAAGTTGCATAATAAAATGAGAGATGTCTTCAATTCAATTCAATTTAGTTTTGGGTTTACAATCACTGATCTATACTTACATACATATTTGCACCAATTCTGAAAAACTAAATTTAAATTTAAATTTTTTTAATGAGCCTCTGCCTACTTCTGTCTATAATTTATACTATACTTACACGTCTTACACATTTTAATTAAACAAACAAATTAAACAAATTTCAACATATTCTTCCAACTGGCTCTATCCTTCGTCTTTTCTCACCAGTTGGTAACATCTACTCAGAATGCAGGTGCTATATATGCTGGCGGTTCCAACGACGTCGGTACTCGCCCTTTTCCTTAACAGGGCAATATATTCTACGGACAAATTTTCTCTCGAATACTCCCAGGTGTTTTTCATCCGCTTTCGGCGCCATATGTCAAGACAGGTAAAATGAGAGTCTGATATAGCTGGACTTTTGTCCGTCGAGAGAGGGCTTTGTTCCTAAACTGCTTGCTGAGCCCAAAATAGCATCTATTTGCAAGCACATTTCTTCTATTTATCTCCAGGCTGACGTTGTTATCCTTGTTCACGGCTGATCCAAGGTAGAACAATTTATCTACCACTTCAAAATTAAATGGGTTGTCAACGTTCGAGTGCGGAGCAAGTCGAGAGGTTTCTCTAGTCGTTGACACCATCAGTTTTGTCTGGCCCTCATTAACAGCAAGACCCATCTTCGCTGATTCCTTTTAGATTTTTGAAAATACTGCAGTAACCTCTCGCAAATTTCGCCCAATGATGTCTATGCCGTCAGCATACGCCAGCAACATATCCCTTTTAGCGTTGATGGTCTTGTCCGTATTTACTGCAGCTTTTCTCATTATTATCTTCATTAAGATGTTGAAGAGATTGCACGAAAGGGTGTCGCCTTGTCTCAGTCCTCGCTTGGTACAGAATGGTTCAGTGAGGTCTTTCCCACTTTCACTGCTGATTTGGTGCTGGTCAGCGTCATTCTACAGAGGCGGATCAGTTTAGCCGGAATCCCAAGTTCAGACATAGCTTCGTACTGGTTTCCCCGTATGGGACTATCGAAAGCAGCTTTATAATCGACAAAAAGGTGGTATGTATCGATTTGCTTTTCGTGGGTCTTTTCCAGGATTTGGCGTATCGTGAATATTGGGTCAGTCGTGGACTTGCCTGGTCTAAAACCACACTTAAGGTCCAATCAGGTTTTCAATAATTGGTCTTAGTTTTTCACATAATTCGCTCGACAAGACCTTATACGACTGATACCACGATAGTTGGAACATACACACGGATCACCCTTTTTGAATACAGGACATAATACACTGAGACTCCAATCGTCTGGTATAAATTCCCCCAGCCATATACCGCATATAAGTCGATGCATTTGGGCTAGCAGTCCTTCGCCGTCTGCTTAAAATATTTAACATTGGAACGGTAAGACCTCTGGGCTTCGTTTGGGTAATTTTGGAATGGTAAAATGTAGAGCTATTTTTTAATAGAAAAAAAATAGATGAGAAAATTGAGGTTTTGTGTACGTTCTTATGTTTTTGTCCAATTGTTTTTGAAAGCTCAGTATCTCGGGGATTTCACTTCTTTCAATGATTCTAAAAGGTCTCTTAAACGCCTTTCCATCAAGCGCAAAAACAAAAAATCTGACCACTGGTTCAGAAATTGGCAATTTTACCCTAGTACCCTCCGAACACCAATCCGATCATTTTCAAACCGCTGCCATTTCGCCCCCTTTTAATTTCGATGATAGTCGTAGATGGACATATTATCATGACATGAGTCAAGGAATACGCTGGTGAGATTTGTCCCGTCGTGACTGAACCGCCGTGTATATATACTGTGTAAAATTATTGCCGAATCATTTAGATTTTAAAGAAAGTCTTGAACTTGGATTAGGAGTTATCCAAATGTTTAGGTGTCTGCCTCAATGCAAATAAATATACAATACTCTGACTCCGACTCTGGCTACAGGGCACTGTTAGTAAGACGCTAAATATTCATTTGGTTGGAATCAAATTTGAAGGTGCTTTGGTCTTCTATATAAAAGTTGTTCCAGTACCCCGTGGTACCAAATAAAAATCCAAAAGAGGTACAAGTTTCTGTAGTACGTTTTTTTAAAATGAATTTGTATACTTTTTCCAAGAGATTTTGAGTTTCGCTGGAGATAAATCCCGTTCCAAAATCTGTTTTGCGGAACTTTAATGGCAATACAGATTTTGTAACGGGATTTATCTCCAGCGAATCTCAAAATCGACGTCGACAGAAGGGCAGCCCTCAAAGCCTTACACCCAAGAATCATCATATCACGAATGACGATGGACTGCTTCTTATCACTAACCCAAAATCAGGCGCACGAAATTACTCTCTGCTGGGTACTGGGACATATCAACATTCACGGCAACGAAATAGCAGACGAGTGCTCCAGAACGGGTTGCTTTGCGCGGGAAGACGCTACGACCCTGGAAGTGCATATTCAGTTCGTGGAACTGAGGAACCAAATCGACGAACTGGGGGTAACATTAACCAAGTCGAGATGGGAATCGGTACAGAACTGTAGGGTAGCTCGATCTCTTTGGCCGGCCATTGATGGAACACATACCAAAGGGCTGCTCTCCCTTGGAAAGAACACATTCAGTACTCTCATAGGAGTCATAACTGGACACTGCATGATAGGCCACATGGCTCAACTATAAAACTTCCATATGAAGACTTCTCCAGAAGTTGTTTAGATGAAGAAGAGGAGGAATCAGTGCAACACTTGCTTTGTTCATGTGGATCACTGCAAGAGTATTGTCTAGCTGTCCTAGGAGGCAGGCTCTTAGAAAACCCCAATGACCTAGCAGCAGCTCCATTTAAACCCCCCGTAAAATTCATAGAAAAATCTCGCTGGTTCAGCAGGGCAAAAGAGGACAACTGGGAAACATTTTTCGCTAGACTCTCACCTTTAACTTACCCTCTGTCCTACATTCTTCCTCTTCTCTGCAACTATTCCTTACTCCTTTCTCGTTTCAATTCTTTATAATGGAAGAACAACGGGACGAAATTACGGCCTCGGGTGAACTCGTTATTTATTTTTAAGTCAAATGACGGGCTTCCCTTTCAACGTAACCTAACCCAACCTTCCAAGATAAACAAATTATATGATTAATAATACGATGGGATTTCAAAAATCACTGAGTGTTTTTTTTATCAAATTTTCAGGTGCACGAAAACATTTGTTCTACATCTTAGGCTTTGCTAATACTATTATCATATTAACTATTTCGATGTTTGGAATTTACGACCAAACTTGGTTCTTGACTGTGCAATAAAAGGTATTTCGATATTAACATGTTTCACTTGCATATTACACCTAACCATATATTTCATATCGTTCGACTGACGTTCAGTCCTTTATACCCACAGTATTCCCACAAAGAATAAATATCGATACTCAAAAATTCATTTTCAAATTCAATCAACCCGAAATCATATTTTTTTAAATTGTTCAAGGATATTTGTTTTCAATTCCAACTTTTTTCTAACCATTATTTTTGTTTGTTAGTCTTCTACCCATCTTCTTATCGACGACTGACCCATCGTTTTTGTCCACAACCCACGCTAGCCTATCGATATCTGCCATTATATGTGAATGAAAAATATATAAAGTTTATCTGTTAACTATGACCCTTTTTATGTCATTCAATATTTGTTGTTCCATTTGGGTTTTATTGAACGTGATGTATTTTTCTATAGCAATTGCAAGAAAATAAAACTTTCTCTGCAAACCATTGTCAAAATTGTTTATAAAGAATTGCAAATATTGTTTTGGTATTTGTAGTAAGTTTGGACAAATGTTAGCAAATATATATTGTATATGAGTTTTATTGCCTTTTATTATAACTAAGATATTATCTTAGTCGAAGCCATTAAAGTTGCTTAAATACAGAATCATACGTAAAGAGATATCGGTGACACCATGCTTCAAATATTAAGAAATACCAAAATGTCACTTTAATAAACCGGTTCAAATTTAAGGGGCAAAATCATATTCTTTATAATTGCATTTGCTGCCGACCAACCTTCAATTGCTCGAATGTCACACGCTGAAAAATAACGGCCTCTGTAACATATTTTCCCAAACATATTCAGCAGAAATCATGTATATGTTTGGAACACACTTCAAACATTTATATGTTTGCAAGTCTTACACTCACTTGTATTTAAATGTAAACAGTATCATGTATACTGGCAAATACGTATGATTTTACGTGGAAACATACGCGTTCTTCATCCCAAACAACCATGTACTTATGTGGAAGCACTCGTGTGGTTCCCCAAACCTGCGCATACCTACGTGGTAAGATATGCGTATTTCCTCCCAAACATAATAATATTTAGAAACAAATTATTCTTTGATTTCAACATATAAGTAGTAAAATATAATTATTTTTATCAGTATAAATCCACATTTATAAATAATTAATAAAAACACTTGAAAGATTTAAAACTCCACTTTTTTACATTTACTAGCATTGTCTGCAATATTTGTATTATTTTCTTGAAATGAGAAACTGCTGTTCTTTTGATTCTCCTTTCCTTGTTATCTCTCACGTTTATGTTTTCAGAAGGTTTCAACTATGCGTTGGTTATCACTATTCGTTGGTACACAAACAATATATTTATATACAAATCTAGTTCATGCAAGGATTAATTCAAGAATGGATTAATTAATTCTGTTTTTTTATTATACTTATTTCACAAACGGTCCGCTGTTCCGATTTTCTCAGTAAAGGCTCGGACAGACAAGGGGCTTCACGTTGTTGCTCTTTTCAGTTTCCCTCCTCAAGATCGTTACTCAGTGTGGTGGCACGCATACATATACTTATATATACGATATACATACACAAAAACCAAAGCCACATCACAAACCATTTAACCGTCTGAGCCTTCGTTTATTCTTTTTTCACTGATCCTGCGCTTTTGATATCCTCTGTCCGATGAACCATTGACGAGTGAATGCATGCAACTAAAACGCAATTCAGCAGCCAAAATAAGAAACACTGACTTCATCTACAATTCACACGCACATTCAGGAATATTTATAAATCTCTGACTGAGAGAATAATGCAAAACTACAGACACAATCTTACAAGCTAGACTCTCTCGTTGTAGCTCTTTTATTCTCTTGTTCTAGAGAGAGCATTACCAGTGCAACAAACACATTTGTATTTGTACTACAAACACGGATATATTTGGGTCGCAAACACATATAACGGGGTTTTCAATAAGAGCGCTACAAAAGTTTTTTTTTAAATAAAACAAAACCGGTTTTAGATACCAATGAAATTCTTTATTCCTGCGAAAGTACGATCGATGCCATTATGAACGGAACTCGATTTCTTTTGCATGGCCACCACGGGCACGCTTGCAGAAGTCCAGACGCTGAACCCAATTTTCGACGGTTCTCAAGCATAAATCGGCCGATACTGCTGCAATTTCACGTTCGATATTCGTACGAAGTTCATCAATCGTCGCTGGCTTGTTGGCATAGACCATAGACTTGAAGTAGCCCCACTGGAAATAATCTAACGGCGTCAAATCGCACGACCGAGGCGGCCAATCGACTAGGCCATTTCGTGAGATAACACGTTCACCAATCTTGGTTTCCAATAAATTGATTGTGGCATTCGCTGTGTGGCTTGTGGCGCCGTCCTGTTGGAACCACATGTCCTCCAAGTCCATATTATCCAATTGGGGCCAAAAATATTCGGTTATCATTGAACGGTAGCGATTCGCATTCACAGTAATGTGCCGGTCTTGATCATCACGAAGAAGTACGGCCCAATGACGCCGCCGGCATATAAACCGCACCAAACCGTAATTTTTTCGGGATGCAATGATGACGCATGGATTACGTGTGGATTGCTGTCTGACCAATACGGCATATTTAGCTTATTGACGAAGCCATTCAGCCAGAAATGAGCCTTATCGCTGAAGATGATTTTCCGATGAAAATCCGAATCATTGTCAAGTTGTTGCTCAGCACAATTCATGAACATACGACGCTTATGGTGGTCAAGCGGCTTCAGTTCTTGCGTCAATTTGATCTTGTAAGGATGTAGGCCAAGATCTTTTCCCAAAATTCGCCACAACGACGTCACAGAGATGCCCGCCGCTTGGGAACGACGTGCGAGAGACACATTTGGGCTTTCTTGAACTGAAGCCTCAGCGGCAGCAATATTCTCGACACTACGGCACTTCTTTGTCTCACTGGCACGGGAACATTTTGTACTGTGCCTGTGAATTCAAATTTTTCCACTAGTCTGGTGTTGATCTGGTAGGACGATTATGACGACCATAAATTGGACGTAGCGCTCTTACAGTTGAGACCACTGACTCCAAATTTCGGTAGTAAATTTTAATAATTTCGACTCGTTGTTGGCTCGTGTATCTTTCCATGATGAAATGGCAAACCTTACTGAAGAGAAATGTCAAAAGAGCGGGAAAAAATATGGCGTCGTTTGCTGTCCCTATCGATTTACTTTTGTAGCGTCTCTGTTGAAAAACCCTTTATTATAACATATTAATCATTGTGTCTCAATCGTGTAATATTGAATATCAAACACAATGTGTTTGGACACAAGGATATTATACTTGCGACGAGCTCCAAACACACGTTATATTCGCAGTCAAACAACAACAAAAGACTTGGTTCTCAGCGTGCAGTTACTCCAGTACCAGAGTGCAAGTTCACGTAGGATTTTTTGTGGACGTACTTCACCACAGGAATTTTTTTATTTTTAACTAATGGGATAACATTTAAATAAATAACAGTATAAAATTTAGAAATTTGTGGTTAAATTATATTTAAAAATAAAATATATATTTTTCAATTTGTTATCACTTAAGGCCTATATATTTTTATATTATTTGTTTTATTATTTTTAAAATCACAGACTAAAGAATTAATTAGTAACAATTTTGTCCTTAACAGGCGTTTGAAGTCGGCGAGACCAGTGTAATTTAAAAGTAATTTGTTTTGGGATCTGTTCAAATATTATGCCCATAATCAACATGGGATTACACTGTGGACCATCCCACGGTAAAAAATTAGACATATCACATTAATAAGAAGAACAATCTATAGAAAAACACCGTATCAGATTATTTCAGTTAGTGGTGGATTTGAAAAGATGTCAATAGCCTACAATTAAGCCTGCCTCTGGTGAGGAAGTTCACAAAGTTCGAAACGATTGTGACAATTTGCATTAAAATCCTGCTTGTGACTGTTGACAATTGTATATTACATTAAATATAACTTCCAAGCTAAATTATGCTTTACTATTTCTAAAGACTAAAACGTCATAAAATGAGCCTTCTCTGTAAAAAGCGGGATTGAAATCCATTACATCGAAAACGGCATAATCTCGCAAAAAGTGGGATGATTGGTCAGGTTATGTATTATTCTCAATATCCGTTAAATGTCTCCCACGACTCCTCTGGCAACAAACGACACGCGAATCAAAATTTTCCATGACTTTTTGGCATAACTCGAGCCGTATATCATTTTTAAAGTGCATGAGTTCATTCTTCAGCTTTAGAATCATTTCGGGTTTATCGGCATAGACCGTACTTTTCGTGTAGCCCCAGAGAATGTGAAGTGAAATGGTGTCAAACCGCTAGATCTCTCCGCCCACTGGACCTGGTAGTTTCGTGAGATAATAAATCCTTGGAACTTCGTTTGCAATAGGGAATTTGTCTCATGCGCACACTGAAAGAAAATCTTTACATCAACTCGATGAAAAATTTCCATGAATTGTTCTTCATTGAAGTAATGACAAAAATTTGATCAATTCAATGAAAAAGTTCTTCAATTTGAAGGTCGTGCATTTCTTCGCTGCATTGAATTGATGATCTTTTTTACATCAATCTGTCATTTTAATTTAATAGTAGTATGGAATAAATAAAGGGGAAAAGAAAACAAGTAGTAGAATATTTAAAATAAATATGTAATAGAAAATAGTGCAATGCATATAGGAATAGTGCAATAGTGCAACAATATCCACTCTATGAACAGTTTTTACGTGGTCTTCCAACCTATTCTTGTGTATTTTTTTTACGAAGAAAAATTGCCCAAAGACGTCGGCTACTGATTAAAAAGCAATTTTTTACATCAGATTTATCACTTATTTACATCAAATTAATCAAACGGATATCGATGGTCTTTGAATGAAACCCGTTGTAACGTGGTTTTGTCTAGGGCTGAGGTAAGCTCAGCCATGTCCAGAGTCTTTCGTTAGGATCCACCAAACCTTTCGAAATAAGAGCAGAATAGTTTACCCTTTTTGGGGGGTTCGAATTCAGATTTTTTATTGATATTTAATTTACAAAGTAATTTGATTTACAGGAATAAGATCAAGTGCTTCACTCGGTGAGAACACTCCTCTTAGCCTGAGAACACTAGTCTTGGTTGACATTACTCTTCTGGGGGCACTTGTCTCGGCTTGAAAACAATCTTCTGGGGCACTTGTCTCGGCTTGACAACACCCTTCCGGGAATACTAGCTTTGGCTTGAGAAATCGTCTGGGGCAGATTGCGGATTGGTAGATTCTAAGGTGGTTTACATGGGAACAGTGAGCCGAAGCCCCTGTGTAGGAGCAGTGACCCGAAACTCCTGTGTAGGAAAAGTGAGCCGAAACTCCTGTGTAGGAACAGTTAGCCGAAACTCCTGTGTAGCAAATATATTTACACCGTCTTCACTAATGAACGGATCCCAAAATTTGCTCCCGTCCTTTGCAGAACTAGGGCCCCAGGCAAAATGCTATAATCTTGTCTGGTTGTTCGCTCGGAGGCGACGACTCGAGTTTAGTTTATCTTAACACTAAGTACCTTCGCTGTAATGACACAAATGAGAATTACATTCGAGAACTCATTATTGTGCGGCCATTAAAACCAGTTCCCTGTTAATATGTACATAACGTCGACAGAGCTTGTGTGTTGTCAGTGAGTGTGATTGGTCGCGGCGGTTGGTGCGACTGATGGATGTTGTGTTTGCTTAGGTGACGGTTAGACCAGGGTAGCATGCAGGTGGGAATGGCGGTGAGTGTACGGACGGATCATGACGTCAGTTTACACCGTAAGTAACATAAACCTTTTTTCAAAAGATTAAAGAAACATGTATACCTTTTCTAATAGTCAAGTGCGGCCGACGAAGTACCAAAATCCACGCCGAATAGTGACTCGCAGTTGGTGAATAGTATTTGCTTCAACGATATGTAGAAAATCCATCAACTGCAAGTTGTCCAAGAAACCAATTGGTAAATATACGGCGCTGCAAATGATGTCTAGGTTTCAGTTTCTGTGTCAATCGTCTTGTGTTAAGATCCACTGAACGATGCTGTATGAAACGTTCAATTGGCATGGCCCACAATATTTCCGGCCGAACGACGTATACGAAGCCGCACGAGTGTTGTCACGTTTGGCACCGTCCCAGGTTATTCGACTATCTGCACTAAAAGGCTGAAGGTTGAAGGTTGGCAAAAATGTTGAATCCGTAGCTGATCATTTTAGTGTAAATTGTTGGTACTTTTTGAGCAAAGGACGAAAAGGCCGCTTTAAACTTTGAAATAGAGCATTTGAATATTCTACGAAAATAATTCATGTCAAATTTCACTGAAGAATTCGCTGAATTCAATATTTATACTCGATTTTTAAATTTGTCTCGAACAGTATCTGAAAAAAAATTACAGCAGACAGTTGTCCGAGGCCTTCGGCCACGGACTGTCCCTGCAGGCTGTGTCAGAAACACGGCCATTAAGTTTAACGTAGAATACGCCATCCGATAAGACAGAAAACATATATAACAATAAATTCATTTGCTTATATTATTTATCATTTATTGTTATATATGTTTTCTGTCTTATCGGATGGCGTATTCTACGTTAAACTTAATGGCCGTGTCTCTGACACAGCCTGCAGGGACAGTCCGTGGCCGAAGGCCTCGGACAACTGTCTGCTGTAATTTTTATATTTACCAACGGCATTTGATTCAAGTCCGTTTAAAAAAAAAATATTATGTTCAATTTTTTTAAACTTAATTTAATTTATGTATTTTAATTAATATTTTTATTGAAATAAGTTCTGCGAATGTTGAGAGGGCCGCCCTAATATTAAAAAAGGTTTACCTTATCGAGTCTTCGCATTAGCATTCGAGCGTTGTGTGCAAGCTTTACGCTTTACAATTCAAAATTAATGTTACAACAGCTTTATTGAAGCTTTCGCAAAAAAGCTTTATTACGTTAGCTTACTGTTTGTTTCACTTTTTACTAGATACATGTTGCCAAGCAACATTAGCTTGCTGTTCGTTTCACCTTTTACTAGATACATGTTCCTAAGCAATGTTGAGCAACCAAAAACACTCAACCAAACACCACACATATGTTTGAGTGTATGTGTTTAAACAATTTTCATTTGAGAAATTAAAATACTAGAAATATATCAACCAATATGAAATGTATATCAAACGAAAGATAACATCTTCATTTACCTACAAAAAAAATTTTAAAAAAATTCATCTAGCCGTTTCCTCAAATTCAATGAAATAAAGATTACAACAATAAAAACCTGACATGACTCCTCATACCGTAAGGTAAGACGAATTCTACGTCAAAAAATTCAAACTTGCCACGCCCATAAATTTTTTTTAGCTACACAGCGGTCTAAATATTTGGGGTTTGACTATACTCACCTAGTGTCGTCCACCTCCAAAATTGGTGTTGCAGAGTGTAATCTTTAAATGTCTACTTAACAGGAGATCATCGGGGACATTCCCACGCCCATTCTGGTACCTCCCTTTCCAAGCTTTTTTGCGTCTGGTTGTTTGGCACGAGAAGTCCTCAAAACCGAACCAATCTTTATGCAATTTTGTACTGGACAGTATTTAGTCAAATGCCACTCTCCTGCGGAAAATGAGCGGTTTTGCCACACCCGTTCTGGTAACTCCCATACACAAGTTGGGCCGATGACCGCTTGATCGACGCGATAACTCTCATGAACCACAACCGATCTTAATTAAATTCGGTATTAGGCAATATTGGTAAATCAGACTAAATGCAAACAAAATCTCATTTGAATTGAGATGCATTTTCCAATATTATCATTCCAAACAACCGCTGTTGAAGATCTGCGGCTAGATCTGAATTAGCTATACGGTTTGCTAGGAATCATAGGAATACATTTGCGAAACTCTTTTATAAAAACTATATCTCTATTAATAGAGCTAAGAATGGGCTCGAGCTTGAATAGTAAAATTAAAATGTAAAAATGTCTGTGCCAATTTAATATTGAATCGGAACATTTGTACAATGTTTACACCACCATATTGGATCCACCGTTCTGAGTTTTATTATCTTCAAAATTGTCAACTGCAAAAATACAAGGATACATTTGTATAACCATCTATGTATAATACTACTAGCCTTTAGGAAGTATTAACCTCAGCATTACTTCTTTATCTAAATAACCAATCCACTTACATTTCTAATAACAGCATTACACTGAAAAAATTAAATTCATAAAAATTTATATTATCTGTTCATAAACTTTTTTTCATTCATTTCATGAACAATTTCTATAATCTACTGAATAGTTCTGTAAATTAAATAAATCCGGAAATTTTTTCATAAATTTGTTTACACAAACACAACATTTTCTTCTCAGACGTTTCCTGGTTTGGAAATGTTTGTGATCATTTATGTACCTAAGAATTCTCATTGCATTTAGAGTTTTCATTACATATAACTTAATGATTGTTTCAATGGCATCAATCCAAACAACTGCCGATGAGCGTTTGCACCTTCACTAAATTTGAGGAACTTTTTCTGAAAATATCAAATTAAGAAAAAGTTAATTCTATTAGTAACAACTCCAAAGATTTTGAACCTTTGGACAAAAAGAAAATCTATCAAAAATTCATTAGAATTATGATTAACGATTATGTACGATTCGATGAAAAGGCAACCAGAGAACAGTTTTATTAAATATCTCAATGTTTCTATTAAGATTTATGAAAATTTCAGAGAATTTTAATGAATAATTTTCATAAAATTGATGTTTTATGCAACATGATTCATAATTTTAATGAATTTATTCTTCGGTTGCTTTTTTATGACAAAGTTCATTACGAAGATGTACTTTTTCATTAAAAATTTGTACCTTTATTTTGAGTTCATGCAACAGAGTTGGGGTTTTTGCCTTGAAGTAGTTAATTGCTTCACCAAATAATTAAAATAAATGGATAAAATCATATCCATGAAATACCGACCGCTATATAACTGCACGGTTTTTTGTACGGGGATCAAAATTGTCGTTTTAATGCCCGATTCTGTGCGCAAAAAAATAAATAATGACTTGGAAATATTTTATTAAGCAACATCATCTGATCACAATAGCTTTGGAATGGAAATTTAAAAAGCGCTAAAGAAATATGTAGAAAATTATGGTATCAGATTCTCGTCGTTGACAACTCTGAGAGAAAATCATTGTGCTCTAAATTTACAGACATTTAAATTTGTCGCTCAATAGCTGTGGATTTTTGTAAATTTTTCTGATAATTCATAAAAGAGGGGGAAAATAACCGCTTAAAACGTTAAATAAACCACTCAAATGCACGCTGATAAATCTGTAGTAATTTGTTGTTTGGATGCAAATATAACATGTGTTTGGAGCTCGCCGTATATAACGGGTCCGCCAAATAACTTTTTTTTTTTTGAAAATGCTATAAAAAAAAACTACTGAATATTTTCTCAAATTCCTTTTTTTATTTGAAAGTACGATCCTTCCGGTTAATAATGGAAAACAATTTCATTCAAATGGCTGCCTCGGCTGGCCATGCAGTAGCCTACACGATCGGTCCAACTTTTAAGCACATTATCGATTGTGTGCACCTGTATTTCACCAATGGCTTCACGAATATTGTCCTTTAATGCGTCAATTATCTCTGGCTGATCGGCGTAATACTTATCTTTGAGGGTACCCTATAAATAATAGTCCAACGGTGTCAAATCGCAGCTCCGAGGTGGCCAAACGACATCAGCTCTGCGGCTGATAATGCGATCTTCAAAAACAGGGCGCAAAACATCGAGTGTAGCTTCGGCTGTGTGGCACGTAGCGCCGTCCTGTTGAAACCAAATGTTGCCAATATCCTCCTCTTCAATTTTTGTGAACAAAATTTCGTTCAACATGGCCCGATAACGATCGCTATTGACTGTAACGGCCACTCCTTGCTCATTTTCGAAGAAAAATGGCCCAACTATGCCTCTGGACCAAAAGCCGCACCAAACAGTGACTCGTTGTGGGTGCGTCGGCTTTTTAATGTATGCGTGCGGGTTTTCTGTGCCCCAAATGCGACAATTTTGCTGGTTTACATACCCGCCGAGATCAAAATGAGCTTCATCTGAAAAGATGATTTTTTTTTTGGCAAAATCGGCAAAATCGGCATCTGCAGCATTACCATGATTTTCAAAGTAATGTCGCAATATTTTCCAGCGTTGTTCAAGCGTATACACAACCATATTCGTTCAGCGGAAGGATAACAATAATTATCTGTCAAATCAGACATGAGCTAAGTGTTACCATTCACGAAATAAGCACTAGTTGAAAAAAAACGTTAGATGGCGGACCCGGGAGAAAATACGCAAATGTTTCCACGTATGTAAGTGTATGGAGGTTTGGGGGAAACACGCGAATGCTTCCACGTAAATATGTGGATGTTTGGAATGAAGAACGCATATGTTTCCACGTAAAAGCATACATACGTGTCAGTAAACATACTAATGTCTGCATTGAAAGACACAAGTTTGGGACGTGCAAACTTATAAATGTTTGAAGTGTGTTCCAAACATATACATGGTTCCTGAAGAATATGTTTGGGAGAATACGTTACAGAGGCCGTTTTTTCAGCGTGTGGTTTACGAACATAATCCCTGTTAAGTTCCCTTTTACAAGAAAATACCTTCATAATAATCAATTAATCCATTAATTTTATGCCGACAATATCTGGCATGAAAATAAAAAGTTTGACCGCCCGTAGGAAAAGTGTGTAGCTACATAGTGTGCTGAATATTGAATACATCCACCTACTGCAATCATTTGGTGAATGAATCACCCATCCTCAAACATGGTGTTGCACTGTGTAATAAGGCGATGGAGAAACAGTTCTTCAAATAGAATTTCATCAGCCACTTTGAAATCATCTAGAATACACTACGTACGATATAAATGATTTGGGGCTTTTTGTTACATCCGTTGCATTCACCAGTGCACCCACTCAAAGTTCATATGTGAAGGATAGTTGTTGAGAATCTTAGCAAGGACGTTATTTTCCCCCTACAATCACTGCATCAAGATTTTTACAATACAAAGAAGAAAAAAAACCAGGTCCATTGTTCCTATTTGAGTCTGTCGGCCTATTTACATACATACAATCATATAAAATACATACATTGTTATTTAGTTACATAGCAACACTCATGCATACATTCGGATTTTGTATGTGCTCAGCCGAATATGCAATGTGCATAAGTAAATAACAGATTGCAAACACTTTGTAGTAGTGTGGAGGAATGCTCATGTTTTGTTCGTAATGGTATTGGCTACAACATTGTTGATTATGAAATTCTTCTATTTTTCGTTTGCAAAAAATTAAATTATTGACTAAAAAATGATTTTTTTCTAACCGTTAGAGTTAGAATAAATCAATTGACAAAGGCAAACTGTATTGAGAATTTGTTTGTTTGAGAAATAGTATTGGTTCATAAGGACCAGGACCAGTATTGCCATAAGTTTTAGAAAAATACTAACGCTTACCTACTTACTTATCTGGTCTCGAACAACCACTAGCCCAGTTGGTAATTCCTAGTCTACGCAGGGAATCGTCAACCTGATCCCTTTAACGGGGTCTTGGTTTTCCTATTTTTCATCTTCCTTCGAATTCGATTTCGAAACCCCTTCGTGCTAGTCCGTCTTCATGCATTCCACAGTGGTTCAGGATTAATTTCCATCGAAAAAAATGTAATATCTTTTGATCTAGTCAACATTTTTATGTTCTGTAAATAACCGATTGTATGCAAGGAGCCAGGGACTATGGTGATATATCAACATTGAAAATCGCACAGTATTTCAGAAAAATTTCCAAAGTTGCCTACTATCTGCTTTTTTCGATTACCAAGAAAACAACAATATTGGTTTTTTATTTTTCTTAATTTGACATAATTGTTCATCATGCGTACAAAAATTGCAAATTTTTTCGCAATAAAGATGTTCGCCATTTTCGAATTTTGGAAATCGAAAAATGTTGTTTTTTCGAATTTCTTGAACTGTATCTCATTCAGTTTTACTGTTCGGTAGTACTAATTATATAAAAACATATCGTTTTTGAATAAAATTTTCAATTTGTACCAACACAACTTCTTTGCTTCAAAAGCGTCCAATGAATGTAATATACAGTTGAAAAGACTGATCTGTTCCCCAATTTCTTAGGGTAACTATTGCAGCCGCCCGATTTAACTCAAAGAAGATGGTGCCAATTTAAAGAAAAAATTCTGATTTTTTAGTGACTCAGGGTGAAAAACTATTTTTGCCTCAACAACTTTAAAAAAGTAGGTACGCAGCTTAAAAGGTGATAAAATTCTCTTTCGAATTTTGGTATTTTTTAAACTAATCGCATCTAAATTGCCAGAGTCATGTCGCAAACTTCACTTACAGCACAACATTTAGCATTTATTAGAATTCCTGCCGTTGAATTGCTTACAGGTGGTACTGTAATTTATCAAATGACAAACATTGGCATTATTATAATGTTCTAATACCAGAATACTAATAAAATTCGCCTAAATAATCGGTCGAATCGGTCCACAAGTATCACTTACTTTAGGGAAGTTCCTTCAGCCATGTCTGCACCTTGAAATTCTAAATCGATTGTGCCTTAATACGTTATTGCATCCAAGACTATATCCCCACACTCTCTGCTGTGATATCGATTCACCATTTCTTCGTATCGTGAAATTGCAGCCCATTTTTTCGTATCGTGAAATTGCAGCCATCTCGGTCATGTAAATTTAATTTATTTTCGTCACTGAAAACCACAGTACATCAATCATTAATATGGCCTCTTACTTGAGTGGCCCGCGTCATATGCTCTCTAGCAGATTGTAATCGATATTCTTTGTGCACATTATTCAGCGGTAGTTTTTTCTTCAGATTTTTTAAATTTTCGGTACTTATAGCTTGCAATGGCTCTTTTTATTGTCGAGAGAGATACTTGCCTGGGTACCCGGCTAAGACCTGATTTTTGGTGCAAAAAGAATAAAGTTTGACGGAACTCTCAAGATTTTTCTAATTTTGGTTGGAGTTGTAATTCTTTCCATAGTTTTCAATACCTTTAAACTATCCCAGCACAGTTTTGTGACTTCGCCCCATTTCCCACGCAATGGCCCGATAATAATGTCCTCGTAAATGATAAACATCTATCCCATTTTGACTAATGTTTATTAGAAAATTAAACAGAATCTCATAATAAATTGTAGCCCCTGCTGGAAGAAGGTGTTAACTGACTTTTTTTTCAAGAACAATATGGTCTTTCTTTTAATGTTTCCATGGTATCTGATTTTGTTTTAGATAAGAAAAAAGTCACAATCTGGTATTTAAATTACTAAAATTAAATTTTATAATTTTCTCTTTAATTCTTTTTGATGTGTTAACATCTATAGGCACGGTTAGGGAATCTATCAAAGTGCACACATGCAAACAACACACAGCGTTAGCATCACACACGTGGTTGTTGTATAACAATAGTCTCTGTCTGAAAATAAGTATGATGGTATTGATGTAACGGCAGCGAACAAACAAGCAGGTCGTCGTCGCCAAGGAGTATTGAATAGTACAGACAACTCATGGAACGAATTGTATGCCTCAAAAGCACTGGCGACATCTGGTGAATGATTAAAAATGTATTACTCTCTTTTTATCATAACTTAGTCCATTCATAATTTTCATTGATGCCTTTTGAAAGATTTATGTTTTTTGTATTGTTTTATGTAATAACATTGTCGAAGTCGTAGATTAAATCTTACAAGATAGAATATATAACTCATCTGACGTTTCCTTTCAAACTCTTCGTGGTGCGGTCGATGTGATAGAGATATGTTTGACGAAAAGTGACATACACCAGGCGGAATTACAATAACTTCTGGGTTTACTTTTTCATGCCGTTTTGGTGAAAATATGAAATTTTAATGTGTTTTAAACTTTTTTATGGACTGTTGTTGTTAGTATACATTTGTGTTGTATTTAACATAATAATTTTAACACATAAAACGAAATGCTGTTGTTGCTATTTTGTTGGTTGTTTTGAACCATTGCTTCTATCGGGTATTATTGAAGCAACTCTTTTCAATAGCCATCGTTCATATCACACCAGGGAAAACGTTGTGGATTTTCTCAGAGAACTGTTAAGTCTACTATGAGAATTAGTCTATTGTCGAAATGTTGCATTTATATTCAAATATTGTATAAAGAGAATATGACTCGTTCATGCTCTTTTTCTCAGACTCTACATGAGAGCGGAAAAAGAGTGCAATAAGTTCTCTATACTATTCAATACTTTTTGTCGTTACTCTGTTTATGATAAAACAAAAACAATTATTTCAGTGAGCTAAATATTGCTTTATTAATTTTAAAAGTGTTACATTTAATGTGAAAGCTGATGTAAACAAAAATAAAGGGCAATAGCAAAAGAGCCTTCAGAACAAAAACTATTCTTTTTTTTATTTCCCAATGTAACATTTACTAATGTGTTCATAGAAATCATGCAGGTACCGTGTAACAAAAATCCAATGAGTGTTCGAACTCATGGGCGATGTGTTAACACCTTTTTGTTACACTGTACCTGTTCGATTTCTATGAACACATTAGTAAATGTTACATTTGAAAAAAAAAAATAGCGTTCAATCATATGATGCCGTTACATTTAATAAAATTATTTAAAGACCACATGTGCCATTATTTTCTTGCTTAATACTTTTTGTTTTACTCCCACAAGAAACACAGAGAATGCAGAGCAACATACATACATTGTTATGTTCGTACATACACTACACAAATTCACACAATTTTCGTTGCTCTCTTGCTATCTCATTTTTATATACGTATAACCACGTCAGTATTCTCTTTGCTCTGAGAGTGCTCCGCACCCATACAAGGCAACTATTAGCTGCTGCTACATCAGTGTGTGTTTTTTTCGCAGTCTAAAAATCTGTGTTTCGCAGTCGGACAAATCTGCGTTCTATATAGAGGTGGGTCACCCTTATCATTTAGGGGTATGAAAAATAGATGTTGGCCGATCTTGAGACCTACCCGATACGCACACAAGATTTCATACAAGTCGGTCCCGCCTTTTCGGAGGAGTTTAACGCCAAACAATCTGTGATCGCAGTCTAACAAACTGTGTTTGGATGTGTTCGCTTTGTGAGTTTAGTCCCTACCCGCGCCTATAGATGTTAACACATCAAAAGGGTGTTAACACATCGCCCGTGACTTCGAACTGTCATTGATTTTTTTTAATATGTGAAGGAAAATATTGTTTTTGAAAAAAAGGAGGTTAACACCTTTACACACCAGGGGCTTCAATTAATAATATATTGAAAGGCGTATAAGATAAGGCGAACAACAATTGCGTTAATGTAAATTTTGATAATTTGACATATCTTGTCTACCAATTGCATTTTCCAGTATATCGGTGCAGCAAAGACGACAATGTTTTTTCAGAAATACAAAGACGAACTCTCAAAAAAATCGTGAAGAATGTGTTTCGTAGCAGTAACGACAAAATTGGCTGATGAACGCAACTATTCATTGCTGCCAATATACACCTTGTTTGGTCAATGCCCTTATTTCTGTTGTAAAAAAACTGTCAAGAGTTTACACCTTTGATAATGTTACTTACAATATTTCCATTCTACTAGCAGTAGAGCCTTCTTGTACATTTCTCACAAACAATTAAATCTTTAAGAGTTTCAACAAGGATCCCTTACTTACGAGTAATAACGTACAAATCATATGACTTTAAGCACACGCGTATGTACACATGAATGTGTCATGCATTGACTTATTCTGAAGTGGTGTTTGTAGTTCAGTGTTTGGAATGTGTGTGCTCTTTTTCTTCAGGATATGACTCAATTAGTGCCCCTGTAGCAATTCAAGTACACCACCAATTGTACTATGTAGCACAAATACACATATGCAGGCATGCACATATGTGGGTGACTGAGTTTGTTTGTGGCCTAGTGAGTTTTGATATACGGATGTGTGCAAAGAATAAGCAAGAGAGTGAGAGAGACAGAGGTATAGAGAGTAGTGATGTGCGGTTCCGAGTATTTTAAGAACTAGTTCTGTCGAGAAGATTCGGGTATTTGGACCGGTTCCGGTTCTCAGCAAATTGCTGTCACAAAGAGACTTAAATGAGATACCGTATTATAAGACTATAAATTTTGATAAAAGAAATACACATTTACGTACCCTCCCCCGAACGTTACCACTTTTGGTTCCTTTGGAAACGACTGATCTTATTCAGGAACCGTTTTAGCGATCATTTCAAACCATTTTTCAGATCCTCTAGAATCGTTTTTTTGGTTGCTCTAGAACAGTTTTATTTCTATAACCATTTTCAATTCTTTGGAAGCCGTTTTTCGGTCTTTAAAGAACCGTTTTCGGTTAATTTGGACCCGTCTTTCGGTTCTTGTAAGCCTCGGTCCGGTTGGTTCTCGTAAAGAACCGATTCTGCCGAACCGGCTCCTCGATTCTGTGCATCACTAATAGAGAGACAATGTTTGAATGACATATTCTATGCAGGGACTTGCTTTAATGACCCTTCATATTTGCAAAAAAAAATCCTGTTTTAAGTTGTTCATGAGAATGGTGATGACGACGATGAGAGATGGAGATGGAAGTGAAGATGATTGCGATGATGATGCTGTTGTGGCTACCGACGCTGTTGATGTTAATAATGAAATGCTATTGGTTTTTGTTTTTTTTTTCTGCATTCGCTCACAGAGGTTAAATGGTAAAAACAAATAATATATTCTCGTTAATGTCAGTAAAGACTTTACTAATTGATCCAGTTTTGCTTGGTTCTGCTTTTGTCCCGTTTTAGCATTCATGGCCACAAAATACAGTGTAATGCCATACACAATTCAATTTTATAGTAATGGAATGAATAGGTAACTACAAATCTTCAAAACTCGAATATTATTTGCACATTAAGTCTGTAGTTTTTCATGAAACTTCCAGCGTTTATTTCCCTAGAAATCGCATTCGCGAACTTTGTACATATATATTCATTTCTTGGTCGGCGGACGCCTCTCTTCATAACGGCGAAACTATCGGTATAATTAGTCACGAAAAATGTCACAAATCTTAAACGTTCGCAATTAAAGTGTTAAACGTTTGGAACCGGTGTTAAATTGTAGTTCCCAAGTGAAGTTGTCTTTTAACGACTATTCAAACTTTCACCAAACGTTAACTCCATTTGTGACAGACATGACTTCAGACAACTTTCTTGTCGAATTTCAAGTACTAAATATTAATGAATCTAAATGCAATTTGGTATGCTGATGTATCTCTATGTTCCATATATACAAATATGTTAACCCAAGAAAAAATAATTTGCATTTAGAAGGTAAAAACACCTTGTGACAGACATGACAAAAAACGGACATGATTTTGAGTGATCCTTGAGTGATTAAGACACATTTGACGTTTAGAAATATTAGGTTACACAAACAGAACTTTCATCTGATATGTAATATAAAAAAAGTTATGAAATTTAAATAAATATGTTACTAAAACAATATTTAATAGCGTGACAGACAGACAAGGATTTGTGACAGACATGACATGTGTAACAATTTGAATCATTTTTACATATTCTTTTGTTAATTTTAACTTTGTATTTCATTAATGAGGCACAATGATATTTTTTTATACCTGACAGTTGTAAAACAGTCACCAGATCTGAAGTTAAACAACGTACCTTTTTCTCAGTTAGATGTAAGACTATAAAATACAATACCAATTGCATATGAGCGAAATCAGTGTGCTTTTCTTATTCCAGGCATTCCTTTTATTTCTTGCCCGTTAGTGACCCGCATCTCATCCACTTTTGCTTTTGCAGTTGCTTTTCGGATGAATACAGGATATTTATTCCTGTGCAAATTGTCTCGCATCATTTGCAAATTCAAGTGATGTTCTTGGATCAGACTTTCTTGCCTTACTAACTTCTCGAACACGATGTTTTATAGTCCCACCTATATCATCAATACAACCTTTGCCATGAGATGTGGCTGAAAAATGCCAGGTTGTGGGGATATCATTCAAAGTCATCGAAAAAATCGTATATTTTTGCTTAAAATGCTGTGAGGTTCCGTCTGACTGAAATTGTGTCTCTCGTACTTTTAACTCTGAATGTTTTTCTGAAAACTTTTCAAGAATTAATTTATTAAATGTAATGACTGTATATTTATCGTGATGGTTATAATCAGATATCACAACATGAGGTTCGGAATCAACATCTGTCGCAGTGGCATTATCACAATAATATACCATAGTTGTATACTGTGTTGTAGATATATTCTGCCAATGTGCAGGCTGAATTTCATCCTGATATATGTGAGAATAGTTTTCACTAAAATCTACTTGAATTAAAAGTTTTCCGTAAGGCAGATTTTGTTTCAAATTTGTGAAGACTCTGGACTGTGCGCGCTTAACATAAATATTCAATCAGTACTTGTGCAGCCCAGTGCCAGCAATATTGGTAAAATATATGAAATGAAAAGAAGTGAAAGAAAACAGATTGTGACCGATATGACAAATGTGACAGATATGACAAATGTGACAGGCATGAGAAATTTAAAACCTTTACAGTTCAGTTTATTTTCGGATTTTATTTAAGTTTTCACCCTAAAATCTTCCTTGTGATACAAAAAAAAAGAGAAAATATACTAACGGGTCCGCCAAATAACTTTTTTTTTTTGAAAATGCTATAAAAAAAACTACTGAATATTTTCCAAAATTTCTTTTTTTATTTGCAAGTACAATCCTTCCGGTTAATAATGGAAAATAATTTCATTCAAATGGCTGCCTCGGCTGGCCATGCAGTAGCGTACACGATGCGTCCAATTTTTAAGCACATTATCGATTGTGTGCAGCTGTATTTCACCAATGGCTTCACGAATATTGTCCTTTAAAGCGTCAATTATCTCTGGCTTGACGGCGTAACACTTATCTTTGAGGGCACCCCACAAATAAGAGTCCAACGGTGTCAAATCGCAGCTCCGTGGTGGCCAAACGACATCAGCTCTGCGGCTGATAATGCGATCTTCAAAAACAGGGCGCAAAACATCGAGTGTAGCTTCGGCTGTGTGGCACGTAGCGCCGTCCTGTTGAAACCAAATGTTGCCAATATCCTCCTCTTCAATTTTTGTGAACAAAAATTCGTTCAACATGGCCCGATAACGATCGCCATTGACTGTAACGGCCACTCCTTGCCCAATTATGCCTCTGGACCAAAATCCGCACCAAACAGTGACTCGTTTTGGGTGCATCGGCTTTACAATGTATGCGTGCGGGTTTTCTGTGCCCCAAATACGAGAAATTTTGCGTGTTTACATACCCGCCAAGATCAAAATGAGCTTCATCTGAAAGATGATGTTTTTGGCAAAATCGGCATCTTCTGTAAGTCGATCGCAGGCCCATTTTCCCCATATTACCCAGCGTTGTTCAAGCGTATACACAACCATATTCGTTCAGCGGAAGGATAAAACTAATTATATGTCAAATCGGACATGAGCTAAGTGTTACCATTCACGAAATAAGCACTAGTTGAAAAAAAAACGTTAGATGGCGGACCCGTTATTACAATTTTGATGCTAGTAGATATTTTTTAAACTAGAAAAGAAAATGTTTTTTGCGACAGACATGACAAGACATTAACATAACAATAATATAATTCTAACAGAAAAATATTTCAGTTTATAATGGTAATTTTGGTGTTTTTTTTTATAGAAAGGAGTAAGTGAATCTTCAAAAAAAATTGTATCAAATAAAATATTTTTCATTCTTTGCTTGTTTTTTTAGTAAATATAAAAGTTTGAACAATTATAGACAAGTAGTGAAAATAAATTAACAGTACAAAATTACTTTTTCACATACCATGCTTACTTTCTTACTTTCAAGAGGTTTGATATGTTCTCCATAAATTAAAATTAAAAAAATTTAAATTAGTTGAAAATTTAAAAGTGGTCTCTATGTCAAGCTTCGCGTTTAATTAAACCAAATTGTTTATTTTTTAATCCAATTGTAGAGCTAATACATTTTATTAATAATAATCATTCGTCGACTGGTTTGAAATTATTATTATTATTAATTATGTGCCTACCAGCAAATTTAAGCTAAAACTTAATTTTTTTTACAGTTTCCATCTCAGTACTAAAGGTCCTTAAAGCTTAAACGTTCGGAATCTCTTAAAAATTATAGAGCTTTAGTAAACGTTTATTTTAAAACCCATTAACCACTCACTAGCTGAATCTACTTTTTACCCTAATCATATATTTAATATAATTTAATAATAACAATCATAGGTTCTGTTCAGTTAAAATATTATCAATCATACGCGTTTTGGACCTATGTAAATATCTTAATTATAACTTCAGAATTACTCCGAAATTTTCGTGTCCGTATTCGAGATTCTAAAGACTTATAGGTACCACATCTGTTACATACTATAGTTCTCGAGTTAGGGGTTCTTTTAGAATCCTTTTGACGATTCAGTAGTTTATTTTACTTTTTAACCTAATCGTATAATTGTTTTTTCAATGAAATTATTATCACTCATACACATGTGAGCCTATTTTAACTATAACTTAAGATTCGGTGCACAATTCGCATGTGCTAAAGATCGTCAGAGCTTAAATATTTGGATTTGGTGTACAATTTTAGTTCCTTCACAGTTTTCCTTCCTTCACAGTGTTTCCTTCACAGTTTTAAATTTACTATGTTATCTATTGTACAGTTAAGAAATTACACTAATAATATTCATACGTTCAATGCAATTAAGATCAATCATACGAGTGTTGGACCTATGCGAATATTTTAACTTCATATATTAAAAGATTTCGTTTGATTTCTGTAGTAAAGATTCTCAAAGCTTAAATGTTCGAAATCGGTGTAAAATTGCATTTTCCAATTGAAGATTTATTCCAATTTCATTAAATTCTTTCAAATGAAATTAATGATAATTAAATGATATTATTATCAATCATTCGCATTTTCTACCTATGTAAATATTTATACCCTCGCCTATACAGGCAGGGGCATATATCAATTAATACGGGAAATATCATTTGAACAAAATTCGTTTGAGGCGCTTTTAATATTTAAGACGTTTGTCTAGCTATCTGTTTGATCAACACGATAACTGCCGAGAATCTTTACCAATCTCAATGAAATTGTGTCAGTGACTATTAGCTGTCCAAACTTAGTTTCGGCGTTGTGACCACTCCCCTTCTGGTACGTGCCATACAAAGCAAAATATTAAATCACCGAAAAAATAAGACAGCCTTAGTGTAATTAGGTGTCAGGCTTCACTTGATCAAAGTCAATAGACTACTAAAATACAGATAAATTTCCACACCAATTTGGTACTCCACATACAAAAGTGTGTGGCTGGCTGGTATGTTGCCATGATAACTCCCATTATACACAACTAAACTTTAAGAAATTTGGTATTAGGAAATATTTAAACGCAATATTGCAACGTGCAAAATGGGTGAGTTTTCCACATCCAATCTGGTACCACCCATAATCCAATCTGGTACCGCATCGAATCTGGTACCTCCCCTTTCCACGGAAAACCACAAGCAATTTTAACGAAATTCGGTTGTGAGCAATTCTTTGTTTAACGTTGCCTTGAAACCATACAGTAAATAACTTTGACACGCCCATTTTTTTACCTCCCGTACATAATTTTGGCTATTGTTCGGTAGATCGACACGATATTTCCCGTAAACCACAACCAATTTTAACGAAATTTGGTTCTGAGAACTGCTTTGGTAAAGTTCCCGTGAAACTAAAAAATGTACTACTTTGCCACGCCCATTTTTAATCTTCGGTACACAATTTTGAGAAGTTGTTCGGTTGAGCGACACGATATCTCCCGTAAATCACAACCGGTTTTAACAAATTTGGTACTGGGCGATGTTTCGTCAAAATCTGCTTTGTAGCTAAGAACGAACACCTTTACCATTCAAATATTTTTATCTTCCATATAATATTTGGACGGTGTTCCAGTTGATCGACAAGAAACCTCCCGTTAACAAACCCGATGTTAGTGAAATGTGGTACAAGCCAGTATTTGCTTAAAAGCTACTGTTTAGTAATTTACTAATTTGCCACGCCTATTTTTGCACATCCTATACCAATTTTGGGCGGATAACTGGATAGTAGGCACGATAAATCCTCAACAACACAACAGAGTCTAATTATAGTGGGAATTATATATTATATGGGGCATCATCAATCTGTTACTGAACATGGCCGAATTTGCCAGATCGATTCCGGTAAACGAAGGTTGGTCGGCTCAAAAAAGTGGAACTTGGTACCAATGGATGACCAAGGCTGAGGGTATGCTTAAGTTTCTGTTCTAGTGTAACCATACGTTCAGACTAATTTCACAATTTCCAATTTCGTATTAAAGATATCGAAGATTTGACGTTCGGAATCTATTCAAAATTATTGTTTCCGTGTGAAGTTTTCTTTTAAACTTCATTCAACCCAACACTGGTTTTATTTACTTTCTAGTCTATAGGTACAAGTTTTACTTTTCATTATTAATAATTATACTTCCATTAGATTGAAATTGTTATTACTTACAATTACTTAAAAATTGCAAATTAATTAATTCAAAATTAATTCGATTGTACCCACATTCAAATAGGAACGGCCCTGCTCAGCTGATGTAGTTCCTATAACATACATAAAACTAGAAAATATTATCTCAAATGTTTCAGTATCGAAAGAACCAGACGTGGACGATATCCCAAATTTTTTGCTGGTGATAATTTGTAACAATTTAAGCTCCTGGTGGAAGTCGGTGTTAACTCACTTTTTTGCAAAAACAATATTTTCCTTCTTATAAAGTTTCCATGGTATCTGATGTAAAAAAAAATATAAAAAAATTTAATATGTAATTCTAATAATTTAATATCAGAAGTTGACTTTTTTCTTATGACATTAATCCTAGAAAGATAACTTTATTTTTTATAAATAAAAGAAAATCATACATCTTAATGACGTATGCTCGTTTGAGGTCTAATTAGTAAAGGTTCCAAAACGTTTTAAAATAAAATTCTTTTCAAATTAATAAGATTAAGTTTTGCTCTATAAAAAAATGCTATCTAAAGAAAAGTCCTCAAATTTTAAACTGCAAAACCGATGAACCGTATTCCCCTGAAAAATCAAAGAAATAAATAAATGCTTATTTGTTGTACGTGTCAGAGACGTGCGTTATCTCAGTAGGGTTAACAGAATGAAAATATTGTTTTTGGAAAAATGTGAGTTAACACCTTCTTCCACCAGGGTCTTCAATTGTTTAAAATTAAACAGATTTCTTTGTGCATTCCAAACAGCGAAAAATATTGCTACCAATTATGGGCCTATCACCATTTGGAGCAACATTAGAAAACTATGCGAAAAGCTTATTCACACTCGAATAAATGACATCTTGTGTGACCACTCCACACCAAATACGTCTCATTAGAACCAAAACTATAAAAAATAAACGGACCAACACGTCTACATGAGACATTCTCTTTGAAATTGAAAAAGCATTTCATGCAGTTTGGCATCCCCAAAAATATATCTGTAAAATAGTGGCAGATTCCTTAAATTCGTTATCTGGTATCATTGATACATTCCTATTCAGAGCCGTGATCTACAGCTGCGGGTATTCGGCAAGCTTTGACACTGGCATCACTGTTGTACTCTATGTCCCCATCCGACTTTAAACCCACAAAATTTTGTATACTGCATATTACGCAGACGATACTGCGTTAATAATATCCAGTAAATTATCTACTGACAAAATGGAAAAGAGTATGGCAGCTTCTAACAAGTATTTTAATAAATTCACAATTCAAATTAATCACTGCAAACACTGGCGTTTATATTCCCATTTCATAAATCTCCAAGACGCATATCACCACGTCATCTTGTTCATAAAATTGCCACCATAACGATGACGTTAACTACGTTGGAGTGACTCTGAGCAAAAAACTGAACTTTCGAAGGTACATCGAGTAAAACAAAAATGGTGTCCCATAACATCCCATGAAGGGATTAATGAGAGCTTTTCACAATCAATGAGATGTGCGCTTTCTAGTTTTCCACTCACTGATTTTTCACCTGTTCCGAACGATATTTTGAGAAGCTTCGTCATGGCTAAGAGCTCGATAGTGTAGCCATCACTAAGCGAGGTGGCCGTCGTCGAAATAAATGTAAGGTGGTCTGAGCATGGATCGAACCCACGTTCTCATGCACTAGAGCCGCGCATACTAGACATTGCACCACCGACGGCCACTTGTATTATATCTAATTGTTCTTATTAATAATCAAACTACATAGAAACTTTAAAGTCGTTGTACAAATAGTTAACTTATCCTTTCACAATTTAAATCATATAAAGGATTTTCCCATTTTGCCTTTAATACCGTTATTATGACGGGTTTTTCAATGAGAGCGCTACAAAAGTTTTTTTTAAATAAAACAAAACCGGTTTTAGATACCAATGAAATTCTTTATTCCTGTGAAAGTACGTTCGATGCCATTATGTATGGAACTCGATTTCTTTTGCATGGCCACCACGGGCACGCTTGCAGAAGTCCAGACGCTGAACCCAATTTTCGACGGTTTTCAAGCATAAATCGGCCGATACTGCTGCAATTTCACGTTCGATATTCGTGCGAAGTTCACCAATCGTCGCTGGCTTTTTGGCATAGAACATAGACTTGACGTAGCCCCACAGGAAATAATCTAACGGCGTCAAATTGCACGACCGCGGCGGCCAATCGACTGGGCCATTTCGTGAGATAACACGTTCACCAAACTTAGTTTCCAATAAATTGATTGTGGCATTCGCTGTGTGGCTTTTGGCGCCGTCCTGTTGGAACCACATGTCCTCCAAGTCCATATTATCCAATTGGGGCCAAAAATATTCGGTTATCATTGAACGGTAGCGATTCGCATTCACAGTAATGTGCGGATCTGGATCATCACGGAAGAAGTACGGCCCAATGACGCCGCCGGCCCATAAACCGCACCAAACCGTAATTTTTTCGGGATGAAATGATGACTCATGGATTACGTGTGGATTGCTCTCTGACCAATAACGCATATTTAGCTTATTGGCGAAGCCATTCAGCCAGAAATGAGCCTTATCGCTGGAGATGATTTTCCGATGAAAATCCGAATCATTTTCAAGTTGTTGCTCAGCCCAATTCACACGTATGTTCGATGCTTATGGTGGTCAAGCGGCTTCAGTTCTTGCGTCAAGTTGATCTTGTACGGATGTAGGCCAAGAGATCTTTTCGCAAAATTCGCCACAACGACGTCACAGAGATGCCCAACGCTTGAGAACGACGTGTGAGAGACACATTTGGGCTTTCTTGAACTGAAGCCACAGCGGCAGCAATATCCTCGACACTACGGCCACTTCTTTGTCGCACTGGCGGGGGAACATTTTGTACTGTGCCTGTAGATTCAAATTTTTCCACTAGACGCTCAATTGTTGATCTGGTAGGACGATTATGACGACCATAAATTGGACGTAGCGCTCTTAAAGTTGAGGCCACTGACTCCAAATTTCGGTAGTAAATTTTAATAATTTCAACTCGTTGTTGGCTCGTATATCTTTCCATAATGAAATGCCAAACCTTACTGAAGAGAAATGTCAAAAGAGCGGGAAAATATATGGCGTCGTTTGTTGTCCCTATCGATTTACTTTTGTAGCGTCTCTGTTGAAAAACCCAATATTTCTAAAACAAATTTCAAGAGTTTTAAAAAATTCTGTGTTAAAAAATCTAATGATTAAACTCATTAATGTGTACTTTTAGAGGCACTTATATATAACAATAAAAATACAATTTAATTGAACTGAATTGGATAATTTGATGTGAAATAAAGTACTCACATTAGATTTTATGTGTCTTCGACCTAATACGATTTAGAACCTTTTAGGATGCTTCACCCATGTCCGACTGCCTAGCTGGCACACTGGCTACATAGCTGGTGATTACAATAACTGCCTTAATTCTGTACCATTACAATGCATTTTTGTTACCATTGAAAGGTTAGTTTCATTGTACAAAATATTCTGAAACGCAAAATGGAGCAACATGTTTTTTTCCAAAACTGCCGCTATATTTTTTGGTGTATTTTGTTCCCCTAAACATAAATGGTTGGATAATTTTTAAGCACCTTTTTTTAAAAGTTTTGCGATTTATATAAAATCTGTGCCGAAAAGGAAAAACGACTTTTGTGCATTTCCAACTTTTTTAGGTGAGCATTTTTAGGAGGTACTTTCCATGAGAAGTTCTGAGGTACAATTATATATGTAAGCAATATCTGGTGTAGGACTTCCTGATACATAAGTCAAATTAAACAAGAACTGGATCTGGAGGTAATTAGGACTCCAGTGGTTACCGTAGTGCACTTAATCAACACTTTCCTAGTCCTAGTCAAGTCCTTTTTGACACAGAAATGTAGACATGGGTCAAAAGTAAATGTCATGGCGTAAGTGAGAAAATATTATGTACATCTAGTGCTGGTATCAATAATGCCTAACCTGACCAACTGTTTTTGATTGAAAAGCGGCGGTTTGACCCAAAATGCGAGGTTTTGTTATTTAAAATTAAAAAATAGTTTAAATTAGATTTAAAATAAATATATGTTTTTTGATTTATTATCCTTTATTGAATAAATAATTTTATATTAATAACAAAAACATTTTTTATGTTATATTCCTTGATTCCAGACTAAAAAATTATCAAATTAAAGGCTACTCCAATTAGAGTGATATGATTTCTAAGTGACGTTTCGGCCACTTGTAGTATGTCATGATCTGTCATAATTTCTTCATTGTATTCAGTAATGTTTACAACGTCATCATGAAGAGATATACGCAAGAACAACATTTACAAAATTATTCTTTTTTTTTTATCAAAATACTCATTCTCCAATTGCAAATTTTCGTGCGTTTTTGCCATTTTATGGTCGTAATAATCGTCCACCTGTGCTCGCTTTTCCATAATGTTCAAGTGCCAATAAGACAAAGAACCGCTCGAAATAAAGAAAATATTGCTGCCTTTCTGGCAAGTGTTGCTGAAGACCTCAATTTATCGATTCCAAGGCGTTGTCAACAATGGGGACAGTCTCAAACCACCTCCTGGCGGATATTGAGAAAAGATTTGGGCTTGTATTCGTATAAAATTGTTATCATTCAAGAACTGAAGTCGTTAGACCACCGTAGACGTGATGAATTTTCTGATATTGTTTTGAACAACTTGAAAACGATAACGATTTATTAAAGAAAATCCTCTTCTCGGAAGAGGATCACTTTCATCTCAGTGGTGCGGTACATAAACAAAACTGTCGATTCTGGTGCGGAGAAGCTCCACAAATTATTCACGAACAACCATTGCATTCACCGAAATTGACAGTTTGGTGTGGGGTTTGGTCTGGTGGAATCATCGGTCCGTACTTCTTTCGAAATGAAGATGGTAAATGCGATCTGGTAACACCGAAGCTGGTACCGATCAATGATAACCAAATTTTTATGGCCGAAATTGGTAGAAGTTGATCTTGTCAACATCAGGTTCCAACAAGACCGGGCTACGTGCCACACAGCACGTGAAACAGCCGAATTATTGCGAGAAATGTTTGGAGATTCGATTATTTCAAGAAATTGTGACAGTGGATGACCTCCAAGAAGTTGTGATTTAACACCATTAGACTATTTCTTGTGGGGTTATTTGAAGTCAGTGGTCTTTAGCAATAAACCAAACTCTCTACAAACTTTACAAGTCAATATTGAACGTACTATTCATGACATACGACTTCATTTAGTGGAAAAAGTGCTCGAAAATTGGGTTTATCGAATTCGTTCCTGCAAAAGAAGACGTGGAGGCTATTTGAAAGACGTTTTAATCAGGACTTAATTGTGTCGATTGTACTTCACACTAAATAAAAACATTTGAATTTCCTTAACAATTAGTTTGTTTTTTTCTAAAAAGTTTTCACTCAAATTGGAAAAACTTATACATTAAAGTAAATTGCCCCCTTAGCCGGAATTTGAAGTCGATGACTCCGGTGTAATTTGAAATTATTTGGTTTTGAGATCTGTTCAAATATTTTCAAAATAGCAAGCATCCGACTCATCCGACGGTGAAAAAATTTATATGTATATCAGACTAATGTGAAGAAAAATCGACAATCCCCCTATCTAATTGTTAAAGTTAGTGGCATATTTGAAAAGATGTCAGTCGCCTACAATCAAACCTATGATCATGAAGGTCAGTGACTTCGAAACGATCGTCTGGCAATGTGAACTGTTGAAAATTGTATATTAAAAAAAATATAAGTTCCAAGCTTTATTATACTAGACTAATTCTAAACACAAAATTGTCATAAAACGGGACTTGTCTGTACAGAGTGGGATTGAAATCCAAGGCGCGATGACATATCGAAAAGCGGGATGGTTGGTCACGTTAGGTATGGTAGACCTTGCTTCAATGGACCAGCTTTTATTTAACTAAACCCACACGCTGAAAGATAACGGCCCAGCAACATATTGAAGGAGCCTTGTACGTGTTTGCAAGCATTAGTTTTGTGAATTGAAGAGCTGCTGCTTTTTGTTTCTTTATTGTCTGTCACGTTTTTGTTTTCAGCAGTTTTCAACAAACAAAAACAAATTTGGGTCACAAGGACAGATATTACAACCTATTAATCATTGTGTCCCAAACATGTTTTATTGAATAGTAAACACAATGTGTTGGTACGTAAGTGTACTATATTTGCGACATGTCGAAAACACGTAATATTTACATCCAAACAGCAAAAAAAAGTAAAAATTTTCAGCGTGTACTGAATTATAAATGTTCTCAGGTACCTGATACCTTAATTTTATATGTACAGCTATCAGTTACTTTAAACCCATTTTTAACAATGGTTTAATTTCATTTAACTGGGAAGAAAACTTGATGTGAATTTGAACGCTTCAAAGAAATATATTTTCAAAAATTACAAATGTCGTCGAAAATTCAACACACTTTCATTTAAAGCGAATAGAAATCCATTAGGTCTGACAATACATTAAGATTTTGGGAAATATAATACCTAGGTTAGGTTATGTTACAGTGACAAGCTGAATACCAGGCTCACTGAGACCTTGTAGTCCATTGTGATCCCACCGGGTAAAAGACGAGAGCTTCCTAGTCCCTCCAGTTGAACAAGTTTGTTTGCTTTAACAAGCTCAAGAGTTGCTGTATGATAACATCAGACAGCTTTCCTGACTCCCCAAAGAAATGTGAGCCTAGTATCGGCTGCCGTCTGCTGGAAAGAGCGGGACACAGAAAAATAAACTATTCTACTGACTCCACATCCTCATCGTCACCGCAGCCTCTGCAAAAGTCATTTCCCAAAAGTTTCAGTCTGTGTGCGTGCAAATCCAATTAGACAGTAACCAGTGATTACAGACACGATAAATGATCCATGTGGTCTCTATAACGACAGCAGGGCGTTAGTGCGTTGCATGTTTATGCCGAGCGTCATTAGCTTGGAATGCACACAGTTCTCTAGTTGCGATTACCCACTGTTAGCCACCGTAAGAGCACAGTTTCTTAAGAAGAGCTTGCAAGTTGCTAGATCAAGTTTATCTGCTTTGTAGTTAGCTGGTATGGCCCCAATAAAGGTGAATATAGTTCAGTTCAACCATCGCAGTAAGAGATCTGCGACAGTCGCGGGCAGTTCTCGAATTCAGGAAGACAGTTTCCAGGGACTTGATGGCAGCTTGGCTATTTGAGAAACTATTGGTGAGACCATTACTTCTCAGCCATTCCGCAGCTTCTGTGATATCTAAGAATATTGCCTGTTAGACACTACAGTGAGCAATGTTTCCGCAATGGGTAGCAATATGTCCAGCGAAAATACGCCAAAACCTACTTAATCGTCAAGTTTGTAGTCACGTGTATGGAAGTTCACGAATCTCTAATATCCAGGGATGGTATCTTTCCATTCTGATCTGTCAGGTATAAGAGTTCTGTCAATGTACAATCAAACATACTTCGATGGTCAGGCATTGTGTTTAAACTGACACTGTTTACAAAGCGAATTTCTGACCAGAGTACCAGATCCCTAAGTCTAACAGCAGTAGTCGTGGCATGCTGCCTAGCTACAATGCCCAGTGTTATTTAATGTAGTATGACATTGTGGGTCAGTCGGTGTCGTTCATACTACATTTATTCAAAATTATAAAAACAAATTCTGAGTTAGCTCCAAAAAAAAAACTCAAGCAAATGAAATTTGGAGAGGCAATTCTTCTCCCAATCGCATGTGGAAGATCTTTAGGTCTTCAGAAAGATTATTTTGGAAATATTTTAATAAACCGATAAATTTTTCTTTTTGTTGTCCCTGCTCCAAGAAAACATAACCATTTATATACTTTTATTTAAAGAATACTACAAATAAATACATACATAAAAAAAATGGTGTCCATAACATCCCATGAAGGGATTGGGGGAGAGCTTCTCACAATCAGTGATATATGCGCTTTCTAGTTTTACACTCACTGATTGGGACCTACAGTTTTACACCGGTTCCGAACGGTTGTTTGAGAAGCATTTTCATGGCTAAGTACTCGATAGTGTCGCCATCACTAAGCGAGGTGACCGCCGTCGAAAGAAATGTAAGGTGGTCTGAGCAGGGATCGAACCCAAGTTCTCATGTACAAGAGTCGCGCACACTAACCACTGCACCACCGACGGCCACACAATAAACACAAATATCCTTTCTACAAGCCATAGCGCATCTAACGCAAATATTTTGTGCATGCCTCTAGATTAGAAATAAATAAATATTTCCCCACTATATAGCACGAAGGGACAGTGAAGACCTTCTTCGTATTTTACAGTCACATAATTGGGACTTATATTTTTACCCGGTTCGGAATGGATATATGTCTAAGGTATGCAATCGGTTAACCGCTGTTCGATTAATCGAACAATTTGTGTCAGACATTTGGTCGAGTATTTAAAAACGACTGATTTCGAGTAATAAATTAATCGATTATTCGAATAAGTCGATAAACTAAAATAATATAATATAACAATAAATGTGCTCCTAGATTTATAATTCACTTCAATTTATTTAAGATTAGCAAGCCCGGCAGACTTCGTCCTGAATTTTGGTGGGAAAAATAAGCTCCGTGATAACATAGTATTCTGCTGGTGAAGGAATTTTTAAAATCGGATGAGTACTTTAGAAGATTACACCCTACATACAAACTAACAAACGCTTCCTCATTGTAATATAAGTATTTGTATAGAAGTATATATATGTAAAAATGCGTATGTGTGCAAGGATACTCAAGTGCTATTTTGCCCATTTGATAACATTCCTTTTGGTATAATTTTTTCGAAACATGGGATAGTCCATTTTGTCAGGGTTATTATTTCCTCTGAAGAACTGTTAACATATAGCAGCAATTTTTCTGTTTTCCCCATAGAAAAGATTGCGTTATGAAATGGATTGTGTGATAGTGTGACTATAGGACAAATTTTCTTTGTGATATTTTGTATGAGGTTAATTGCTTTAAATTTAAATTATTTCGCGCAGTGTTATTTGGAGCACTAGGAGCCTGTAAATGAATAAAGTAATTTCGTCATATTAAAATGTAAAGACTTAAGCGTGTTGTAATGGTAATCAGCTATTTGGAACTACTTTGATAAACATAATTATCAACTATCTATACCCTAATATTGGTAATTTGTTCTCAATTGCACCAGGTAAAGAAGTATTTAATTTTTTGCCTTACTATTAAGGAAGTTTTGCCCATAATTAAAAATTAAAAATGACTAACTTTACTCTCCAGATTATTTGTAATCTAAGGTCAGGCATTTAATGAGTAAAGTTTTGCATTCCATATAAGTGGCTTCAAAACTTTAATTTTATTATAATTTTTTATAGTGTAATAAGTTTATCTTAATTGTTGACGTGGTTTATGTTTTTGGAGCGAAGTTCCTTACCGCACGTTGCGGAATGGGGGCTAAATGAAAAGCAATTAAACATTTTATTTAACACTATTGTGCTACAACCCAGTATTATCAACTATATTGAGTACTTTTGCTTTGGTTTGTGTCTAGACTAACATACGTTGGAAAATTTCTTGTTTAATGGGAAGTTTTCTCGGTGGCACCTGTAACCAATATTTAGTATATATTGTAGTTTTGAACCCAATAAAAAGAAAATTTAGAAAATCCAAAGTAAAAGAAATTTAAAAAATTAAAATGTTCTTAACTAAATGTCTTTTCTTAAAAAAATGTCTTTCATACAAAAAAAAAAAAAAATACCAGTTCATATTCTTAAACAACGTACATTTTCTTAAAATGGTGCCTTATCTTAAAGAAAAAGTTTTTTTTTAAATAAGTACCTTTTCTTAAAAAATTACATTTTCTTACAACATATTGCCTTTTCATAAAAAACTACCTTGTCTTTAAAGAGTACATTTTTTGTGAAACAAACTAACATTTCTTGAGATAAATACCTAAGGTGTGCGAAGTTAGCCCCCCATTTTTGGAAATAAATATTTTTGAAGATTGTTCTGAATTGTTCTAGGATTGTTCTACAATGTTCCAAAACGATGATTTTCTAAAATATAATTTGTACCGGTAAATCGAAAAAAAACTATTTTAAAGCTGCACCCCATTTTTGGAATAACGAAATTTTTGCGGTTGTTCTGGGTTGTTCTGGGTTGTTCTAGTTGCTCTAAACATTGTTCCAAAACGATGATTTTCTAAAATATAATTTGTACCGGTAAATCGAAAAAAAACTATTTTAAAGCTGCACCCCATTTTTGGAATAACGAAATTTTTGCGGTTGTTTTAGGTTGTTCTAGTTGTTCTAAACATTCTTCCAAAACAATGATTTTCTAAAATATAATTTGTACCGTTAAATCGAAAAAAACCAATTTTAAAGTTGCACCCCACTTTTGTAAAAAAAAATTTTTTGGCGGTTGTTCTAGGATGTTCTAGTTGTTCTAAACATTGTTTCAAAACAATGATTTTCTAAAATATAATTTGTACCGGTAAATCGAAAAAAAACAATTTTAAAGTTGCACCCCACTTTTGTAAAAAAAAATTTTTTTGCGGTTGTTCTAGGTTGTTCTAGTTGTTCTAAACATTGTTTCAAAACAATGATTTTCTAAAATATAATTTGTACCGGAGATTTCTGAAAAAAACATAGTTAGCAAAGGAAAATGGAATTAGTCCTGCAAGTTGGAATTCCAGAAACGTTTGTAACGACATCATTTATCAATACAGTTTATTTAATTTATTTTTATGAAATATAAGTATATATTTTTATCAAATATAAGTTTTTGTTTCTATTTGAAATTGAAATGTAATGTGAATTAAAATGTGAATTTTTTTTAATATTAATAAACTGGTAATTTATACATTCTCATTGTTTTTAGTGAGTGATTTTTTTCCACGGCTCTAAAATGCCTTCATAGAGAAGGCCCTTTATATGGCCTTGTCCTTCAGAGCTCCTGAAGACCTTTATGTATAAGGCCTTATTGTAGGCCTTGTCATAGGAAGGAAAGAGCAAGGCCTTCCTCACCAATCTCACTCCATTTAATTTAGATAGGAATAGACAATGTGTTACGTAGGTCTTCCGGATCCCGAATAAGACATGAATTCCGCTGCTGGGTTGTTTAAAAATATGACTAGGTAGTTTTTTGAGAAAGTTTCCTTTTTTTTAAGAAATTCACATATTTAAGAAAATTTAATTTTTAACTTATTTCACTTCGGTTTTTGTAAATTTACGTTTTATTGGGTTCAAAACTACAATGTGTACTAAATATTGGTCACAGACTCCACCTAGAAAACTTCCCAGTAAACAAAAAATTTTCCAACATATGTTAGTCTGAACACAAACCAAAGCAAAAGTACCCAATATTTTATACCTATAATCGATCATATTGGGTTGTAGCAAATAGTGTTAAAACAAGGTTTTTTTTATTTTTTTCATTTAACCATCCCACAACGTGCGATAAGCAACTTCGTTCCAAAAATTTTGAAAATTGTTAACAAATATTTACATCCAATAAATATAAATAAATATAATAAAAAAAAATAATTCGCGAACTAAAATAAGAAATACGCGAACAAATCTGAAAAACTTTGAACTATGAAGACTTCCAAATGCTGGCTGCTGTGGAAAATTTCTAATTATGCTCGACACGACACTTCGTTTAAGACCCATATTGGACAAAAAAAATAACAGATTTTATTTAATTTTACCTCGTAATTTCAGACGTTGGCGTTCCCGTAATCTGCTCTTCAATACTCATCTGTTTAGACACCCCACTATTGAAGTTCCAAAAAACGCCGTTTTCAGTACACCCTATTGTACCGCTACGATATGTTGCAAAATAAATCGCAAGTTATAATTTTAGTGCCTTCATGCCGTGCGATTTCTTGATGTTATTGCAATGAGTACTCGAACTCGCTCCTAGTTACGACCAGGCGTAAATTATGTTAGCAAAATTATTCAAGTTTAATAAAGTCAATTCAAGTTTAATAAAGGCAGTTTTGCCGTTTGATTGTGAAACAAACTGCTTTATAATATTAACACACAGTTTGTTATGGAATCCTATAGTTGCGTATGTGTCTCATTTTTAATAAATTATGTTAGCCAATCGTAAAGGATCACAGTTGGCTTATAAGTTTTGCCAAAATCCTTTAGAAAGTTTTCAGAAAATACATCTCGCATTTGGTTTTCTTCATACTCCAAAATAAAAAAATTAAAGCTACTTAAAATTTGGCCAAAATGTTAGACGTTTATTAATGAATTTATTATGATTTTGGGTAACAACAGATTATCCTCAACATTACATACCTTTGTGACACATGTTTTATTAATTAAATTTTAAAATGTTGGGACATCCCTTGCTAACACGACATTACAAATATACTGCCTCCCTCTCTAATGTGTTGGGCAATTGTTTTCAATTATTCAATTAATAAACAAATAATGTCGCATTAAATTCAATTAATTTCATTTAGCCTCCCATCTGGCCATGTACTACTCACTCACTACTGCAAAAAATAATACTCATACGAAAACATTAAGTTTTTTTTACTGCGTTCAGTGAAATCAATTGAATTTGGGATTGTGTTTTTATCTATCAATTATTAAAACATCATGCATACAGTGAGGTGACTGAGGTTTTTGCTACCCTCTGATGGTTTACAAAAACAGCAGCTGCAATAGTGTGATAATGGGACAAGCCATTTAACTCGGCTAATAGCTATGTTTGGCAATGTAGCACAGGTTATAGTGTAAAATATCTACTCCCATACATTTTGTTTTCATCATTTAAGACTTGAGGCAATGAAGATACTTATTTAAAGGCACTAAAAATTCCATATTCAGCAGCCTGTAACTTTTGCAAGTTATAACCGATTACAGAATTTTAAAATGACTGGAAATGGAAGCTAGACATCTTGAGATATACAAAAAATCATGACAATAGGTGGTTTCTTAACTAACGGTGCGTTTACACGGGACAGTTTGAGACAAGATAGTTGAGAATATGTATTAGTTGTCACAAATTTTCAAATAAAAATATATTTCCCAATTTGTAAAGTCGTTTGCGATGTTTTGCTTTTTTCTCAAATTACTACGAAACGTCACCGATATGGCCGATGGCTGAAATAGTAGAGGTTGACGCAGTAGAATTTGTTGTAATTGTGTGAACCAACAATAGGCATTTAGTTTTTGTTTCAAGACTCTAATCGTCAAATTCAACACATATCCATATGAACAAACACAGTAAACAAAAAAGTACAACAACAAAATACACTGAATTTAACAGATGGAGTCATAAGAAAGTAAAATCAGTTGTTCTATTGCGCCAACCTTTACTAGTTCAGCCATGATCTGGCCGCTTATGTCAAATCTCTTGCCGAAGTTACTGTCATTGAAAAATCAGAGACAGTGGCGAGGCAAGTGAGAGAAGTGTAAGTGTGGTAGTAAAAATGTGTGAATGTATTGCTACTGTCGGGGCAAAACTGTCCCGTGTAAACGCCAGGTAAAGAACTTTTTTTGAGCAATTTCTAGAAAAAAAAATCAAAAAATGTGTTATTTTTTTTCTGTTTCACTTTAACTAATTTAAATGAAATGTAGTTTTTCTTGTTCTTTTAACTTTATTGAAGAAGCAATGAAGTAATGGGTACAACCCGCTTTGTTTTTAATAATTTCAAATATACTGGTTTTCATTGAGAGATGACGAGAATTTGTGTAATCCAACGAAATTTGATTCCAAGCATCCTTAATGGCCTGAATTAGTGACTGCTTGTCATCAAATTGTCTACCTCATTCATAGATCTTACGAGATAACCAACCCCAGACATTTTCGATAATGTATAGATCTGGCGAATAGGATGGCCAGTCAAGAATATTAACATTTTGGCTTGCAATGAACTCTTTTACTACTCTGGCGTTGTGTATAGGGGCATTATCCTATTGCAATACCCAAGATATGGGACCAAGCCGATTCCAATAACGGTTTATAGCTTGCGCCAGTCATTTTTGCTCTTTGAAATTCAAGATAGATGGTGCCATAGTACGTAATAGCACCCCACACCATAACGCCGCCCTCTCGGCTGTGAGTTCGGGTCAAAGGACGATTTTCCTTGCGCAGATCATGGAAATAATAGTGGTGGCCATCAGGTCCATCCAAATTAAACTTCTTCTCATCCGTAAATACAACGGTTCTCCAGTCATTTGTATGACCTATTGGCTGCACATCCCATCCCATGTAGTCTCTTGCGAATTGAAGGCGGCTTTTTTTTGTAATTTCAGGTATTTAAGATACTCACAGCTCTTAATTACTCTACGTACTGATGACTTACTCGCTTCGACTCTAGCTTGAGCTCATATTTTTGACAAGGATAAGGCAGAATTAGAAGGAATTCTGATGATTTTTCTTTTCTCATACGTAGATAAAGACAATGAAAATTTTTTCCATATCCCTCGGGGTCCTTGATGTAATTGTCCTCCAATTTGGTTAGCTATTGCGCGGTTAGAATATCCTTTTTTTAGTTTTTTCCGATAGATTTACAATTTTTTGTTTTGCCATTTTGACTCATAAAATGATTAAGATGTAATACATTTTAATAAACAATCGCTCCCGACAAAAACTCATCGCTAACTTGAAAAATATTCAAGCGAACCAAAAAAAATGGCACATTTTTTGACTTTGTTTTATAAATTTCTCAAAAAGAGTTCTGTAGTTAAGAAACCACTGTTGTCATGATTTTTTTATATCTCAAGATGTCTAGTTTCCATTTCCATTTTAAAATTCTGCAATCGGTTACAAATTGCAAAATATACAGGCTGCTGAATATGGAATTTGTAGTAGTGCTTTTAAATAAGTGAACCGGAGTGTTTAAACACTAAATATGAAATATGAAAATTGTATATGATATATTAGTGACCATACCTGTAATATAATTAGACAAATAAAAATTCTCCATATAAGGGGAAAGTAAGAGGAAACAACTTTGTTGTTTTTGCACAGCAAAAAATGTGTAGCTCAGAAATACATATAAGTTAAAAAAATTAAAAAAATATTAAATAAATGACAAAGACAAATCAATAATTTTTTGCATATTTTCTTTTTGTTTGCTAACACTCACGTGTAGTCTACTTTTAGGCCAGTATGGCGCATGCTCTTACCAAATGCTCTTACACATTCGAACATACACATATTAACACTACATACAACAAAGTGTTGGTGAAAGCATATTCTAGACCTGTTAATTTGTTTGCTATTAAAACAATATTATTCTATAGTTTGCTTTTATAGGTGCTGAAGATCGATATAACTAGAAATGAAAGTCAGAGATTTTCTGTTGGCCACAAATTAAATATATATGTACATGGTAATGTATGAGCAGTTCATACTACACTAATTAGCCATGTTGTCAAGAATATTTTGCTACCATAAAAGTAAATTAAATAAATAGTAATTCAGGCATGACTCGAACATAGGCATATTCGAACTCCGTAACAAGTTCAACTTTAGATGACCAACTATTGTGCCTGATTCGATAGCAGTCGTATCCGTAGATCACTAATCCGTATGCATGCAAATTTCGAATGAAACTTACATACATATCGGACCCCAACTGCAAAAGAGACATACAACAAAATTTACAAATTCTCAGTAGAGGCAAAAACTGGGTTTGTTAAGTTCAAAAATACATGAAAATTGTTTACAAAGTCAACAACTTTTAAACCTCATGCAGTTGATCTACACCCTCCGTTATTTCAAAACAGGTAGTATCTGATATAATGTGATTAATGTATTTTCATCCTATACACCTACAGAATTTACAATCTTTAACGATTTACTACTTCCCACATTTTCAGCAACTCAAATTTAAAAAATATTAAAAAACTGCTTGAAGATTTCTAGCTTTAATACGATCACCTTTCATTTGCATACCCGTGGTTCATCCTCCACTCATAGAAAAAGCTTCACCAAATGTATGAATTCCTTCCTCAATTTGCTAAAAAATTTGCTCATTTTCCAACCTACAACACATTTCATTGAATTGATGAAGAACATTTCATCAATCTCTTATCCATATTTCATCAATAGTTTATGTTGATCTAACGACAAACTTACGTAAAATTGATGTAAATTTTTCATTAATTTGATGTAAGGTTGTCATCAGTTTAATGTGCTGTACGTTTTCGTCAATTTGATGTAAGTTTGTGATGAATTTGATGTGAATTGGTCATCATTTTGATGTAAATTGATGATGTCATCAATTTGAAGTAAACGTTTCACCATTTTGATGTAAAATGTTCATCAATTTGCTATACATTTTCGTCAATTAGATGTAAGGTTCTCATCAATTTGATATGCTGTATATTTTCGTCAATTAGATGTGAGGTTGTCATCAATTTGATGTAAGTTTGTCGTCAATTTAATGTCAATTGGTCATCATTTTGATGTAATTTGTTTGTTAATGGGTAGCCAAACTTTTTGAACTATTTTTCATTGTAAAAAATTCACAAGAACATTGTGTAAGACCATATAGAATATGTTCAGAGCGTGGATACTGTTTTCTGTTCATTGCATTATTTTATTGTATGTTTGTATTTATTTTCTATTTTCTACAAGTTCTTTTCTTTTTCTCTTTATTTTTTAATTCTCTATATTAACTTCACCTCTCTGTGTGTATGCATGCATGCCGGGGACATTTTGGATTGATTGTTAACGCTTTTCCCGTGACCCAATCGAGCTGAAACTTTGCAGATAAACAAATAGCGACGACAAAAATTAACTATCAAAATATAGGCGGTATTGGACAAAGGAGCGTGGTACCTCCCATACAAATCACACATTAAAAATCCATTATTTCTGCTCCTGTTAACGGTATTTGAACAAAATTGGGTGTGTTGGTTAGGTGTACATATTTTAAGATCCGCTGCAAATATGGGCGGGATTGGACATAGGGGCGTGGTCATATATAAAGAATTTATAGTAAAAAACTATGTTTTTTACGAGTTGTTTTTAAACCTCAGATTTGGAATCCTAACAGATAGTAACCTTTTGTAAAACTTAAAATTTTCAACTTACTTATCTGGTATCGAATAACCCAGGGGGTCAGGTTCCTCACAAAACGAAGATAACATATTTCGCCAACCAGCTCGATCATTAAGCTTATCTCTCCAGCCGGTAGTACCAAGTGTACGTAGGGATTCGCCAACCTGATCTCTCCAGCTGTGTCTTGGTCTTCCTATTTTTCGTCTTGCTTCGAGTTCGGTTTCGAAAACACTTCGTGCTGGTTCGCCTTCATGCATTCTACTCACATGGCCTTCATGCATTCTACTGACATATTGATCAGAATCGATGTTAGCTCCTCTGATCACTCGTACGTCCATTAGACTGGACAAGTGACATCCATAATTTGCATGATCATTTTGGAAAACTGACTTTAAATTTGATTTTATAATTTTAAATCAAATACATGAGTTTACATAGATAAGAATTTGGTTGTACTGAAACACTCAAACACACCCTCTTTCTAAAGTATATGCTGTATAGAATTTAATCAAATTCAACAAAAATTTAAGGAATTGAATAGAAATTTAATTTTTCTATAAAATTTTAAAAGGTGCTAAATTGCAAAGCCCCTACAGTTTTACACCGATTCCGAACGGTATTTTAAGAACCATTTCCATGGCTAAGTGTTTCATAATGCCGGTATCACTATGCGAGGTGACCGTCGAAAAACGTTAACGTTAAACGTTAACCACGTGCCGGCATCACTATGCGAGGTGACCGTCGTGGAAATAAATGTAAGGTGGTCAGAGCAGGGATCGCACCCACGTTCTCCTGTACAAGAGCCGCGCACACTAACCATAGCACCACCGACGGTAAATATAGTGCTACAAAAAGTCGTATACCTAATACACACTTTTCAACACATAACGCGTATTTCAGCGAAAATATATTTTGTGAGATATATTTAACTGACAATTTGAAATTAAAATTTGTTGTTGTTTTTCAAAGTTATTTTCTATCAAGTCGACGGTACCCACTGTCGTTATATTTTTTTCGAAAAACCTTCGCTCTTTCAAACAAATTCCCACAATTTAGTTACATATGTTATTGGAGCGAAGCTCCTTATCGCACTTTGCGGAATGCGGGATAAATGAAAATATAATATCCATTTTTTTAACACTATTATGCTACAACCGAGTATTATCAACTATAGTGGGTAGTTTTGCTTCGGTTTTTGTCTAGACTAACATACATTGGGAAATATCTTGTTTAATCGTAGGCTTTCTAGGTGGAGCCTGTAACCAATGTTTAGTTTATATTGTAGTTTTGAACGCAATAAAAAGTAAATTTAGAAAAGCTAAAGTGAAAAGCGTTTAAAAAAAATAAAATTTTCTCAATAAAAATATTCATATTCTTAAAAAAATACCTTTTCTTAAAGAAGTACCTTTCCGTGAAAAAGTAAATTTTCTTGAAACAAATTGCCTTTTCTTAAAAAACTACCTTCTGTGTAAATAGTAAATTGTTTTTTGAGCCAAAATAACTTTTTTTAAGATAAGTACCTACACTTGAAAAAGGACCAATTTTGAAAAAAATTACCATTTCTTAGAAAACCCATTTCTTTAACAAAATAACTTCTCTTAAAAAAAAATACCTTTTCTTACAAAAATTCATTTTCTTAAACGCACATTTTTTTAAAAATTAAATAATACCTTTTGAAGTTTTGTCTTCAGATAAGTAGCCTTTCTGAAAATGAGTACATTTTCTTAAAAAATAACCTTTTCCTAGCAAGAAAACGTACCACTCCTTTAAAAAGTACTTGTTCTTAAAAAAAATACTTCTTTGCAAAAAAATTCACACTCTTATGGCTTTTTCTCAGACTTAATCAAAACGATTTCGATTTCTCATGGATGATCGGATGATGGGTCAAAAATTTATCATTTTAAAGCGAAATTTCAATATAAAAGGAAGTAAACATAAGTGTTTGCGATTGAAACTGTCGAAATATGAAAAATTCGTAACATTTCTACTGATATTAACAAAAAGTTATTAAAAATACAAGTATTTCGTAAACTAGAGATAAAATGATGTCAGTCCGACTTCTTGGTAGTGTAAGGGAAAAAGTAAAATTGCATCGGAATTTTTGTCGGTCATGCAGATCTGCTAGTGTAGGGTCCGCTAAAGAATAAATGTTTGTTAATCATAATCAAGTGTTTCTTTGTATTGTTCGAATAACATTAAAAAAAAATTCACCGATTGGAAAAAACAGTTTTTTGTAGTAAAAATCTGCAAGACTTTTTTACATTTCAAAAAAAAAATGTATTTGGTTGATTATTTCTTTAGCTTTGAGACAGACCAATGCCCAATGTTCCTGTAGTTCTCGAATTAAGAAAGTTTTCACATGAAACAGGAGAATTGAAACAAAAACGCTTCGAATTGGTTAAAATAATCGCTTCGATGGAGTTTCGATGACACAACAGACCTCATAGCTGCAAGTTTGATACAGTATAGAATTTCCAAGTGAATGAGCGATTGGTGAATGGAAAAACTGACTTTGAATTTGAGTTTATTTGCACTTATGACTTTTAAAATAACTTTATATGCAATAAATTAGTTTTGATTGGAAGAACACAATAATTTTGTTTAACTTTTATTTGTTTTACGTCTTAATTCTGGCAGAAAAGCAGGCATTAGAAACCGTATCAAAACTGTCGTTTGCACCGCGACCTTCGACGAGAATTTGGTTGAACTGAAACACAAACGCACACTCTCTATATCTCTCTATGATCGCGTCTCATATATAACTTTTCTAAAACGTTGTTTTGCGAAAATTTCTGTCAGGTTTATTGAAAAAATGCGAAAGAAACTGTGTCTAGAAAATAGGTTGTCGAAAAATTTAAATGTTTAAAGTCAAAAATACTCAAAAAGGCTTTTTAAGAAAGTGAACATTAATATTTTAAATGAAGATGGTAAGAATCATATAATTTTGTTATCCATTTCAATTAATTTTCCATAAATACTACAGAAAAATAAAAAAATATCAAAAAGAAAAATTAGCTCAATTTGGAGGGTTAAATTCCAATACAAATTGAAAGAAACAGTTGCAATCCCTTAAACCAATTTCGGCTTTTTGTTATTTTTCTCACTAGGATATTTTGTTTCTTTATAATTTGTTTTACTTGACAGCTTTCTGGGAACATTTCAAGAAAAGCGTAATCAGTATTGCCTCTTGTCGCATTGATATACACAAACACTTTTATTTACAAATCGAGACACCATGGAATTTTTGAAAACTGTTTCGATTCGAGAACTACGGAATTGGGGTATAGGGAACGATAATTACCACACAACAACACAATTCTTAGACAAAATTTTAAAGTCAAGGCATATCGCCTCCTAACTAATAAAGTTCATAACGAGCAATTAACAAATTGTCAGTAGAGGCATAAAGCTAATATCATTAAATGAAAATTTAAAAATATGTTAAGGGTCCGCCATCTAACGTTTTTTTTTTTTCAACTAGTGCTTATTTCGTGAATGGTAACACTTAGCTCATGTCTGATTTGACAGATAATTAGTTTTATCCTTCCGCTGAACGAATATGGTTGTTTATACGCTTGAACAACGCTGGGAAATATTGCGACATTACTTTGAAATTCATGGTAATGTTGCAGATGCCGATTTTGCCAAAAAAATCATCTTTTCAGATGAAGCTCATTTTGATCTCGGCGGGTATGTAAACCAGCAAAATTGTCGCATTTGGGGCACAGAAAACCCGCACGCATACATTGAAAAGCCGATGCACCCAAAACGAGTCACTGTTTGGTCCAGAGGCATAATTGGGCCATTTTTCTTCGAAAATGAGCAAGGAGTGGCCGTTACAGTCAATGGCGATCGTTATGGGGCCATGTTGAACGAATTTTTGTTCACGAAAATTGAAGAGAAGGATATTGGCAACATTTGGTTTCAACAGAACGGAGCTACGTGCCCCACAGCCAATGCTACACTCGATGTTTTGCGCCCTGCTTTTGAAGATCGCATTATCAGCCGCAGAGCTGATGTCGTTTGGCCACCTCGGAGCTGCGATTTGACACCGTTGGACTATTATTTGTGTGGTGCCCTCAAAGATAAGTGTTACGCCGACAAGCCAGAGACAATTGACGCATTAAATGACAATATTCGTGAAGCCATTGGTGAAATACAGCTGCACACAATCGATAATGTTATTACAAATTGGACCGATCGTGTAGGCTACTGCATGGCCAGCCGAGGCAGCCATTTGAATGAAATTATTTTCCATTATTAACCGGAAGGATTGTACTTTAAAAAAAAAGGAAATTTGAGAAAATATTCAGTAGTTTTTTTATAGCATTTTCAAAAAAAAAGGTATTTGGCGGACCCGTCATTTCTCAATAATTGCTGTATTCATAAATGACGCCAAGTAATTACAGTGGATAGACATCGTCATTGGTTATTGTTTTTAAGCAGAACTTAAAACCCGAGAATGTTGAGTTGTGACTCTTTTGTTGTCCAGCCCTCTTTTAACGGAGTTCTAGACGTAGCAATACAGACTCTAGCTTACATAATATAGTCATAAGCCCAATTTCGTAAAATTATTCTATTAAATTTATCATTTGACATTATTTCATGTATCCGTCTGGCAATCAGCATAATTTCAAATGTCCCAAACCCTAGACTTTGAGCAGATTTCAAACGTCTGATGTCTGTCATATTTCCGTAAGTGTTATATTACATGATCTCCCCGCGCCATATGTTATTGTATGCCCCTCTTCAGCAGATAATTCTACGAATTCAATATTTTCAATTAAATTTTTCATTTAATTTGGTATGTAAAGTAATCACTATCCAACTCTTAAGACTCTTTATGAAGTTCGTTGCCAAAAGTTCAATGTTTATGTTCGAAAATGAACTTCACCTCATTTCATAATTCTCCTATGAGAACACTCAGTGCCTTTGCCACCACACTTTAGGTTCCCCTTTACGAAATGTACTCACTCAAAATTCCGCTCAAATAGAGAGAACCTACACACACACATGTTTCCTCTCCTACTCACTTGGGTACGAGTCAATAAGACAACAAAAAACTGTAGTATACACAAATGGGCACTTTGCCAAATAGGAGCAAAGTATATAGTGTATTCTTTTTCTCTAATAGATTCAAAAATACGAGTACGAGTTTCAACGAAAACTACTGTTACATTTACGAATACTGCGAAGCGTGCCAATACCAAGAACAACAAGGGGCAGCAAAAATTAAAGAACACAAACCTTATTTCATTGTATTGCATACATTTTTGCAAATGAACGACGAAGTTGCTCCTAAAAGTAGGCTTCGTTCGTCAACGCATTGAAATGTTGGAAACGAGGAGTGAGTGATGATTTTGTGAGTCGTTTGCCTCTTTCATTGAGTTTAGTAGCCTAAAGAGAAATGCGTTGCTGTAAGTCGCCGAAAGAGTATAATTTTATGAAAAATATCACATGGTATGCATTTTCTTCAACTGCTGCTGTGGTAATGTAGTCGGAGAATATACACATATTTGTAAACTATGTGAGAACGATGGAAACCGATGATTTGCCTTACATTCTTGTTTGGCCGTTGTTGTTGCCGTTGCTTTTGCCAAATTCTGTTTTATATACAAAATACAACTGAACCGTTTGTAGGTTGCGTTGTGTGCGGCCCAATGTTTCAACTAAAAAGTCCGCTATATATGCTTTATTCGAAAAACCAAAGCACTAGTGTGCCACAGAAGAGTGCAAACGTAGCACAGAGACACAGTTAAAGAAAGACAGTCAATACTGTACACGTTTCTTAACGCCATCTATATTACATGTTTTAAACAAAACGGCCAAAGACCAAAATAAAAAAAAAATATATAACACAAAAAATTATCAAAACGACGAAAGAAAATATTACTTGAAAAGGAATAAAATCAACAATAGTTTAGATGAGTTTTGCTGTGTCGTAAAAGAAAATCGATGTGAAACAAAATACACGAAAAAAAAGCGGAAATAAATCTTCAAATGAATCGTTGAGTAGAGTTGTCAAAACCCATAAAAGTGAGTGTTTACGAGATAAATAGAAACACGCTCATAAGAACAAAGGTTAAACTGAACAAAAATTAACGAAGAGAGTTTGCATCGCACCAAAGGCAAAACGAAGTAGGTCGCAGGAAGTTGATCTTTGTTTACTGAAGTTTTGCAGCTTCGTCATTTGCTAGTCGTACATTTGTTAAATTGCATTTCCAGTGGGTTTTGGTTGATTCCGTAATGAAAAGTTGTCTGCGTACAATGGGGGTGTAATTTGTGCAATATAAAGATAGAATAAGAAAAATACAAAATATCCACGTGCTCGCTTTTAATGCGAAGGCTTTTCGTTATGTGCAAATCTGTCAAATTATTTCAGTTATGCCATTTATATACATATTTCCATTCAAAAATATCTCCAAACCTTTTCATAAAACTTAGCCCGAATGAAGGATTTTTCGAGGAATAATTTGCCGTTGTCATAATCCTACGTATATAAAATTCAAATGCTGTTTTCTTTTATAGCAAATTAAGGGATTCAAATTGCCCGTGACATGGGAAAATGATTGAGTGGCGTTGGGTATAACATTAACACTTAAACACGTGTGCCAATTTTTTTTTTATTGCTAATCAAATAAACACACGTTTTTATTGTTGTACCTAATCAGCCCACAAAAGTATGCATTACTTTTTAAATGTATTTCATTGTGAAATCGTGGGCTTACAAAGAATTTGTCACTGCGGTTAGACACATTCCTAAAACGGGATTAATATAAAGTCTTGAATTCAGCTTTCTCCATATATTGTGGGTTTCAAATTTGCAGGGATATTTCTGTGCCAAAAAGGAAAAATTTCTTATGTGAATATTTCATGCGTTTCAGCAGAGCAGTTTTAAAGTTTAAAGTAAGTTTTTGAGAATATTATGAAGAGGTACCAAAAAACTAATATTTTTAATTGAAACCATTATAAATTAAAAATAAACCATTTGGCCATTAAATACACCGATTACTTAGTTTACGAGATATAGATAAAAATGTGAGACAAGCATTTTATTCAATCTTCGTCTCTTGATTTCCAAAACAAAATTTAATGCAATTGCCTCTTAAGCGGCCCCTAGACGAACAATATTTCCGTCAATATATTGCATAATAATTGGCATTGTACAATAATATTGAACGTCTGTAGATCATATTGAAAGATTGCACAATATATTGAGTCAATCATAAAGAGTCCGATTTATATTGTGCAATCTAGTAACTATTGTAACGTCTGTACAGGTTCAGTTGCCCAATAGTTTTATGTTGGAGAAAAACATCTAGCAAAATATTAAGAAATAAAGTTAATTTTAGCATTACAATTATGCCTATGGATTGTGGAGATACAGCAATTGTGAATTTGATATCTTCAAAATTATTCCTAGTAGCTAAATAACGTAGTGTTATGACTTGTAGGGATAACTTCTCGCATTAAAGTATCGCTTTTGTCTAGTCGCTATATGTCTAGTCGCCCAAAATTTTGAAAATTACTTGGTTTACTAATTCTTAGTTCACTTAACAGATATTCTTGAGTGTACTTTTTTCGTCCTTTAAACAATTCCTTGATCCTCATGCGCTTTTTGGCTTCCTTTTTGAAGCTACAATTATTGCTATTGCCACACGCTGAAAAATCTGTCCTGTTTTGTTGTTTGGATTCAAATGTAACATGTTTCCCGCTTGTCGCAAGTATAATACACTTGTGCCCAAACATATTGTGTGTGGTATTCAATATTATATGTTGTAGACAAAATGATTAATAGGTTATTATATGTGTTTTTGTGACTCAAATGTGGCTCTGTTTGTTGGAAACTGCTGAAAAGAAAACCGTGTCAGACAACAAAAAAAAAAAAACAGCAGATCATAAATTTATAAAAGCCATGCTTGAACTTTGGAGGTGCAATGGTTAGTCTGCGCGCCTATTGTACATGATATCCTGGCTTCGATCCCTGCTCAGACGCATAGTGATGGCGACACTAACGAGTACTTAGCCATGAAAAGCTTCTCACTGATTGGAGAAGCTCTCCTTAATACCTTCATGGGATGTAATAGGGAACCATTGCTGTTGTTGTGTGGTATATTTGCAACAAGCTACAAACACGTTATATTTGCATCCAAACAACAACAACAAGACAGATTTTTCAGCCAGCATAAGCAATTTTTGCAAATTTTTTTTTGATTACTATGATTAACCTATGTCTACATAAGTTGTACGCTATTTGCAAAAGAGAAAAACATATTATTTAGGGAAAACCACGTATTCGGACTTAAGTTGTTGTTCCATAGGAAGCTTACAAAATTTTTCGATCTTATGTGTATTTAGGTTTTTATTCCGTGTGAAGTTGCAACAGTAAATGAGATAAGTCGAAAGTGTCAGGGCTATAGTTTCGATCAACGATTCGTCGTGGCAATCTTAACTCAATTTCATCAAAACATCAAAATGATTTTGATATTTGTTTGGATTGATGAACACTTTTTTCTAGTACGTGTGCACGCAAATAACTTTGTTTTCTCTTCACCATATGAAGATGCACTTCGATTTGATGTTTGGTGTATTCCCCGTATTAGACGTTTTTCCTTTTGGGCATAGGTTTTATGCTACAGTCTGTAGAATATTGGGCATTATTGCATATGATGTATATTTTAATACTTGTTTAATCCAGCAGATTTAATTGTCAATTTGAAAGACTTTAAATGTCGTCTTACGTAAACTAGTTTCCACCACTTGTAAATTCATATAAAGACAGTTTCTTTGCCCTTTAACGTTTGGAAATGATTATCAAGTCTCAAGTTCATACACACTTCAAAAAATGGAAGAACCTTTCTGAATTTAGTAAAAAGTGTTGTAAAAGCTTTTGAGTGACTCTTTTGTTGATCACATTTGGACTTCACGAAAGCGTATAATGTTTGTGGACATTTTCGGTGTACAATGGTTTATAAAAAAAAAATCAATGAGTGTGCGAACTCACGGGCGATGTGTTACCACCTTATTGTTACACGGTGCCTATTCGATTTCTATGAAAATAAGAAAAGTATAGTTTTTGTGCTCAAGGCTCTTTTACTATTGCTCTTTCTTTTTCCGTACATCTGCTTTAACATTCGATGTAATATTGTTAAAATAAATAAAGCAATATTAAGTTCACTGAAATAATTGTTTTTGTTTTGTCATAAACAGAGCGACGACAAAAAGTACTGAATAGTATAGAGAACTTATTGCACACTTTTTCCGCTCTCACGCATAAAAGAGTCTTATTCTCGTTTCGACAATGTTATTACATAAAACAATACAAAACGTGTAAATGTTCAAAACGCATCAATGTTTCACATCAATACCATGAATGGACCAAGTTATGGCAAAAATAGAGAAATACGTTTTGAATGATTCGCCAGTGATTTTGAGTCATACAATTCGTTCCGTGAGCTCTCTGTACTATTCAATACTCTTTGGCGACGACGACCTGCTTGTTTGTTCGCTGCCGCTATATCAATACCGTCATATTTATTTCCAGGCAGAAACTATTGTTGTACAACAACCACGTATGCGATGCTAACGCTGTGTGTTGTGTGCATGTGTTTACTTTGATAGATTGCGTTACCCGTGCCTATAGATGTTAACACGTCAAAAATTTTACGTTGTCCCTTATAGGCATCACAATAGTGCATCGTGGGGTTATAACCACTATCATGTAAGCTCTTTACAATCGGATGCAAAATATGTGTTAAACATTTGTACAATTTGCATAAAAACCTTAAATTTAAAAACAAACCTGTCTAGCTTATTTTGAATAAAATTGCCCATAACCTTGACAAAAAATACTGATTTCTTGGGGAAAATCACACGAATTTTTTCCAAGTATTTGATTACTCGTTCGAGGTCCTTATTAATACAATATTAACTTGAACTAAAGCCAACAGCAGATAATTATAATGAAACGTTTATTAAAATGTAATTATGTCGTGAGGTGAGTTTTTCATTATGAAAATTCCTTGAAAATTATAATTATAAAAATTTTGATAGCAAATATTCTATTTTTGAAGCAATTAAAAATTTATAAATATACTGATGTCGCAATTTATGTATAGTGGATTTATCTCCCAAGTGTAGCTAGTCCTTCCAGCTTTATCGTTGTCCTAAATTTGGCAACCGGGAATTAAATTAAGAATTATGTAATTGTGCTTAGAGTCACGCAATTTTCAGAATTTTGGTGGCAGATAATTGTAAACATTATTGGGGGAAACAAATCAAATCGTTGTATGACAGGAATTATTCTGCTGGATATTTGAAAGGCGTTTGGCGTTGACATGATGGCTTAATCTTCTTTTTTGCATACATACAATTTTTCTGTTTATCTAAAAATTCTAATTAGCACTCGGACAACAATTTTAACTCTCGGTAAACAATGGTTCAAGCTCCTCTTGCGAATGACATATTTATTCAATATTATGTTTTACCTCCTTTGCTTAATACACTTTTCTATCTGGTACAAAAATTATTCAAGAAAAAAATTCCAACCGATATTATTCCAGTTTAAGAAAAAGTCCTAAGAGAGTTTTACACTTTACTCTTGCAATGCGAGGAAACAAGCACTGACGTGAGAGACGACGTGAAAAAACTCGTGGTTAGATTATACAAAAAAATCATCAAGGTCCGAAATAGGACTATACCATGTAATCGGACTTCATATTATCCCTCCAGCGGAGTCGTGGTCTTCCTATTTTTCGTCTTCCTTCGAGTTCGGTTTTGAAAACCCTTCGTGCTGGTTCATCTTCATCCATTCTACTGACATGGCCTAGCCAGTGCAATCGCGTTATTTTGATCAGCTTAACTAGGTCAATGTCAGGATAAAGCTCATACAGCTCATGGTTCATGCGTCGCCGATACTCGCCCTTGTGCACTATAGGGCCATACATTTTTCGGAGTATTTTCCTCTCGAAGACTGCTACATATGTTTCGCCTGCTACGGTAAGACCCAGGATTCTGTGCAATAAAGCAACACAGGTTGTATGAGAGTCTGGTATAGCTGGACTTTTGTTACTCGACAGAGGTCTTTATCTCTAAAGTGCTTGCTTAGCCAAAAATAACACCTATTCGCAAGCACAATTCTCCGCTTGATCTCAGGGCTGACGTTGTTGTGTTTCTTTACGGCAGACCCGAGGTATATAAACCACCATTTCGAAATTATAACGGTTATCAACGTTCGCGCTTTGGTCTAATCACATGGAGGTCATACTCTTTGAAACCATTAATTTTGTCTTGTCCTTATTTACTGTCAGACCCACTTTTGCTGACTCCTTCTCAATTCTCGAAAACACCGCAGTAACTGCTCTCATTGTGCGCCTAATGATATCCATACCATCAGCATAATCGAGACACATGTGACTTTTGCTGCTGATGGTTTTATTCATGTTGACTGCAGCTTTTCTCATAATGATCTCCATTAAGATGTTAAAGAGATCGCACGATAGGGTGTAGCCTTGCCTGAGGCCTCGCTTAGTTTCAAAAGGTTCGGTGAGATCCTTATCAACTTTCACTGCGGGTTTGGTGTTTGTCAAGGTCATCCTGCAAAGGCGTATGGGTTTTGCAGGAATACCAAGCTCAGAGATTGCTTCGTAGAGTTGCTCCTGTATTGGGCTATCGAAGGCCGCCTTGTAGTCAACAAATAGGTGATAGCTGTCGATTTGGTTTTCGTGGGTCTTCTCCAGAATTTGGCGTAGCGTGAAAATCTGATCAGTTGGCGATTTCCAGGCCTAAAGCCGCACTGGTATGGTCAGATCAGGTCAGCGATAGTTGGTTGTAGTATTCCGAACATTATACTTGATATATCCTTGTATGCTATGGATAAAAGATTTATTCCACTGTGGTTAGGACAGAGACTCGGGTCACCTTTTTTAAATATGGGACATAGTACGCTGAGACTCCAATCGCCGGGCATGCATTCATCTAACCAAATTTTGCTAATGAGCTGATGCATGCACCTTATCAGCTTATCGCAGCTAGCCTTAAACAGCTCCGCCGGTAATCCATCGGCTCCTGCGGCTTTGTTGTTCTTAAGCCGGGCAATAGGTGTTCTGACCTCGTCTTGGTTAGGAGGGGGGCAATCGACGCCGTCGTCCAAATTTTGATCGATTGTCCCATCGTCATTGGATATCTCAGGTACTAGTTGCGCGGAGAAATGCTCTCTCCATATTCCCAACATGCTCTGCACATCTGCGACGAGATTTCCGTCCTTGTCTTTACAGAAAGGGGGCCCTGAACCATGTCCATTAGTCCAGTTTTTGACTGTTTGGTAGAATTTTCGGGCTTTGTTCTTCCTTCTGTATGTCTCAATTTTCTCGCTCTCGCGCTTTCTCCACTGCCGTTTCTTACACCTAAAGAGACGGTTTACCTCCTTTCTGTTCTCCCTATACCGCTCAGTTGCAGCATTGCCATACGTGCAGCGTACGTTTCATCACTTGCAATGCGACACTCTTCATCGTACCATGGTTTATTGCGAAGCAGTTTTTCAAAACCAAGTACGGTTGTTCCGGCAGTTTTTATAGAGACGGAAATGGGTTTCCACTGTTCAACAGGATCGTCATCAGGAGGAGGCGGGTTCTGTGCCAAAAGTAGCGAGAGCTTCCTTGAGTAGGCTGTGGCTACCTCTGGTAATTGGAGCTTTCCGATGTCCAGCTTCCTCTGCGTCTGGTTTCGTACGATTTTCGCTCTACTCAATCTTGTGCGAACCTTTGTTGCTACCAGGTGGTGATCAGAATCGATGTTAGCTCCTCTGATCAGTCGTACGTCCATTACACTGGATGAGTGCCTTCCTTCAACTACCACGTGGACAATTTGGTTGTTCGTTCTTTGATCAGGTGATACCCAAGTAGCCTGGTGGATGTCTTTATGCTGGAATCTTGTACCACTAATGGCCATGTTTCTGCCGCGGCAAAGTCAATCAGTCTCATACCGTTGTCTTAATTGTCACCATGTAGACTGAAATTGCCAATAGTTGGATGAAACACATTCTCCCTGCCTACTTTAGTATTAAAATCTCCTAAAACAATCTTAATGCTATGGCCGAGGCAGCTGTTATACGATTCCTCTAGGAGCTCATAGAATATGTCTTTGGCATCATCATCTTCCTTTTCTGTCTGGGCATGAACACAAAGTAGGGAAATATAACACTTTTTTGTCACAAAATATTTTCATCAACAGAACCAAAATCTACAAAAACAAATTACAGTTAAGTTTGACAAGGTCGGACCACATCGACAAGAAAAAGAATTAAATCAAATGTTCTAACGCTTCCACCTGTACTGGATACATCTGGGTACAGTCGTGTGATTGTTTTTCGTCATGAACTCGAGGGGTGCCTCAAAATGTGTCTTTGGGTTGTGCAGAGACAACATAGGTGCGATTTCCAATAATTTATCTTAGAGCAACTAACATTGTTTGGCATACATTGCTCAGAAATTGTAATGCATTTTCAAAATTTTGCCTATGTAAATTCTGAACATAAGCAATCAATCCAAATGCACTGTTGATTTCATCTTCATGAATTATGGTTTTGCCTGTTGATGCTCACAGAAAGATCTGTGTGTGGTTTGTGATTTTTTGGGCAAATTCAAACACTGGTTTCACCCAAAATGAATTTTAAGAAAAATTATTATTGAAATAAAATGGGTTAAACAGTTTTCAGACGAAAACTTAGTCCATCAAATTTGAGCCATATAAAAATACTTATGAAAAAATGTGTGTTTACAAATAACTAAGTACTCTAAGTACAAAAATGCGTAATAACTTTTCCCCGTAATTCCGGAGACATAGAATTCCATCCATCAAAGTTTTAGCCCTTGTTTCAACAATTTGGAACAACTATTATTAAGACCCTAATTGGCTGTATATTTAATATTCTCCAAGGCAAAACCACATTAAAGAACTTTTGTTTGTCTCAGCCCTTTTTTAAATTAAAACATCCCTAAAGCATGAAAAATCGTTTTGAAATACTTGTAATCCCAAAAGTGTCAAATAATGCGCCTTATACTTTTTAATATACATAATATTAAACGATGAAACCTTAGGTCTTAGTTACGCCGTTTGTTTTTGTGTCATAATACTTAGTAAAGTTTCAATTTACTTGTTATATCCTTTATTCATATTTTCCACTTGCAGTTAGATGTTACATCACCAAGCTTGGACAGTTAAAATGTGACAGGCTTAAATTCCTTTTCTATCCCTTTTTCTGCTGACATTCTTCTTGAGAAACATTTAATATTTCTGGCGAAATATGTGCAATATCATCATTGGTATTTTTTTCACCAGTTGTATCGGTTATATTACATCAAGTTATTAATATTGTGTAAAACTTTTGGTAGGCTCGACAATTGCCACATTATTTTCAGAGATATTCTTGTTGATTTCTGTAATTAATTGCTAAGATTTAGATTTAGATTCAGATACATTAATTAAATTATATTGCTGGCTTTTATTTACGCCTGAAGTTAATGTTACTATTGTCGTTGTGAATGGCCTTAATGGTATAAACGACAAAGATATGATATTTTATGTGAATTTGACTAAATGTATACAAATCATTTATTTTCAACTCAATTGCCAAACTTTGTGCCTGTTGCAAAAATTGACACTTCCACGGAAACTGCATGTTCTCTTTATTACAAGAAGTTGTATAAAAACTGCTTTTGCAATCGGTTTGAGATTTGTCTAAAATTTAAACATTTAAATGAAATGAAGTAGGTTATCTTAGATCCTCGTTATTTTTTAAAGTTGTAATTTCCTTTAGCCTAAGAGATCATATTCTCTACGGTTAGTGAAAAAAATGTAAATGCCGCGGGTGGGATTCGAATTGACATTCGCTGGACGATCGTTTCGATGTTTGTGAAGCATCATCTTCAGCATCGTATAGCCCGTTAAGCCACTGCGGTGTTCATCCATTGATATCACTGCCGGGGTGGGTGGTGTCCCTCGTTGCCGACAATTCTTTCCATAAAATTTACCTTATTGTAGTGATAATATTGACCGTTCGTTACCCCGCCCGCTTTTGCGCCGAAGGGCTTTACAGGTTCTTCCATCGGTTCAGCTATTACATGCTGAAAAATAATGGCCTCCCTAACATATTCTCCCAAACATATTCGGCAGAAACCATGTATATTTTTGGAACACACTTCAAATATTCAAATGTTTGCACATTGTATCATTAGGGTGCTTCAAAATCGTATGGAGAAACTAGACGTGGTCCGATTTGTGAGGCTCACGTCTGGATCCTTGTATACGAACCACACGAACATATGTTCCAAATTTCAGAGAAATCGAATGAAGTTTTAAGGTCACGCAAAATTTTGACTTTTTCGATTATTTGGTATGGGAATTTACATACAAATTAAAAAAAAAAGTTTACATTAAACTTTGTCTGATTTTTAATTACGTTTTAAGCGACTTCTCCATAATTTCTAATATAGAATTTTGTAGACTTTAAGATTGTAGAACAAACTATTTACCAATTCTTAAAGGTTTTCGAGGAATTCTTGTTTTTTTGTAATTTTGGAAAACAAAACCATACGCAGAAAGGGGTTTTTTTTTTACCAGGGGCCTAAAAGAGGTCATTACCATATATTATATGCACATACGAATTATATTCATCTGAGAAAAAAAGCAATTCGAATGCGTTAAATTTTCGTCGTACTTCCATCTCTGCACAGGATTAGCCGTTACACATTTATCAATTTGCCAAAGTTTTTAGTTTGTTGCACCCTGTGCAATAAATGTGGCAGCAGTCTGTAAGCAACTCTGTTATTGTTGTAGTTTGAGTTGACTTTTTATCAGCAGGCACAAACTAAACAAGAAGTCGTCGAGCAAAGCAGCAAATTTTCATTTTACATTTTGGCTTTTCTGGACCACACAACAATTTGAGTAAATTTAGTGCAGCAAATTTAAAATGTCAAAAAATATATTAAGATCGTCTTCAACATTTTGGCTTATTGGAACGCCAATAAGCGAATTTCCTTCATCGAGACTACCACGAGGCATTGACGCATTAAAAATGGACGAAATGGAAATGAACGTTAACAAAGGACGAAGATCAAAAACAGCTCCTTTTACGGTCAGTTGAAAATCACCGAAAGAAAATTAGCAAGCCGAACAAAAATTTTTAATGTCTTAATTTTTAATTTAGCTGTTAGTTTATCTTTTTTGATTTAAAAGCACTTTAATGAATTGATGTTCATTGTAATTAACGACAAATATTTTTTAAAATTAGATGCATATTACTTTATGATATTAAATAAATATTAATAAATTTTATTTATTTTTTGTAAATTTTTAACCTGTGTTCTAAATTTTATCGCAATTGCGCGACCTTAAGATGGAAACTTTTGTTCAGCGATGTTTGGTTATTTATACTTCTAAGATATAGACCCATTGATTTCGCCATGAGCCCGTTGAAATTTGCAACGTTTAGAATTTTGAAGCACCCTATTGTATCATGGTTACTTGTAGGTATCATGTTTACTGGCAAACATGTATTTATGCTTTTACATGGAAATATATGCGTTCTTCATCCATACGTGGAAGCATTCGCATGTTTCCCCCAAACCCCGGCGAAAAATAACGTGGGGACATATGCGTATTTCACTCCAAACATAATAATAAGACTGTTTTTTTATTTCATTAAGCTATCGCCTCTTACGGCTTTCCAAATAAAACGATCCACACTTAATACTACGTAATGTGGCAACATTTGCTGTAATGGGTGGAAAAAATGCGACACGGCAACACGTTTGTAGCAAGTGCCAACATATACGTGGTAGCAGCAAATGTTGTTGTAGTTGTAAGCAGCAACAACAGACGTTTTAATTTCGTTCATTTGTTTCAGTTGTCAAACTCTACACAAATATATACCAACAATATAGCAATACAAAAAGTATGAAAACAAAATACATATAATTTTAACAAGTGAAACGAAAAATGACATGGAAGAATATAATCACATGTTTAAACGACTATACCTGATAGATAATTATACCATGATCAATACGTATAATATTTACCGCTTGTTGTTGTCATAGAATAACACATACCCATATAAGCTTTTATTCGCTCAATAAAATAAACGTCATAGGTACGATGGAAAATAAACATTGGATGGTGGAAAATATGGGTTCAATAATACCAGATAGTGGCAATAGTATACAGCGATCAACATAGGAACAACAACCGAATTTCGTGTTTTTGTGGCAATTGTTCACATTAATTTCAATTTTGTTTTCAATACGAAATAAAAATTTATCCTTCAAATTTAGAGATGTAAAAGTATACGTAGTCTTCCATTAAATAAAATAATTTAAATGAAGTGACCATGTGTAAGCCATTTTGAAAAAAAAGTCTCTCCTTGATAACATTTTCATTCGCAAAAAATTATAACAAAATTTATCTAAGATAAATTTTTGTTGCCATTTCTTGAAATTTAACTTGTGGCAACATTGTCATTTCTCAAGTCGGAATTTAAGTGCGAAATTGAAATGCCACTTAATATCGCTTAGCTGTCCCGTACAAATTAAGCTATATTAACTTCAGTGGGGTAAAAAAACACGCTTAATATTTAGCAACGAATTATTATTTGATTTGAATGACCCATCTGTCATGATTGGACAAATTTCACCAGGGTATTCCTTGGCCCATTTCATGAAAATATATCCATCTACGACCAACCCCGAAAATGCAAGGTGGCCAAATGGCAGCGGTTTCAAAATTTTCGGATTGGTTAAGCATCACAATAATGGTAAGATATATCAAAATATATATATCTGACGACAGATTTGGATGGACCACAAAAACCCGTAGACACATTATCAACTCGAAAAACTCATATATGGCGCCTACGATAAAGCAATAATCAACCTACGATATATAAATAATACAAAAATTAAAAGATTTAAAACGGCCCTCTTTACATTTACTTGCATTGAATGCATTATTTGTTTTGTTTTCATAAAATGAGAACATGCTGTTCTTTTACTTCTGATTTCCTCGATGTCTCTAACGTTTTTGGTTTTAGAAGGTTTCAACTATGCGTTGGTTATCACTATGCATTGGTATACACACAATATATTTACGCACAAATCTAGTTCATGCAATCCAAGCATGGATTAATTGCTTGTGTTTTTTTATTATACTTATTTCACAAATGGTCCGCCGTTTCGATATTCTCAGTAAAGGCTCGGCAAGACAAAGGGTCTCACATGGTTCCCCGTCCAGTGTCTTTCCTCAAAATCGCTCCTCACTTTGGTAGCACACATAAGAAACAAATACACAAAAACCAAAGCAACATTACAAACCATTTAAGCGTCCGAGCCTTCGTTTATTCTTTTTTTTGCTGATCAAGCGCTTTTCATATTCTCTGTCCGACGAACCATTGACGACTGAATACATGAAACTAAAACGCAATACATCAGCCAAAATGAGTAACACTGACCTCATCTGTAATTTACACGCAAATTCAGGAATAATGATGAATCACTGACTCAGAGAATAATGCAAATATACAGATAAACACTTACAAGATAGACTCTCTCGTTGTCCGTCTTTTACTCTTTTGCCCTCGAGAGAGCATTAGCAGTGGAACAAACACAGCTGAATTTGTATCACAAACACAGTCTTATTTGGGTAGCAAACACATATATAGTATAACACATTAATCATTGTGTCTCAAGCATGTAATATTGAATAGCCAACACAAGGTGTTTGGACACAAGTACATTATATTTGCGACAAGCTCCAAACACACTTTATATTTGCATCCAAACACCAAAAATACAGATTTTTCGGCGTATAGATCAGCTCATCTGATCTCAGCTTTGGCCTTCACCATAGACTACCGCAATCTCTTTTTATTCTTCATAAATTTGTTCCCTTCTTTTTCGGGTTTCATCTCTACGGTGGACTTTACAACTAGCCGAGACATGTTGTCGGCTGGCTGGTTGCCCTTTGACTGGTGGCAGGTCACAGGATCGGTCGCCTTTTATACGAGCTGGTCAGGTAAGGAGGTGCTGTGAATCCTGAATGTGTATGGTTCGTCTGTAACAATTTAGTTGTGACCGGAGAAGGTAAATCAGTAATTCTATAGGGCCCATTAAAATTTGAAGCCAATTTTAGAATAATATTATCAGTTGACTTTGATAAATGACGCTGCCGAGGAATAACCACATCTCCAGTTTTAGGTATCCATGGTCTGCGGCGCATATTATAATATGAACGATATTTCAGGGTAGCTAGCTCTGTTTTGTCGTACAATGGTGAATATTTCGGCTAATTCGATAAAGCGCGCATAGGGCGATCTTTGTCAAGATCGCCTGTCGTTAATATGTTCATCATAAAGCGCATGAGCTTGTCGTTGTTCTCTGTACTGCGTTAGAAATTTGGGTGGGTACTTGGTGGTCTCGAAGGTGCTTGTTTATCATCCCACTGATTATGCAAATTTTCTACAACTTATGCAAATTTTTTTCTACAACGTGAGGTTTATACATAGTTTGAGATGTTTCTGAGACGTATTAGGGGCAGACAGTTGTTGGTGGACTCCAATCTGCTGTACGTATTTCCGATATGTATTGCTTGTGTATTGTGAACCATTATTGGCGATCAAAATTTGTGGTACCCCGTTCCGTGCTAATTTCCTTTCCAGGAAGCCTTTACTAATCTATTCTTATGAAGCTTTTCTTAAGGGAATCAGCTTGGTTTATTTTCAAAATCGGACAATAAAAAACCAATATCAAAGTGTTGCCGTGGTTAGATCGAGGTCATGGGTCAACAAAATCACAACAGATGGTGGCCCATTGTTCTTCGGGAATTTACGTCATCATTTGGCCAGTTAGTCCCATTTGGCTTACCTTATATCGCTGACAAGATTCTGTTAACCACACGAAATATATTTATGTCCCTGATTTATTAAATAACAATGAGATTAGTGTATGCCTAAAAGTATGCATTGTAACAACTCGCTAAACTAGTAGCATGAATTCGCTTCAGCTATTTCTCCACTATTCGAGGTGGTTCTATTTGCTTCCAAAAGGTTCTTGAATTTGCTAAAGATAATGTCATCTGAGTATGATGAGTTCATATAAATAGCTCAGGTCTTTGGCACTCGGGTTCAGTTTCTGATTAAAAGCCGGAAAGTAAGCAACGCGACTTAATTATTGTAAACAGTAAACTTAGTGTAAAGTGTTGACTTTATAACTGTATAAGTAAAATAAAAACAACTAAAACTGTTGACTTTAAAACTGTATAAGTAAAATACAAAGAACTAAAACTGTTGTACTTCTCGTAATTTAAGAACCAACTTTGCTTTATTAACGGGAATAAAACAGCGCTAAAAAGAACGATCAAGGAAAATTCGTAACACTACTATCGAAAAATAAAATATACATAATTTCATTTCTAATTTAATTTAATGTACTAACTTCGACTGAATATTCATAAGGGGTTCATATAAAGAAACACACATCTTTCCATTAGACCGTTATAGTTAAAAAATGTATAGGCTTGAAAATTCTGGCGCTAATGGTCGAAGGTATCCTTGGACGCAGCACGACCACGCGCCATTTCAAAATGTCATAAAAACAAGTACATTTCATAATGGCGAAAAGAAAAATATACTCTACCATGAGCATAAGCAACAGTAACTCAGGCGTTATGCACCGTTTGTGTTTAATAGTAATGCTAATTTTTATTTCTGTGAAAGTACACGTATTTATTTTTAAGCAAAAATTATTGCTCCCAAAAGTATGCTTCGAATGTAAAATCTCATAATCAGCCATAGTATGCTTCAAAATAATTGCGATTATGTCTTTGGGTTAGAATGATTCAATTTAGGCATTTGTCTTTCTGGTACTATTAGCTATTCGGTTGCGACTGTATTTCAATATACGACATATGTATATGTAAATTTTGCAATACAGATATCACCATCCCTTTTGACTTTTAACCTATACTCGTATGTATATATAAGTATGAAACAGTATTGATCGTATGACTGTGTTGGCAATTTTTTCCTGTATTCATCTCATGCCATTTTTTGTGGTCATATGAATGTGTGAGTTTTGCGTAGCTCTTGTTGCGGATGTCTTCAACTGACACATACCATTTAAATGATTGTGTCTTATAAAAAACAGAAAACTTTATTTTTGTTTTTACATTTTGCCATCAGTAATAACTATATTTTTTCTCTCTTCAATTTTATTGTCCCTTAAAATTTGTCCTTTTGTTTGCCTAAAGCAAAAAGTTGCTAAAGTATCATTTATTGTTTGCGAATTCTTAAAGTTTTTGTTCCGTTCTGTTTTTTCTCTTGCTCTTACTCTTACTCCTTCCTATTCCTCAATCCTTTCTCTAAACAATATTCATCCTGTTCGAGTTTCTGTAGTGTTTGTTTGCTTTTTTTTAACTACTGTCAGAACCTACTCCTCTCTAAAGAATTTTTTTTGCAGATAGTTGGTAGAATTTGTTAAAAAGAGAATTTAAGAAAGTTACGTAAAGTCTGAAAAAGGGACTACACATTAGGTCTGTTTGAGAACTTTTCCAGTAAAAAATATCAAGTAACTTTTACTGGGAGAGTAAGGCTGATTTTACTCTCTAAGTAAAAAATATCGCAAAAAGTAAACGAACGACATCCAGTAAAAAGTATCAAGTAATCAACATTTGTTTGTAAACAGCTGATTCATGTTTTCTTTTTTGCTTTTCGTTTCATTGTTTTCCCTATGTTCAGAGTAATTTGTTGACTTGTTAACACTGCACTTTGTTGGGAATCTAGTTTATTAACAAATTCTATTAAAATGTTCCAACAAATGTATTTTCTTACTTACCTCTGCCATTGTTAAATTTCTTCTTTGTTTTCAAAGTTTTGTTTATTTAAATAAAACAGCTGTTTAAAAACATATGTTCGTACTTGATAATTCTTACTGGCAAAAATTTCTCCAGTAAAAACTTGCAAGTTCTCTATCATTCAACTGTCAAAAATATTCACTCTCTGGCTCTCTCGTTGTTGATTTTATCGAGTAAACGAACACTATCAAGTAAGAAATGTGATAAATTGTACAAATTATCACGTTCTCAAACAGACCTATTAATGTCATGGCATCAAAAATCTATGATAGATTTTCTCTCTGCGTTATAGTTACTTCTTCTGCTTGAATACTTGAGTAAAGTATTCTAATGGAATTTGTTTAGTATTCAGAATGTTTAACAATCATGTTTTTAACAATAAATTGACAATTTAATTGGAAACGAATTGAGCATTCAAATTTATTAATAACTGACGTTGGAAGTGTCCTAAATATATATATGTATATATGCCCTTAGTATACACTTGCTGCATGGAGATAATGATTACTATTTAAAAAGACGTATTTTGTTTCGTATTTAGTTTTCGAATGCGAACTGTTGCGATACCCCAATATTTTAATTGTATACTTTAGTCCAAGCTACCGTTGGACTAATTTCGGGTAATTTAAAGATATGCTGTCAAATTCATATTAAATATAACTACACTGAACGGAAAAGCTTCGTCACAAGAATGAAAATGTTCGTGTCCCCAACAACTGTTGTCGTCGAAAGTGAGCTATCGTACAGTTTCGTTCCCGCTACTAAAATCTGTTCAAATGAATATGTTTCATTGCAGCACAGAATGTGTTTCATTCCTGGTATGAATATGTTTCATTGCTGCAATAACTGCTTCAAATTTGCTCCGTTGATACAAAGAACATGTTTCATTGCTGCAGTGAATTTGTTTCATTACCGTAATGAATTTATTTTATTGTCGCAATGAATTTATTTCATTATTAGCTTCGTTGTTGCAATGAATCTGTTTCATTGCTGCAATGATTCTGTTTTATTGCTGCAATGATTCTGTTTCATTGCTGCAATGATTCTGTTTCATTGCTTCAATGATTCTGTTTCATTGCTTCAATGATTCTGTTTCATTGCTGCAATGATTTTGTTTCGTTGCTGCAATGGTTTGGTTTCATTGCTGCTATGAGTATCTGTCACTGTAACAATGAATGAATGTTTTGTGTTTGAATTAATTTATTTATTGATATTTAAATATTACATTGGTTGTATATGGAATTATATACTTTTAGAAATAATTTTATTAATAAACTCTCGTCTGGAAGAAGGGTTTGTTTGCGGGTTTGTGCGAAAATGTGGCGATCGTATTCTGGTCCTAAGAATAAAAACAAATATATTGTGCTACTGTTAATAAGCTTCCTATTCGTGTAATATGTGGATATAGATGTAACGGGGTTTTCAATAAGAGCGCCATAAAAGTTTTTTTTGATACCAATGAAATTCTTTATTCCTGTGAAAGTACGTTCGATGCAATTTCTTTTGCATGACCACCACGAACACGCTTACAGAAGTCCAGACGCTGAACCCAATTTTCGACGGTTTTCATGCATAAATCGGCCGATACTGCTGCAATTTCACGTTCGATATTCGTACGAAGTTCATCAATCGTCGCTGGCTTCTTGGCATAGACTATAGACTTGACGTAGCCCCACAGGAAATAATCTAACGGCGTCAAATCGCACGACCGAGGCGGCCAATCGACTGGGCCCTTTCGTGAGACAACACGTTCACCAAACTAGGTTTCCAATAAATTGATTGTGGCATTCGCTGCGTTGCTTGTGGCGCCGTCCTGTTGGAACCACGTGTCCTCCAAGTCCATATTATCCAATTGGGGCCAAAAATATTCGGTTATCATTGAACGGTAGCGATTCGCATTCACAGTAATGTGCCGGTCTTGATCATCACGGAAGAAGTACGGGCCAATGACGCCGCCGGCCCATAAACCGCACCAAACCGTAATTTTTTCGGGATGCAATGATGACTCATGGATTACGTGTGGATTGCTCTCTGACCAATAACGCATATTTTGCTTATTGACGAAGCCGTTCAGCCAGAAATGAGCCTCATCGCTGATTGTTGAGGCCTCTTAAAGTTGGCCTCTTAAAGTTGAGGCCACTCACTGACTCCAAATTTCGGTAGTAAATTTTAATAATTTCGACTCGTTGTTGGCTCGTATATCTTTCCATGATGAAATCGCAAATGTTACTGAAGAGAAATGTCAAAAGAGCGGGAAAAAATATGGCGTCGTTTGCTGTCCCTATCGATTTACTTTTGTAGCGTCTCTGCTGGAAACCCCGTTACTTACCATGAGAGCAAGCATCTGCCTCCTCTCAGTTGAAATGGTTGGCCACATTTCCATTAATTGTGGCAAAATATACTTTGATATAATACAATATAAGCCAAGCCCAATCCACTATATATATCTACAAAAAGAGTATTTCTTCCACACAAAAAAAAAAAGAAAAAAAATTCAATTACGATTTTCATCACATTGAACGTCTCGGCTTTTATATCGGCTTCAACGGACAAACTTGCCTTTCGTTTTTTTCATCTATCGATTTGTTATCGTATTATCTGTATTATCTGGTCTGTACTGTCGCCTACACATTCTCTTGCATTTTTCGGGGATTTTTTACCCTACGATGCGTCGCTTACTTTGCTGTTGTGTTACTTCTTGCATTCTATTTGTTTGTCGATTTTCTTTGTACTCCATTTACAAATATACAAACGACCACAACATATTATTTATATTTACCGATGACGATGCTTTTAGTCGGTTGTCGGAGACGACTGATTTAAAATGTGTACGTGACCCACCACTATTGCTGACCATTTTGCCCTGATGAGTTCTGTTTTAAATTCGCCCATTTTCTCTCTTCACTCCATTTCTCTCTTGATCTTCATCACAGTTTGTTTCGTTCCATTAAGAACTCATTCGTTGCAACAACGACATTGTTTCGTCAGCTGTAAATGTTGGCAAACAGCCAAAACAAACTAGTAATAATAAGAAACTATGGGAAAGTAAGACTAAACTAAATAACAATAGTCAAAATCTCATGCACTTACTATTATTTTGATTTTTCGCCCGATTTTCTCCAAAAGTCGAATTAAATATAATTGTAGCAGGGACGAAAACGTACCGAGCAATTGTTTATGAAACTTTTCGATGCAGCAACAACCAAATTGTCGGATTTACGAAATTTTTCATTACATAAACGTAAAGCATTAACGAATATGTTTCATCCATGCGACGAAGCGTTTTTTTCAGTGCACTGAAAAAGAAAGTACTGTGAGGTATTGAAAACTGCTACAATTTGACACTTACTGCAAAGAAACACCGATTCCAATTAACAAACCATTGTGCTAGTGAGTATATTTAGTTTCGTTAAATGTTTTGGAATGTGAGTGAACTTTTGTACTGAACTTTTTTTTAGAGGGGGTCTCAAGGGATGCTTATTGAAGAGCTGATTCGCGAAACGTCAAACATTTTTTATTCGGGGGTACTTATAGTCTCCTACTTGCCATTGAGGTTTCGATTCCTAGTGTATTGGGGATTTTTTTTATGATTTTGGCCAAGATTTGGCTCAACAGTTAAAATATGCAAGTAAAATTACCAGATAAAATATATTTTCTAAATTTAGATAGACTATTTATTTTTACACCAACATTTTGAAGCTTCGTGATGCATACAATTTCTTCTCAATTTTTCAATTAAAATTTAATTTACGTTATTGTGTATTTTACATGGAAATACTATCAAATCTATATATATAAAAGAAAGTGTCCGAAGCGATGTAATCGCATAACTCGAGATTGGCTGAACCGATTTTGATGATTTGTACTTTGTTGGAAAGGTATTTTCTCAGTACGGGTTTTAAAAAAAAAAATTAAAAAAAAGTGAAAAAAAACGTAAAAAAAAAAAATTTTTAAATGTCTTATTTTTACCACCCAGCGTGCTGCGATAGGTTTTTTTTTGATTTTTTTAATCTATATATATAAAAGAAAGTGTCCGAAGCGATATAATCCCAAAATTCGAATGTAAAATATCGTATCACAATTGAACTATCAGATAGACACGCCACGTAACGCCATCTGTTATCGATCAATGGAGAAGTCAATTTTGTTTCATGTGGGGTGGCGCTGTCGACGTTGACTAAAAAACTCTTGACGTTGTTGTCAATTTTACATGGACTTGACGTTTCATTTCCACTCTATTTTATTCATATCTCTATTGTGCCATTTGATTCAGTTGTGTACTTTCTTCATTCTTTGCTGTTTCAGCGTACATATTGCACTTTGCGAATTCGTGTTTTCTTCGATTGAATAACGTTTGCCGGCCATTGTGCATTACAGATTCGGATTTCTTCATTGCGATTTGGTGAGTTTTTGTGAATTAAAATTGATATCAAGAATATATAGAAGAATACAAATGAGTGTATTCATATTGGACTATTTTCATTTCATGTGAACAGTGGCGATTGAGCGATTAAGGCATTTTGTGAATTTGTGCTGTGTTGCACTGTTGGTTAGCTATTGGGATTTGTCTATAAGAAGTGGTACGTTTCTATTGTTGTTTCATTGTTTTCAAATTTTATATTAGGGATTTCATTGTACTGCAGTTGTTCTTCATAATGCCACCAACGAGAAGATCTAATTTAAGCCGACGTTCAGCTGGTGCACGAGCAGTGTCGACTCATCGTGCGAATATGAGTCAAGAAGATAGAAACATTGCCCAACAACGAAGAAATGCAAACCACGTCCAAATTCGTGCGCAACAAACAGAAGAACAACAGCAGGCGGTAATCGATTTCCGTAGATTGGCACAACAAAGTCGTCGAGTAAATCAATGTGTACATTTATCGATGCAAAGTCGACGGATAAACACAGAAAATAGACAACAAAGAAGAAGTGCTGGCAATGTCAATTTGCTTCGAGTAGCTTTCCGATATGATTGTGCATTCGATTATCGATCTCTTCCTGCCGTACAAATTGCCCTGTTATTAATATGATTGATCAAGGCGGTCTCCAAAAGCATTGGTGTACAATACAGTTACAGGCAATACTTTTGTAGGCAGGACGAAGTCGGCCGGGTCAGCTAGTATATACAATAAATAACTGTCAGCTAATTCGCGAAGTACAATGAAAACTACCCGAAAAAGTATGTTTGATCAAGTCGTGAAAATACTGCAGTGAAAAAACCATGGCCCGCCAATATTTTCAAAATATATTTTTTAATAATATTCATCAATTAAAAATATATTTTTCTAATAATGCTCAACAATAGTTTTTTACCCAAATGCACTGGGTATATAAACTTCAACGCTCGCTAGGAGACTATAACTAACAAATAAAAAAGGGTTTCCCATTACGTCCAATTAAGGGATTGGGAAGAGCTTCTCACCCGATTTCTAGTTTTACACTCACTGATTGAGACCTAACGTTTTGCACCGGTTCCGAGCGGTATTTTAACAAGCTATTATTCGCTAGTCGGTGGTGAAATGGTAGCGTGCGCGGCTCTTGTGCATGAGAGCGTGGGTTCGATCCCTGCTCTGACCACCTTAAATTTCTTTCGACGGCGGTCACCTCGCTTAGTGACGGTGACACTATCGAGTATTAAGCCATGTTAAACTTCTCAAAATACCGTTCGAAACCGGTGTAAAACTGTAGGTCCCTATCAGTGAGTGTAAAACTAGAACGCGCGCAGCTCACTGGTTGTGAGAAGCTCTCCCTAATCCCTACATGGGATGTAACGGCAAACCATTTATTTTTTATTACTCGCTAGTGTCGCCATTACTAAACGAGGTGACCGTCGTCAAAAGAAGTGTAACGTGATCTGATCAGCTACTCCATACGTATCTGTTGAGACCACCCGACGATTGAACTTCATAAACCTGTGGTGTTCAGTACACCCTACACTGAAAGAATAACGCTTCGTCGCATGGATGAAACATTTTCGTTAATGGTTTTACGTTGCTACAATGAAAAGTCTCGTATATTCGACAATTTGGTAATCGCTGGAATAAATAATTTCATACATTACTTCTTTCTTCTTTTAATTTTCGTGCCTGCAACAATTTAATTTAATTTCAATTTTGTAGAAAACTGGGTTAAACACTAAAAGAAAAGGAAGTGCATGCATTTTAAACTACTGATATTTGGTTTGTCTGAAGCAACTTCATTGCTGTAAAGAAACAAATTCATTGCAGCAGTACAATAAATTCATTGCTAGAACGCTACTTATTCATTCCAACATTGAAACAAATTTTTTGCAGCAACGAAACGAATTCATTCCAGTAACGAAGCAACAAAATCGTTTGAATAATGAATCAAATTCATTGGTACAGCAACCATACTTTCATCGCAGTTACATACAATTTGCAGTTGATGAACACATTTTCGTAGCGGGATTGAAATGGTACATTAGCTCACTTTCGATGACAAAAGATGTTGGGGTGATGAAACTTTTCATCCCTGTGACGATACTTTTCTCTTCAGTGTAGTGTCTTTGTATGGTGTCCAACCACTACACTGTGGAAGTCGAATAGATGAGGCAGTTGAGGTTGGTTTTACCCTAATGGTTTGAGGAATCGAACTCCACCATTCGATTTGTGAGATACAATTATCTATTTGCTGGGTTTAGAACGAAACTCCAAGCTACTTTGGATAACAAACTGCTTTTCTGTAAAAAACTTTGCAGGCCTACCTGGGTATAGGGTTCTGAACTATGGGCTCCAGTTCCCAAAGTTCTTATGAACAATTTCCAGTGCTCCGTCATATATTACTTCAAATTAAATCTTAAACCGGGGATGTTCACTTAAAACACGTTCTACAGAAATCATGAGGTACGAATGCCGGTTGACATTTCACAGCAGCTCAATGGGTCTTCGATTGTTCCATGCATCATCACCACAAAGAAGACTAAGTAGGTTCCCACTAACCCGTTTTTGTATTCAAACTATGTACGTAGTAGATATATTACATTTATCTAAGAGCATTTGGAAGATTTCACCAAGTGGCTGCTCCCCTAGAGCACTTGTATTGTGGAGAAAACTTTAGTTCATTGATGGCTGACCTTTGTTAGAATAGGATAATCAAAAATGACGATGAGTTAATACAGATAGTTATATAGTTAACGGGTTTCTGTTATTTGGCGAAAAACTCTGACTACTACTAGCAGATTTGGTAAACGGAAAACTCAAAGAAAGTCGGAAAATTACTCTTCTGTCTATATTCTGAATCAAAGATTTGGGTCCCTGTTTTAGAGGCAAACATTGATCCCAGAAGGTGAAGCCCAAAACGTTTGGAACAAAGTTTCTGACGAAAATTTACTGGTACAACGAACCGAAATAGAAGTTACGTACTTACTTACTTAGGTGGCCTCAAACAACCCAGAGGGGTGAAGGACCTTACCAAATTATCGCCGATCTTCAGCTATTCTCCCCCAGTTGGTAACACCAAACTCTCGCAGGTAATATCCACCTGGTATTTCAACGGAAGTCTTGGCCGTTCTATTTTAGATGTCCTTAGAGGATGTCTTCGAATGCCTGATCCTTTCTACTGAGATGGCCCAGCCAGCGTAGCGACGCCATTTTGATACGCATAACTGCGTCGACGTCGGGAACACATTATACAGTCCTTGTTCATCCGTCGTCGATGTTCGCCGTTTTCTATTAGAGGACCGTATATTTTTCGAAGCATTTGGTCTCGAAAACTTCCAGTGATGTTTCATCAGCATGCGATAAGAACCAGGATTCTAGCCCAGAAAGGAAGACAATATGTAGGGAAGTTTGATAAAGATGGGTCTGCGATTCTCGAGCGATGGTCTTATCTCTGAAGTGCTTGCTTTGCCCGAAATAATACCTGTTTGTAAGCATAATTCTTCGTTAGATATCAAGGCTGACGTTAGTGTTTCATTTCAAGGCAGATCCCAGATAAATAAATTCGTCCACTACCTCGAAGATATAAGGGTTATCAACATTCACCCTTTTATCAAATCGCGTGGACGTTCTGCTTGTCGAAACCATTAATTTTGTCTTGCCCTCGTTCAGTGCCAAACCAACTTTTGCTGATTCGATCTCCATTCTCGAAAATACTGCTGCATCTGCTCGCAAATTTTGTCCTATGATGTCTAAATCATCAGCATACGCGTGCAGCATTTGAACCAAATAAAAGTTAGTGGCTATCAAAAGTCAGCCAAAATCGAAAAAGCTTAAAAATAATCCACTGTATTAGTAAAAGTAAAATTTCATAAAATCTGAACTATGAGTCAAAAAACCAATGATGCAAATCGATTCCCCCGTCCTCTGAGGCTTCGTCTACTTACATTGATGCCAAAAATTTCCTCTCCGGCTTGGCCTACGTAAACTGATGCCAAAAATTGTCACAGTGTTATTTCAACATTTAGTAAAATTATTAATCAATATTCAAATTAATGGATTAATCATAGATGTGATCAGCCATAACATCGATTAATCAAAATTTCAGCTAATCAATGAATCGAACATCCCTAATAGAAACGGATTTTGGCTGAAGATATTAAAACACCTATGTTGTTTTGTGCCTTAATTATTGATATAATGAAGGAATAATGAAGTTTGCTCTATCGTATTATGACAACCATGACCTAACTACATATTCAGAAAAGGGTTGTGATAAATTTACTAGCTCCTTAAATATGTGCAAAAGGTCATCGTAATTCCTTCTTAATATTCTCTTAAATTTATGGGAATTAAATTTATATTATTTTGTCTTGTTTAAATGTTAGGAAGAGAACACACACAAAGTTATACGTAAACCATGGAAGAATGTTTTCCGGTATATAGCCTTAACCCCGAAAATGTTAACGAAGGTCTTTAATTAACTTGTGGTAGTTTTTAATTACCTTTGAAAAAGATACAAATTCTCCCTTTTTGCCGACGCATGTATCAAATTAGTCGAGAGTTTTGGGTATTAACACTAAATAGTCTTAAGAGATTTCATAAGAAAGATATTGCTGCCATGACACTTTTCGCATTAAGAGAAAATCCCCTTAAGGAAGTTTGGTTGAGGTTAAAAAAATGCTGCTAAGTTGCTATTATCCTTTTCGCAAAGCACAACTGTGATTTAAATTCTATTAAATTTGTTTTGTAAATTGCATAAATTTTAAATTGTTATTTTTTCCTTTTTTATGTCCTTTGGGAACTGTCCATCATTTTCCTTTAATTATCCGTAGTTTTTCTTTGCAATTTTGTTGCCCAAATATTGTCTGACTATTTGTGCTTGATGTTTAAGGCAAAATTACACAAATACATACATACCAATATGGATACAAAATACATCCTTTGTACATAAGTGAATCAGCCATATTGTTGCGTTTTGAAGTAACGGGTTTTTCAATAAGAGCGCTACAAAAGTTTTTTTAAATAAAACAAAACCGGTTTTAGATACCAATGAAATTCTTTATTCCTGTGAAAGTACGTTCGATGCCACTATGTATGGAACTCGATTTCTTTTGCATGGCCACCACGGGCACGCTTGCAGAAGTCCAGACGCTGCAAGCGACGGTTTTCAAGCATAAATCGGCCGATACTGCTGCAATTTCACGTTCGATATTCGTACGAAGTACGTCAATCGTCGCTGGCTTGTTGGCATAGACCGTTGATTTGACGTAGCCCCAGGAAATATTCTAATGGCGTCAAATTGCACCACCGAGGCGGCCAATCGACTGGGCCATTTCGTGAGATAACACGTTCACCGAACTTGGTTTCCAATAAATTGATTGTGGCATTTGCTGTGTGGCTTGTTGCGCCGTCCTGTTGGAACCACATGTCCTCCAAGTCCATATTATCCAATTGGGGCCAAAAATATTCGGTAGCGATTCGCATTCACAGTAATGTGCCGGTCTTGATCATCACGGAAGAAGTACGGCCCAATGACGCCGCCGGCCCATAAACCGCACCAAACCGTAATTTTTTCGGGATGCAATGATGACTCATGGATTACGTGTGGATTGCTGTATGACCAAGAACGCAAATTTTGCTTATTGACGAAGCCATTCAGCCAGAAATGAACCTCATCGCTGAAGATGATTTTCCGATGAAAATCCGAATCATTTTCAAGACGTCACAGAGATGCATAACGCTTGAGAACGACGTGTGAGAGACACATTTGGGCTTTCTTGAACTGAAGCCTCAGCGGCAGCAATATTCTCGACACTACGGTCACTTCCTTGTCTCACTGGCACGGGAACATTTTGTACTGTGCCTGTGGATTCAAATTTTTCCACTAAACGTTCAATTGTTGATCTGGTGGGACGATTATGACGACCATAAACTGGACGTAGCGCTCTTAAAGTTGAGGCCACTGACTCCAAATTTCGGTAGTAAATTTTAATAATTTCGACTCGTTGTTGGCTCGTATATCTTTCCATGATGAAATGGCAAACCTTACTGAAGAGAAATGTCAAAAGAGCGGGAAAAAATATGGCGTCGTTTGCTGTCCCTATCGATTTACTTTTGTAGCGTCTCTGTCGAAAAACCCTTTATATACGTTATTTAAGCTGTCAAAAGCTATAAACGTACATAGTTTTTAAAAGTTTTTGAAGAAAAATTATATGAACTTTATCAAAACTTTTAAAGTACACTCCATTAACATAGGATAGCCTCACTTAAAAACAAAAAGAAAATGTCACTTTATGACATTCCCTCAAACGCGGCCAAAAATGTATTTTAATAATGGCAACAACACCAGAAAGGTCAGTTGATGTTAACGGTATAAAATATTTTGGATCCTTTACTAATTATACCTCAAACGAGCATACGTCATTAAGATGTATGATTTTCTTTTATTTATAAAAAAATTAGGTTACCTTTCTAGGGTTAAATTCGATTAGCCTCACCTCATTAAACTGAATTAATACTACGAAATTTCGGTTCAGCCTATTTTATATGTTGTTGTTTTTGTTATTGTTTCTTTCTTCATAAATTTTGCATGTTAACCATCTCCAAACATTTTAAATATTTAGGTCCGATTAATAAGGCGGTGGCCGTTATATTTCAACATCGTGGGACTGCACCGAATCCTTAACAACGCAATCTGTACTGATGGTAGCATTACCATACTGAAAAAGAAATGAAATGGAACCAAAATTCTCCCTGAACTCGACACGAGCATTTTGGAGGAAGTCTCTGTAAGTGCTTTCAGTCCTTCGCTCAAACCAAACAGGAAACGCCATAGTAGGATATAGTACCACAAACCATCACTCCTCCCTTTCTGCTATGATGGCGACTTATAAATTGGTCCTTCTTCGTGATGGCATGAAAATGGTAATTATAGCCATCCGGGCAATACATATGGAACCTCTTTTTATCAGAAAAATTACCATTTTCCAGTCGTTGAGTTATTGACCTTGAGGCAAATATGAGCATTCCCGAACTCCAACCTCTTTTGCTTGCAGACGGGATTAAGTGGCGACTTTTTTTTCAATTTTCGGCGCTTTAGGAACGTAAACGTTTTTATAATATTGTCAATTGTGGTTTTGCTAACGTTCACAACTGTAGTGGCTCCGATTTTGCTTAAGGTCATACTGGAATTCGAAGACAGTTGCATAATTTTGGGTTCATCTCGCGCTGTAACCTTTTTGAAAGACTTCACTTTGTAGCGCATTCCATACTTCGTAGTATTCTTCAAATACTTGTTCACCACTTTCGGACTCTGACCAATTTCTGCAATAATAGAGCAGTTAGAAAGCTTTTGGTCAGGGTAAGCATCGATGTGTGCTATTTCGGTGGCACTTAATGATGGCGTCTTGCATACATTTGTTTTTTTTTAATTCAAAACTGTTTTTTCAACAAAAAAATATTTGAAAAATGTTCCAAAACCGTGTGTAAATCAATAAATATTTGACATATGTGCACCGAGCCTAATCTAACTTAACACTGAAAATCACATGTTTTCATAACTGAAACCATAGCGAAAATACCGTTTACTTCAACTGAGACCACTGCTTTCGTTGTTATTACAAAAAGAGAATACCCTCTATCCAATGGCAGTATAAATTTTTGGTGGCATTTATCGAATTTAATTTTTAATTTCAAGTGAGACTATCCTATGTTGACAGAGTGTACATCTACTGATACAATAACTGGATTTCAAATAAATATTGCCATGAAACAGTTTCAGAATATTATATATAATTTTAATTTGAATACATAATAATTGCAGTCAAAATATCGCACATTACCATAGGGTTGTACTTTAACGTTTAAACTAAGTATTGGGACTTTTAAGTTAGTATTAAATTTTTAAATGCTTGACTTTGTCTCCTGCAAATCCAAAAATAATACTAATTTTTCGCGAGTATAATTCAAAAATGTTGCATGCCCATGGTTGTGGAATCGGACGGCAAATGCAATGAAATTGGACTTGGGTTTTTTTAATTTGCATTGGAGTTTAATTTGCATTACTTTACAAATAGCAAATGCAAAAGAATTAGCATTGTTCGCAATGACAATTAAAAAATTGAGAATTTTTACGAGTACTTGCTCATTAAATGCAAATGCAGGTTGTCGAATCGGATGCCAACTTTGCTTTGCCTCATGCAAATCAAAAAATAATACTAATTTTTCGCTAGTACAATTCAAAAATGTTGCATTTCCATGGTTCTGGCATCGGATGCCAAGTGTAATGAAATCGGACATGGATTTATTAATTTGCATTGGATTTTAATTTGCATTACTTTATATAATGCAAAATAATTTGCCATTGTTCGTAATTTTATTTTTAATTTATATTTGCTCATTAAATGTTTGCTATTTGTAATGAAATATGACAATGCTCTTTTTGTTTGACTGCTGGCAATTCTGTTTGAAGACTATTTTATACGCAGAGGTTTGTGGCTTCGATAGATATTGCCTCCTATTACTTTCAAATCCATAAACCTGTACTGTATAAAATATTTGAAAACCAAAACTGCCAAAGAAGCAAATGCTTTGAAAATAATGACAATTGCCCATGGTATTCAATTTTTTTTGAATTAGCATTTTCAAATTAATTCAAATTAAACTACAAATTATGATTGTCATATACTTAATTTGTCCCATGTAATATGCTTTGCGTATTGCGTTTTGAATTTGGCATTTTTTTTTAATTTATTTGACTGCCAGTAGTTGATTTTAAGGTATTTAAGGTATTTTATATGGGCTTGATTCGAATCCTGTTCACATCCATAAACTTGTACACAGCTTAGGTCAGCTGTTCGAGACAGTCTTTGAACGCCCCACTTAGACTTATTTATCCATTGTGATACCACAGGTTAAACAGATTAGCTACAACGGATAAACATTTAGTTTACTCCAGGGAGCTCAAGATCGTGTCTACGCCTATGTGAGACAATTTTCCCAGGTCCCTCAATAGGTGGGATCCAATAGCAGTCAGCCTAGTCAGCTAGTGCTGGACACGTGTAGAGAAGATGTTCAGTGGATTATCGTCTTTATTCCCCTACTGCTTCTACAGATAGCATTTGACTTGACGTTTAGTGTCGCCACATGGCTACCAATCAGACTGAAACCATCAGGGCCTGGATAGAGGCTCCTGGGTTCATGGATTTCATGCTTTTCACATCTGCTGCATCATTCATCTTGCAGGATATACTTATACTTACAATTCGCTAGATGCATGTGTACCTACATGTTTCAATTTCTAAATAAATTGTCGAAGGTGTCGGTGTCACTAAGCGAAGTGACCGTCGTCGAAAGAAATGTAAGGTGGTCTGAGCAGGGATCAAACCCACGTTCTCAAGCGCAAGAGCCGCGCATACTACCCATTGCACCGCCGAAGGCAAATGTAACTTCAGGTTATTGTCCTCTAATAGGGAAATACTCTTTTGACAGATTAAACACATTACATTTTGTTTAAATTTGATGAAAAAAAATATAAATTTGTACTTGGTTCATTAAAAAACCGCCTAAGTTCGAAGTTTGTTTATCTTGAAATATGTTGCTACTTGCGGGCCGCACCAAGACGCTTCACGTGCCGCAATTTTAGTTAGAGTTTTTAGTTCATGTTGGTGGAACAATTTAGTTTTCTCCAAGAAGATGCAAGATGTGATATTTTGAAGATGTTCAGTGGGATATTCATCTTTCTCGCTTCTACAAAAGTTAGTGGCCTTCAGTGCTTGGGCGTATTCAGAATAAAAGTTCATAGATGTCCAATGCCAGCTCGATTTGTATTGGCCCTTCACAATATTTGCCCTTGTTTACCTTTGTTGTATCATCACATAAAAGGATTCGGGAAGGATATGCTTACAACGCAATAGGGGCACACCCGAATATTCCACTTCCTGTGGAATCTAAAACAGACCCTAATAATTCCACCATATTAATGCTCTGTAGTTCTCCGGAATGTTTTTGTGTCTTGGCATCCATATAAGAAAGATGAACACCGTGCTGCTGAGCCACCTTATTAATATATCTACGTTAGTCCTGGGCAGATGTTGCGTTGAGGGCGGTGCATTCCTTAGACATAATAGCCGTCTGATGATCGGAAAAGATTTTCACCGCAATGACTGCTGCACGTTTATCACTCAGCTAACTGATCTCTTCCTAAACATTAAAACTTTCAAGTCATGAAAGCTAAAATGTGCAGATAGTCTGCGAGCAAAAGCCAACTCTAGAATATACCCCGCACCCTACACACTGAAAAACTATTGTCCAGCAACATATTGCAGGTACATGTTTGCAAGCATATTTTTTCGTGAGTAGAAGATCTGCTGCTTTCTGTATGACAGACAGCATTGTTTTCGGCAGTTTTCAACAAACAAAACCACATTTGGGCAGCAAATACATATATTATAGCCTAAGAGTATTAATCATTGTGTTCCAAATAGGTTATATTGTATACAAAACACAATGTGTTTGTGCGCAAGTATACTATATTTGCGACAACCTACAAACACGTTACAGTTGCATCCAAACAACAAAAATAGACAAATTTTTCAACGTGTACCTGACCATTCAGTTTCGAACCATTGGTGCAGATAATTACATATCGCGATACACCAAAACTCATCTAAGCCAGCATTTCCTTTCCATGATGAGGCTGTGATAATCCTCATCGACTATTACAATGTTGGGTTGGTGTATTTGGCAAATGTAGGAATGTTCACAACACATTCTACTCGTCGCCATTCTCTGAACCCTAATCATTAGTACAACTGGTAAGCTTCTCAAGTAGCTGCCAACACGAACAAACTGCTGAGAAATCTTCATTTGTGCACGCTGAAAAATAACGGCCCCAGCAACATATTGCAAGAACCATGTACATGTTTGCAGTCATTGTTTTCATGAAGTGAAAATCTGTTTGATTTTGTTTCTTTATTGTCTGTCACGTCTTTGTTTAGTGTAGTTTTCAACGAACAAATCCACATTTGGGTCACAAATACATATAATATAAACGATTAATCATTGCGTCCCAAACATGTTATATTGAATAGCAAACACAATGTGTTTGGGCTAAAGTATACTATATTTGCGACAACCTGCGTACACGTTATATTTGCATAATTTTTCTACGTGTAATCGTTAGGCTTTTTAGATGTCATATTTTTTGTTCTTCCAACTTTGTAGGATCTGAAACTAAGTTTGCTGTCCAATATAGCATCCAGCAATTTGAAACGGTCTGCAAGTTAAATTTCAGACCCTTTCAAAGTGATATATGGCACGGAGAGGGTGTTAATGCTTCGGATAAATATTACCACATCAGCCCTAGCGGGGTTTACACTCAATTAATTTTCACCCGCCAAACCCGTGAGTTACCCTGGAGGAAGTAAGGCTCAGGATGTAGGGCCCAGGTATCCAGAATAGGAAAAATTGTTCCCATTTGAACTCTCCAGAATGAACGGTATTCCGTTTAGTGTTAAAGAGAAATGTACACAATACACACGTTCTAGAGCTTGAGTTGCCCCTTTCGGCCCTAATAGGGCTCCTGATTAGCATTTCCCTAACTAACCACTTAATACCCATGTCCATGTCCACCCGTCTATATAATACTTGGAGAAGACAACTATGATATAGAAGACTTCAGTATCCATTTCAACCCATTGAATATATGCTTCGTACATACATATGCTGAATGCTATCATTACATTTTGGGTTAAAACAACTTATCCCAGGAAAACCTTATTTGTACTATCAATCCAAAAGGACAAAATGTTTAATACTTATCATTGATTAAAGTCATAATAAGTTTACAATTTAAAGGTTATATGTTCTCTACTACGTGACAAACTTTAATGAAATTGACTGGACAAAGTTGTTCAAAAGTTCTTCAAGTGGAAAGTGTTGTTTGATATTCTAAGAATTTTGAGAAAAGTTTGTAAAACATTTGGTTTGATTAGGGGTGGCTGCCACGGAGTTCTTAAAGATTTATTAGAAAGAGTATAAACTTTCTATACAAGTGCATGCGATTGAGAAGGGTAGTACTTATAGATTGTCAAGGGGGTATTTGACAGCAATGAAAATTTGTTGTACTGTGTTACATTCATGTTGACCAACTATTTTACGCAACAAAAGAAGCGCGAATTGAAGGTATGCTATAAAAAAAACAGCACGTCTTGACATGAGATGTCATGGTTTTAATCATGCAGATTAATAACTGCTCTGCAAGCAACTATAACGGGTGATTAAGCTAGATTAATTTTTTTCCAATAGGTATTTTATGTCAGTTAAAACTGTGATCCTATTTTTGTTCAGCATTGCTTGGCATTAGTTGGTTCAGCGTCCACGAATTATTCTGCTCTATTTTGAAAATCATTAAGTTCAAAATTAAGAAGGCGAGAATATAGTTCCTATCCCTTCATGTGATGTCTTGGGAAAGTAACATATTACGAATGTCAGCGTTCCACTAGGATTGCTAAATTCTGGATTACATTATCGGCCTATATCTGATTGAATGTTGATATCAGTAACCAAAGGAGATGTGCAAGAGCTGTCATTAAATCGAGTCAAAACTACAGGTTGACGTGGTTTATGGGCTTCTGAAATCCGGGGCCCATATTTCTGAGGCCGGCTGAAACGGAACTGTGAATGACACCCGTTAGTGCACCATGATAAACACACTATTTCCTGCCGGAAAATCAAGATCATGATTGCAACACAGCTCCTGAAACCAATGTGATTAAACGGGAATGAAAATCGCACAACAGTTAATTTCACGCTTCTGAGCAAATAATTGGCTGCCCATTAGAGTGTCCAAAATACCGTAATCTCGTAAATTGTTCGTAAAATCAATTTTTCAAAAGGCGGTTTTCGGTTTTTAATCTTATTAGATTAAAATTAAATTACACATGTAGGACACACAATACATTTGTTTAGCGATCATTTTAAATAAATATTTATTCGTGTTTAAACTAAAAATTTCACAACTGTATTTAAATATGACAATTACGTTTTATTGTAAAATAAAAAATTCATATCATATTTCAATTTGGAATGCATGTTTAGCGAACATTAGACTTGTCATTCAGGAGAACGAACATCAGCTATCGTTGATGTTTATCGCCGGTTTGCCGCCCTTCTTAAAGCCCGATATTCAGTTTTTATGAAATTTTCGTTGCCATAAGAAGTACGTGTATAAAAAGTAACGAAAATTTCATGAACCGAAAATTTCACTCACTTTTCATTTGTAAAATCAAGTACAGGGTTGTTACGCTAAACTTATTTCGTACGAAAACAATTGTTTGATAATTGTTTGGCACCGGAATTTTGACATTTCGATTAGTTTAGTAAACAAAAGTAATCCCGCATGCGTTACAAATAAACTGGAGTGCAAAGTTGAATTATTAACAAAATATTTGCAAGGTAAATCAGAGATATGTGGTAACTCTCTGTAGCAACATTTTCCGTTTAGAGATAAATGATAAAATTTCTTACGAAAATTTCGCAAGAACTGAATACTGGGCTTAATACCATGCAAGAATTTAATCCAAGTTGTTCGCATAACTATCATGCTCACAAAAATTTTTGGCAATATTTTTTCAAATTCATCAGTCAGATAAAAAGTTATCGACCAAGCTCATGCTCATGAATGACAAGTCTGTGGTTCGCTTTTAATATAAAATTTAACAGTTTAATTCAAATTCACAATGCAAGCGACAGTTTCGTATCTCATGCCAACTCGTTCTCACACACAGCATTTCACATAATGTCTTTTCGTTTTTTTACAAAAATGTAACTCCAATTTGTCGCTGAAGTTGATCTATTCCTAATCCAGCAACATATTTGTTCAAATAAGTAATATACTATTAAGCGGCAGATGGCGCTGTACTTCGAATTTCATTTTGAAACTTAAAAACATCAATGAAAATTCAACCCATTTGTGTTAAAAGATGCATTATAAAACGTAATTTTATCTGTAGAATCTTATAATAGCAAATATGTTTAAATACATCAACATTTTTTAAAATTCAACCTGGATGTGACATTTATGAGATTTGAATCATGATGCAACTAATAGAGGTTGTGTTATAAGAACAACTTAAATGATTTGCTTTTCCTTCTGTTCATTACATGAAGAATCGAATTCAAATGTATTTGGTTTTAGTAATTTCTGGCTTACTTTTAATCTTGACATACATTGTGTTAACGAAAATAAAATATATTTTATTGTTGCCTTGATATATAGGCCGTAATACTGGTATCACCTGTTAGAACAAACATCTCGATTCGAAGTAAACTATTGAAAAACTATTGAAAATGTTGCTTTCATTGTCATTCCGGCTTAACAGTGAGTGAATTTTTATGAGTGGTGTATTATTCTAACTAAAACCAAACCATTTTTTATATTGAAAAATGTTTCGGACCTTGCAACTTGTACTATATTAAAATGTAAACTAACAAAGTTGGCCATAACAAAAAATAAAATCTAAATAACAAAAGTTTGAACCTCAACCACTTATATTGTGTGACAAGTTTCGTTGCAACCACGACCAAATCGAAGAATATACTTACTTACTTATCCAATCTCGAATAACCCTGCCTTATCTCTGCAGTTGGTAATACCAAGTGAGATTCGTCAACCTTAACCCTCCAGTGGAGTCGTAGTCTTCCTGTGTATTTTCGCAATCGTTCGAGTTCGGTTTCTAGCCAGCGCAATCACTTTTTTTGATCTGCTTAACTATCTTAAGGTCGGGTTATCACACACACATCTCATGGTTCATGGGTCGTCGTGAGCTATAGTGCCAAAAATCGACGAATGTACGCAACTTTTTATTGCAACAATGTACATACATTTTCGAACATGTGTTTTCCCCGCGACCCAGCACTTTCTTTCAGTGTACTTGAAATATTTACAAATACTCAAAAAATATCACGCTCTCTTTGAATTTTTCAAACATTTCATGAAACTTCTGTACATTGACTAATACTTATAGTAGACCTAATAATTCGCTCACCAAATTTTTAACATTTGGCCTGGTGTGAGATTTATGTTCGATGTTGAAACGAATTGCTTTACTAATACCAGATATAGGCAATGTTTCAAAACAACGAACAAAATAACAACAACGGCATTTCGTTTTGTGTGTAAAAATTTTTGTGTTAAATAAAGGGGTTTTCAACAGAGACGCTACAAAAGTAAATCGATAGGGACAGCAAGCACCGCCATATTTTTTCCCTCTCTTTTGACATTTCTCTTCAGTAAGGTTTGCCATTTCATCATGGAAAGATATACGAGCCAACAACGAATCGAAATTTGGAGTCAGTGGACTCAACTTTAAGAGCGCAACGTCCAATTTATGGTCGTCATAATCGTCCTTCCAGATCAACAATTGAGCATCTAGTGGAAAAATTTGAATCCACAGGCACAGTATAAAATGTTCCCGTGCCAGTGAGACAAGGAAGTGACCGTAGTGTCGAGAATATTGCTGCCGCTGAGGCTTCAGTTCAAGAAAGCCCAATTGTGTCTCTCACACATCGTTCTCAAGCGTTGGGCATCTCTGTGACGTCGTTGTGGAGAATTTTGCGAAAAGATCTTGGCCTACATCCTTACAAGCTCAAATTGACGCAAGAACTGACGCCGCTTGACCACCATAAGCGTCGTATGTTCATGAATTGGGCTGAGGAACAGCTTGAAAATGATTCGGATTTTCATCTGAAAATCATCTTCAGCGATGAGGCTCATTTCTGGCTGAATGGCTTCATCAATAAGCAAAATATGCGTTATTGGTCAGACAGCAATCCTACCGTTCAATGATAACCGAATATTTTTGGCCCCAATTTGATGTTGTGGACTTGGAGGACATGTGGTTCCAACAGGACGGCGCCACAAGCCACTCGGCGACTGCCACAATCAGTTTATTGGAAACTAAGTTTAGTGAACGTGTTATCTCACGAAATGGCCCAGTCGATTGGCCGCCTCGGTCGTCCGATTTGACGCCGTTAGATTATTTCCTGTAGGGCTACGTCAAGTCTATGGTCTATGCCAACAAGCCAGCGACGATTGATGAACTTCGTACGAATATCGAACGTGAAATTGCAGCAGTATGGGCCGATTTATGCTTGAAAACCGTCGAAAATTGGGTTCAGCGTCTGGACTTCTGCAAGCAAGCCCGTGGTGGCCATGCGCAAGAAATGGTGTTCCATACATAATGGCATCGAACGTACTTTCACAGGAATAACGAATTTCATTGGTATCTAAAACCGGTTTTGTTTTATTTAAAAAAACTTTTGTAGCCCTCTTATTGAAAAACCCGTTACAACACAAATGTATTCTAACAATAACAGTCAATAAAAATTTTAAAGCACATTTAAATTTCACAGTTTTTCACCAAAACGACATGAAAAATTAAAGCAAGAAGTTATTGTAATTCTACCTGGTAATTCCAACGACCGCATCAAGAACAGTGTAAAAGGAAACGTCTGATGAGTCAGATATTGTCTCTAATATGAGATTACTCCATGATTCTGTATCGTATAACAATGTGTGCATTAACTTTCAAAAATGTTCCCCAAAAATTTATAGAAAATATGGGGACCCAGATATTGTGAAAATAAAATGAAATCTTGGAAACCGATTCAGTGTCTTTCACCAATAAACTAAATGAAATTTAAAATTCTTTTATATTTTCCATAGAGCACTGCTAGAGGGCATTTAATATTGTAAAACTGTTTTTTTTTTGAACTTTACACACATCCAACTTAATATTTTTGATTCATTTGTGCGTGATTTACAAATCTCATATGAAATGTCTCCCTGAGGTTTTGTACTTGACATCCGTAATGGAAAATGCCTACAGCAGCGCATTTTATTGCAAATGGTAATATGCATGAGTTCCTGGCTCCCCTTATATATTTGTGATAATTGAAAAATAACAAAAGCCCAGTTGTCTCTGGTGATGTTTTGACATGACCACCCCTACATATTGCAATATCCTATGTTTTGCTAATTTCATTAGCCCAGTACTTTTTCGTCCTATTTTAAGGTTCATTATTAAAAAAAAGAACCCTCTGTGCTCCATTTTCGTTTCATACTTTAACAACAATAATAACAATGAATACTTATTACACATTCCAGAGGCCGCAACTATTAACAAAGTCTTTGCAGTGTGAAGCGAACAGAAAATAACACCATTGCCAAGGGTTGTGTACTCAGGTTTAGCGACGTTGTTATCATTGTTTAGTTTGCTTGTATGAATTCGTTTGTGGGTTGTTGCTCTCCACCTCTTGCAGCCAGCCCCTGTGGAAGTAATGGTCTTATCTTACACAGGTTTTTATGTTATTTTCCGCAATGTTTATATTGTGAGTGTGTTTTGTAAGTTTTTTCCCCCGGTTTTTTGTTTTGTGGGACATGCCCTGGATTAACTTCCTAATTCTGTTGTTAAACACATTGTATGTGTTTTTGAAGGGGGGGGGGGGGGGGAGGGACCATTCTTATCCCCTTTAAATCATGGTTTCCTTTTCACTTTTTTTTTCTCCAAATCTGTTCCATTAAAAACAGTTGTTTTGTTCGCCCTAAAATGTAAGCGACTACTACTGCCTTTGTCGAATGGTGAACGTTTCATACCCATGTGCTATCGACCACTATATTTCCCTTGTGTAGTTGGCAGTGGGCGAAATTCTGTCAAGAATGGCTAGGTATTATGCTGTACGTCACGGTGTTTTTATTTGTGTATGTGTGCTCCTTCTTCAAATGTCGTAATTTGTGTTGTTTGTTTATTTTCCGTTTTTCCGCAGAATTCTGTTCAAAGAGCGAAATATCCTAATCGCGTTTGTCGCTTTTTCCTGTGTTATTTTAAAGCAAATTATTCTCAAGCTTTAAGTTTCCAGGTCCTTATTTTGACGACTACTTAAGCAGATTTTTGTGTTTGAATGTCAGGACTCGGTGATATATAAAAAAAACCTCAGATTTAGGATAAGAGTTGGTTTTAACGACAAGTATAGTTTGTAAAAACAAGTCGATGTCATGAATCCTGCATTATACAGTGGAATGAATAACACCAAATCCTGTCAAATGTGTTACATCTAAAAAAAAAAACAATTATTTATGGGTTTGGAATCAGCATTTAAAAAAGGCAACAACTGTGGGATTGACAAAAATGTGCAGAGACAACCCTAACGACTATTTGCACAGAATTAAATACTCTTCTCACATTTGACTGAAATTGGAATACAAGATTACCAAGAATGGTCGTTACGCAAGGGATATAAATGAAATAAGACCCCCTGTTGCATTCCCAAATCTGCAACAAATCTGACAAAAATGTCACACAAGAATACGTTGCGGATGTACTACTACTGCAATGTGGGCGGTTGTACTACTTGGAGATTGACCAAGGTAACCGTAAAGTAGGTCCAAACACTTATCAATCACTGTTTGTAGTTACGGGCCTCATAAAGTTTCTAATGATCTAATAGACATATTAAATTGGATACATAAGAGTTTCTCCAGCGTATTCCTTGCCTCATTTCATGAAGAAAAGTCCACTAGGACCATGTCCGAAAATGCAACTTGTAACTTATGTTTTTTATCTGTTACCTTTCCAAAACGACCTAAACGAAGCCCAGAGGTCTTACCGTTCCAAAGTTATGACCATTTTACTGAAATTCAAAAATGTTTGTTTGAATTCCTTGCCTCATTTCATGAAGAAAAGTCCACTAGGACCATGTCCGAAAATGCAACTTGTAACTTATGTTTTTTATCTGTTACCTTTCCAAAACGACCTAAACGAAGCCCAGAGGTCTTACCGTTCCAAAGTTATGACCATTTTACTGAAATTCAAAAATGTTTGTTTGAATTCCTTGCCTCATTTCATGAAGAAAAGTCCACTAGGACCATGTTCGAAAATGCAACTTGTAACTTATGTTTTTTATCTGTTACCTTTCCAAAACGACCTAAACGAAGCCCAGAGGTCTTACCGTTCCAAAGTTATGACCATTTTACTGAAATTGAAAAATGTTTGTTTTTGGAAGCGAAATAGCAGCACACATTTATTTGTTTTTGTAAATTAACACGTTTAAGATTTTATTTTTTTGAAATTTTCAGAAATGGTCATAACTTTGGAACGGTAAGACCTCTGGGCTTCGTTTAGGTCATTTTGGAAAGGTAAGAGGTATGGCTATCTTTCAACAGAAAACAAAACATAAGTTACCTAAGTTTTTTATTGATTCTGAAAGGTAATAATGTTTTTGTCGAGTTATTAGGGGTAAGGGGGGAGGAGAGGGGGTACAAACTTGTAGTTGGTATTCTTCTTAAGATCCTCTACATTTCTTACTCAGAAGTCAAACTTCAATTTTGAAGCGTTTTGCCTCTAATTCAGTCTCAAAAATATTACTGTTGTTGACATCCCAGCAAACTTTGGGGTCAAATATCTCGAAATTTTGACGTGGTAGAGAAAAACGGGAAATGCCATTAGAGTCAGCGTATCAAAATTATGCAGGTTCGCTATGTTTCACTCAATTCAGATTTTTAAAGTGCAAAAATCACACACAGTGTTATTAACCGGTGTTTGAATTGAAGCTAATCACATCTACCAGAAGAAAGGTTTGAAAGAAATATGATTTTGTTGCAAATGTTACGATTTATATGGGAGGTACCAGAAGGGGCGTAGCCAAAACGCCCATTTTCAATCCCAACGTCAGTATTGACAAATAATAGTCACTGACAAAATTTCGCGGTGATCGATAACGGCCAGCCAGACAAACAGACAGACGGACATGGCTCAAACATCTTAAAAAGTCCTAAAACGAATTTCCTCCAAAGATAATAAGGGTCGAATATGGCTCCTTCTATGTGTTAAATTTTTTACATATTAAATGATATATACCCCCATCCCTATAGGTGAGGGTATAGTTAAACAACTTTTGTTTTATCACTATTATGCTACAACCCACTATTATCGACTATATTGTTTACTTTCGCTTTGGTTTGTGTCTACGACTAGGACGATGGAGAAAGAAATTAACTAGATGTCTCCATATGTTGGGAAATTTTTGGTTTAATGGGAAGTTTTCTATATGGAGCCTGTAACCAATATTTAGTATATATTGTAGTTTTGAACCCAATAAAAAGTAAATTTAGTAAAGACAAAGACTGGCAAGAAAAACAAATTTTTTTTTATTTTTTACCGTGTGTTTTGCACCCTTCTTACCCACAGACACTATTTTTAACAAGTTGTTAACCGTTCAAACTCGATTTTCTATCATAAAGATAACCTTTTTTCCTCCTTTTCAATAATCCAAAACTAATGTTATTTGAAGTTTTGCAAATTTTGCCCCATTTTATACATATGCACTATTATTAACACATTCCCAATCTTTCCAAACTAATATTCCTCATTTTTCAAGTTTTACCCTTTCCTTCCCCTTTTACCCATAAAGTATTTTTGATATACATAAGTACATATTCCCATTGATGTAAATTTTTTTCACTTTGAAGTTTTAGGTTTTTTCACATTTTACCCCTTGTTACGCTTTTTACCCACATACACTAAATTTAACACACTCCAAATCATTTCAAATGGTTTTCCTCGCATTTTGAAGTTTTTCCCTTCTATGACCCTTCAATAAGTTTTCACCCACACACATTATTTTTAATAAATTTCTAAATACTTATTGTATTGTAATTGTAATTCATTGTATTTTATTTTAAGTTGTACAATTCTTACCAATTTCTCCCCCTATTTACCCACATTCGCAGTCATTCCAAATGATTTATATTGCATTTTGAAGTCTAGCTCTTTTTCGGCAATTATTACCCCATTTTACCGACATGCACTCCGTTGTATATATATTCCCAATAACTGTCCACACCAAATTTTGGTCTGCCTTTAGTAGCCGTGTTTAAACTTGTATTCCAATTATTAGTCGAACTCCAGACCCAATTGCTCGAAACTAATGATTTCGTTGTTTGTAGTTTTTCACCACATATACTGTTTACTTTATATGGGTGCATTCCCCATTGTTCCATCCGATTTTTTTCTGCTTTTTATAATTCTGCTCTTTCTGACAGACGTTTATTATTTTCTAAACCTCCCACAACATTCAAATCTATTTTTGTTGCAGTTTCGAAAAAATTCCACTCGCGAATCGAAAAATTCGGGTCCTCTTTATACTAAAGCTCGCACCCCAGTAAAATAAAAATTAAACTCCGAAGCGAATTTTTATTTTTTATATTTGACTCGGTCGGGTGTGATTCAAACCAAAACTAAGTGATAATTTATCCGACCTTTCGTATTATCTTCAAAAATTAAATTGTTCGAGCGTTTGGTCGCATTTTCAATTAATTTATTCTTCGATATTTCGCTACCCTTTGGGTAGCATCGTCAGGAAGATAAACACAATAAATTGAATAAATTAATTAAAAATACGACCAAACGCTCGAACAATTAATTTTTGAATGTAAACAAAAAATTGTAAAATTCTCTCGAGATTTTATTTTTTCAAATTCGCAGTGAGAGTTTTATATTGAGGAGGAGCTGAATTTTTCGGCTCGCGAGAGGAATTTTTACTTAGTCTGCTTTGTTTCCACAGCACTTCCTTCAAGTCTGACAGTTTTGGTTTTATTTTTACAGGTTTATGAATTTAAAAGGTATTACATAAATATTTGCCGAAATTGTATAGTTTTCAACTGCATATTACTTACGCCTATACAAATTGCGAACATATTTTGTTTGAGGCGAATTGGGTATATAGGGTTTTCCAATAAGGTCTTTTTTTAAACTAAAACGCAAACCATTTGAGATATTTCCAAAACTTTTTGATCGACTTGAAATACAATCAGAATATTTATGAGTGGAACTCGAATTCGTTTATATGACCACCACGGGCACGTCGGCAGCGGTCGATTCGTTGGACCCAATTTTCGATCACACATTTCGGCCGTAACGGCCGCTATTTCGTGTTCAATGTTGGCTCTGAGTTCTTCCAACATCGTCGGCTTGTTGGCATAGACCAATGATTTGTCGTGGCCTCAAAGAGAAAGGTCTAGAAGCGTTAAATCGTACGGCCCATTTCTTGAAATAACACTCTTAGTCTTCAATAAGTCGATTGTAACGTGTGCTTTGTGGCACTGTCCTGTTGAAACCACATGTCGTCCAACTCCATGTTTTCCAATTCAGCCAAAATCATGATCAAAATGTTGAGCTTTCTGAAAAAACGAAAAGTAACAGTAAGATGATCAGTGAAATAGTGCGTTCACAAATTAAATTCAAAGTTGGCAAGTACCTATTGGAAACCCCTTTATGAACATATTATGATCAATGGGAATTGTAATATAGAGATATCCGTTTACTACATTGAACGGAAAAGCATCGTCACAGGGAAGAAAATGTTCATCACCCCAAAAACTTTCGTCATCCAAAGTGAGCTAACGTACAGTTTCATTCCCGCTACGAAAATGTATTCATCAACTGCAAATTGTTCGTCACTGCGAAGAACTTATGGTTGTTGCTGCAATGAATTTCATTTATTATTGCAACGAATTTGTTTCGTTGCTGCAATGAATTTGTTTCATTGTTGCAATGAATAGGTATCGTTCTTGCAATGAAATCATTTCATTGCTGCAATGAATTGGTTTCATTACAGCAATGAACTTGCTTCATTGCTGCAATAAATTTGTTTCTTTGCTGCAATTAATTTGTTTCATTGCAGCTATGCATTTGTTTAATTGATGCTATGTAGTTATTTCATTGCTGCAATGATTTTGTGTCAGTGCTGTAATGAATGTGTTAAAGTGTGTTTGAAATTATTTATTGTTTCTTGTGCACAAATACACTGTTGGTATTACATTGCAGGTGTTTTGATAAAAAAAAATTTTGAATTTTTGTTTCGAAAATGGTCTGAATTTGCTAAATATATTATATCCATTCCACATGTCTGGAGAATGATAATGGTAGTCGAGGGGTTGAGTGTCCGTTTTACTCAGAACCTGCAATTAAAAACAAATATCAGGAATTTATTATTAAGATTTCTATTTAAGATATGTACATATCTATGTATGTTTGTACTTACTATGGACAGAATCTCTACTCCCGTATGGATTTCATCACACAATTGATCTACGTTTAAAATTTTCTTTAACTAGAATCACATCATTGTTTCTTAAATTATGCAATTGTTCTTGTGTTGAGGGTTCTGTCATTCAATTGTAGCGCCTTATCTGACCGTCATTAAGCTACTGATCGCTCTGTAAGCAGCTTCTTCAACTGCTCTTTTATTTATTTTAACAAAATTTGTTAAAAGTTCGATTGGATTTATTTCATTGTACGTTAAACCGTTACTTCTTATGATCGGCTTACTTGAAACACTTTGTTCATTTCACTTCTTCGTTTTCATTGACTTCGAACCCAAATACCAATCAAACGAAATAGGCGCGACCGAATTATGGCTAAAACACGAAAACACGAACATTTTGTTACGATTTGTACCGTCACGCTCAGTTACATATTTCGGGGCAGTTTTTCTTCTATCGATGCGTCAATTTATTTACTGTCGTGTTGCGCCTTGCATTCTGTTTGTTTATCTATTTCAAACATAGAAATTCACACAATTTATTTATCTGAATAAAATATTATTACTTTACTAAGTTGAACTAATTAATCTGTTTTAAAAAATGTTTTTAAATTATTCCGGCGAAGAAATATGTCTACCACTTTCGGTTGTTGCAAATGGACTGATTTAAGACGTGTACGTAATCCAGCACTCACTCTCACCAGTTCGTCTTGCTGGCCTCTTTTTTACGCTCACTAATTTTTTTGACTGCTTTTCTCTCTTTATATTCATAAAACTTAGTTTCATTGCAATAACGAAATTGTTTCGTCAACTGTAAATGTTGGCCAAACTCCAAAATAAAAAAATCCAATGAGTGTTCGAACTCACGGGCGATGTAAAAAACAGCGAAAATAAAAAACAGCGTTCAATCATATGATGACGTTACATTTAAATAATATTAATACTTAAAATTATTAAAAGACCCAGTGCAAGCACATGTGTCATTATTTTCTTGCTCAATACTTTTTGTTTTATTCCCACAAAAGTCAAAGAATGCAAAGCAACAGACACTTGTATATACATACATACATTGTTATATTCGTACATACGCTACACAGGTTCACAAAATTGTCGTTGCTCTCTTGCTATCTCATTTTTATATATGTACGTATAATACGTCATTACTCTCTTTGCTCTGAGAGTGCTCCGCACCAACATTCTATTGGACTTACCCATGGTACAAAGAAATGGGAGAAGCACTAGCCCATCTGATTTGAACTTTTTTCTGGGCTGAGTGTGAGTAAGTTTTTCTTTTATGTCAAAATTTGTTTACATTTGTTTGTCTGCAACCCCCGTTCGCCGGGGGGGCAACTGCTTTTTTTGAAATATTTCTCAGTAAAAATTACATACAAACGTTTTAATTTTCACACTTAAACACTTTCAATATATCAAATAACACTCAATCATTTTCTAAATGGCAATTTTTGCAAATTTTTTTACATTTTCATAATTTTTCTATCAGCTGACTTGACACAACACAGACACTAAGCGAAAACAAAATGCCTGTCGTTTTTGGCTTGTTGTATTTGTTGTCGTACTGCATCTACCATTATATTTCTACCATGGACTTACCTTTCACTATAATAAAAAAACAACAACACCAACAACAACAACAACTACAACTACTACTACTGTTATGTTGATGATTTATTTGTGCTTACTGTGTCGTTGAGTGTTTGTTTGGTTGATGGGTGTAGGGGGGGGGTACCTAAAATAAAAACTGTTAAGGGAATGCAAAGAGTGGAGAGTGTTAGTGTAAATTGTCATGGTGGAGGATATAAGCTTCGGCCCGGCCGAACTTAACACCGTTTCTACTTGTTTTTTTATACACCGGGCAATGCTGAACATCAAATGACTCGCTTTGTTTGGCCATAGCAACAACAACGAAACAACCAAACACGCAACATCACACATACTTTGTCCGAAGTAGCTGACGTATTAGTATGTCACCATAACGTCGACTGCGCAAGCCCATGCGCTTGCAAATGAAATTTTGCGTGGCTATGCTTTAAATCTCCGTTCAACAACAGCAACAGACACATGTACATACATACATTATTATATTAATGCATACGCTATAGACACAATTTCGTTTGCCTCACCCCTGCCACACCGCTCTTTCAGTGCTCTCTTGCTCGCTCATTTTTGTTTAACACGTCATAATTCTCTTTCGCAGTCGCAGAAAATCTGGTTTTAGCAGCAGCATAAAATCTGGTTTTAGCAGATTTTGACTTTGATGGATTTAGTCCCTATACGCCGCTATAGATGTTAACACATCAGTAATAAAAATAATCAATAAAAGTAAGAGATACACCAAATATCAATAGCTTAATATCTTTTGTAATTTTTAACCCATTTTTCTACACAATTAAAATTAAATAAAATTGTTGCAGGAACGAAAAGTGAGTTCTTGCAGCAACGAAATGAAAAATTACCAAAGAAATCATTTATGAAATTTTTCTTTGCAGCGACTACCAAATTGTCTGATATACGAAACTTTTCATTGTAGCAACGTAAAAACATTAACGAAAATGTTTCATCCATACGAAGAAGCATTATTCTTTCAGTGGATGACAGGCGTTTCAGCCACTTTCCAGTGGCTGCAAAAATTCAGTTATTTCTGGAAAATCTACAATTTCTTGTGGGCAGCTATTGAATATTTTGGACAAACCAAGTGTATTCAAGTGTGATATTCATATTTCTTTATTAAATTGATACACCGAACCAACGAAACTGTTTCAGTAACTAAATGTGATAAACGCGATCGTGGAACTATAAGAAGGAAATGTAAAACACTTCCTATGCGACTTCGTGTACTATTGTTATCTGAAAGAGTCAGGGAAAACTCTCGCAAACAAACCCGAAAACGATTCATATGTCGCTTAGTTTTTGGTGGTATCAATATGTCCGTGTACGAAAGCTCGCTGGATGTTTGTTTGTGACCTTTTTCGGTATATATTTCTGAGATTGTCAACGAGTTGAACAAAATATTTTATGTGGGAAGTTTTTTGATACTAAAAAGGAATTAAATACAATACTTTCGTTGGCAATCTCACAGTTGACTCGGTTACGGTATCATATATTTTGCGCAAAAATACTATTTGGTGTATAAATGTATGCTTCTTTCCCTTCTTGTTCTGCAGAATTAATTATAATATTAAATTATACGCGAATGCTTTTGTGTTATGATTCATCCATCTTTAATTTCCATCATTAAATAAATGTGGACAAATTTATGACCTATGGTCTTCGTGTACCTTTTTATTCCGCAGTATTAATTATAATACTAACTTGTATTCGGATGCGGTGGTCTAATGAATCACCTATCTTAAATTTCAACCAGAAACAAATGTATGGCCTATGTTTTTCGTGAACCTTGTATCGTAATATTGCTTTATGTGGTTATATATTTTTTTAATAAATAACCGGCATGTACTTTATAGATAAAGTATATGTAATTTATATTCAACTTAGATTTATTTTCAGCATGCATATACCATAGGGTAATATTTATATACTTATATATAGAGAGGCTTTTTGGAACGAAGTTGCTTATCGCACGTTGCCCGATGGGGTCTAAATGAAAAACAATTAAATAGCTTTTGTTTTAACACTATTATGATACAACCCTGTATTATCAAATATATTGTTTACTTTTGCTTTGGTTTGTGTCTATATTGTTTATTTTGCTTTGGTTTGTGTCTAGACTAACGGCTTGGATGATAGACAAAAAAATTAACTAGATGTCTCACATATGTTAGGAAATTTCTTGTGTAATGGAAAGTTTTCTAGGTGAAGTCTGTACCCAATATTTAGTATATATTGTAGTTTTGAACCGAATAAAAATAAATTTAGAAAAGACAAAGGGCAAGACTGGCAAAGAAAAGTTTTATTTTTTGTACAATATAAAGTAATGAAAGGTTTATTTTCATGAAAAACATTGCATTTTATTAAAACTCCTTTTGTTAGCTTTTATTTGAAAAAAATTCTTTTTTTAAAAATCTCCTTTTATATAAAAATATAAAATTTTCTTGAATAATTCCTTTTCTTAAAAAGAGTACATTTTCTAAAAAAAACCTGTTCCTATTCTTAAAAAAAAATCAATTTTCTTAAAAATTACTTATCTTAAAGAAGTACCTTTGTTGAAAAAAAGTAAATTTTCTTACAAAAAGTACCTTTTCGTAAAATAAAATAATTATTTTTAAATAACAACTTTTTCTTAAGAAAGTACATTTTCTTACAACAAATTACCTTTTCTTAAAAAAGTACCTTTTCTTTACAGAGTACCTTTTTTGTGAAACAAAAAAAATTATAGAAATAAGTACCTATTCTTAAAATTGTACCTGTTCTTCAAAAATGGACCAATTCTAAAAACAGTTTCCAGTTCTTAAAAAAAAACCTTTACTTCAAAAAATACCTTCTGTTAAAAAAATACCTTTTCTTACACAAATTCCATTTCTGAAAAGTACTTTTCTTAAATATACTCCGGTTCACATATTTAAAGGCACTAAAAATTCCATAGTCAGCAGCCTGTATCTTTAGCAATTTGTAACCCATGGAAATGGAAGCTAGACATGTTGAGATATAAAAAAATCATGACAATAGTGGTTTCTTAACTAAAGAACTTTTTTTGTGCAATTTATAAAAAAAGTCAATAAATGTGATATTTTTTTGGTTCACTTGGCATTTTAAAGGCACTTTAACTAATTTGAATGAAAAACAGTTTTTCTAGTTGTTTAATTTATATTACTTTATTTAAGAACTATCAGTAATGGTGGGACTGGTTGCCAACACACTACTATAATGTTAATTATGTATATACACGCTGAAAGTAAGGAGCCCAGCAACATATTGAATGAACTATGTACATATTTGCAATCTTTGTTCTCGTGAATTGAAGATCTGCTGCTTTTTGTGTCTTTTTTGTTTATCACGAATTTGCTTTGAGCATTTTTCAACAAACAAACACACACTTCCTTCACAAATACATATATTATAACCTATTAATATTTGCATCCCAAGCATGTTATATTGAATAGCAAACACAATGGGTTTGGACGCAAGTATACTATATTTTTGCGACAAACTACAAAAACTTATAGTTGCACCTAAACAACAAGAAACACAAAATATGGCTCTTAGGCAAGAGAACGTGGGTCCTCGCTTAGTGACGGCGACTCTACCGAGTACTTAGCCAGGAAAAAGCTTAAAATACCGTTCAGAACCGGTGTAAAACTGTTTGTCCCAATCAGTGAGTATAAAACTAGAAACCGTACAGTTGGCTGACTGTGAGAAGCTCTCCCAATGTCCTTCATGGAATTTAATGGGAAACCATTTATTTTATTTATTTTATATGTCGTTTGCATAACAGTATAAAACAATATTACAATGCAAAGTTTAAATAAAAGGTCCGCGCAGAACATAGGGTATCAACATAGGACAACGATTGACAGACGTTTAGACCTTCTTCATTATCAGCTTCGTTAGGCTTCAAGTAGAACAATCTTATAAAAGTACAGTATTCGCAATTTCATCCTTTCGCCAGATGTTGTGCAGGTTCAGGAGTTCAACACGGGCCTTATGTATCCGTTCTCATATATCCGTCAGCCTAAATAGTTTGAATCCACGTGTTCAATTAACGACTCATCACCTGATAGTGGAGTATTCCATTTTGTTCGATACGCATCTCAGTGCTACTTTTTTCTGAAAGTCAGTTTAACTTGGCCTCGATGACATCAAATTTGTGCGCCATTTTACATATGTCATCTGCGTAGTCCATATCATATCAAGTAGATGCTCATTCATAGTCCACAGAGTGAGTCTTCGGAGTGAGTATGCTGCCGAAAGGGTACATTGATCTGCAACATCGGGAAGTCTACATTGTGTCGTAAACAATTTACTCCAACTCTACGCTTGCTGATCTGGTGATGATATTTCCATACCATCATTAGCATTTAACGATGCAGTACTTTTAATGTAGTTGCTACTCAGCTTTTTTATTGACGAGTACACAATACGGAGGTTACCTGCATTTGCAGCTTTTTCGGTTTCCTCCGCTATTGTTCAGATAATTTTAGTAATCTTCACGGATCATATAACCCACTCTATATGCTGATTGCCGATAGTCTGAATTTAACTGCCTCTTTAACGTTGGTGTCTTCCTTTGATCGTATACGAATATTGTGCAGGCGTTCACGAATTATAATTTCGGCTCAAGATTCTGCACCTGCCCAAGGTTTATTCACATATCTTTTCTCACCAAGGACTTCCATGACAGTTTCCTTCAGCGATCGAATAATCCCTTACTATGTATTTTGACTGTCCTGTGCCAAATTGGAACGTAGATTTTGGTCGTACATCATTGATATTGATACGACCTTCAGACGGTCCGTATTGTATTTTAATGTTTTGCCCCTAATATCATTTAAAGTTGCTGGACGGCGACGGAAGGTGCCCACTAAGAGTTGGCGGTCGTTTTCAATATCAGTATTACGTTTACGTTTGACGTCCATCAAGGAACCCAAACACTTCTTGCTGAGTAGTATGTGGTCAATAGGTTTGAAGGTTTGACGATCAGGTGATTCCCACGTTGACTTGTGTATATTTCGATATGAGAATTTTATTTTCTCTTAGTTTCTGCCTCACAGTATCACACGCTGAAAAATAACGGCCCAGCAACATAGTGCAGGAACTATGTACATGTTTGCAATCATTGTTTTCGTGAATAGTGAATCTGCTGCTTTTTGTTTCTTTGTTGTCTGTCACTTTTTTTCAGCACTTTTCAACAAAAAAAAGCACATTTGGCTCACAGATGCAAATATTCTAACCTATTAATCATTCTGGCCCAAACATGTTATATTGAATAGCAAACACAATGTGTTTGGACACAAGTATACTCAAAACAACAACAAAATAAAAATTTTTCAGCGTGCAAGTCCATGTAGTTCCATCAGTTGTTGTCCCAGTTGTCGTTGTCGTTGTCCACTTTGGAATTGTAATCTCCCAGAAATATTTTAATGTCACCAATTCGTCGCCTGAAAATTGATTTGCCGTATACGTCAAACTGTCGGTTTGAGAAAAACGAGTACAAAGATTCGTTCAACGGTAAAAATGTATAACAATAGGGCATATACGGCAAAAGTAATATTCCAAATCTCTTAAACCAATGAAGATTGAAGAATGAGAATCAGCGTGCCGTAAAATTTGAATGTTTCTCATTTCAAATCCGTTTCTAACTCAGAAACGTCAATTTGGTGTATACGGCAAATCAAGATTCAGGCGACGACATGCAGTTTACAGCAAAATTCAGTTGGCTATAGAAATCGTTCCTAGTAGGCTCAGTAGGTGCACATGCCTGCAGAATTTCGAATTAAATCTCGCAATAAAGATGCGATCATAGCATAGAGTTAGGATTAGATACATAGTTAGGGTAGAGTATTTTATTCTCTTGTCTGACGTTTCATTTCACACTCGTCGTCATAGTGCAATTTAAAGAAATTCGACGATAATTTACTTACAACAGGTGGAGTTATTAGAACTGTTGGCTTAACTTTTTCATTTCGTTTGCGTATAGAAGTGTGAAATTTAAATGTATTTTACACATTTTTGTTGACTTTTATCGTATATACATATGTGTATTGTACAACTATTTTGGCACAAAAACACGAAATGCGGTTGTTGTGGCTTTGTTGGACGTTGTGTACTATTGCCTCTATCTGGTATTATTGAACCCATAATTTCCATCATCCAATGTTCACTTGCAACCAACCATATCTATGACGTTAAAAAAATTGAGAGAATATATTAGTCTATTCTTAATTCCTCTATGGATTGTAGCCCGAAAGACGATTTGTAGTTTGAAAGCCGACTCCGTTTATACGTTCCATATAGCGTTTCAAAAAACCCGGTTTTCAAAAATGTCCGATTTCGGTTTCTTCGAATACTCCGATTTTGGCGAAACCGGGTTTCGGTTAAACCGAGGTGGTTTTATGACAAAATGGATAACTATGCGATTTATAATCATCGTTAATTTTTAGTTCTTCTCATTAAATTTTGAGATCGACTATCGAGTACATTGCCATGGAAATTCTTGTCAAAATGTCGTTCTTAACCGGCAGGTTTCAATCAGAGTGTGTGAGACTATGCTTTCATGGGATGTAATGGGAATCTAAAGGGGAGGCCATGTAAAATTTTGAATTTAATTTCTCAGTAAAATAATACTAATAGACAATTCTCCAAAATTATGATTTTATTGGTAAGGCCTATTATTGACATATATGGAGAAACACAATACCGTTCGAATGGCTTCCATTACTTGTTTCACAGTACGTCGTGCTATGTACTCGATTTTGTAGTACATTTTCGATTATTTGGGCCTCTGTTTTGTAATTTAAGGCCTCAATTGCGCTCCAGCGATAATAGACGGCCGATAATAGACGAGGCGGCCAATGCACTTATGAGTTTCGGCTGTTAGACGGTTTCCGAACACAGTGCGTAAAAGATCGATTGTGACGATGGCTATGTGGGTCGTAGCGCCGTCCTGTCTTCAACTTTTTAGAACAAAAATCACTGAGCATGGCACAATAACGGTCGCCAATGACGTCTTCGGCTTTCGAAGAAACATAGGCCTGTGATGCCGCCACACTGTGGGTCAGATTGCAAAAAAAGTGGTCATAATATCAGAACTTCTAAACTATTAGTCGGATGGCGTAATAATGTACTAAAGGTATGTAAAGGAGGAGTCAGACATTTAGGATATTGCATTTGGAGACACCCTGTTGTTACGCAGAGTTTGATACTGTGGGCCAAAGTGGACTACTTTCGTGGTGTTAATGTTTTGAAGACCTACAATGTCTAAAATTTGAAGCGGATTTGTAAGATTTTTTGCTTTAAGAAATCTTCTTCTTCTTTTCTCGACGACATGTGGCTTTTCCGAGTCACAAATGCGACAATTTTGTTGTTTAACGTCACCCCCGAGGCGAAAACGAGCTTAATCGGGAAATATGATTTTGCCGTAAAAACGCTCAAGAAGTGCGAGTGATGTTCACTTCTGCAAACGGTGGCGAGTTGATATTGACGGCTGTTCGAGCACACTTTCAGCTACAGCCGCAACATTTTCCACCGTACGCGCCGGACGAGCATGTCCACGAGAAGTTTTGTCCACTTAGGATGCGGATTGAAGAAATCCCTTCACAAATTGTTCCACAAACTTCGTTGATGGCACTGTATTTCTATCGAATTTATTTCGTAGATTTCTGATAGTTTGAGTTGAAGACTCAGAATTTTTGAAAGAAAGTTTTTAATACTTCCCTATATTTTTTCGAGCGTCATGCAACACATTTTGTAAATTTCTTGCCTTTAACCCTGCTGTTAGATTAGAAAAAACTTACGAATCTTAGATTGAGGGACCATTTGGTCCATACTGCAATTTTCATCCAAAATAATAATTTTATCTTATTCTTTGTAACTATTTTGGTTCAAAAATTTCTAAAGCAAGTATTTGACATATCAAAAACATCCGCTAACATATCAAAAACATCTTCTAAATATTTGACATGAATTTACATTCGCTTGGTAATGAAAAAATTTACGAATCTTAGGTTGAGGGACCATTTGGTCCATACTGGAATTTTCATCCAAAATAATAATTTTATCTTATCCTTTGTAACTATTTTGGTTCAATAATTTCTAAAGCAAGTATTTGACATATCAAAAACATCTTCTAAATATTTGACATGAATTTACATTCGCTTGGTAATGAAAAAATGTACTATTGACCAAATGGTCCTCTAACCTAAGATTCGTCATTTTGTATTTTTCTCAGTCCTGAATAAAGTTAGAAAATTTAATTTTCGCACATAACATTGTTTTATTAAAAGACCCCATTAGCAGAAAAATTTAGTCAGTATATATCACCGTTCCAAAGTTACAAGGGAAAACAGAAAAAATTTGGACCAAATGGTCCTAATCTAACAGCAGGGTTAACAAGTAATTTGTCTCTTCATAGATTTCAAATTGGTCATCTGCATCGAATTAACTGCGAGTTCAAATTCCAAATTTTACTTGGCCCACGCCTTATTTATTTATTTGTTTTATTTGGCCGGAAAATGTATCGAGGTTGAGTAAATATTCATTTGGACGTTTTGTACTTTTTTTTTGTACCACTTGTGTTGTCATTAGTTCCGGAACTTACATCTAATGCGAAGTTTGAACACACTAGTTGTATATAACTGCCATAGTATACGATATAAAGCATGGACCAGATGTTTCTTGACACTTGCCAATACGACGCCAACACACTTTGCTTAGGCCTAGGATGTCCACATTGTAGGATTCCTTAACTCGCTTAACCTAATCTAGTCTCGGTTTTTCGAAGAAAGTTTTTACATACCATGCACCAATCACAAACGGTTGTTTAAAGCCAAATGTCGTTATAGAGGGGGGATGGGTTTGGGTTCTTTGAATTTATTGAAATTTTTGTATTGATTGGAATTTAAAATCAGTGATTCATTAGATCACCGCTGAGGTGGTCTGAAATTTGGCTTGTCGTTGTCGGTATTCCGGTGATTGAATTCAAATAAAATCGTTAATTACTCATTATTATGCAACCCAAACAAAACTCGCAATTCTTGTCGAATATGTATATGGGTCGAAATTGGTGAGAAAAGATAGAAACAATTATTGCAATTTTGGGGCAGTAGATGCAGTTAATTGGTGTTCGCTTGTTTACACTTTTTTTCTACTAGTCCAAAGCAACAATTGTGCCAAATACAGGAAAACAAAATTAGAATTAGTTTCCGAGTTATAGTCGCTGGAAGAATTGCATGTTCTTCGGAAAAATTAAGGTTTAGTCAAAATAAATTAGGCCATAGAATCCGATCATGAGCTGAACTATCAAACTCCAAATAGGGTTGTGTTATGGAACCAAACAATAAATAATACATGCCTAAATTTGGGTACACTAATGGGCAAAACAACCGAGCTTTATCCAATAATAAATAGTTATTTTAATAAATTGTTCTTGCGGGGCATTACAAGTGATTTTCAGAATATACATATAACCTTAAGCAAAACATTGCCATCTAGAAAACATAACTATCAAGTCCAAAAATACAGTTCGATAATGCTGTCTTAAATATTGCTGAATTAAATTTTTGGAAAATAATACTAATAACAAATATTTTCTCTTCTTTTTGTTTCTTTCAGCTTTCCCGGTTATCTGTGTAACTGTTCTGAGTTCGAAATTTAAAATCTTATCTTTTATATTTCGTCTCTCTAAAAGAGTACTTGTTGTAATTCCCTAAGCTCCGTATAAATCAACTTGCTTAATTTCGACATCCTTTTTACAAGAAATTAAACCACTGTGCTTTCCAAAACCTTAACAAACTCTTCAACGAATTACAGTTGTGCACTTTTCTTTAAGAACAAAAACTCCCACAAACACACACAGAATCACTCATAAACGCACCTACACTCACAGAGTGTAGAAAGTTTATCGTCTCATTTTTGTGTGTTGGAAAAGGACTAAAAACGCCCAGTCTTCGACTCTAATCTTAAGGTAAGTTTATGTTTGTGTAATTACTTTAACGGTATCTGTTTTCATAAATTGTCCATCCCTTGCTGACACTTGTGCAGTTGATGTCAGCAAATTGTATGGAACAACTTAGGCCGAGGTGGGTGACACATCTTCGTAGCCGTCACTTTTGTTCTGCTGGCATATTTAAAGTTGTTCTTGTCTGTAAATTCTGCTTAAATAACGTTGGCGTCAAATGGTTCTCGTCTGAACTTTCGAAACTAGATATAAAGTTTGAAACTATTTTTTAAGTACACATTTGAGTTTATATTTAAATGTTTTATGGGCGGCATAACGGAGATGATAACGGTGATTGAGACGGTGATACGAATTTTACGATGTGGAAATTGAGATTTTCAAAATTTAGTTTAAATTTGATGTTATAGGTTGATCTAACATTCAGCGTCAAATATTTATTTTTCCATCTACAGTTTGGATGGAAGGACTAGAAGAACGTCAGATTTACCTGCACTGCATAGAAGTTATATAGGGTTTTCCAATTCGAGTGATATGATTTCTAAGTGACGCTTCGGCGAATTGTAGTATGTCATGATCTGCAATTTTTTTTAATTGTATTCAGTCATATTTACAAGTTCATCATGTAGAGTTATACCAGAGTGTTTCTATGGCACAGCTGATCGAAAAGGTACTACGGAAATGATGTAACGGGTCCGCCAAATAACTTTTTTTTTTGAAAATACTATAAAAAAAAACTACTGAATATTTTCTCAAATTTCTTTTTTTATTTGAAAGTACAATCCTTCCCTTTAAAAATGGAAAATAATTTCATTCAAATGGCTGCCTCGGCTGGCCATGCAGTAGCCTACACGATTGGTCCAATTATTAAGCACATTATCGATTGTGTGCAGCTGTATTTCACCAATGGCTTCACGAATATTGTTGATGGCGCTTCACGCACACTTTCTGCCACAGCAGCAATATTCTAGGGTGTACGCACTATCTTTGGCTTTTCACGCTTTAGTTTATCGATGAGGATGCCAGTTTCTTTCACTTTTTTCACAAGATAACGAACATACGGAACTGACGGTGCTTCTCTTCTTCCAAAATCGCACACATTCTGCAACATTACCATGAATTTCAAAGTAATGTCGCAATATTTCCCAGCGTTGTTCAAGCGAATACACAACCATATTCGTTCAGCGGAAGGATAAAACTAATTATCTGTCAATTCAGACATGAGCTAGGTGTTACCATTCACGAAATAAGAACTAGTTGAACAAAAAGTTAGACGGCGGACCCTTTAGAATGAGAGACTAAACAAGACAGGAACTAATTTTAAATAGTGTTTACTGATACTAATGAAAGCTAAATTGTGTTTTATGTTGTTCGCATTGAATGAAAATACGTATTCCCATTGATTTCTGTCCGTTTTATATCCAACGTCAATGTGTACGACGTCAGGTACACGCTGAATTACTACACCGGTTCAACTCTATTCACGTAAAAACGGACTACTGTATCCCCTACCCTCTACCAGCGACAAATCTAAGGACTTCTAGTCCGAACACGAATACCTGGGAAAAGTCAGTGGAAGGGAATACCAGTAGTATCAGATTTTTCACGGATGGATCAAATTTGGATGAGCAAGTAGCCAATGGGGTCCATTTACCGGACCTAAATATAAATAACCTTCAAGCTGCCTGATCACTGTAGTGTATTTCAGGCGGAAATTACCGCCAGACTGGAGGTTGCTGAACTACTGAAAAGTAGTGTCACAATCCTCCGGAGAATATGTATCTACGCAGACAGCCAGGCTGCCATAAAATTCATGGAAGCCATGTTTGCTACGACGTCCCTGACGGTGAAAGAATGCCACTCATCACTTAGGGTGATGGCAGAGTATTTTGACATCAGGCTCATCTGGGTACCGGGACACAGCGACATTCCAAGCAATTACGTAGCGGATGCGTTAGCTAGACAGGGTACTACGGCACAGGTTCTTCCGGCAGAAGAAGGTGTTAGTATGCCAATCTCTACCTGCCGTTTGCAGATCAGGCAGTGGGTCGATAATATGTTCAAGGAAAAGTGGAGACTTACTTCAACTTGCAAACAAGCCAGGGTCCTCTGGCTACAGGTGGTCAACTACTTAACTTCCCGAGAGGCAGGTTATCAACAATGATGGGAACACTTACGGGACATTGTGTTGTAGGAAAACACACTCTAAAATTGGGAAAATCTCTGTAAATGCTGCATGGAAGAGGACGAGGAAACGACGAAACACCTTCTCTTGGATTGCCCTGCTCTGGCAGGATTGAGAAGTAGGATATTCGGAACACATCTAGTTAGCACCGTAGCCCTGCAGGATATTCCTGTCGGTCTTGTAGACAAATTTATTGAAAGGGGAAATTGGCTGGACGACTAGCCAATAGTTGCTGTGGAGGAAACTGCAGATATCACAATGGGCTTCTTTAGCCGAACTGTGCTAGACCCCTTTCACACTCGGCAAGTTACTTGCGCAAGTCTTTTTTTCAACTTTCCGAGTACAAGCAAGTCTGTACTCAAAATTTATTCCCCTATCCCGACCTTACCTCTGTCATCAACAAACCAAGACTTGGGCAAGAGACTTGCGCAAGTAACTTGCCGAGTGTGAAAGGAGTCCTATTGTGATATCTGCAGTTTCCTCCATAGCAACTATTGGCTATTATAAATCAGTATCAAAACAATTTGTATTATCTGTATCAAATAAAACCTATTTTAAGAATCTCTCTACTTTTTTCTAAATAGTAAATAATACCTTGAATTCAATGTGAATTATTAAATATATTTCCAAAAATTCAAACCACCCAGGCTGTGATTCCGCATTTTCGTGTTGGCAACACTGTTGCAAGCATATTGCTGTTGAGTCCTTATCGATGTTGTACACGACAATAATGATGTATGTATTTGCAATTATGTACACACATTTTCGAAAAAGAAAAATTGTTATTTATTCGCATCATGATTACTTAGGTTGTTACCCTTCCCAAATTTATGATGATTAAAAACGTAACAAAACGTTTATGGCTCATTCCCAGACAACGCAGAACACTAATTTCTGTTCAGTACAACTCAGATAGCGGTCCCAACAAAAATATGTCATTACATTTTATTGAGCTTATCAGGCAATACAGACATACGTATGTAGGTTTGTATTAACAACGATGCCGAGTAAGTTTGCAAAAAAAAGTCTGAAAAAAAAATCAAAATAAAAACAAAACACGAAGAAAATTGAGGCAGGATACAAATACATAAAACAATTTTACGGTGGAAGTTCCGTACTCCAAGGGAGTATGTTTCATGATATACTATTCCCGTGTTCCTCGGTATCAGATATTGTCCGCTTCGTCCCATGGGGGTTTGTTATTTTTTTCTGAAATTCAATTATTGACTATCAATATAGTGGATGGCAAAGATATACAAGAGTAACTATAGTAAACAAGAATGATATCCCATATTTTACTCTCGATAAATGTACTATACTACAGGCGGCTATTACTGTTATCAATGTAATTATATTTCGGTTTTTTTTTGAGATAAAGATGAAAATATTGACATGAAGTATATTGTTAACGTATACTTTATTTTACGGCAAACGATTATTTGATATGATCACATTTTATGCAACAACAAAAAGGGAAATCTGCTTGTTAAACTTAAGTTAGAAAACGGAAAAAGAAAAACTGAATTTAATTCCAAAACCATCTACAAAATAAAATGGATCCAATGATTTTTGAACTTTAATTAAATTAATTTGTTTCTTATACTATAGGAAATCATACGAGGTAACTATTTCTTTAATGAGCCTTGGCAACCCTAACAGTTGTTAAGTGGCAGCTGATATTTCCATTTTCATTGGATATTTTGGCATTTTTGGCGATAACCTTATTCCCATCCATGTGAAATTTAGCGCGGACTGGACTTATCTTGTGAAAATTCAGATTTATTGAGATTTTCGATGATTTACTCCTATTTTCGTTGTGAAATACCACGAAGAAATTGCTTCAAATTTTGTGCAAATTAACACATATTTCGTCAAAAGTAGAAACATTTTCATGCAAAAGCGGTAACGAGTCAATTATTTTCGCAAATCATGTTCATTTGTTAATGATAACACAAAATGAAAAAAATCGATCCATCCAACATACGAGTATAAGCAGGAATCATGCTAATGTTTGGAAGATGCTCTTATTTTTGCAAATGGACACCAATATCAAATCTGTTTTGACATTTGTGGACTCGACAGATGTAGAATACAAGTAAACAAGCCATGGAGCGATACACTCCCCAAGAACGCGGAATAATCGTGTCTATTTTTTTGCGTAACAATTCGTCTGTGGTGTTGGCGCAGTGCGAATACCGTCGCCGATTCCCCGGCCGTCCGACACCGACAGCGCAAACACTGTGCCGTTTGGCCACTAACCTTGAAGAGTATGGGACCACACGAGACGTTGCTAGGAGTGCTAGTGGTCCCGGAGCGCCCGTTCTGCCGAGAATATCGCCGCTGTTGCCGAGGATGTCGAGCTGTCGCCGGAAACATCGACCAGACGCCGGGGCTCACAATTAGTAATCAGCCGGTCGGTCGTCCCTTTGGCGAATTTACGTCAAAGACCTACGCATGTCCCATACAAAGTGCAGTCCGTGCATGAGCTGCTGCCTGTCGACCGCCAAACGCATGTAACCTACGATTTTTCCACCAAAATCATAATGAGCGATGAGGCTCATTTCCACCTCAGCGGGTACGTGAACAAGCAAAACTATCGCTTCTGGGGCACCGAATATCCACAAGTGATGCACGAGCAGCCATTACACCCGCTCAAAGTCATCAGGAGGAGTCATCGGGCAATTTTGTCGAGAACGGAGCTGGTCAAACGAAAACAGTGGACGCTGCGCGCTATGGGGCCATGTTAAAAAAAAAAAACGGTTTCCCATTACATCCCATGAAGGGACCGGGGAGAACTTCTCACAATCACTGAGCTGTGCGCTTTCCAGTTTTCACTCACCGATTGGGACCTACAGTTTTACACCGATTCCGAACGGTATTTTGAGAAGCTTTTTCATGGCTATATACTCGATAGTGTCGCCGTCACTATGCGAGGTGGCCGCCACCGAAAGAAATTTGAAGGTGGTCAGAGCAGGGTTCGAACCCAGGATCTCATATACAAGAGCTGCGCACACCAACCATTGCACCACCGACGGCCACATAGGGCCATGTTAACCGAGCTTTTTCTGCCGCAATTCGACGAATTAGGCCTGGAGGACATGTGGTTCCAACACGACGGAGCAACGGCACACACTGCGCGAGCCACAACCTATATTCTGAAGGCGGCATTCCCGGGTCGCCTCTTCAATCGTTTTGGCGATTTGCACTGGACCGCAAGATCGCCCGATTTAACTGTTCCAGACTTTTTTTTTAAGTTTTTTGAAGTCCCGTGTTTACGTGAACAAGCCCGAGACTCTGGAAGCCCTCAAGGTCAACACTCGACACGAGTGTGAGAATCTGTCGTCCAAAGTTCTCGCCGAAGTGATGAAAAATGGCATAAAACGAGCCCGTATGGTAATCAATTGTGACGGCGCGCATTTAACCGATATCATCTTCTCAACTTAACTAATAAAATTCTAAAGGTTCATATAAACATAATCAAAAAACAGAATCGAAGTTTTTCATTTAGAAAAAAAATGAGAGCCAAACAACATCGGATGACTTCTTGTTGTAGATTAGCGCTTTTCAAATACACCCACAGAAAATATTCCTATAAATTATGGACCCATGGAACCAAGCAGTTGCTGATCGTAATGTTATACCAACGAACAAAGATGCACACACGCAGAGATGGAGAGAACATTTTAATGAAATTAGCAACGTCATAGACGCTACTGAGGATAGCGAAATATATCAGAGTAGCCCCGCTGAAAATAACGTAAGAATATCGAGCAACCCTACCAACCTGAATGAGATAAAAGGGACGATTGGAAAATTGAAAAATAATAGAGCAGCAGGTGAAGATGGATTACCAGCGGATTGTAACGTACACAGGATTTAATTCCAGGGGGCCCAACTTGATATTTAAGTTGAAAACTAGCACTAAATTTAAAAATGACCTCTTAAGGAAATAATTTCGAAGGGGTCCGAGCCTCCGTACGTGCCTGCCAGTCGAAATTCTACGTGTTGACATCGAAACCACAGCTGAACTTCTACGGCCTCACATCACATTAGTATGTGATGAAGAAAGACTGCCTCCAGCTGGGAAGAAATGCATCATTGTAAAGTTACCAAAAAGTGTCGACCTGAAAGATTGCAACAACTGGAGAGGAATTACTCTACTTAACACCCATATACAAGATACTCGCAGTCATAATACAGGGAAGGTTTCAAAGCGACATAGGCAACGTATTGCCGGACGAACAAACATGCTTCCGGCCAAATAGAAGCTGCCTATATCAGGCCAACATTCTTCACATCATTATAGAACAATCTCTAGAATTTCGTACCCGCCTGTATGTACTGTTCGCCGACTTCAAGAAGCCTTTGATACCATCAGAGAGACTGTCATATGGAAAGCATTGAGAAGAAAAGACATATGTACATCAAAAAATTTTTCGATTAACTAGAGCTGTGTACGAGGACGCAGAACTCTGAATTCTTCACAACGGGAATATTATTCAACCATTCCACGCCAACACAGGAGTAAAACAAGGATGCCCACTATCACCTCAGCTATTCATCATCGTGTTGGATGACATAAGGAGCGAAGCCTGTTCAAAAAAAAGGGGAATAACATGGAGTCTCTCAAAAGAAATCGAAAATGGAATATAACTCTCATATATTGACAGGTGGTCCTAGCACATATTTGGAGCTTCTCGAACGTGTCCAGTGGAGAGCGACGGTGTTGATAGGGGACTGGAGGGTATCCAACTCTATTGCCTCCCTTGAGCATCGTCGAAATGTGGGTTACGTGTCGCTGTTCTATCGATATTTCCACGAAATGTGTTCCTCGGCCGTCGGTGGTGCAATGGGTAGTGTGCGCGCCTCTTGTACTTGAAATCCTGGTTTCGATCCCTGCTCTGACCAACTTAAAATTTCTTTCGACGGCGGTCACCTCGCATAGTGACGGTAACACTATCGAGTATTTAGCCATGAAAATGCTTCTCCAAAATACCGTTCGGAACCGGTGTAAAACTGTAGGTCCCAATCAGTGAGTATAAAACTAGAAAGCGCACAGCGTTGTGAGAAGCTCTCCCCGATTCCTTCATGGAATGTAATGGGAAACCATTTTTTTTGTGTTCCTCGGACATCCGTCAACTTAAGTCAGACGTGAGGATATTTATCCGAAGTACGCGGCTTTCCAGGAACTTTCATCCGTTTTTTTTTTTATCGAGTGGGCGGTTGACCGCACTACACACTATAGAGAAAATTCGTTCTTCAGCCGTACAGTCCATATGTGGAATAAACTTCGGGCTAGTGTATTTCCCACTCCCAGACATACAAAGATCCAAGGCAAATGTCAACAGACACTACTCCCTCTTTCCACCCTCCACTTCCTCAATTTTCCTTCGCCAACACAATGCACTGCATTTATAGGAGGCATCCATCCCCTGAGTGTTGGTGTGATAAAAACAAAAAAAAATCAGGATTATTCGGATAATACTTGACTACACTCTCATAAGATCTCCAATATGCAGTCAAAACTGCAAGACTTCGAAAGAAAGATAAATATCAAGAAACCCAAAGCCACGAGAATCAACAATACTAGCACAGAAACATTATACTACAAGGTCAACCAGTCGAGTATCTAAATATCTTGTGCAATCTAGAAAGTGTAACGTCAACAGACGTAATCAACAGGCTCAATAAGGCGAAAGCGACATTCGGGAGACTTCAGTCAGTTTGGGGAAACTCACATACATATATCCAGACGAACTAAGCTCAGAATATTCTACTCATATGTTAAAACAAATCTGTTGTGCGGTAGCTTCAGGTCTTCATCAACAAGTTCCTCAGATTCATATGCAAAATATTATGGCCTAATACCATACGTAACACAGAACTGTGGAATATGGCCAATGAGGAACACATACAGAAGGTAATGAAGAATATGAAATGGAAGTGGATTGGACACACCATCCGAAAAAATCTGCAAAGTATTACAAGGATGACACTTGAGTGGAATCCTCAAGGCTCGAAAAATCGTGGTCGACCAAGAAACAGCTGGAGACGTACAAAAATCCAAGGACCAAGACAGATCAATCCAACATGGGTAGAAGCACAAACAACAGCGGTGAACCGTGTAAAGCCCCGTATTCAGTTCATAAGAATTTTGTCATTTATCTCTTTAATACAGAGAGTTACCACATACAAGGTGGCGCAAAAGTAAACTTCCGATGTTTTTTGGCTGTAATTTAAAAAAAAAAATTAAAAACTTTGATTCTTCTTGTGGATTATTTTTATTTGGTCTTTTAATTATTTTCACATCAAGTCGAGAATATGATGTCATGTAAATGGCCGCCGCCATAGTTGATTGTCATTTGAGCCATTTTTATGGCATTTTCCATCACTTTGGCCAAAACTTCCGGCGATAGGTCCTCACATTCTTGACGGATATTGTCTTTAAGAGCTGCAAGAGTCTGAGGCTTGTTGACATAAACCCGCGACTTCAAAAAGCCCCACAAAAAGAAGTCTGGAGCGGTCAAATCAGGCGATCTTGCTGGCCAGTGCAAATGGCCAAAACGGGAGATTAGGCACCCGGGAAATGCATCGTTCAGCATATCGGTTGTGGCACGTGCAGTGTGTGCCGTTGCACCGTCCTGTTGGAACACGTTTTCCAATCCCAATTCATCAAGTTGCGGCAAAAAGAACTCGTTGATCATTGCTCTGTAGCGTGGCACGTCGTCTTGTCGATGTCGACGGCGCTTCCATGACATCCTCGGCTACAGCAGCAATATTCTCTGCAGAACGGCTACTCCGGGGTCTGCCACGCCTGGCAGCATCTCGTGTTGTGCCAGTCTCTTCGAGGCGAGCGGCTAAACGTCGCAGTGTTTCACCAGTAGGCGTTGGACGGCCAGGAAATCTGCGACGAAATTCACTTTGTGAATTCCGCGTTCTGAAGCAGTGTAGCGTAACATTGTTTATTAACGTGTATTTCACATGTGTTTACTACACAAATGTCAAAACAGAACTGACATTAGGGGCCAATCGCAAAATTTATAGCATTTTCTGATAGGAGGATTACTTTTGCGCCACCTTGTATATCTGATTTACCTTACAAGTATTTCATTAACAATTCATATTTGCACTCCATTCTATTTTTCATGCATGTGGTATTACTTTTGTTTACTAAAATAAACGAAATGTCAAAATTCCGGTCCAAAACAATTGGTTTCATACGAAATAACTTCGGCGTAAAAACCCCGTACTCGATTTTACCTACGAAATTTTCGCAAAGAGCTGAGCAAATGAAAAGTGAGCGAAATTTCGGTTGATGAAATTTTCGTTATTTTTTATACATTTATGGCTACGAAAATTTCATAAAAATTTAATACCGGGTTTAGGATGGAAATGCGTTATAGAAGCCATATGGTCCCAAGAGCAGTAAACGAAAAAATCAAAAGTTTTGTTCAATAAATCGATTTTGGCTCGGTCTGTTTCACATGTTGTGGTATCTTGTTGAAACTACAGCTCTCCCAGCATCACTGTTGGGCAATTTAGGAACACCGGAATCATCGGTTTTTATGATGATTGTGAGATGGTACGCCCTGTCCCTTTATGGGCTGTAATGGGAAAATATCTATTTATTTACGTCATTGCTCATTCCTATAAAGTGTTCACCGTTAATTGTAGATAATGGATTATAGCCTGCCGGCTGGATTATAATGGATTATGTTAACTCCCAAGGTTGCAGTTCTTTTTATTGAAGTAGCACAAAAACGTGTCCCATAACATCCCATGAAAGGATTGGGGAGAGTTTCTCACAATCAGTGAGATGTGCGCTTTCTAGTTTTACAGTCACAGGTTGGGACCTACAGTTTTACACCGGTTCCGAAGGGTATTTTAAGAATCTTTTTCATGGCTAAGTAGTCGATAGGTGACGGTCGTTGAAAGATATTTAAGGTGGTCCGAGCAGAACTCGAACCCACCTTCTCATGTACAAGAGCCACGTACACTAACCATTGCACCACCCACGGCCACAGGAACAGGTAATGTAGAACCTAATAGTACCAGCTCATGTGCTCTGTTGTTTCTTTAAATATTCCTGTGCCCCGACACCCATCTACGGAGAATATTGGGCTGTTTGGGTATTTTAGTTATTGTACATTGTATTGTATTGATTTATTGTATTCTATTGATGCAGGTTGTAGGGATATTATAACTGACTGACTGTCAGCGTAAATGTTGATAACCCAGTCTGTGATGCTATTTCGTCTAAGCCAAAGCGAAACTTCTCCGATTGCCATGATTTCTGCCTAACAGACACGACAATAATGTGGTAGCGTTTGTGGAGGAATAGGCTGAGTGGAATAAAATGCAACCCGTACATTGTCATCTAGTTTGGAGCAATCAGAGTAGAAGCCTAAATACCTTCTATAACCGTATACGTGTCCCTTCCAGTCCACCCTGTCCGCGATATGAGTGGTAAAATTTCTATAAATTTTTGGAGTGGGTGTCATGTAGTCGACTTATATTTTAGATTGCGGCGGATCCCTTAAAATCAACCCATGACCGTATGGACTGGCTATCCAATGCGATGAATATCGTGGCGGGCTGCCGGCATTGCGGCCATTTGTTTTTTGAGCAAATCTTGTGGTAACTGGTGAAGGATAATGCCCAAACCCTCAGTAGGGATAAGACGACGGGCAGCCATGATAAACACCATTGCCATTCTCTGGACTTTTATCAACAGACTTAGGTACGTGGATGTGTCTAGTGCTGGCCACCAACCAACTATAACGTAGAGCACTATAGGGCAGACAACAGTTGTATATATCCAGTCCTCGGATGACCTCTTTACACGACTATAGGGAAACTGTGGCTCTACTGCTCCTATCTGTTTTGAAGATAATCCTTCCGTCACAAATCATATATATATATCTTGGACTATCCTTTTGGCAAATTTCTCTACCACACAGAGACACGTAATTAATATGCGGAACCTTCTCCTTCCTGGTAAAGAGGACGAGCTCGGCTTTCTCTTGATTTACACCCAGTCTATTCTCCATGGCCCAATTAGAGAGTCTCTTAAGTAAGGTCTGGGGTACATCTGTGCATGTGGAGGGATATACTGCCGGCACTGCAAGCGTCAGTTCGCCAGCATATGCTACTAGTTACTGTGCAGCCTAATCACTTGCGCTTTCGAAAATTAATTAAATAGCAAATTTACTAATATTCGAGACTAATATTTGCTCCAGGGACGAGGTTATGCGCCTTCTTGTAAATAATTCATAGATTAAGTTAATACTTTCTTGGTCAACACTAAGTGCCGACAGAGCCGATATTATTGGTATGACGTTTTTCAACGCAACTTCTATATCGACAAATTCGACAAGAGAAAATTCCTTTATATAAATAGATTTCTCTATGAAGCTCGTTAGAGCGTAAAGACCGGTGGCAGTGGAAATGCCCTTTTGGTAAGCATGCTGTCATATGAACAGCTGAAAAGTACCGATGGTTGTTCCTATTTATGAGTCAAACATTCTGCCCAAGCCTTCAGGAGGCAACATGAGAGACTGATTGGTCTAAAGTCCTTTGGACTAATATACAATGATTTCGCCGCTCTCGGATTGAATACGACTTTGGATTGTCTGCATATATCGGGTTTTTCAATAAGAGTGCTACAAAAGTTTTTTTAAATAAAACAAAACCGGTTTTAGACAACAATGAAATTCTTTATTCCTGTGAAAGTACGTTCGATGCCATTATGTATGGAACTCTATTTATTTTGCATGGCCACCACGGGTACGCTTGCAGAAGTCCAGACGCTGAACCCAATTTTCGACGGTTTTCAAGCATAAATCGGCCGCTACTGCTGCAATTTCACGATCGATATTCGTACGAAGTTCATCAATCGTCGCTGGCTTATTGGCATTGTTAGCCATAGACTTGACGTAGCCCCACAGGAAATAATCTAACGGCGTCAAATCGCACGACCGAGGCGGCCGGGCCATTTCGTGAGATAACATGTTCATCAAACTTGGTTTCCAATAAATTGATTGTGGCATTCGCTGTGTGGCTTGTGGCGCCTTCCTGTTCGAACCACATGTCCTCCAAGACCATATTATCCAATTGGGGCCAAAAATATTCGGTATCATTGAACGGTAGCGATTCGCATTCTCAGTAATGTGCCGGTCTTGACCATCACGGAAGAAGTACGGCCCAATGACGCCGCTGGCCCACAAACCGCACCAAACCGTAATTTTTCGGGATGCAATTATGACTCATGGATTACGTGTGGATTTCCGTCTGACCAATAACGCATATTTTGCTTATTGACGAAGCCATTCAGCCAGAAATAAGCCTCATCGTATGACGACCATAAATTGGACGTAGCGCTCTTAAAGTTGAGGCCACTGACTCCAAATTTCGGTAGTAAATTTTAATAATTTCGACTCGTTGTTGGCTCGTATATCTTTCCATGATGAAATGGCAAACCTTACTGAAGAGAAATGTCAAAAGAGCGGGAAAAAATATGGCGTCGTTTGCTGTCCCTATCGATTTACTTTTGTAGCGTCTCTGTTGAAAAACCCTTTATTTGGGATATATGATGGCTTGATGCAACCCTAATAAAGATTTAGTAGTCAGAGGGCCAAACTATGTAGCAAACTTGGTAAATCCACAGGCCGAGGGGAATTGTAGGACCTGAACCTTCCTACTGAGCAGATATTGCCATTGTCCGTCTCCAGACTAGAAGCGGTAAGGTGTCTATCGCAATAGTGATTTAAAATAAATATTTTCAAATGTCATTGCTACTGCGGGTTTCCTCTCTTATGCCAAATGCATCTGAGTCGCACAAGCATCAATAATTTACATATATCGTGTTGCAAGTAAAATTACATTTTCCACATAATTCAATTTCAGTGGTAGAAGTAATAATACAAGTTGAAATTAAAAATATTATTATTAACTTTTTCTTCTCTCGTTGCTCTCGTATCGTATAATAATAGTGTATGATGGTATTGAATAATTTATTAACTTAAGTGGAATGATAAACTACATATCTGTAATCAGCTTATTTTTTTGTTGTGCGTCCTGCTTATGTTAAATTTGTTATTGCAAAATTAAGCTTAATACTGAATAATTGATAAAATAATGGTTTTTTAAATGGCAAGTCAAGAAAATTTTACCAGAGTTTTCACTTAGGAAAACAGAACCGTGTCACCATTCTACATCTATAAAACGTATGTTGGTTTATAATTAAAAAGTAAAACATTCAAGTTTTCACACAATGTCAATGGTTATATAAACTCGTATATATTAATATAAATATGTCATTATTCCATACATATATAAATACTATGACATATTATAAATTAGCAGAGCAAAAGCTTACAAACTACTAACTAGAAATGATATTAAAATGTTCGATACACGCAAAGAAAAAAACCTTTATTGCTCGGTTGCCGCAACAATACTTTGATTGATTTGTATTAATTTATTAATCGCAACCGATCATGTAGTTCTCCCAAATAAATTGATATTTCGCAAATGTGTATCAAGTTGTTGGAAACGAGTTCTCGTTTGCATCAAACGCGTACAAAATTACATTTGCCGCAAATTTAAAAACGTTTGCGATAACTGAAATTAGCCATTTTTCTAATGAGAGCACAGATTACGAAGAACGTAAATTTCTCTCTTTCTGTCGACTGTATACATAGTCTTATGCACACGTTTGACATACACACTCACGCATAAACGTAAAGTGTTCACACACTCTAATGCTTCTACCTTGTTAATATATCTTTGATGGACAATTGACGAGTTGTAGGTGGCTGCGATTTTAGTTGTTATTTGAATGCAAGGCGAGACGGGCGTGTAAGTAGACAGTGAAAAAATAGACAAAAATGCCAACTTTTTTAAAATAAACTTTATGGAAAAACCAAAAATCATAAAACTTCGAAATTTACACAACAGAGAGCTTATGGCAGCCATAACTTAAAGTTTTAATTACAACCGAAAGAACAGTTGGTGGAACCGTTTTTCGTTTCTCGCAAACGTTTTTCGGCTCTAGTTTTCCATAACTCATTTACTGCAAACGTTTTTCAGTCCTAGCAAATGTATTTTTAGTATGGAGCAACTACAACCCGGTTGCTGTAACCGAAACAACAGTTGGCGGAACAGTTTTTCGTTTTTCGCAAACGTTGTTTTCAGCTTATATTTTTCATAACTTGTTTGCTGCAAACATTTTTTGGTTCTCCTAAACGGAATGACACGTATGGATTAACAGAAGTTCGTTTCTCCCAACTACAGTCCCCAAACGAACTTCAGTTATCTGAAATTTCGTTTGGGAAGAACGACTTTTTGCTTTGCGTGTAGTTTTAGTCAAACGTAACAAATTTCAAACTTCGTGCACAATTTTACTAACAAGATATTGCGTCAAAAAATAAAAAAACATAAAATATATCGGAGAAACAGAAAGCGATTTGTTGTATTTCGCTTTACCTAGAACTTCATATGATAATAGATAAAGTTAACAGATAAAGTTCATAGTTTCATACTGTATTCCATGATGGAATTCGTGAGAGGTTCTCAAAATGATGACAAGAGCTTTGCATTTTGTAGTTGTATACTCACTAAGGCTGTTCACGACATAAAGGGGGAAACAAATGTTGTCGGATCTCAACGAATAGTAGCATATTTTGTGCCAGTTGGAGTGCTAGTAAGAACTGCAAAAAATATATGTATTCAATCGAACAACATTTAGAGGTTGCTCAACGCTCCCGAAAATTTGATTTAGAATAGAGGGCGGATCAATAAGTCCGAGACTTTTTGAATGAAACACAGTTTTTTTTGCAAACAAAAATTTATTTTTCATCACAATCACCTTCTAGCTCAATACACTTAATCCAACGTTACTCCAATTTTTGTATCCCTTCCAAAAAAATAGGATTTTTCGAGGTCCATAAAATAGGCAGTTGTTTGATCAATGATTTCATCGTTGGAGGTAAATCTCTTTCCACCAAGCTATTTCTTTAGGTTTGGAAATAGGAAATAGTCACTGGGTGCTAAATCCGGAAATCCACTGGGTACCAATTCGTAGCCCAAGTCAACAACTCCAAACAATCCTTTGAAGTTGTCACACGATTCCGTTTATGGTCAAATGAGAGCAAACGCGGCACACGTCTTGCAGACAGCTTTCTTCAACCCAACTGATCATTTAAAATCGAAACCACACTGCCATATGAAATGCCTATGGCATCAACAATCTCAAGCACTTTAACTCTTCGATCGGCCAACACCCTAACGTGGATTTTTCCGACATTTTCGGGTGTATTGACCTCAATTGGTCGTCCAGAACTTCCAGCGTCATTTGTACTTCTGCGACCACAACGAAAGTCATTTACCATTGAAATCGATGGTGCAGACTCGCCGTAGTATTTATCAAGCTTAAGTCCGGGAGCGGAAACAAGCGGAAGAAGAAAGAAAACTACGTGAAGAGGTGAGAAAGACAGCTGCTACTCGTACAGTTAGTGCACTTGAAAATCTCGACGAATATGGTGAGAAAGACAATTATGGATATGAGAAAATTGTTGCAAGCTATGAGACGTATTATCGGAAACAACTGAGAAAATTTTCCGTGCCATTTGGAGATAGCCCTGCACACAAGTCACGTATTCTCCAAAACATGGTTGCTTCTTCTGATGTGTGATCAACATTGGATCCTGATGTGTGATCAACATTGGATCGACATTGATACTAAGTTCAGCGTCTTGCAAATGTTTATGGTTAAGATCTTGATGATGGTTTGTTATCTTGTTCAACTGTACAAAGAAAGCTCATTTATTGACTTGTCTGAGAGAGAAGGTTTACTTACTATTGAATAAACCACCACTATTGGTTCACTGGGATGGTAAACTGATGAAAGACAGTACAATCAAACAGGACCCAAAACAAATGTTGATCGGCTACTTGTAGTTTTCATGGGATATCAACTGGAAAAATTTCTTGGCGTTGCCAAAATATTGTGAGGAACGGGAGACGCGCAGTTGAAAGCAACACTCCAGCTTCCTGTTCTGTGGGAAGTTGTGGATGATATTACTGTATTTTCCGGACCCCAAATGTGACAATTTTGTCAATTAATGCACCCATCAAGATGAAACTTGGAAATGATTGTATTTCAAATCCCGTCAATAATTGTTGAATATTTCGCAACAATGAAAACGTCCTTCTTCATTTACAGTTTTACTTTTAATAACAATGAACTATCACGTTGTCTTTTTGGAACGAAGTTCCTTATCACACGTTGCAGGACGCGGGCTAAATGATAAAAAAATTTAGCAACTTTTCTTAACACTAATCTACAACCCAGTATTATAAACTATATTGGGTACTTTTGCTTTGGTTTGTGTCTACACTAACATATGTTTGAAAATTTCTTGTTTAATGGGAAGTTTCTAGCTAAATGATAAAAAAAATTTAGCAACTTTTCTTAACACTATTATTCTACAACCCAGTATTATAAACTATATTGGGTACTTTTGATTTGGTTTGTGTCTAATGGGATTTTGGTTTCTTGTTTAATGGGAAGTTTCTAGTTCCTGTATTTGCAGTAGTTGTATCGAAACTCATTACAGTAATATCATCCACAACTTCCCACAGAACAGAAAGCTGGAGTGTTGCTTTCAACTGCGCGTCTCCCGTTCCTCACGATATTTTGGAAACGCCAAGTACTTTTTCCAGTTGATATCCCGTGAAAACTACAAGTAGCCGATCAACATTTGTTTTGGGTCCTGTTTGTTTGTACTGTCTTTCATCAGTTTCCCATCCCAATGAACCAATTGTGGTGGTTTTTTCAATAGTAAGTAAACCTTCTCTCACAGACATGTCCATATATGAGCTTTCTTCGTACAGTTGAACAAGATAACAAACCATCATCAAGATCTTAACCATAAGCATTTGCAAGGCGCTGAACTTAGTATCAATGTCGATCCACTGTTGATCACACATCAGGATTCAATGTTGATCACACATCAGAAGAAGCAACCATGTTTTGGAGAATACGTGGCTTGTGTGCAGGGCTATCTCCAAATGGCACGGAAAATTTTCTCAGTTGTTTCCGATAATACGTCTCATAGCTTGCAAAAATTTTTTCATATCCATAATTGTCTTTCTCACTATATTCAACAACGTAGTCTTATATAGGATGGATTTTGGGTTGGGGCATGATAGGACCATTCTCCTTCGAAAATGCTCATGTTCGGACAACATCATAATATAGAGGTGGACGCCGTGTGGTTTCAACAAGACGAGGTCACATGCTATATATCCTGAGAACATTGCAATTATAAGCCAATATTGTGTGTATTTTGGGACACGTTTTATGTATCAATATAAATCCCAACAATGTTTCGGGAAAAACACAAAGTATTAAATAATCAAGTTATGACGTGCGAGAGAGATAAGTTTGAGTTAATCCTATGCGCTTTTTGGTTCTATCTTATTAGGGTTGCCAGTGTACCTCTTGCTGGTCTCACATTTTAATCCAAGGGTGCCAAATTTCGTGGCGTCGTTGCCCCAAATATCCAACAGATAGTATTCCATCAAATTGAACAGGGTCCAAGATAAATACTTTGTGGTAAATACTGTATCCTGTAGTAATCGATGTATTTTAAAATAACCTTTATAGTGGGATGAAATATTCAGCGTTAAATATTCATCCAAAAAATAATCATACAGGTTCCTTACCAAATTAAAAGTCGTCCATTGAAACTCGCCATGCAAGGCTATACAACATTTTCATACAATATAAAAGCGACACGCTTATTATTATACAATCCGCAAATTAAATTAAACTGATTCAATACTTGACCTTATATTTAACAATCCAGCAGCATTCATAGTTGAACCACAAAAGAGCAACCGCAGCATTAACACCTTTTATTCGGAATTATATGGGAAAATGTCAAATGGTTATTAAAGCTGGTGCGGCCATTGTCTGCAGGATTCATTTGTTTACATAAAAATACAGTGAACCTTTCAGTGAATGACATTAAAATAACATTGCACAGCATTTCCGTAATCATGACTGGGGTTTGCGGAGAGGTTTCACTGTAATAACAAACTGAACAGAATATTTGTATTTCGTACATAATCGTGTGTTAGATTTTAGCAATACATTTGCATAATACATAAAAAATATATAATGCGCAACACTAATGAACGAACACCTACACCTAAAGGACATCATTTACATATGTAACGCCGCTTGTATGGGTAGGTGTGTTGAAACGCATTATGAGGACCAAATGGGCCCATGTGTTTGTACAAACGTTTACATGTAAATTAATTTTAAATGTTTAATGTCATACATTTTGGCAATAATTCTAGCATGTAGAGAACTACACGTAGATGGCATGTAATGCATACACTGTAAAAAATATAGCGGTAAAAAACAGAACTTCAGTTTTTAATCTTAAGTACGGCAGCGACTATATGAGCATTCTGCTAGTGACTCGTGTAAACTTTTAACCAAAAAAAAGATTTGAGCTAAACTGATGTTCGATTTAAAATAAAGTGTAAAATATTGACGCTGAAAATTAACGGGGTTCTCAACAGAGACGCTACAAAAGTAAATCGATAGGGACAGCAAACGACGCCATATTTTTTCCCGCTCTTTTGACATTTCTCTTCAGTAGATACGGTTTGCCATTTCATCATGGAAAGATATACCAGCCAACAACGAGTTGAAATTATTAAAATTTACTACCGAAATTTGGAATCAGTGGCCTCAACTTTAAGAGCGCTACGTCCAATTTATGGTCGTCATAATCGTCCTACCAGATCAACAATTGAGCGTTTAGTGGAAAAATTTGAATCCACAGGCACAGTACAATATGTTCCCGTGCCAGTGAGACAAAGAAGTGCCCGTAGTGTCGAGAATATTGCTTCCGCTGAGGCTTCAGTTCAAGAAAGCCCAAATGTGCATCTCACACGTCGTTCTCAAGCGTTGGGCATCTCTGTGACGTCGTTGTGGCGAATTTTGCGAAAAGGTCTTGGCCTACATCCTTACAAGATCAAACTGACGCAATAACAGAAGCCGCTTGACCACCATAAGCGTCGTATGTTCGTGAATTGGGCTGAGAAACAACTTGAAAATGATTCGGAGTTTCATCTGAAAATCATCTTCAGCGATGAGGCTCATTTCTGGCTGAATGGCTTCGTCAATAAGCAAAATATGCGATATTGGTCAGACAGAAATCCATACGTAATCCATGAGTCATCATTGCATCCTGAAAAAATTACGGTTTGGTGCGGTTTATGGGCCGGCGGCGTCATTGGGCCGTACTTCTTCCGTGATGATCAAAACCGGCACATTACTGTTAATGCTAATCGCTACCGTTCAATGATAACCGAATATTTTTGGCCCCAATGGGATAATATGGACTTGGAGGACATGTGGTTCCAACAGGACGGCGCCACAAGCCACACCACGAATGCCACTATCAATTTATTGGAAACCAAGTTTGGTGAACGTGTTATCTCACGAAATGGCCCAGTCGATTGGCCGCCTCGGTCGTGCGATTTGACGCCGTTAGATTACTTCCTGTGGGGCTACGTCAAGTCTGTGGCCAACAATGCCAACAAGCCAGCGACGATTGATGAACTTCGTACGAATTTATGCTTGAAACCCGTCGAAAATTGGGTTCAGCGTCTGGACTTCTGCAAGCGTGCCCGTGGTGGCCGTGCAAAAGAAATCGAGTTCCATACATAATGGCATCGAACGTACTTTCACAGGAATAAAGAATTTCATTGGTATCTAAAACCGGTTTTGTTTTATTTAAAAAAAAACTTTTGTAGCGCTCTTATTGAAAAACCCGTTATAACATACTTGTTTGTGTGTTGAATTGAATTGTCTATTATTTCCAACCAAAACTAACCATTTTTCAATTAGAAAAATGTTCATGACTAGTAAGCTTGTAGTATGAATTTCTCATACATTAACCAAAAACTAACAAAAATCGGTTAATAAAATGCAAATTCAAATAAATTGTTTCTGGCTATTGAAGTTCTTACACTGTATACAAGTGTTACCAATTATAATATCAATTTGGCTCGTATAATTTACAGCTGCGCCCCAACTTCTAACTACATAATATCTAAATATCTAAATGAAAAAGATCTATTATAATCCAAAATATAATATAAGTTGTATAATTTTGTTGCACATTATACTGTATCAAACCAGAATCAAAATGTATTACAACAAAAATCAATTTTATTTTTAGTATGAGTCATGAAATTTTCATTTATAACACAACACATGGAAACACAGGTGATAAAATATTCACCACTAAACACAAGTTCAAACTCACACGAATATCGACATGTAGGATTAGACATCCTGGTTCCGTGTTTAACGAAATACAACTGAATGGTGGGGGAATCTGGGTGAAGTGCTTTTAACCACAAAGCTACTCACGAATGTATAGAAATCAGTGGTCTGTTAAAACACTAAAGAGTATATAAAGTTGCCCAAACTTTTTTTGATCTTCATGTGGGGAGTATTTAAACAACAAATAAATTGATTTTAATTTCAAATTGCGGATTCCGATATACATGTATATAAAATTAATACTTCAAATGTTTCTGACACGTGTACGACCGACTCACATTGTACGGTGGAGGAAAAAGTGTTTTTTTCTTCATCCCTAAAATTGTACCTTGGTTTGTTTTCTAATATTTCCCAACATTTTTCGTGTCTGGCATTAAAATCCCGTGAGCTGGACCGCATTTAAAATAGGCGTATTTTTTTGGTTGTTCAAAGATATTTGTACTTTAGCTAAAGAAACTCGGCCTTATTCATAAAAAGTTGTGAGAGGTTTGAGAGACAGTTTAACATAAAAAACACGGCTCTCAAACCTGTCACAACTATTTAAAATAAGAGGGACTGTATACAGCATTAGTATCATATCAAAGACTTTTTTTATGGCGCGCCCATCGGTATATAAGACATGGCCTGATACATTATTTTTTCAGGGATATTCTGCAAAAACGCATTTTAAAGTTTTTAGAACGGAGGTTTTTATGATAAAAATATCAGAGGGGAGTATTCCTAAATATTACAAATTTGGTCTGGCTCACCTCGGAAATTTTATTGTAAACTAAAACTGTATATCTATACAACAATGATGTCCTTCTCAAAACAAAAGATTTGATTCCCCTTTTGCCCTGTTCAGAACGTAATGTTCCCACCGTATTGCATTTTTGGTAAAACTCAAACTTGTGCTAATTTCACATAAAGCTGAAACATGTATTTACTTAAACCGACTAAAGATTAAATCTGATAGGTCTCCGTACTAAAATCTTAAAAATTCTATTTTTTTGCAGAATATATCTGAAAAAGGATGTGTCGGGACATGCTTTGGCATGTCTTTTATACCGTCGGACGCGCCTTATAAAAACCTTTCTTATAATAATTGTAATCCATAACTAAAGACTGCATGCTTAAGATGCGTGCTCGCTAAAAACCCACCATGTGCGTGGTTCTTAATGAAAGACGATGGAACGTGGACGTATTCGTTTGAAGAGTCTCTTGGGATTCTTCTGGATGCCCACTTTCCCAACGATGACAGGAAGCCAGAAGAGCTAGGCGGAAACTCACCTACCTTAGACAAAGTTCGCTCAATAGTGAGCAGAAAGAATCTGATAAAGCCCTATAAATGATAACGGTATAATTCCCGCGCAAGTACAGGAGACACTGTACCTATCTTGTAGTTGGTTGGGGTCTGCCTTATACTGGGAGTCATTCCTAGCATTTGGAAGCAAACCAAAGTGGTTTTCGTCCCGAAAGTGGGCAAATGCTCTCATGTCAAATCAAAGGACTTTAGACCAATCAGTCTATCATCCTTTGTTCTTAAGAAATTTGAAAGGTTACTGGACATTCACGTTCGAAGTAATCTTCCACAGAATGTACTGTCGAGTTCTCAGCATGCCTATATCAAGGGCAGGTCAACTGAGATGGCTCTCCACTCTATAGTCAGCATAATAGAGAACTCTATTGAGAATAAGGTCTTCGCTCTAGAGACCTTCCTGGACATCGATGGAGCTTTCAATTACAATCAACCTTCGGCGATTCTTAGGTCGTTACAGAATCTAGGTGTCGACAGCTTAGTGACACCCCTAATTGGGAAGCTTCTGGTGGATAGATCCGTCAAAGCTGTATGGGGTGGTTTTACAATTGCTAGGAACTTTAACAGGGTGACACCGCAGGGGGGAGTTCTGTCTCCACTATTATGGCTAACTTCTGTTAATGAACTGCTTCTTGAATTGGAGAGGGCCGAATGCCAGGTCTTTGCCTATGCCGATGATATTTCTATCATCTATACGGGTAGAAACCTCAATTTACTTAGCATTCGTACAACCAGCCTACTTAGACTGATTTCGTACTGGACCGCTAACAACCTACTTAACCTACTTAAAACCGAGCTCATCTTGTTCTCTCGGAAATATAAAACTGCCGTCAATTAATAGGGTGCAATTACAGTTGACGGAAAAGGTCAAGTATCTGGGAATAATTCTCGACGGAAAACTGTCTTGGAAACTGAATGTGGAGGAGAGGGTGAAAAATGCGTCTGCTGCTCTTTACTGCTGTAAAGGCGAGATGGGAAAGCGCTGGGAACTGTCTCCTAAGATCACCATGTGGATTTATACGGCAGTAGTCAGACAAATACTTCTCTATGGCATCGTAGTTTGGTGGAGGTCCCTCCAAAAGAAATATATTCTGAATTCCTTGATGAAAATTCAAAGATCAGCACTGATTAGCATTAGTCCCTGGTGAGAATCAGAGATTGTGGCGTTTTGATATCGGTGCATTCCAGACACGCTGAATTACTACACCGGATCAACTCTATTCCCATAAAAACGGACTTCTGTATCCCCTACCTTCTACCAGCGACAAATCTAAGGACTTCTATTCCGAACAGGAATACCTGGGAAAAGTCACTGGAAGGGGATACCAGTAGTATCAGTTTTATCGCGGATGGAGCAAGTAGGCTATGGGGTCCATTCATCGGACCTAAATGTAAATATCGCCTTCAAGCTGCCTGGTCACTGTAGTGTATTTCAGGCGGAAATTACCGCCATACTGGAGGTTGCTGAACTACTGAAAAGTAGTGTCACAACCTTCTGGAGAATATGTATCTACACCGACAGCCAGGCTACTATAAAATCCCTGGAAGCCATGTTTGCTACGTCCCTGACGGTGAAAGAATGCTACTCATCACTTAGGGTGATGGCAGAGTATTTTGACATAAGGCTCATCTGGGTACCGGGACACAGCGACATTCCAGGCAATTGCGTCGCGGATGCGTTAGCTAGACAGGGCACTACGGCAAGGCTCTGCCGGCAAAAGAAGGTGTTAGTATGCCAATCTCAACCTGCCGTTTGCAGATCAGGCAGTGGGCCGATAATATGTTCAAGGACAAGTGTAGACTTACTTCAACTTGCAACAAAGCCAGGGTCCTCTGCCCACAGGTGGACAGGAAGAGGACTAGGCAACTAAAGGGTCCGCCAAATAACTTTGTTTTTTTTTTGAAAAAAGTTCTGAATATTTTCTCAAATTTCTTTTTTTATTTTAAAGTACAATCTTTCCGGTTAATAATGGAAAATAATTTCATTCAAATGGCTGCCTCGGCTGGCCATGCAGCAGCCTATACGATCGGTCCAATTTATACGCACATTATCGATTGTGTGCAGCTGTATTTCACCAATGGCTTCACGAATATTGTCCTTTAAAGCGCCAATTGTCTCTGGCTTGTCGGCGTAACACTTATCTTTGAGCGCACCCCACAAATAATAGTCAAACGGTGTCAAATCGCAGCTCCGAGGTGGCCAAACGACATCAGCTCTGCGGCTGATAATGCGATCTTCAAAAACAGGGCTCAAAACATCGAGTGTAGCTTCGGCTGTGTGGCACGTAGCGCCGTCCTGTTGAAACCAAATGTTGCCAATATCTTCTTCAATTTTTGTGAACAAAAATTCGTTCAACATAGCCCGATAGCGATCGGCATTGACTGTAACGGCCACTCCTTGCTCATTTTCGAAGAAAAATGGCCCAAATATGCCTCTGGACCAAAGTCCGCACCAAACAGTGACTCGTTTTGGGTGCATCGGCTTTTCAATGTATGTGTGCGGGTTTTCTGTGCCCCAAATGCGACAATTTTGCTTACATACATATTCGTTCAGCGGAAGGATGAAACTAATTATCTGTCAAATCAGACATGAGCTAAGTGTTACCATTCACGAAATAAGCACTAGTTGAAAAAAAAACGTTAGATGGCCCTTTACTTAACTTGCCGAGAGGCAGGTTATCCACAATGATAGGAACACTTACGGGACATTGTCTTTTAGGAAAACACGCACTAATATTGGGACATAGAAACTCCACTCTCTGTAGATGCTGCATGGAAGAGGACGAGGAATCGACGAAACGCCTTCTCTTGGATTGCCCTGCTCTTGCATGACTGATAAGTAGGATATTCGGAACACATCTAGTTAGCACCGTTGCTCTACAGGATATTCCTGTGGTTCTTATAGCCAAATTTATTGAAAGGGCAAATTGGCTGGACGACTAGTCAATAGTTGCTATGGAGGAAACTGCAGGTACCACAATGGGCTTCTTTAGCCTAAGTGTGCTAGACAGCGTGCCTTTTCAACCAACCAACAGGGTATGGGGAAAATAGTGGGTAGATACCCACGAAAATGGGGAATTACCCATCACGATTACCCATTACCCTCACGGTACTAAAAACTTAAAACTTCACTTCAATATTAGAGTGTGGATTGTCGCACACCATTTTAGTGTGATCCATCTATGAGTACTTTTGTTCAATTTTCGATAGCAGAGATGGGAAATGCGTATGAAAAACAGTAGTTGCGATTCTGATAGCCACAAACATCGGAGTATATTATGATCGGTAATGTGTTTTAAGTGATATACTACACATGAAATAAACATCGACGTGGACAGATCTCCATTAGTTTCGTTCTGCCAGTATCTTTACAGTGATGTTTTTCCAGATGATAAATTGTGAAGTTGTGTACTTGGAGACGCTGTTTACAATAACTAGTGGATATATGTTTAAATCGGGACAAAGTTTTATATTTGGGCATCCATGGTAAATACGTTACATCATCCATCGTGAGGTTTGATTTTGTCCGGTTGGTTTTCTAATTCAGCACGTACTTTTTTAAAAAATTGTGTGTTATACTCATCCACTGCAACTTGTTTTTCTTTGAGTCCGACACACATGTCACATTCTTCATCGCGAGGTATATATAGAGCCAAATTTTGATCTGCAAAAACAATTAACACCGGACGAACCTGATTATCCAAACATTGAGATTTATAATCTTCACTTATAAATATCGGCTTTAGTTTTGAATGGTGTTGCGATATAAATCTTACTACTGTTTTGTGACAATAATGACTTTCGATTTTATCTAGTTTTTCGAAATAATGTCCTAAGTATGTTTTACATCCACTCACTTTAGTGGAACTGGCTTGTTATTGACCAACCAATGTTTAGGAAATACACATATATCTATATACTTGAAGCGATTCATGAGTATAAGGAAGTTTATATAGAAATAGTTTCTTATTTTTTTTTTAATTTTCTACTATGTCACTTTTTGTAGGTATCTGTCATATGTAGGCAGTTAGAAACACTCGCTTAGACATGCTCCTAAACATTTTGAAAATATGGTTTCTGGTTACTTCATCAGACTTTGGCAGTACATTATCGCACCTTCCTTTTTATACAAATTGTCGATCAAAACGTTGGTCGAATTTCTCTTTCCGCTTTTGGTACGTCTTGTTAAGAACTTTAACCGTTGAAAATTGCAAATATTGTTGACCCTTCATTAGCTTGATCTTATTTGCTTTTCGAATGTCTGCAAAGTAATGGGCTCGATTTTTGTTAAACGTAAGCGACCACATTGTGGTTGATTTGTTCATTCTCAGAATTTAAATATAATTACTGGATAGAATTTAAACTCATTTTCGACAAAAGTGCAAATAGCACGTTTTGAAAAATTTACCTCGATATTGGTGCTCTGAAGCGCTTCTGAGAACTAGCGAAAAGTATAAACAAAAGGAAAATAAACGTGAAACACGATGCTGAAGAGACAGAATTACGTTGATATCAAATTACACTTTTTTCACTTCTTTTAGAATGATTTATGAGCCGTAAAATAAGCACATGATTCAACAGCATTTATTACGCTATTTAAAAAAGGCATCTTGAAAGCAATGAATATATTGCTTCTAAGTGGGAACTGTGTTCGAAGACAATGCGCTTCTATAACCGCATTTGCAAGTGCTCCCGAAGATATTCCTGCTTCTATTACTGATTTTTAGCATGCAAAATTCCTTACTGGGTAATCACAGTGTTTTATTTTCTTTGTATTTGTTTCACTTTATTTTGTGCGCTTTTAAGGATAATACCTATATTGCGTCCAATGGAAATGATTGAAACTTCAGTAACACCATTCTGGACTGGATACTAATCATGGTTAATACTAACATTTGTCTTATTATTATCTTAACTGAGATGCTAGAAACAGTGCGTTAGTATTTAGTATAGCCTAATACTTAGATTAGTATCAATAAGCTCTGATTCATATAGTCTTCTCAATATGAGACTCAAGCCTTCTTTTTCAGTAATTTGTATCGCGTTGCTCCATTCGGCCGACGCTGAGACAATGGTTGTGTGTACCGCTCTTGTACATGAGAATTTGAGTTTGATCCCTGTTCTGACCACATTACATTTGCTTTGACGACAGTCGCCTCGCTTAAGCCCGTGTTAGACTATTATTGCAAATGGTACAATTCGCGGAGAAAGAAATGGAATAAAACTCTCTTGCATTTGACAGAAATCGTTCTATCATTCTGCTCGCGATTAACACTGACAATCCAAAAACATTGATATTGCAAAAACAAAACCATTGACAATGCAAAAACACAACAAACACAACAATTATAAAATAAAAAAGAGAATACAGAAAACAGCATATTGTGAACAGCCTAAACATTTGTAAATAGTGACGAAATAAAGTCTTTTATTGCCGTTTTCTTTGTTTTTGTTCGCTTCATTCAAATCGCAAATCTGCAAATCGTTCTCCCCCAGTTTGCGCTATTCCATCTGGCCTCACCAAATGGAAATTTCGACACATCCAACGATTTTTATAAGAATCTAATACGGTCATTACTACCGGCGACACCAAATATCGTTCGGAACAGGCGTACATCTGTGGGCCACAATCAGTGAGTGTAAAATTAGAAAGCGCAAAATCGAAACAATTATAAAGTGGACAGAGCTGGGATCGAACCCATGCCCACATGTTCTTGAGTCACGCACACATACCATTGCACCAGCGACCGGTCACTTAGAAGACTGTCACTCTGAATATCTTTCGCACGAAATCGGCACTAAACTCTACAAGAGAGAAACTTCTTATGTTGAAATTATAAACTATATCCTAGTCTTCACTCCATTATATCGGCTGATTCGATTTTGAATAACTTTTTTGGTACGAATTTTATGACTCATCTTGTAAAGTATTGTTTGAAATATTCCGTATGGAAACCCATAGCTCGGAACGTCGTCTACAAATTATGCACCAGCACTCCACACATTTTACCAGACGTGTATAATTAAAAAAATTCTAACAATCTTCTACAGGGGAAATCAATAATCTTTCTATTGCAAAAAATTTGCGACAGAAACTATGACTTCTATGTAGATTTATTGTACTTTTATACTTACTTCCTTTGGCAGCGCAAAATTCCAACTAAAACTGTATCCAAATTGATAACAGGTGAATCGTATTTTGCAGGCATGAAAATGCAGTGCAATGCTAAAAATACTAACCATAAAACCCACAGAACGCCCCTTTATCTAGGCAACTGCAATAATAACAATCCTGTTCCTATACAATTCGAGGATTTGCTTTCTATCCTGGTATAACACACAAACAAGTGCACCTATGTATGGATATAAAACGGCAAAGATAGCATGTAAATCCAATCTTAGTAGACATTTTGGAAATTGGACAGACACGGTGAACATTTTCGCCGAATTGCCTCAATCTATGGATTGTGTTTGTATGTGAAAAGTGAATGTGTGTATGGCTTACCTATGTAGATGTTACAGCTATCGTAAATATATTAAGCAGTGATGCCTACTGCACTAATTGTCTACTGTATAGTGATGATAAACTTTAAATCGTGTCCCTAGATTTGAGTGGTTTTTGCTTTAGTTTTTATTTTGATAACAGGGCTATTTCCAGTCAATACAGTTAAAATTAAGAAAACTTGCTGCTTAATCAAATAGTTCTCTATTTTTCTCTATTCCAACAACATTGTGATTGGGTGTTTTAATTAATTGTATTACTTTCCAACTACGTTACTCGTAAACTTGCTTCCCCCAAATCTTTAAAGGGACAGGTCGTCGATTAGATAAAGCTGTTTATCACATAATAAATCCATTATTTAACTAAATGTTATTAGTTTGTTTTGGCTTCATGCAGAGTCTTAATCTTTGCGTTCACTAGCTGATTACTTAAATATTATAATGTAATTGAGTTTCTTATACCCAATAGAAAATACGTAATAGACGGTGGTAGTTTGTGTTGAAGAAAAACCTGCACAAATTCCCAGTACACCACCACAGATAACTGTATTTCATATTTCAAATATATAACATATCAAAGAGTCCTTCTCTAAAGGAACGCAAATCCTAACAAAATAATCAGATTTATTTCTCAGTTTTACTCCTTCCAAGAACATTGCAAGCAGATTATCTTCAATGCCGGAAATTAAATGTATGTACATATAATTTAAGTAATATATTCTTATGAAATTTCCTAGAAGCAAAGGAACAGCTTGAAAACGAAGCAAAAGCTTTTAAATTTCTTATAAATATATGTACATGCGCCACACAAATAATCAAAGAACTACCTGTGTATATGAAGTACTGACTTAAACGTGTGAACGTGTTTATGAGTGTTAAGATGAGTAACAGTTTCATATAGACGAGCGTTGTTTGATAACTTCCTTGTTTCGAACAAAGGAAAACTCAATTTTAAATTGCAAATTTCTTAAATATTTAAACAATTCCTTACAGCCTATGGTTCTGCACAGTGGGCCTAAGGGTATTTATATTAATTTTATGTGGAATTGCATCAGAAGTTCAAACTACAAAGCGTACAAGTTGAGAACCATTTTTTTCTAAGTGAAAAATGGTTGAGTATTTGGCGTAGTACACGTCTTACCTTACGGTATAGGGAGTCATATCAGATTGTTATTGTTGTAATCTTTATTTCATTGATTATGAGGAAACGGCGAGATAACTTTTTTTAAAATTTTTTTTTTGTAGGTAAATGAAGATGTTATCTTTCGTTTGATATACATTTCATATTGGTTGATATCTTCCTAATATTTAAATTTCTCAAATGAAAATTGTTTAAACACATACACTCAAACATATGTGTGGTGTTTGGTTGAGTATTTGAGTTTGTAGCGTGAACACAATCTATGCTGCTGTTTCAGTGTGGACACAAACCTTCGGCTGTTGTTTTGATTGATGAAATATTGAAATTTCATATATTCACTTATGTATTTAAGTGAAATAAAATGTTAAATGTGAATTTGAATTTAACATGGATATATAATTATAAAAAAGTAAATATCAAATAAATAAATTCATTTGCTTATGTTATTTATCATTTATTGTTATATATGTTGTCTGTCTTATCGGATGGCGTATTCTACGTTAAACTTAATGGTCGTGTCTCTGACACAGCCTGCAGGGACAGTCCGTGGCCGAAGGCCTCGGACAACTGTCTGCTGTATTTTTTGGAACAACAGAGGAAAGCACACGCACTAGTTTCGAACTCCGTGACAACTTCATCATCAGGTATCTAATTACTGTGCCTGAATTGACTCCATCGGTAGATCATCAATCGTATATATCGATGCCTAAAAATGTAAAGGGCATATCTTGTTGTTTTTTTGCAAATCGGGGTTTTTTTTTGCATATTTTGGCAGAGGACACCTTTCGTAAAAACAAATATTTGTTTAATGTGAAGAAACACAGAATTTGTTTAACTAAACAACTGTTTTTAAAAACAAATAATGCTCCAAATTGCTCCGATTTTATTCACTTTTTTCTTTCTACTGTATAGTAACAACAAATTACGTCTTTACTATATTACGAAATCGTTTGTAATGTGGTTTTGTCGAGGGCTGCGGTAAGGTCAGCCATGTTCTGAGTCTTTCGTTAGGATCCACCAAACATTTCGAAATAAGAAAAGAATAGTTTTCCCTTTTCGGAGCGTTCGAATTCAGATTCTTTATTGATCTTTAATTTACAAACTAATTTGATTTACAGGAATAACATTAACTGCTTCACTCGGTGAGAAGATTCCTCTTAGCTTGAGAACACTCGTCATGGTTGATAACACTCTTCTGGGGGCACTTGTCTTGGCTTGACAACACTCTTCTGGGGGCACTTGTCTCGGTTTGACAACACCCTTCTGGGAATACTAGCATTGGCTTGAAATCGTCTAGATTCTAAGATGATCGGGACCTCAGTGCCTAGCACAGGCGATTATTCGTATTCGCTGCGTGGATCGGTATCGGATATGCGGGAGATGCGGGTGAGAACAGTTCAGTATCGGTTATCATCGGGTGGGTTACATGAGAACAGTGAACCGAAGCCCCTGTGTAGGAACAGTGATCCGATGCCCCTGTGCAGGAACAGTGAGCAGATACCCCTGTGTAGGAATATTGAGCCGAAACCCCGGTGTAGGAACAGTGAGCCGAAGACCCTGTGCAGCAATGTATTTTATTTACACTGTCTTTACTAAAGAACGGATCCCAAAATTGCTCCTGTCCTTTGCAGAACTAGAGCCCCAGGTAAAATTCTATTCTATTATCTGATTGTGCGTTTGGAGGCGCCGACTTGAGTCTAGTCAACCTTAACACCAAGTACCATCGTTGTAGTGACGCAAATGAGAATTGCATCCAATAACTCATTCTCGTGTGGTCATTAAACTAGTTCGCTGCTAATATGTACACAAAGTCGACAGAGTTTGTGTGTTTGTCAGTGAGTGTGATTGTTCGCCGTGGTTGGTGCGAGTGATGGATGTTGGTTATGCTTAGGTGACGGACAGACCAGGGATGTATGTGGGTGTGAATGTACTTATATATTATTATGTACGGGCGGATCATGACGTCACGTTACAATATATAAAATCGTATGAGAAATTTTACATTTGCGAATTAGTAGATGGTTGCAATTTATATTTTGGGCCCTGGCAGTACTAGTGTTGCCAAATGAAATCTGAAACTTCCATTGGAAAGTTTGACATTTTTTAGCATAAAAATATAGAGAACGTTTTCACTTACTACCACTAACTTTTGTATTTACAGTGTGTTGAAAAATTGATCTCGGTCAAAAAATATAATTAACCCGTGAAAATTTTCGCGATTCGATTTTTGACGATTTTCGGCGTGGATTATCGAGACCGGAGTGTCTCAATCAACTTGATTCGACTTTGGGTTATGAAGCATCATCAAAAACTACTGTAAATCGCTGGTACCAAGAGTTAAGTCTCGGACGCCATTCGCTCCGTGATCGGCGTGATCTGATAAATCACGACCGACATGTGACATACCATGAGGTTGAGGCTTCCTTGGGTATTAGTGTCACTAGTATCAATAAGATCTTGCATATTAATTTGGCAGTGAGAAAGATTTGTTCTCTTTGGATCCCACATAATTTGACGAATGCACAAAAACGTATCGTGTCGACTGGATCAAAGTAATGTTGAAAAAACATATATCGACCGTATGGATCTTTAAAGATGAATTCAATCCAACAAAAGATGTTCGTGGAAGAAGAACATCGAAGAAAATCATCTCCTTTTTTTTGGGTTTACCCGGTAATGTGGTCAGAGTGCTTTCAGTGGAACGTAGGGCGGTTAATTCTTAGTGGTATACCACCATCTGTTTGCCAACAGTGTTGGAAGAAATACGGAAAAACAACAAGAGAAAATGGATCATTTTTCATCAGGACAATTCAGCTGAAACAATGGGCTATTTGAGCACTCAACATGTCGAGTTGATGGGTCATCCGCCGAAAAGCCCTGATTTGCCAGACAATGACTAGTTGTTACTGCGTGGTCAACGGTTTTCGACGCCCGAAGCAGCCGTTGAAGTGTTAAAAATCCACTTTTATTATTTTATACTAAAGTCACATGACCTATGAACAAAATAAGATATGGAGTATAAAAAATCGATGGACGCGTTTTGCTCTTGTTCACAATTTAGTGAAAAGGTATTTCATTATGTCAAGAATTGTTTTGCTCATCATAAGCAAACCAAACCAAAAAACACAGTTCTTGATGAAATGAGCTACTTTCACTAAATTGGGAATAAGACCGAAACGCGTCCATCGATTTTTGTTATCCATATCTCATTTTGTTCATAATAAAACATTACACCTTTTGCCATTTCTTATGATTTTTTTGTTTTCAAATTTGAAGTTTTTAAGAAAAAATATATTTTTTATAACCATTATGTTTGATGTGTTAACATCTATAGCGGCGTATAGGGATTAAATCTATCAAAGTCAGATTTTATGCTGCTGCTCAAACCAGATTTTATGCTGCTGCTAAAACTAGATTTTATGCTGCTGCTAAAACCAGATTTTCTGCGACTGCGAAAGAGAATAATGACGTGTTAAACAAAACTGAGCGAGCAAGAGAGCAATGAAAGAGTGGTGAGGCAAACGAAATTGTGTCTAGAGCGTATGTATTAACATAATAATAATGTATGTATGTACATGTGTCTGTTGCTGTTTTTGAACGGAGATATAAAGCATAGCCCGCAAAATTTCATTTGCAAGCCCATGGGCTTGCGCAGTCGACGTTATGGTGACACACTAATACGTCAGCTACTTCGTACAAAGTATGTGTGATGTTGTGTGTTTGACAGTTTCGTTGCTGTTGATATGGCAAACATGTGGTTATGTGACACACGTATACGTCAGCTACTTCGGACAAAGTATGTGTGATGTTGTGTGTTTGGTTGTTTCGTTGTTGTTGCTATGGCCAAACAAAGCGAGTCATTTGATGTTCAGCATTGCCCGGTGTATACAAAAAAACTATTATATTTTATTTTCAATGTAACATTTACTAATGTGTTCATAGAAATCGAACAGGTACCGTGTAGCAAAAAGGTGTTAACACATCATCCGTGAGTTCGAACACTCATTGATTTTTTTATAACTGTAAAACCGTTGATTACACTGAGAAAAAGGATTGGAATAGATTGAAGGTATGGTAATTCCAAATTTTTCTAAATTTATTCGGGAAAAATCGGCCAGCCCGTTCTCGAGCAATGATGACATATACATACAAATTACCAACTTTAAGATACAAAGTAATCTTTATGTGATACTTAGGGTAACAATACACGTTCAGATTGTACTAATATGTTCACAAAAGTTGTTCAGTTTTACCACGGCTACAATGTTTTTTAAATTTTATTTCTATCACCATTACAATTTTAAAATATACATCATTTTTAATAGTTGCAAAGCTTGAGCTACAACTTAAATTAACAGCCAAAGTCACGATCTCGAAGGAAAACCTATCCGAACGAAAGCCAGTCACTCACTTTCGTTCTTATACCAGGCTTTAAATGTTATTGTGTGGTTGTGTGTTTTCAAAATCGGATGCCACTAACTATTTTCGCTGTCATCTATGCGAACGAAAATATCAAAACCAGTCACTTGTCTTTTGGTTGTCGCATAGCTGGAAATCAAATAAAAGCTTGAAACAAAAACAATTTACATAGAATTCAATGGAAGAAACACAATGGACAGAATATAATGTCGTGTTAGTAAATTTGTTATTAAAATATATTTCCATTTCAGGAAAAAAACGACAAATTTGCGGCAACTGCAGGTACTGGTTCCTCATTCTCTTCTCTCTCGCTCCGAAATTAAATGGCGAACGTCAACTTGATGTTATTGCTTTGAACAACAACCACACAAACACACGTAAAACCATGCAAACGACAAGTGGAAAGATAGTGACTCGCTTTTTGAAACGAAAGTGAGTGACTGGCTTCGTTTGCTTGCATTTTGTGGGAGAGGGTGTAAGTGCGGTCAGATTTTGAACTGAATTGTATATGTTTTCGTTTGCTTGTTAGTGAATCCCAAATCAGCTGTTTGTCGCATAGAAAGAAAGCAAACGTTAACGTTCGACATTGTGACTTTGGCTGTAAGTGTTGCGACAATTAAATACTTATTTCTGATAAGATAGGTAGCTTATAATAAAATAAAACAATTACAATTTATTTTTTAGAATTTATAAAAAAAAGTCAAAAATGTGCTATTTTTTTTTGTTCACGTGAATAAAGACCCTTTAACTAATTTTAATGAAAATCAGTTTATCTTGTTTTTTAAATTTAAAATACAGATTTTTCAGTGTGCGGTCAAAGTCACTGCATGGGGTGGCATTTTCGCAGGAGGTGCCACTGCGCCTTATTTTTTCAAGGATGCCATGTGTAATACGGGTACTATAATAGATGAGCGATACAGATCCATGATCAACGAGATTTTCTCGGTGCAAATCGATAAATTTTGAGTAGGCGACATGTGATTCCAACAGGTCGGTGCAACACGGATGTTTTTTCGGGTCGGTTAATGTCTCGTTTTGGCGATTTGCAGTGGCCCGTAAGTGCGTTCGTTTGACTTCTCCAGACTTCTTTCTTTAGGGTTTCTTGAAGTCAGGGGTATATGTGACAAACCACAGACTTGACCAAGGTTCTTAATACAACGATTAAGAATGTGGTATAAGCAGCCGAAACGGCCTTCAAGAATTATGGCCACTTGACCGTTGGTGGCTTGCCATAATCCCAAATACAACATTTGGGCTAAGACCCACCAAAAAGCGGTCAGACCCAAAAAAAAACCATAATTTGGTCTTAAGTCCGCTTCGAAAGCAGTCATAACGCCAATTGGGGTTATGCCCTCTTTCTGGATGTTTGGAATTATTATCGTTTTGTGGGGAGGACATAATCACAAATAGGCTTATCGCCTCCGTTGTAAATTTCGATTTACTTTTTCTTCTAATAAGAGAAAGCGATCAATTCCTCATTCCTCATGGCCGTCGGTGGTGATATGGTAGTGTGTTTGAATTATGTGCATGAGAGCCAGGTTTCGATCTCTACTCTGAACATCATTTTCTTTCGAAAACATTTTTTTCGACGGCGATCACCTCGCTTAGTGACGGGGACACTATCGAATATTAAGCCTTGAAAAAGCTTTTCAAAAAACCGTTCGGAACCTTTGCAAAACTGTAGGTCCTAATTAGTGAATGTAAAACTAGAATGCGCACAGGTCACTGGTTATGAGAAGCTTCACCAATGTAATGAACAACTTTTCTATTTTATTTTTTTGTTGGGGTTTTTTTATATGGGTTCTAAACAATTTTCCTCAATTTGTGGCATGTGAAATTCATCAAAATTTTAAACAATTAGTTTTTGCTTTAAACAAAGCGCTTAGTCTTCTATTTTGCATTCTCTTACTGGCAGTACCTAGAACCTGAATCTGCGTATAATTGGAGAAATACCAAAATTATATTCAAATTCTCTTGAGCGCATATTTTCCTGCTGTCTGCATCTACCCCTAGAATATACAATTTTCAGTGCTTTAAAACAAGTGTTTGTTTCAGTAATTAAATCATTGTTTTACACAATATGTTTCCAACGAATTCCTTCTTTAAGTTGGCACAGGGGGAAGTATTATTGTGTGAAATGAAACCATTGTAGATGTATATTCCAATTTATAAAATTGTGTCATGGCAAACCTATTATTTATTTGGCTACAAATATTTCTTAGAAAATTCTCCTGGGGAAAACATATAATTCGTTTATTAAAATAACACGAGAAGGCCGCTGTTGTGAGTTGTCCATGGTGCCACATGTTTGCGTATTGAACACATATTTTGAATTATGCTTTAACTCGTTTTGTCCAACCAATTTATATAGGAGGTATCGAAAGAAGAGCCACATTTAAACATTAACATTCTCGACACGTACATACCACAGAGTTTCGGTTTGGTAACATTTTCTCGAGCATAACCTTTCGGTATCAGAATCAGTATTACGTGTAATATAAAGAACACAAGCTCTCCCCAACACTTTTCAGTTTTGCATTTAAAACAAAAGTACACTGAAACAAATATTTGTCGTTGCTGAAACGAAACATCTTCGTTACTGTATAGTGTGCAATGAACAGTGCCAAATACTTCAACATTATGTCCCATATAATACAGGATCCTTGTGAATGCGGAATTTAAGTTTTGTGGTACTCTATAGCAAAACAAGTAGGAACATTTTCTTCAATCAAGTAATACAAGGATGGCTAAAAGTAGTGTATAGTGTATGCGGCTCTGTACATGAGAACGTGGGTTCTATCCCTGCTGTGACCATCTTAAATTTCTTTCGAATACGGTGATGGTTTAGTGATGGAAACACTATCGAGTACCTAGTGATGACAAAGCTTCTCAAAATACCGTCTGGAACAGGTGCAAAACTGTATTTCCCAATCAGTGAGTTTATAACTAGAAAGCGCACAGTTCTCTGGTTGTTAGAGTCTCTCCCCAATCCCTTCATGGGACGTTATGGGTAACCAGTTTTTTTATATGAAGTTTGTTAGACATGATAAAAGCTGGACTCTGTGTTTCCGGAAATGTTATTTGATGACCTAAAATGGGTTGCATTAAATAGACAAATTTATGTCAGTCAAATGGCCACCACCTGGGTTGATGCACATTTGTGCATGTGGAATGGCGGTTTGCTGCAAAATATCTGGATTCAAATTTTTAATATTTTGTTTGTAGTTGGCTTTTAAGACTCGCAAGGTTTGTGGTTTCTAAACCCAAGATTTAAAAAAGCCCCAAATGAAGGAGTCTGGCGCTGCCACAGTGCAAGATCTGGCACTCTAATTTAAATTGCCAAATCGGGAAATTTCAAGGACCGGATATTGGTGTTTTAAGCTCTCCATCGTAGCCGAGCTCTACAAGCTGTTGGTCTCTCCTGCCGGAACCAAAAAAAATTTTACCCAATTCTGCAATTAGTGGCAAAAAAAATTTTCGTACAACAACTGTCGCTCGTCTCAACAGAGACGTTATAAAAGTAAATCGATAGGGACAGCAAACGACGCCATATTTTTTCCCGCTCTTTTGACATTTATCTTCAGTAAGGTTTGCCATTTCATCATGGAAAGATATATGCGCCAACAACGAGTCGAAATTATTAAAATTTACTACCGAAATTTGGAGTCAGTGGCCTCAACTTTAAGAGCGCTGCGTCCAATTTATGTTCGTCATAATCGTCCTACCAGATAAACAATTCAGCATCTAGTGGAAAAATTTGAATCCACAGGCACAGTACAAAATGTTCCCGTGCCAGTGAGACAAAGCAGTGCCCGTAGTGTCGAGAATATTGCTGCCGCTGAGGCTTCAGTTCAAGAAAGCCCAAATGTGTCTCTCACACGTCGTTCTCAAGCGTTGGGCATCTCTGTGACGTCGTTGTGGCGAATTTTGCGAAAAGATCTTGGCCTACATCCTTACAAGATCAAATTGACTCAATAACTGAAGCCGCTTGACCGCCATAAGCGTCGTATGTTCGTGAATTGAGCTGAGCAACAACTAGAAAATGATTCGCATTTTCATCGGAAAATCATCTTCAGTGATGAGGCTCATTTCTGGCTGAATGGCTTCGTCAATAAGCAAAATATGCGTTATTGGTCAGACAGCAATTCACACGTAATCCATGAGTCATCATTGCATCCCGAAAAAATGACGTTTTGGTGCGGTTTATGGGCCGGCGGCATCATTGGGCCGTACTTCTTCCGTGATGATCAAGTCCGGGACATTACTGTGAATGCGAATCGCTACCGTTCAATGATAACCGAATATTTTTGGCCCCAATTGGATAATATGGACTTGGAGGACATGTGGTTCCAACACGACGGCGCCACAAGCCACACAGCGAATGCCACAATCAATTTATTGGAAACCAAATGACCCAGTCGATTGGCCGCCGCGGTCGTGCGATTTGACGCCGTTAGATTATTTCCTGTGGGGCTACGTCAAGTCTATGGTCTATGCCAACAAGCCAGCGACGATTGATGAACATCGTGCGAATATCGAACGTGAAAATGCAGCAGTATCGGCAGATTTATGCTTGAAAACCGTCGAAGATTGGGTTCAGCGTCTGGACTTCTGCAAGCGTGCCCGTGGTGGCCATGCAAAAGAAATCGTGTTCCATACATAATGGCATCGAACGTACTTTCAGGGGAATAAAGAATTTCACTGGTATCTAAAACCGGTTTTGTTGTATTTAAAAAAACTTTTGGAGCGCTCTTATTGAAAACCCCGTTATTATGATTATGGTGGTGACTCTGGCGCCCTCGAATATATAAGGGCCTATCAGTTATTCACCGTAAATGCCGCACCAAACAGTTACTTTGAGGAGATGCAATGGCTGTTTGTGCACATCATGTGGATTTTTTGCCAGCCATGAAATGCACATTTTATTTGTTCACATAACCGCATAAGCCATGCGAAATTTTCATAAGATATTTTATCATTTATCTCCAAACGGACATTTTTGTTGCATTGAGTTACCACTAGAGTATCCAAAAACCCGGCATTTTTTAGAAACCGGTTTCCGGTTTGTTCGAAAAATCAATTTTGCAAGAAACCGGCTTCCGGTTTGTTCGAAAAATCAATTTTTCAAGAAACTGGTTTTCGGTTTTTAATTTTGGCAAAAGCCGAAAATACAGGTTTTTTCGGTTTTTTGCTTTAAATTAAATTACACATTTAGAACTTCTATAAAATATGTTCATCGAGCATTTTATATACTTATTCGTGTTGAGAACTCAAAATTTCAAAACTGTATTTATATTACTTTTTAATTTTTAATAAAAACCATAGGTTTAGAATTAAAGTGATCGAGCGTCAGGTCAGGTCTATTTTAAATTATTTTACTCTGCAATATTTCGCTAACCATTGGGTAGCATCGTCGGGAAGATCAACACAATTATAAAATAAAAATTAAATAAAAACAATAATGAAATTAACAATTAAAATGAAATATTTAATTAATAATTGTGCTTATTTGCGTGACGATGCTACCCAATGGGTAGCGAAATATTGAAGAATAAATAATTTAAAATAGACCCAACACTCGAACATTTTAATTTTAAATATAAGACGAAATTTCGAATTAATCATGACATTGTAAAATATATCATATTCCAATTTACAATGCGTGTTTAATATAAAATTTAAAAGTTTTATTCAAATTCGCATTAAACTGATTTAAAATCGAAAATCATATTCAAATTTGAAAAAGATTTTCATGTATGAAAATATTATTAAGTTTAAAACATTTAGTTATCAAATAATTTTAATTTTGAAATTTGATAAACAAAAATGTTTGGAAAGCTTAATTAAATCTTCATTAATGTTTAATTAATTCTAATTCAAATGGTAAAATCATTTGAAAAAAAATTGGTTGGATTTGTAATTTATATCATGTTTCAAAATAGAAGTCATGTTTCTTAATTCCAAAATTATACTAAAATTCGAAAATCATGTCAATCATATTTATGTATAAAACATGTCAATTTATAAATTTATTAACACAAATTAAGAAAAATCCGATTGACCGGTTAACCGACGTCAAATAACCGGTTTTCGGTTTGTTCGAAAATTATGTTTTTCAAAAAACCGGCAAACGGTTAATAGCAAAATAACCGGTTAATCGGTTTCCCCGGTTTTTCCGTTTCGGGTTTGGACACTCTAGTTACCACCTATCTCTGATTTACCTTGCATATATTGCAGGAATTTTTCCTATTCTGTCACCGTTTTGTGTTGAACGCATGTCGTGTTACTTTTGTTTGTTAAAATAATCGAAATGTCATATTCAGGACCCAACCAATTACACTATGCAACATCACTCTACAACCAGAAATGCCAACCCAATTTTTTGACGTAGTTTAGCAGCCTTATTAAAAAAAATTCAATAAGTGTTCGAACTCACGGATGATGTGTTAACACCTTTTTGCTACACGGTACCTGTTCGATTTCTATGAACACATTAGTAAATGTTACATTGGAAAATAAAAAATAATAGTTTTTTTGAATACACCGGGCAATGCTGAACATCAAATGACTCGCTTTGTTTGGCCATAGCAACAACAACGAAACAACCAAATACACAACATCACACATACTTTGTACGAAGTAGCTGACGTATTAGTGTGCCACCATAACGTCGACTGCGCAAGCCAATGGGCTTGCAAATGAAATTTTGCGTGGCTATGCTTTATATCTCCGTTCAACAACAGCAACAGACACATGTCCATACATACATTATTATGTTAATACATACGCTATAGACACAATTTCGTTTGTCTCACCCCTGCCACACTACTTTTTCATTGCTCTCTTGCTCGCTCATTTTTGTTTAACACGTCATTATTCTCTTTCGCAGTCGCAGAAAATCTGGTTTTAGCAGCAGCATAAAATCTGGTTTTAGCAGCAGCATAAACTCTGACTTTGATAGAGTTAGTCTCTATACGCCGCTATACATGTTAACACATCAAAAACAACAACAAAAATTCTTGAATGGTACAGTTTTTTTTTTTAATTTTTTTTTTAAGAATTTCTTGTTTTTCAAAGTGGTACGTTCATTTTAATTGAATTTTCTAAGGCTTTCCTTCATCGATTATCTGGGAATTTACTTTTAAAAAATGTCCATAAATATACCTTTGAAATGAGTGAAAATATTTCAAATCAGAATGCTTGGTTGATGACAACTTAGCGACTTTTTTTCATTTTGTTGCATAGAGTTATCAAACAATTGCATTCGTTCGAAATAAATTTGTCATAACAATCAATTGATTGTGCTTACGAAATTTATGCAAAGGAGCTGAGTGCCAAGGAAATCTAAAGTGAGCGAAATTTTAGGTTCACGAAATTCTTGGCCGAACAAGCAATTTTCATGCGACGCTTAGCCAAACTAAAAGTGTTAGTTAAAGTGTTATCGCACGGTTCCATGACGGAAAACGCAGACGAAATTCGTGCTGCTTTAAAAAAGAAAAAACAGACCGGAAAGTTTTCAATAAGCATTAACAGCCCCACAGGAAGTAGTGGAGGGGTTTCAAATCGCACGACCTTGGAGGTCGATCCTTTGATTTCAATAAATCGATGGTTGCGGTCACCGTATGGCACGTAGCGTTATCTTGTTGAAACCACAATTCGGTCGCATCAATGTTATCCATATTTTCAAACAAAAAAACTTTGGTCATAGTGCGGTAACGATCTCCATTGACCGTAACCCTACCTCCGGCAGAATTTTTTAAGAAACAGAGTTCGATAATACCACCAGAGTGTAAATCGCACTAAACGGTGGATTTTTCAGGATGTAATGGAGTCTGTACGGTCTAATGAGGATTGGTCACACTGCATATGCGGCAATTTTGTTTATTAACTAACCCTTTAAGCCAAAAATGAACACAATTTTACGATAAAATATCGAGTCAGTTTCCAACTGCTCTAGAGCCCAATCGGCGAAAAACGACGCATATGATGGTCTCGTGGCTTTACTCCTGCACCAAGTGGATCTTATACGGGTGTAGGGCAAGATGTCTGCGCAAAGGTTTCCACGACAACAAATCGATAAATTTGGATCTTTTTCCACCCTTTCGTTTACAGCGGCGATATTCTCTCCAGTAGGCTCATTCCTGCGACGTTTTTGCGTTATTGCATCATTTAGAGAGTACGTGGCATAACATGTATCCACAGTTCGAAGGATGGCTTGCTCACATGACCGATTATGTGCGCTACAAAAATTACAAAGTCGCTTATAAGTCACAAATGATTTTCAAAGTAAATTTCGATAATTTGGTAGCATTGTTCAAGCGAGAATCTATTCACGATAATTAAGCGGAGTAAAAAAAAATAAGTCTAAACAAAAAACCACCCTTTATATACGTCTTTTATTTAGTTAAACAAAATATAACTACGAGGGTGGATCAATAAGTCCGCGACTTTTCGAAATCTCCTCGTAGTTATATGAAATGCAACACTGTTCCCATCAAGTATCACCTGTTAATAGTAGACTGTCAAATTTTGAGCAAGTTCCGTCATTTACTTTGCTTTGAACAGCTGTTCAAGACATACAACCACATATTTTGTGCGACAACAACCTTAAATCAAACCAAGGAAAAGCTTGATAAATACTATGGGGACTCTGCACCATTGATGCCAATGGTAAAAAAAGTGGTTTACTGACTTTCGTTGTGATCGCACAAGCACAAATGACGCTGAACTTTCTGGACGGCCAATTGAGGCCTATCCACGATATGGTTTTGGCCGATCGAAGAGTTAAAGATCGTGAGATTGTTGATGCCATAGGCATTTCATATGGCAGTGTGGTTTCGATTTTAAATGATCAGTTGGGTTTAAGAAAGCTGTCTCCAAGTTGGGTGCCGCGTTTGCTCTCAATTGACCATAAACGCACGGGTGCACACGTGTGTAGTCTCAATGGCAAAATTCCATGAATTGGGCTACGAATTGGTACCTCATCCGCCATATTCTCCGGATTTAGCCCCAAGTGACTATTTCCTATTTCCAAACCTAAAGAAATGGCTCGATGAAAAGAGATTTAGCTCCAACGATGAAATTATTGATCAAACAAATGCCTATTTTATGGACCTCGAAAAATCCTATTTTTTTTGGAAGGGATACAAAAATTGGAGAAACGTTGGACTATGTGTATTGAGCTAAAAGGAGATTATGTTAAAAAATAATTTTTTTTTGAAAAAAAATACTGTGTGTCATTTAAAAAGTCACGAATTTTTTGATCCGCCTTCGTATATAAAACAATATTACAATACAAAGTTTAAATAAAAGATTCAGGAAGAAAATAGGGCGTCAGCGAACTGCCTCCATCGATTTCTATGTCTGGTATGTGACTTAAATTGGTTCCATGGTAGTCCGGTTTGCTTACATTCCGTTTCCTGGTAGCGCTTCCGTGGATTTGGTGGTCTTCTGGCTTTCGATGCCCTTGCGGGTTCTATTCAAGTGCCCGCAAAAATTGTCTTGGGGCAGTAGATACAGCGAATTTGTCTCAGACAATGATTGACAAACTTTAAGACCTTCTTCATTGCCAGCTTCATAAACCTTCGAATAGTACAACCGTAGAACAGTACAGACTGCACACTGCAACTGTATATTTGCAATTTCATAGTTTCCGGTATCCTCGTATTGTGCCAGATTTTGTGCAGGTTTAGGAATGCAACAATGACATTATTTATCCGCTCACTAACAAATATATGTCGGAGAGCCACAATCTTGGGAAATCTTGCATCCTAAATAGTTGACTAAATCCATGTCTTCAATTAACAAACCATCAACTGCTAGTGGGGTATTCTGTTCCGTCCGAATACGCACTAGCTTTGTCTTCTTTATATTTTGCTCAAGCCTAGTTTTTTTCGAATTTTGGGAGAGTCTGTTTAACGTGGCCTCGATGCTATCAGATTTGTGTTCCATATCATGTAGATGTTCATACATACTCCACTGGTGCCCGGACTTAACACAGCCAGCCAAAACGCCCAAATTCATTTTGGGTGTTGTGAACGGTTCTATGGTCAAATTTTTATGTGAAATAAAACGAGAAAAAGTATAAAATAATTCAGAAATTCATTCAATAATTAGTAAAACATTCCATGGACCGAAAATTTTGTCGGAGTTTCCTAAATTAAAAGAAAATATAAATACTGCGCAATAAACGATTAATGTTATGGTATAATACCATTACGATCTATTCAGGTTCGTAATATTCGAAGAACTTTTCAAATATTTTCTCATTCCTGTTATTGAATTTATTGTCTCAATATGCTCCAAGCTTGCCCACGTTAAATGCGTCTTAGATTTTCTCGGCAGGTAACAAAGGAAGAACTAACATTTTCTTAAAAATTGGTCTTGCCTCATCTGTGCTCTTCGCCAGGTCATTCGTTTTTCCCAATTTTCTCCTGAGCGCTTAGCAGTAATTGAACCAACATCCGTTTAGACGCTCGTCAGGGAATATTTTCAAAATCGCATTTCGCAACGCTTTTTCAAAATCAGTTGCAAATGTGATGTGCTTCAATTGCAACAGATTTCTTAAAAATTGGTCTTGCCTCATCTGTGCTCTTCAGCTTTAGAGCCAGGTCATTCGTTTTCCCAATTTTCTCCTGAGCGCTTAACAGTAATGGAACCAACATTCCTTAAGACGCTCCTCAGGGAATATTTTCAAAATCGCATTTCGCAACGCTTTTTCGAAATCAGTTGCAAATGTGATGTGCTTCAACTGCAACAGATTTCCCAAAAATTGGTCTTGCCTCATCTGTGCTCTTCAGCTTTAGAGCCAGGTCATTCGTTCTTCCCAATTTTTTCCTGAGCGCTTCGCAGTTAAGGAACCAACATCCCTTTAGACGCTCCGCAGGGAATATTTTCAAAATCGCATTTCGTAACGCTTTTTCGAAATCAGTTGCAAATGTGATGTGCTTCAACTGCAACAGATTTGCGTCAATAAACTGAAAGACATGTTTATAAAGTGGAAAATCCACAATTAGTGTGGAATATATGCCTGGCATTTTATGCAGTTTTCTTGACTGTGTTTCAAAAAAGAACAAAAAGGACGTCTAAAAATAAGGATAGAGAATTATGGTATGTGACGAGCTTTAATTACATTTAATGGGGAATAACTTCGTAACACATTCTGAATCCATAACTGCTCACATTAGTGTACATTTTTGGTACTTTTTGAACAAAGGACGAAAATGACCCTTTTAACTTTGAAATAGAGCATTCGTATATGTTATCACAAGAATTCGCTCGATACAAAATTTATACTCGATTTTTAAATTTATTTTGGACTGTTCGAATAGGAAAATTAAAATTTGCCACGCCCATACAAAAAAAGTGTAGCTACACAGCGGTTTACATTTTTGGGGTTTGACTATATTCACCTAGTGTGGTCATTTGGTGCAGGAATCGTCCACCGCCAAAGCAAAAACCTCAATTTTGTTGCACAGTGTTATTGACATAGACTGGAAAATCCCAGTAAAGCTTATGGGGCTCAAATTCGCGTCTCCCCTGCATAAGATAACCATGACTTCAACTCGCTCGTGTGGAATGTCCATTCTGGCATCAGCGGTGTGGCACTTAAAGCCATGGTGTCAGAACTACATTTTGTTCAGAACCCTGGCACACAAATTTGACCAGAATTAGATTAACATTAACCGGTAGCGCTATCCGTTGACAGTGATTGCAATGTCATCACTGTTATCGAAGGCGTACTGACCGATGATGCCGCCGGGCCATAATCCACAGCCTCGTGTGGATTGGCATCTCCACATATCCGGCAATTTCGGTTGTTGGCGTACCATTTCATCTAAGAATTTGTCTCGATAACAATGGACACAATGCGCGCTTCTTTGACACAAGACAACAACCATTTTGGTAACGTAGGTTTATCATTTATACTTGCGGAAATTACAACGTTGACTTGTCGTTATACTGTGAAAGATTAGAATGTAACAAGAGTTTATATTTATAATAATAATATTTACGAGGTGGATCAATAAGTCCGTGACTTTTTGAATGAAACAGAGTTTTGTTTGCAAAAAATATATATATTTTTCAACATAATCTCCTTTTAGCTCAATACACTTAGTCCAACGTTTCTTCAATTTATGTAAAAGCTTCCAAAAAATAGGATTTTTCGAGGTCCATAAAATAGACATTTGTTTGATCAATAATTTATTCGTTAGAGCTAAATCTCTTTTCACCGAGCCATTTCTTTAGGTTTGGAAATAGGAAAAAGTCGCTTGGAGCTAAATCCGGAGAATATGGCGGATGAGGTACCAATTTGTAGCCCAATTCATGGAATTTTGCCAATGAGACTACACACGTGTGCTCCCGTGCGTTGAGAGCAAACGCGGCACCCAACTTGGAGATAGCTTTCTTAAACCCAACTGATCATTTAAAATCGAAACCACACTACCGTATGAAATGCCTATGGTATCAACAATCTCACGCACTTTCACACTTCGATCGGCCAACACCATATTGTGGATTTTTTCGACATTTTCGGGTTTATTGACCTCAATTGGCCGTCCAGAACGTTTAGCGTCATTTGTACTTGTGCCACCACACCGAAAGTCAGTAAACCACTTTTTTTTACCATTGAAATCGATGGTGCAGAGTCCCATTAGTATTTATCAAGATTTTCCTTGGTTTGATTGACGGTTTTTTTTCGGAAAAAATTATGTTTAATGAGACCTCGAAATTCGCTTTTTCCATTTAAAAAAAAACTGCACGTGGTTGGATGTTTTGAACAACTGTTAAACGCAAAGTAAATGACGGAACTTGTTCAAAATTTGTCAGAAGTCTATCAACAGGTGGTGCTTGATGGGAGCGGTGTTGCATTTCATATAGCTACTAGGGAAGTTCAAAAAGTCACGGACTTATTGATTCGCTGTCGTAAAATTTTATTTGTATAATATTTTTATATTTTATATTTCATAAATTTTGATTCGGTTGAAAGTTTATGGGGCTTTAATTCGCAGAGCAGTTTTTTTAAATATTAATTCATATTAAAAAAATTATCTCATAAAAAGTTGTTCGAGAAAAATGTTAATTTATAAAAATCTTGTTTCCGCCCATATAAAAACCAAATATAGTTTTCTTATTTGTAACGAATTGAAGTACAATATTTGTTTGTTCCACCATGCTCCTCATACAGAGGGAATATACAAACTATCATATGCATCCAAATAGCTAAATATAAATATGAAATCATTCCAATGGCTCCAGCATTTTATTAGTCGCTCTAGTTTTCTGAATGGTATACATTTGTCTTCGCTGCCAATTTATGATATATTTCGTTTATCCAAATGGGAACAAAATTCCATCGTTGCTCCCTACACAATTGCAGTGGCTGCTGGTATTTTCAAGATGAGCTGAAACGAAATGTTTCCAAATGGAAACCAAATGAAATAAAGGAAGCAAAACCACGAAATGCAGCGCATCTGATAGGATAAAGGTTTATTTTACATTTGAATGCACGCTTGCAGTGTTTCGTCCTTGCAAGAAAAACTGGAGGTAGTAACATCACCCAACATTAAAGTTACATTTTAAGGGGATTTGAGCTTATTTTTTGTTTGGCACAATACATTCTCACAAATAGAAAAATTCCAGACAACATTTAGTTCAAAAGCATTTTACGTTTAAAGATATTGTTGTCATCGTTGACTATACTCAGAGAGGGATGAGTGTATGTTGGTTATTTTGTTCTGGGTGCCAGTTTTCCTGGTGCACATTGGGTGGTACAGCAATGCTATAAATAATTTCTTATAATCCGCTTCGTTTTGGAAGGATTTTAAGGATTTAATATTTAAAGAGACAACCATACATTCGTTCCTACAAGTAAATTTACAAGATATATACCAATACCAATACCAATACCTATACATATACATACCTAGGAAAAGCTTATTTTGTATGCAAGTGACACTCTTCTACAAATGGGTGTGAACATGTCAAAAAAATTCGCACATAAATCAAGCAACAATATAAATATTTCATGACGAAAGCTTTTTGTAATGGCAAGGAGCTAGTGTGTTGATGTAAACGTTTTTTAGACGGCTATAAAATTCTATAATCTACACTAATCGGCAAAGCATGTATTTCAATCGTCAATTGTGGAAAACGAAAAACACTTATTGCGTGCATACTAGCATTTGTCGTGCACGATTCAACAAACTAAGAAGGATTAATGCATCTTGGAAAATCTTAAATTAAAATTTATGTATTCAATTTGAAATGTAAATCTTAATGCTCACATGGATAAATCCACACTGTACCTATAGTTGATATTAGCCTTGTTTTAATATGAATGACATATTCTTAACGGAAATGATCGAATTTGGTTTTAGATATAATAAAGTGTTTGTCGGAACTTTATGAGGCCTTCGTACTTAACCCCTTAAAGTCATGGAATTACAGTGCGGCCGTCGATGGTGCAATGGTTAGTGTGCGCGGCTCTTGTACATGAGATCCTGGGTTCGAACCCTGCTCTGACCACCTTCACAAAAATTTCTTTCGGCGGCGGTCACCTCGCATAGTGACGGCGACACTATCGAGTATACATATGGCCATGAAAAAGCTTCTCAAAATACCGTTCGGAATCGGTGTACAACTGTAGGTCCCAATCAGTGAGTGAAAACTGGAAAGCGCACAGCTCAGTGATTGTGAGAAGTTCTCCCCGGTCCCTTCATGGGATGTAATGGGAAACCATTTTATTTTTTTTAGTACTATGCTCTGCGTGGCACCAATACCAGGCCTTTACGATTTAAGAAAAATGTTCAGTAATCGTACTATGGTATTTGAAAATGTACAACTCAGACTCTGACTAACTAGTCGCTGATATACGTACACAATAACCTTGAGCCCTAATCTAGGTCAGGTTATATATTGCTGGCACCAACAACTCACTTAGGCTTATTAGGCCATTTCCATTCCATGTACTTTCGAGATTAAGCATTAGTTCCACAGGAGAAACATTTAATATGCCTCAAGAAGGCAGGAAACTATCTTCGCCTGTCTGCCAGGTACCTATCCTCCTGACGCCTAGTGCTGGACAAGTGCAGAAAAGTTCTTCAGTGGATTCTTCCCATACCTGGAAATGACAAAATTTTAAATTGTAATTAAGAACAGTGATAATGCTTTTTACATTTGCATTGGATTAAGTAATGCAAATTAGAATACAATGAAAATACCTCAATACTGATAGCACCGCATTTCTACAAATCAGACAGTGTCCCGTCAAAACTGAAATAAGCATTCATATCTTAGGCCTAGTTAGGGACAGAAGGCTCCCCTATCGGTGAGATTTGTGTTGAGAGTATAAAATCTGTGCCCCTCGTCCATCTCTCCAATGTAGGAGCGCTCTGGCAGGATGTGCTTACAAGTCTTGTCATCGCCTTTCAATTCTGTGGAACCTCTAAGACAGTCTCAGTTTCACTAGCTAATCCGCTCTGTAGTTCCCCAGAATGTTCCACATGAGGTGAATATCGTACTGCTGAGCTCAAGCAGTTTTCGAGAAAGGCGCAATCCTAGCTCCCTAAATTAGACCCCGTAGTCTACCTGATCATTCATTTTCGGCACATTCGTAAATACATTCATATACCACTGTATACCAGGATCTCTTTTGTCATGAACATCGTCGTTATGTTCTAAACCCTAGTAAGTATTGCGCAATAGGTGGGTTTGTCACACACCTATCACCACACGATAACCCCATAGAGCATTATCGGCATCACCACCGCTGTATAGATTCAGTGAACAATACTCGGAGAAAGCCCCATTTACAACATACAGCAGGCTATCGTCGCCTTTTCACCCTTAGCATTATGTTGGGTCTAAGCATGCTATCCAAAATTATACCCAGGTATTTGGCACACTGTGGCCGTCGGTAGTGCAGTGGTTAGTGTGCGCGCCTCCTGTACAGGAGATCCTGGGTTCGATTCCTGCTCCGACCACCTTAAAATTTCTTTCGACGACGGTAACCTCGCTTAGTGACGGCGACACTATCGAGTACTTAGCCATGAAAAAGCTTCTCAACATACCGTTCGGAACCGGTGTAAAACTGTAGGTCCCAATCAGTGAGTATAAAAACTATGAAGCGCACAGCTCACTGGTTGTGAGAAGCTTTCCCGAATTCCTTCATGGGATGTAATGGGAAACCATTTTTTTTTTTTTTTTTTATTTGGCACACTCTACAAGTTTGACCTTGGTTACACCTACCCATTTTCCAAGCTCATCTACCCAAAGTCCATAAGCTACTTTAGATAATGTCCCTTAGAGTTCTGTCCCTTAAAGACAATGCACCGACGTACGCATGAGGAACAGTATTCGCACCCGCATTTTCGAGAGTCACCAGTATTCCACTCCGCGCAGAGTTATATAGAAGTGTAGAGAGGACCCCTCCATTATGTGTGGTTCTGTTAACTTACCTCTTGGAGCCACCTCGACGCCCAAATTGACTGTGCCGCGTCTCCTGTTGAGCATTAGTATTAATAATAGTAGGGATAATGGTTTCCCATTACACCACCTGAAAGGAATTGGGGAGAACATCCTACAACCATGGAGCTGTGGGCTTTCTAGTTATACGCTCACTGATTGGGACCTTCAGGGTTGTACTCAGAGCGGTATTTTGAGATGGTTTTTCGTGGCTAAATACTCGATAGTGTCACCATAACTAAGCGAGTTGATCGCGGTCGAAAGAAATGTAAGGTGGTCTGAGCACTGATCGATCCCACATTCTCCCGTACAAGAGCCCCGGACACTACCATTGCACCACCACCATTGCACTAGGAACGAACTCAGCGGCGGAAGTCACAAGGCCTTCCACAAATAAGGCATGAGGAATGGTTCTTTTGTAGTGCCTTCCTAAAATAAGGACTGCCGAATGCATGAAATTTTCATCAGATATCACCAAGAAGACGATTTTTACAATTTTGATAAATTTCTTTTCCAATTTTTTTTAACAGTAATTTAATTGAAAAATTTCATACAAATTTTAAAATTATATTGTGTATTTAATATTTTTCAGGGAATTTTTAAAATTTTCAATTTAAAGTTGGGCGTGGTAAAACTTTCTAAGATGGATACATACATACTTATAAATAAATATGTAGAAGTGGATTATGATTTTGTGATAAAATAAATTATTTTAATTTTATGTTTGTTTAACCCTTCTGCACAAATTCAGATTATACCCCTCATAAACAATTTGTGGGTCAATTTGACCCAATATGAAAAACACATCCGTATAACGGTTAATTAATTTTTTTTTATTATTTGAACATAAACTATACAAATTCAATATTTATTTTAAGACAAGAAGTTTAATTCTGGGTGTTTATACTTATACACAACATGTTGTTTGCATAAATTGTTTTTGCATGTATTGCGACGGATTGAGTGGTTGTTTGAGTTTTTGGTATCTTTCCCAATTACCCAAAAAGCAGGAGGTAGAATCTTGAAATTGAATGATCTTCGATGAACTGGGAGTGTCGGCTACTACAGCTTCCTGGATCTTTGCCAAGAAATTTTTCCCAGAAGGCCCATAGGGCATTCGCGAGCATTGGTGGTCAAAATGACCCACAAATTGTATACGCGTAGGTAAAGTATTTAAAATGTAATGAAAAAAATTGGCTAGTCGCGAAAAAAATATTTTTACTTAAAATCCATCAGAAGGCCCTGACTGAGGATATGAAAAAGTTGTATAAACTTGCAGCCATCCTAAGACATGATTTTCGACGGTTGTTCTTCAAAATTGGGTCATTTTGACCCAATTTGTGCAGAAGGGTTAACAAAAATAAATTAAAGTAAATGCCTTCTAAGGCCTTCCTCTTTGCATGCCTTCTAAGGCCTTCTATAGGCAGTGGGCAAGGAAGGCCTTGCCTCGCAGTCTCACGCGCTGTTAAAAAGAAAGTAGGAGGTAAGGTGTAGTGAAGGCCTACCGTATTTTAAAGATGGTATATTTGGTCATGATATTTCAGGCCTTCCAGGTCATGACTTCCAACGCTGCGAACCCTCCATGTCACGAAATAGTGCCATCGTATATGCCTTAGCAGTCAACGATTTCTCTAGGTACCCTACCAGTCATGCAGTGCTGTATCTACAGATTTGCCGTTGCAGTACGCATGCTGTGCAGCCGATACCAATTCTCGGCCGCAAATATACGTCTGTCAGCTGTTTAAAAGTCTTCAGTGGGAACGATGACAGGCTTAGTTCCGCTCTGTTAGTAAACACTTTTATTGTATCCCTCTAACCTCAAGGTATATATATTAAGTTAATCCACGCAATCACTAACTTTATCGCCCAAAAAACCAGAAGATACCCCACTTTGTGAAGATTCGCTGGTGATACCATTTCGGAACGTGAGATTTAAATGGTTCGATGCTAACGATAGCCCATTTAAGCCTGGATCTATGAAGAGTATATTCACTTACAATAATCTCCTCGTTCAACGAGTTGCCAAGTTTAAGTTAATCACCATTACAGGTTACTCACTGCCCAGAAAAGTCCTTCCGGTTAGCATTTTCCTTAGCCCCGAATCATCGGAGACTTTAGAGCCCGTTAGGGAAACGCGGGAGTTTGGCAAACAGGTAGTGAACATCTGCCTATACTACGGCAGATAACTTTTGGTTAAAAGCGAGACTACTCTAGTGACCAAGGTCAAGACCACAAGGCAGGCAATCTCTGACTCGAATCAGGGAAAAATTTAGGCATCAGGGACGAGACCACACAGGCAGGGGCCAGGGTAAAAAAGGCAGCCAGGGAACACACCGGTACCAAGTTCAAGACCCTACAGGCTGGAAATCTCTACCTTAAACTAGCGGTAGGAGTAGGTACCAGGGTCGTGACCCCACAATCAGGGGATCTCTGGCGTGCAACAGGGAAATAAAAGGTTACCAGAGGGCAGGCGGGTATTAAGTTCAATACTCCACAGACATTTAATCTCTGGCTGGAACCAGCGAAAGAGGTAATCATCAAGATCGAGACCCCACGCTCAGAGAATCTAGGGTCCCCTTGCTCCAAGGAGAAACGAAAAAAATACGGTAACATGTGTTAACCAAGTTCAAGACACCACAGACAGGGAATTTCAGGTTTAAACCAGAGGGGAAGCAGGCAACAAGGTCGAGACCCCACAGGCAGGGAAAATGTGGCTTGCTCCAGCGAGACCAAAAATAATACGAAACAAGCGGGTGACAAGTTCTAGACCCCACTGGTGGGTAACCTCTGGCTTGAGGCACCAGGAGTCGTATCCAACAAGATCGAGAGCCCACAGAGCAGAAATCTCTGGCCTATGCCAGAGGAAACACCAGATAACACGGAAACTGGCGGGTAACAAGTTCAAGACCCTAGAAATAGGGATTTTCTGGCTTCAACCAGCGGGAGAGGTAGGCAACAGGGCTGGCACCCCGCTGGTGGGGAATATCTGGCTTGCACCAAGGGAATCGAAAGACACCACGAGAACAGGATGGTACCCAGTTCAAGACCCCACAAATAGGGAATCTCTGCCTTGACCAAGCGGGAGAGGTAGGAAACAAGGTCGATACCACGCAGGCAGGAGATCTCTGGCTGGCACCAGTGGAAACAAAAGACAACATGTGAATAGTCGGGTGCCTAGTTCAAAACCCCACAGACAGGGAAACTTTGGATATATAGCTATATAGAATAGCTAGGAATTCCTACACGGCTATTTTGGCTCTTCAACGTCTGCAGGCCGAATCGCTACGAGAATTAAATTGATCCGCCTTTTATACACTTAGCGCTGGTAGCAGATGTTAGCCATGCCAGCTGTTATCGTAAGTTTTAATATCAGCTGATAGTCTGCAGTCGATAACGTAGTGTTGTTGCTATTGTCTTCCAGATGGCGTTGTTGCACGGAAGCTGCCATTGAATCAACAGATGGTGTTACCCTCCGATTGTATAGTTGTTGTCGAAACGAGGTGGCGACTTCCACCCTCACCATTATATTTAAAATAAAATAAATGAAATAATAAATAACGTAGAAGAAATTACGCACGAGAACATCTACAGCTCCCAGAATCTCTGGTCTGGTGAAAACTCATAAAGAGGGGAATCATTTAAGACCTATCGTATTTTCACACCCATAAATGCTCCTGGTTATGCACTTTGCAAATTTATGGTTGAAATACTCAAAAAATGTAACGAGAACCTCTGAATATAATATTCAGGAAGCAATTTATTTCAAATCCAGGATAGAAAATTTAAAAATAGACCAAAACGAAATAATAGTATCGCTTGATGTGGTCAATCTTTTCCAAGTATACCCATAAATATGGCATTAAGTTCCATAGGGTGAAAATGGGGTAAAATTGCCGATTACACGACTATACCATAGGATAGTTTTATGGAATTACTGTCGATTTGTATCAAGCATACACGTTATTTTAAATATGAGGATAGATTTTATGAACAGAGAAATGGCATGCCTATGGATTCTCCAGCATTCACCGATAATGGCGGACATTATTATGGAAGGATTACTTGATTTGACGCTCAATACATTAACGAGGAGACCGAAAATTATAACTAAATATGTGGACGATATATTTGTAATCATTGGGAAATCTGACGTGTAGGACACGATGAAGGCGCTCAATTCTTTCAACCAACAACTTCAATTTACAGTGAGAGAGGAAAGGGCCAACAATTACCATACCTTGATGGTATAGACAAAATGGAATTTTGAAAGTTGACTGGTATCAAAAGCCTACAGCGTCATTACGAATGATAAATTATTATTCTAAGCATCCAATAGGTACAATAATTAATAGGGCCAAGAATTTCGTTAACAGAGTGCTGAAAATAAGCGATGTGGAATTTCATAGGAAAAATAAGGAGAAAGTACGAACGATTTTACAAATGAACAGTTGTCCGCTCAAAACGATTGACGAGTTGCTATCGCGAACAGATTTGAAACCACCAACACCAAAGGATAAAATAAGAATCCATAACGTAAATGCCGGGACTCTATGAAAGAATCATACATTCAAACATTTATGACAGGGAGAAATACCATTTAGCTCCAATGTCTAATTTTACCCTAAATCGCCTTTTTAGTAGGACTAAATTGAGAATGGACACAGATCACAAGCCACATGTGGTGTACGGGATCAAGTGCAACGGAGACAAAACCAACATATGCCAGAAGGTGTATGTGGGTACTACGATGAATAAACTGAAGACGAGAAGTTCTTCACATAAATCGGACCAAATCGCACATTATAAGACTTTGAAACAAAAAACAGCACTCGCAGCCCACTGTAATTTAACTGGACACAGGCCAAACTTTGACGAAGTGAAAATTCTAACTGAAGAGAAAATTTATTCACGACGTCTCTTTCAGGAAATGCTGCATATTATTGATGTTCCATCTACAAGCGCGATACGGACCAATGTGCACAAGTTTACAGACACACAATTGACAAATTTAGGCGGAAAATCAAATTAGTTGACAAAAGCTTGCAGCAAAGACTAGTCGTATACTTTTTGTTACCTCACAAGGAATTATATGCATTAATATAATTGTGATTTCCTACTCGATTATCTCTAACAGACAATATTGTACTTGAAGGAAAAGTTTTGTGTTTACTGTTTTCACTAATGTTTTATAAAATCTTTGTGTTTTTCTTATATTAGATCCTTGAAAATAATCAACGAAGTTGATCGAAATATTGGAAACTAAATAAATTGTAATAAAATGAAAATTGTACAAATTTGTTTTCCTTTTTCATACCTATGACCTCAAGCCGATACTAAAATTGAAAATCAAGTATTAGAATTTTCATGAGAAAGTTTTTTTTTATCAACCCCACGAATTCATTATCATGTGCCTTGAGAGTTGGATATTAAAACTTATATTTGATGTCTTGGAACTAAACGGGGTCAATAGTGTATGACGTCACTGTACACTGTTGTTGTTGTCAGGTGTATACAACTTATACTAGTAAAACTTTAGAACGCCTTAAAAATTGACGTCATATATTTGCAAATAAAAATTTTAAAATCCACATTCTTCTTATAGATATATCAGTTTTACTGGCTTCATAGAAATATATTTCAATAATATTTTCTTTTAATTAGTTGGAAAACATTGCAAGCTGAGTAGCAAAAATAATAATTATTTTGTTTTTTTTTATTTGTAAAAACAATTTGCAAATGAGGTTTGTTACACAAGTACATACTTATACAGCAAGTGAAATAAATACGAGCAGAAGGAAACTACTACATAGAAATAAGCAACTAAGCAATTGAGTACTGGAAAATTCTAACAATGATATCAAGTTGGTTAAATCTGCCTTATTGTAGCACTTTAGAACCTCTTCAATGGGAAAAATATAATTCCTCTTCATTTTATGTTATTCCCTCTGTCAAGTTTTTTTGTGCAATAGTTGGTTGAAAGTTTAAGCAACTTTTTGTATATTTAGACAAATATTTCTGTCCGATGACTTTGAAATTGTAGATTTTTAAACATTTGTTAAACTCTGTTTGATAGAAAATTTTTCGTAGATGTGTAATAAATTGTTACTTCGACTGCGAATTGTATGAATTATTCTTGATTATTTTACTATTATTTTTTAATGTATATATATTGGTCTGATATTATTCATATTTTAAAGGCTTTTACAACAGAGACGCTACAAAAGAAAATCGATAGGGAACGACCGCTATATTTTTTCCCGCTCTTTTGACATTTGTCTTCAGTAAGGTTTGCCATTTCATCATGGAAAGATATACGAGCCAACAACGAGTCGAAATTATTAAAATTTACGGCCGAAATTTGGAGTCAGTGGCCTCAACTTTAAGAGCGCTACGTCCAGTTTATGGTCGTCATAATCGTCCCACCAGATCAACAATTGAACGTCTAGTTGAAAAATTTGAATCCACAGGCACAGTACAAAATGTTCCCGTGCCAGTGAGACAAAGGAGTGCCCGTAGTGTCGAGAATATTGCTGCCGCTGAGGCTTCAGTTCAAGAAAGCCCAACTGTGTCTCTCACACGTCGTTCTCAAGCGTTGGGCATCTCTGTGACGTCGTTGTGGCGAATTTTGCGAAAAGATCTTGGGCTACATCCTTACAAGATCAAATTGACGGAAGAACTGAAGCCGCTTGACCACCATGAGCGTCGTATGTTCATGAATTGGGCTGAGCAACAACTTGAAAATGATTCGGATTTTCATCGGAAAATCATCTTCAGCGATGAGGCTCATTTCTGGCTGAATGGCTTCGTCAATAAGCAAAATGATTTTCCGATGAAAATCCGAATCATTTTCAAGTTGTTGCTCAGCCCAATTCACGAACATACGACGCTTATGGTGGTCAAGCGGCTTCAGTTCTTGCGTCAGTTTGATCTTGTAAGGATGTAGGCCAAAATCTTTGCGCAAAATTCGCCACAACGACGTCACAGAGATGCCCAGCGCTTGAGAACGACGTGTGAGATGCAAATTTGGGCTTTCTTGAACGGAAGCGTCAGCGGCAGCAATATTCTCGACACTACGGGCACTTCTTTGTCTCACTAGCACGGGAACATTTTGTACTGTGCCTGTGGATTCAAATTTTTCCACTAAACGCTCAATTGTTGATCTGGTAGGACGATTATGATGACCACAAATTGGACGTAGCGCTCTTAAAGATGAGGCCACTGACTCCAAATTTCGGTAGTAAATTTTAATAATTTCGACTCGTTGTTGGCTTGTATATCTTTCCATGATGAAATGTCAAACCTTACTGAAGAGAAATGTCAAAAGAGCGGGAAAAATATGGCGTCGTTTGCTGTCCCTATCGATTTACTTTTGTAGCGTCTCTGTTGAAAAACCCGTTACATTCTCATTTGCTGCTACGAGGAGACATAGGTAAAGCCTTCCAAGAGTAAGAGTATCATATGTTAGGCGGTTTATTTAACAGCTGTTATAGATACGAGGCTTAGTTTCCAGAAGGGGCTTTGTGGGTTATTTTAAGACTGGATACCCACCCATATATCCCCTCTGCTAAAATACCAGGAAGCGTACCTTCTTTTGGAAGCCAAACAGAATTGGTTACCATATTTTTCCTTGGACCTAATTAATTTCCATTGGCCAAAATTCAATATCTTTCGATCTATAAAATATTGTGAAGTTCTGTAAAAAACGAAACATAGGCAAAGAGACAGCGATTATTTTGAGATATTAACATTAAAAATAAGGTAACCACACACTATTTATATGGTTTCTATACCTCAATCCTATTAAAATTCACCTCTATAACAGCCGTGGACGAATACAAATTTTGGATCTTTGATGAAGTTTCGTACCACCTTAATTCAATTCAACGGCAGTAATTCGATGTTTTGAGAACCTCTCTATAATCCCTTCATGGGGTGTAACAGGAAACCATTAATTTTTTTAAAATTCGATTTATATGCTAAATTGTGTGTTAGAACGGAAGGGATGTGTGGGATGTAACTTCGGCAAACTAATTGCGATTAGAGCAAAGGTTCGCACAAGATTAAGTAGAGCGAAACTCGTACGAAACCAGATGCAGAGAAAGCTAGACATCAGAAAGTTGCAATTACCAGAGTTAGCCACACCCCACTCAAGGAAGCTCTCGCAGCTTTTTGTACAGAACTCACCCCCTCTCGATGATGAACCTGAAGCGCAGTGGAAACCCATCTCCGACTCTATCAAATTGCCGCAACAATCGTACTTGGGTTTGAAAACCCGATTCGCAATAAGCCATGGTACGATGAAGAGTGTCGCATTGCAAATGATGAAAAGAACGCTGCACGTATGGTAATGCTTCAGTCAATTGCAACGCGAGCTGCAACTGAGCGGTATAGGGAGAAGAGAAAGGAGGTAAACCGTCTCTTTAGGCGTAAGAAACGGCAGTGGAGAAAGCGCGAGAGTGAGAAAATTGTGTCATACAGAAGGCAGAACGAAGCCAGAAAATTCCACCAAAAAGTCAAAAAAATAACTAATGGACATGGTACGGGGCCCCGTTCTGCAAATCCAAGGACGGAAATCTCATCGCAGATATGCACAGCATGTCGGGATTATGGAGAGATCATTTCTCTTCGCTATTGGTACCTGAGATGTCCAATGACGAGAGAATCGATCATAATTTGGATGACGGTGTCGATTGCCCCCCTCCTAACCAAGACGAGGTCAGAACACATATTGCCCGGATTAAGAACAACAAAGCCGCAGGAGCCGATCGATTACCGGCGGAGCTTTTAAGGCTGGCGGCGATGAGCTGATAAGATGCATGCATCAGTTCATTAGCAAAATTTGGTTAGATGAATGCATGCCCGGCGATTGGAGTCTCAGTGTACTGTGTCCCATATTTGAAAAAGGTGACCCGAGTATCTGTGCCAACTACCGTGGAATAAGCCTTTTATCCATAGCATATAAGGTTCTACCAAGTATAAAGTGCAAAAGACTAAAACCAATTATCGCTGACCTGATTGGACCATACCAATGTGGCTTTAGGCCTGGAAAATCGACAACTGACCAGATTTTCACGCTACGCCAAATCCTGGAGAAGACACACGAAAAACAAATTGACACCTATCATCTATTTATCGATTATAAAGCGGCTTTCGATAGTCCGATACGAGAGAAACTCTATGAAGCAAAGTCTGAGCTTGGTATTCCTGCAAAACTCATACGCCTTTGCAGGATGACCTTGACGAACACCAAATCCGCAGTGAAAGTTGGTAAGGATCTTACCGAACCTTTCGAAAACTAAGCGAGGACGCAGGCAAGGCGACACCCTATAGTGCGATCTCTTTAACATCTTAATGAATATAATTATAAGAGAAGCTGCAGTCAACATGAAGAAAACCATCAGCAGCAAAAGGCACATGGTGCTTGCGTATGCTGATGATATAAATACATAGATATCAGTGGGCGCACAATTAGAGAAGTTCCTGCGGTTTATTTCCAGAATTGAGAAGAAGTCAGTAAAAGTGGGTCTGACGATAAATGAGGACAAGACAAAATTAATGGTTTCAACGAACAGGGCCTGCATGCGATTAGATCACAGCGTGAACTTTAATAACCGTTATAATTTCGAGGTAGTGGACGAATGTCCGTAAACAAAAACAACAACGTCAGCCTTGAGATCAAATGAAGAGTTCTGGTTGCGAATAGATGTTATTTTGGGTTAAGCGAGCTCTTTAGTGATAAAGCCCGCTATCGAAAAACATAAGTCCAAATGTACCAGACTCTCATACAACCTGTCTTGCTCTATGGCGCAGAATCCTGGGTCCTATCGCAAGCAGACGAAACATCTGTAGGAGTCTTCGAGAGAAAAAGACTCCATAAAATGTATGGCCCTTTAGTGCATAACGGCGAGTATCGGCAACGGATGCACGATGAGCTGTACGAGCTATACCCCGTCAGTGACATTGTTAAGCGGATCAAAATAGCGCGATTGGCCACGTCAGTTGATTGGATGAAGACGAATTAGCACGAAGGGTTTTCGAAACCGAACTCGAAGGAAGACGAAAAACTGAAAGACCGAGATTCGGAGATTCCGCTGTGGGGATTAGGTTGACGTATTCCTGCTTACACTGGGTATGGCCAACTGGAATGATAAGGCGAAAGATCGATATGGTTGGCGAAATATGTAGTCTTCGTTCTGTAAGGTCCCTGACCCCTAGGGGTTTTTCGAGATCGGATAAGTAAGTAAGTAATTAAGTATAAACCCCCAAATAAGAGTCAGAAAAAAAAAGAATTTTATATTTTTAGGTCCCTTTTGTAAGAATATGTATCCCGAAGAGGTCCTTTCTTTAATGAGACGTACTTCTGTTATTAAAAGCTAATGTTTTTTTTTTAAGAAAAGGTACCATTTTTAATAAGAAGTACTTTCTCTAAGAAAACGCCAAGAGTATCATTTTATTTTTACAAAAAAGTACTTTTTTTAAGAACAGGTACTTTTTAAAGAAGTGGTACTCTTTTTAGGAAAAGGTTATTTTTTTAAGAAAATTTACATATTTTCAGAAAGGCTACTTATGTCAAGAAAATAAAAGAGAAGGTATTATTTTATTTTTTAACAAAGGAATTTTTGTAAGAAAGGTTATTTTTTTAAGAGAAGGTTTTTTTGAAGAAAATCTGCTTTTTTTACGAAAGAAAGTGTAAAATTTTACGAGTAGGTACTTATCTAAAGGAAAGTTATTTTATTTTACAATATAGGTACTCTTTAAAGCAAAGGTAGTATTTTAAGAAGAGATAATGTACTCTTTTAAGAAAAGGTACTTTTTGTAAGAAAATTTACTTTTTTAAGCAAAGGTACTTCTTTAAGATAAGGTATTTTTTAGGAAAAGGTACATAGATTAAGAATATCTATAGGTATTTTTTTTTTGAGAAAATTAACTTTTTTTAGAAAACGTACTTACTTATTTTTCAACTTCTTTCACTTTGGCTTTTCTAAATTTATTTTTTGTTCGGTTCTAAACTACAATATGTAATAAAAAGGCTCCACCTAGAAAATTTCCCATTAAACGAAAAATCTCAACCCTTATGTTAGTCTAGAGACAAACAAAAAGTACGAGTGTAAGAGTAAGTGTGCTGCCAAATGTAATTCCATGCTCAGGGTTGTATTTCATGGATTTGCCAGTCTTGTACTTTTGTTTTTCTAAATTTACTTTTAATTGGGTTCAAAACTACAATATGTAATACATAGGCTCCACCTAGAAAACTTCCCTTTAAACCAAACCAAACCAAAAGTATCCAATATGGTTGATAATAATGAGTTGTAATAAAGTAGTTAAAACAAAGTTCTTTACAATTTTTTCATTTAGCTCCCATCCCGCAACGTGCGATAAGGAACTTCGTTCCAAAAGTTTCTGAAGATTGACTTTTATGACTCCGAATTATGAACCGTCAGAAACGGCTCATATATTGACTCATTTATGACTGTGAATTTCTCGGCGGCCTGCAAATTGTTAATATGTTTCTTATGCTAATATGCTTCCGGAGTTATTTTACTAAACATATTTTTTACCATGTACAGTCTTTCGGCGCCATCTTTGCGTCATACAATATAGACCTTCAATTACACAGAAATTCGAATTTAAAATAAAATAAATAAATGGTTTCCCATTACATTCCATGAAGGAATCGGGGAGAGCTTCTCACAACCAGTGAGCTGTGCGCTTTCTAGTTGTATACTCACTGATTGGGACCTACAGTTTGACACCGGTTCCGAACGGTATGTTGAGAAGCTTTTTCATGGCTAAATACTCGATAGTGTCGCCGTCACTATGCGAGGTGACCGTCGTCGAAAGAAATTTAAGGTGGTCAGAGCAGGGATCGAACCCAGGATCTCAAGTACAAGAGGTGCGCACACTAACCATTGCACCACCGACGGCACCAAATTCGAATTTAATATATTAAAATGTTTGGATCCCAGTTTAACACTTGAAATCCTTCTTAAAAATTTATTTTTTTTTCGAGAAAAGGGACGATGGGTAGGCTAATGTGTTGAGACAAAAACTAAAGGGATGTTTATTAAAAAGAAATCCAATGAGTGTTCGAACTCACGGGCGATATGTTAACACCTTTTTGTAACACGGTACCTGTTCGATTTCTATGAACACATTAGTAAATGTTACATTGGAAAATAAAAACCAGCGTTCAATGATATGATGACGTTACATTTATATAATATTAATACTTAAAATTCTTGCTTATTACTTTTTGTTTTATTCTTACAAAAACAAAGAGAATGCAAAGCAACAGACACATGTACATACATACATTGTTGTTCGTACATACGCTACACAAGATCACACAATTTTCGTTGCTCTCTTGCTATCTCGTTTTAATATACGTATAACCACGTCATTATTCTCTTTGCTCTGAGAGTGCTCCGAACCCACACAAGACAACTATTCGCTGCCGCTACATCAGCGTGTGTTGTTTTCGCAGTTTGACAATCTGTGTTTCGCATTCGGACAAATCTGTGTTCTATTTAGGGGTGGGTCAGCCTTATCATTTACGGGTATGAAAAATGGATGTTGGCCGATTCTGAGACCTACCCGATATGCACACAAAATTTCATACAAATCGGTTCAGCCATTTCGGAGGAGTTTAACACCAAACAATCTTTGATCGCAGTCGGACAATCTGTGTGATCGCAGTCGGGCAAACTGTGTTTGGATGTATTCACTTTGTGAATTTAGTCCCTACCCGCGCCTATAGATGTTAACACATCAAAAATGTAAAATAATGAATAATTTATAATATACTCCTGTTTCCTACTACTATTGAATCATTTAGAATCTTTTAGTTTTATTTTGGAGTTTGAGTTGGAGCTCAGAATTTAAAAATTGCGAAGTTGGAGTCGGAGTTTTCGTGCTTGTAGGAAACACTACACCCCCTATATTTCATTGGCAAAGTAAATGATTTAATATACTCAATTTATTTCCTTCTTGGCCATCTGACGATCTGCTGGAAGGTGCAGATACCACCATTTGAAGGTCTGCTAGAAGGTCTATCAAGTTGTGCAGTACTTTGCTCGTATATACCGCTGCAAGAGCAATTATGTTTATTTCGTGAAAGTGAACCCTATCAAAATGTTACAAATGTTGTCATATGTAATGGCTTTCAGTTAACAAGAAAAATAGTAAAACTTCTAAAAAGTTAACACTTAAGGGTACTTAACATATTTCATATCGTGATGTGCTCAAAGGAACACAACACTTTTGTAAAATACTACTCCCAATCAAGAATGGCACTGCGTCCAAAATTTCATTGAACTCTGATTCCAATTTCCTAGAAACTTGTGCTATGTATTTAATATTCACTTTAAACTTTTAAAAACTTGCAATTTTTGCTGTTCATTAGCTACACCCAATTTCGTTACGAAGAGGAAAAATCAATGAGTTTGTTAAAATTTTCATCCACATTTTTCCCCGTACCAATATTGCTATCAATAATACTATGCATGTTTTAAAAAGTTTATTGTGAAAATAAAAGTTTTCCTTTTTTTTAAATTATATTTTTGCTATTGTATTAAAACAGTTTTTGTTTCGTTTCGTTTCTCGCCTCTTTCCCAAACCCAGTGTTGTTGCAATATGCATGTTCAATTATAAACTTTTTCCCTTTATGGAAACTTTATGGTACTCTTCTTGCAGGGTTATGCAAACTGTAGTCCCATTTTTCCGTTACTCCGGGTAACCTTCAGTCTGACTGTGTGTCCTGTATTACAAGCACTTCCGCTGAAACATATAATGCCGGGTAGTTTTATCTGTGCGGTGCCACCTATGCTGCCAGTGTCATATCTTGCGCTGGAGGTGGAAACCACCACTTTGCTCTATGGTTGCTCTATACTTATATAGTCGGACTTTCCTTTCCCGGCTAAATGTATGTATTCTGTAAGGTTTTTTTGGCAACATTAGTTAGTTGTTTGTTGGCATATAGCCAATATTAGTTGGTGCTGTGGTTGCTTTTTTTTTCGAAATTTCGCTGGAATTCATTGAAATCTTTTTACATTCTATATAAGTGGTGACATAATGGGTTTTTGTATTAAATTTTTGATATCGTCTTTCTAATGAGGATGTGCACGTTTAGTGACCTAAATTGATGAATACTTATACATACACACATCCATACATATATATGTTTATAACAATTTAAGCACGTTTTCGTTAAAGAAGACTTCATATAATTGAATTTTTTAAGGTTAAACAGCTAGAAGATCAGCGCAAATTGCATACAATTTCTAAAACTCGAGAACAAAATATCAATATCCACACAAAATATATGCATTTTCTATTTACTAAGGGTATCTCAATAAGATTGCACTTCTTAAATTTAGTGTAGTTTTTTTGTGCATGTGGCAACTCTGAAATTTGCCAGCTGTCACACATATTTATACCGATTATTAAAAATGGAGCGCTCAACGAAAGAACAACGCGTTATAATTGTGAAAACTTATTACAACAATTTGGAAAGTTATGCTGAGACCGCTCGCTCGCACTCTTCAAATATTTTGCAGTCGAGAAAGTACAACCATTCGAAGAGTGGTCAAAAACTTTTAAGAAACTAGGTCGGTTATGGACAAGAAGACTCCTATGCGTCAAAGTAACCGTCGGTCTCTTGAAAACATTTCTGCTGTAAACGAGAGTGTCGTCGAAAACCCGAAAACATCAATTCGACATCATTCTCAACAACTTCAAATTTTCACGAAGCAATGAATTTTGACAAAATAACTCCACCTTCATGCATACAACATTCAGCTTACTCAGGAGCTCAAGCCAGCAGACCAATGCAAGCGCCGGCAGTACATTCAATGGGTAATGGAGCAAAGTGAAGTCACTGACTTACTCACTTACTTACTTATCCGGTCTCGGACAACCCCGGGAGGTCAGGGACCTTACAAAACGAAGAGAACATATTTCGCCAACCAGTTCGATCTTTTGCTTTATTTCTCCAGTTGGCAATACCAAGCGTACGCTGGGATTCGTCAACCTGATCCCTCCAGCGGAGTTTTAGTCTTCCTATTTTTCGTCTTCCTTCGAGTTCGGTTTCAAAAACCCTTCGTGCTGATTCGTCTTCATCCATTCTACTGATATGGCCTAGCCAACCCAAACGCGTTATTTTGATCCGCTTAACTATGTCAATGTCAGGATAAAGCTCATACAGCTCATGGTGAATGCGTCGCCGATACTCGCCATACATTTTTCGAAGTATTTTTCTCTCGAAGACTCCTACAGATGTTTCGTCGGCTTGCGATAGGACCCAGGATTCTGCCCCAAAAAGCAAGACAGGTTGAATGAGAGTCTCGTACAGCTGGACTTTTGTTACTCGAGAGAGGGCTTTATCTCTAAAGTGCTTACTGAGCCCAAAATAATATCTATTCCCAAGAACAATTCATCGCTTGATCTCAAGGCTGACGTTGTTGTTTTTGTTCACGGCAGATCCGAGGTATATAAATTCGTCCACTACCTCGAAGTTATAACGATTATCAACGTTCACGCTTTGGTCTAATCGCGTGGAGGCCCTTTTAGTTGAAACCATTAATTTTGTCTTGTCCTCATTTACCGTCAGACCCACTTTTACTGACTCCTTCTCAATTCTCGAAATAAACCGCAGTAACTTCTCTAATTCTGCGCCCAATGATATCTATATCATCAGCATACGCGAGCAGCATGTGACTTTTGCTGCTGATGGTTTTATTCATGTTGACTGCAGCTTTTCTCATAATGATCTCCATTAAGATGTTATAGAGATCGCATGATAGGGTGTCGCCTAGCGTGATGCCTCGCTTAGTTTCGAAAGGTTCGGTAAGATCCTTACCAACTTTCACTGTGGATTTGGTGTTCGACAAGGTCATCCTGCAAAGGCGTATGAGTTTTGTAGGAATACCAAGCTCAGACATTGCTTCATAGAGTTTCTCCCGTATCGGACTATCGAAGGCCGCCTTATAGTCGATAAATTGATGATAGGTGTTGATTTGTTTTTCATGTGTCTTCTCAAGGATTGGGCGTAGCGTGAAAATCTGGTCAGTTGTCGATTTCCAGGCCTGAAGCCACCCTGGTATGGCCCAATCAGGTCAGCGATAATTGGTTTTAGTCTTTCGCACATTATACTTGATAGAAGTAGTCATCAAGTGACAATTGTTCAAAAAAGTCATCTTCTCCGATTAAGCGCATTTCCATCTGAATGGCTTCCTGAATACACAAAATTGCCGAATTAGGGGCTCAGAAAATCCTCGTGCAATCCATGACAAATAAATGCACGGCATTCAGGCGGCGTGATTGGGCCTTACTTTTTTGAAGATGAGGCCGAAATTGCTGTTACTGTGAACGGCATTTGTCACAGGAACATGATAACGAAGTTCTTATGGGCTCAACTGGACGTCTGGGATTTGGACGACATGTGGAGCAATATAAATTTATATTTTACAGTTCTCAACCAAAATGACATGAAAAAGTTAAGTCAGGAGTTCTCGTAACTGCACCTGTTTCAAGTTAAATTTCATCGAACATGTTTCCTTTACATTTGATGACGATTGGTGTGAAATGAAACGTCAGGTCAGCGAAAAAAATCTCTCTATGCGCTTTACTACAGCTGGGTAGTTCATAAACTATAGCGTTCATTTACGGTGACCAAACATGATCTTCACGAACATAATCTACATGTTCGATATGGTGATTACGTTCGTGATTGTCCTATCCGGGCACCTTAGATTTTCCGTTAAAAATGAACGAGTTCGAGAACTAGTGAACGACTTCTACCCAAGTTTACCCTCTACCCTATATATTACCTATAACAATACTGTCTAAAGGCTTGTACTGAAATCCAATGTTATCTACTTAAAAAATCGAAACAAAAGGGCGTCTCAGTAAGTATCCACTTTTTCATTTCAAAATAAATACACGTATTTTTTGGGAAAGTTGTGATTTTTTTATTGGATTATAAAGAAAATATGTCCCGATTAAGTAGGGAATAAAATATCCATCAAATAGCCCCCATGGCTCTGATGATATGCCGTTACTCTTTTCATGAAATTTTCCATGACTTTTTCACAGAGAAGTGGCTGTATCTCACCGATGCCGACTTGGTTCACGTATCTGAACTCAGGATTGGAGCTCAAGTTTAGTTGCATAAACCCGAGATTTCACAAAACCCCAAAGAAAGAAACTGCACGACGTTAAAATGCATGATCTCGATGGCCAGTTATCATCGGAATTTCTTGAGATAATTCGTTCTGGAAATCGTTGCTTCAATAAATCGAATATTTCTAGCGCCGTGTGGCAGGTGGAGCCGTGCTGTTGAAACCACATGTTGTCCAGATCTATACCGTCCAGTTGAGGCCACAAGAATTACGTTATGAGGTTTCTGTAACGAATGCCATTCAGACTTTGGATTTCCTGCCTCATTTTTAACGAAGTTAGGTCCAATGACGCCGCCGGACTAAAATCCGCACCATATTCTTGCTGATTGTAAATGCATTTGTTTCTCACCGATCACGTGTAGATTTTCTGAGCCCAAATGCGACAATTTTCTTCATTGGCGAACCCATTCAGATAAATATACGTCTCTAACTTGTTTCGAAAAGACGTCATTCACTTCACTTTGAACGTCACTTATTGAACGATTTGCCGGCGTGGTGTGTCATATTTCAGAGCTGTCACTTGCACCGGAAAAAATATGCCACAAAATTTCTATCGTGCACCTCTGTTGAGACACCCTTTACTTTACATACAAAAGATAGGCGGCTATCTGGTTGGTCAACGTTATAGCTCACGTAAAACACAACCCATCGCAATTAAATTCAGTACTTGGGTTATTTGTTTCAACGTCCATTGTGGATTCTCCGAGACAGTTATAAACGATATTCATTTGGTAGTACCCTACATTTTGCAAAATACCACTCTGCCACTGACTACGAGAAATTTGTTACATCCAATCCATTAACGGAAAGTTGTCGCCTGCAAATGATAATAAAAAGTATTTCGTAAAAATGGAACAGTCATATCAAATGGAAAACATTGACATATCTTAACTGAAATTGATCCTGTGGATAACAGTCACATTTAGGATGCGGACGGTGATGACAATATACCCGAATTGTCACCCGTGGGAGAATTTTTAAATACGAATGTAAATTGGACGGAATTTTCACGACGTCAAAACCTCTTTACACTCACTGACAAATATATTAAATTTTCTGAAGTTTTCTTTATTTTTTTTATAAGCGATCGGATTAGAATTAGAAGAAAGATTGATTTTAATAAAAAAATTTACTAAAAAATATGACTCATATTGTTTTTGTTATAAAGCCTAAGAAAATTACGGTAGGGCCTTGAAAATTGGCCAAAATTTTCACTGAATGATAAGAAACTACAAAACCATAAATGACGTTAGTAGAGTCGCACAAAAACGAACGACAATGTATTTTGTGAAACAACTCGTGTCGTACGTTTTCGTATGACCTGGCACCCCAGGAAGTTTCAGGAGTCGTACAGAAACGTACGACGTGGCATTCAATATGTTAAAACCTAAATGTGTTTATTGGTTTATATTGAGACTAATGTTGGATGTAGGTTATCACACGAATAGGTACTAAGTACACGCTGAAAAATATCGGGCCCAGCTATTTATTGCAGGAACCATGTACATGTTTGCAAGAATTGTTTTCGTGAATTGAAGGACTGCTGCTTTTTGTTTATTTCAGCAGTTTTTAACAAACAAAGTCACATTTTGGTTGCAAATACATATATTACAACCTATTAAGCATTGCCTCCCAAACGTGTTATATTGAACAGCAAACACAGTGTGTTTGAACACAAGTATACTATATGTGAGACAAGTTACAAACATGATATATTTGCACCCAAACAACAAAACAAGACAAATTTTTCAGCGTGTACTTATTTCAAGGGATATCAAATTTAATTACTTGAATTTAAATTATTTTATGGAAAATTAGTTTCTCGTTGGTTGGCAAAATCATTTCCCTTTACAAAATTTATATCTAAACTTTTTTTTGTATTCTTCTCGTTCTAGGTAAATGTTCTAACACACACCGAAATGTGTAAGTAGTGCACATGATAGTAATTTCCAATTTAGTTGTATATCTATTAGGGCGGGTTAATTTTTTTTTTTGATGAAGCGTATAGCAAAAACGTAATCTATAGATGATTTTGAGAAATTTTGTTCAAGAGACCATAGCTCTAAGTCGGACTTGGAGCCCCCCAAAATTTCAAAATAGATATTTTTCCATATATACATAGAATAATTTAATTAAATTCGTCAGAAAATCGGATAAAATTATAGTAGATTTCTCAATGTGGGCTTGTTTGAAAGGTATTTTTATCACCTTTCAGAATCTGTATTGATACCAATATTTTTTTTATTTTTAGTAGAGATATTAGGAATTTTTTGTCGAAAAATAGCCTAAAATGAACTTTTAACTATTAAATTCTGAATTTTCTTCGATTTTTTCGAGATTTTTTTTTTTGCAGATTATGAAAGTTCAGATAATTTCCAACAACTTTTATAACGATAAATTTTTTTGTTTTCCAACTCCTTTTTGTAGGAAAATCGATCTGATCAAATCAACATTTTCAAGGTTTCAACAAAAAAAACACTATTCTGAAAGGTGATAAAAATACCTTCTGGGGGGCTCCAAATCCGACTTAGAGCTATGGTCTCTTGAGCAAAATTTCTCAGAATCACCTATAGATTACGTTTTTGCTAAACGCTTCATACAATTTGACCCGCCCTAATATCTATATATTTTTAATTTTACAATTATTTAATACATTTTTATGAAATTAAATTACAGGGAATATATTGTAACTTCAGTGTTTTCATAGTAGTACAGTACATCAATTGCCTACAAAATACAATTAAACTGATATGATTATTTTATGTGCAAATTATGATTTGCCAAAAATTTTATAAATTGTTTCAGAAAATAAACCAAATTCTTTATACATAGTTTTGTTTCTCAACTGAATGCTAGTGAAATGGAAATGTTTTGAGCTGCTATTATTAAGACAAAATTAATATTAAAATTAATATCACCGATTTTATTACAAGCCCAAGTTTCTATGCCGAATTAAACAGTTATTTATAAAATGCCTGATATTCTAGCGAATGCTTGAATTGTAACTATTGAAAAAGTGAATAATGTTTGGGCTAATAAATTATTTCCTGATATAAGAAGAAAAAGACTCGCATCTCAATTGACTCCAAAAATCATGTGGAAGATAAAGCGATCCACAAGGTCCTAATTGTGTCATTATTTTAAGGAAAACTGATATGTCCTGTGTTGTTAAAGTACAAAGCAATTTTGTTTGGAACGTGTAGAAAATTTGCAATTTCCGAAATGACCCTTAAAAGCTGATTAAGTTATTTGCTATAAAAATATATTCAGTGCGACTGTAAAAGTCTACAGTGTTTTGACAACCAATTGTGAATGCTAAATAAATACGTTATTCTAATTTATCCTCAAGAAAAGCTGGCTCTATTTTCAAAACTTTTAATTTAAATACATTAGACCGAGTCACATTTTATGGTGGGGAAAAAAGTGTTGTTTGTTCACCCCTCAAAATGTACCTTGGGTTGTCTTCTGACGATTCCCAAAATATTTCGCGTCTAGCACTAAGATCCATTAAGCTTGACCGGATTTAAAAAAGGCATTGCGAAAAGATATCTTGTGGCGCGTTCAACGGTATATAAAACATGTCCTGCGACATCCTTTTTTCAGGGATATTTTACAAACACGCAATTTTTAAGTTTTTAGTACAGAGGTTTTTCTGATATAAATTAACCTGAGAATAATCAGTTTACTCAATAGCCACAATTTAATAAATGAAAACCAATTTGATTTTAAATACAAGCACACTATAATCTACGGAACCTACAACTGAAATTGGAATAGCAACTAATGCAAGTAAACAAGGGCATATTTGATAGATTTCCAAAAATCCCTCCATGAAATTTGTGTTTCAGGATTAATATTCAAACTTATGAATCAAAACTCCCCCCTTAGATTTATAATATTAATACTCTAAATATGTCCAAGCACTTTTTGTTGTAAGTAACTGCGGGAATGAAAGTTCCCAACAATTTTGCATTATCAGTGACCCCCAATACGACTTAGTCAGTGCACCGATATTATTTAATGTATACACGCTGAAAAATATCGGCCGCAGCAACATATTGCAAGGAAACATGTACATGTTTGCAAGCATTGTTTTCATGAATTTAAGATCTGCTGCCTTTTTGTTTCGTTGTTGTCGGTCTCGTTGTTGGTGTCTACGGTTTTCAAAAAGCAAATCCACATTTGGATTTCAAAAACATATTTTATAGCCTATTAATCATTGTGTCTCAAACATGTTACATTGAGTAGCAAACACAATGTGTTTGGGCACAAGTATAGTATATTTGCGAAAAGCTACAAACACGTTACATTTGCATGCAAACATTACAAATTATACTGATTTTTGGTAAAAATACCGAATATTGTAGTCAGATACACGCTGAAAAATAATGGCCCCAGCAACATATTGCAGGAAACATGTACATGTTTGAAATCCTAATTTTCATGAATTGAAGATATGCTGCCTTTTTGTTTCTTAGTTGTATGTCTCGTTTTTGGCGGTTTTCCATAAACAAAACCACATTTGGGTTTCAAAAACATATCGCTGGTGACAATGCATAACAGCATAACTCGAGTTATGCTCAAATTAAATTTTTCGAGAATCAAGCTGTATATATCGTACTGCATACTATATAATCCAAATATGAAGAATACAATTTGTAGTTCCCAAGATATTGGAAAAGATTTATTAGCAAATCTCGATCAATCAATACATTACAAATGAAATTTGAACCCTTAAAACGCTCTCCTAAAAAGTTGCAAAAATAGACATATCCTGTTATGCCTTGTGACCACAGATATATTATAGCCTCTTGTACATGAGATCCTGGGTTCGAACCCTGCTCTGACCACCTTAAAATTTCTTTCGGCGGCGGTCACCTCGCATAGTGACGGCGACACTATCGAGTATATAGCCATGAAAAAGCTTCTCAAAATACCGTTCGGAAGTGGTGTGAAACTGTAGGTCCCAATCATTGAGTGAAAACTGGAAAGCGCACAGCTCAGTGATTGCGAGAAGTTCTCCCCGGTCCCTTCATGGGATGTAATGGGAAAAAATTTTTTTTTTTTATTAATCACTGTGTCAAACATGTTATATTGAATAGCAAACATAACGTGTTTGGGCACATGTATAGTATATTTGCGACAAAGTACAAACATGTTATAGTTGCATCGAAACAACAGAAAAATACAGATTTTTTTAATAATAATAAAAAAAAAAAAAAAAAAAAAAATTTTAATAAATCTGGGGCAATTCTCTTTCGACCCTCAGTTGACAAATGCAAGCATAATATCAGGCAACATTGGAAAACATTTTGAATATCGTCACCTCAGTATTGGAATAATTTAAACGAATGGGATTTTAGTTGCATATTCATCACTCTAATCCAGATATGATGATGTGCTCTCCATTCTCTGGAATAAAAATACTAAGTAGTAAACTACTTAGGTATTAGCGTGGATAAATTTCTCTATTTCAATTCCGACGATAACACATAAATAAAATAGGCTAGATATTAAGTTTTCAGATACAAATATCTCGTATTTTCTAAACGTATTTAACCGAAAGTTAAAATACTTTGATATCAGCCACTAATACGCATTAATCATCATAAAATATGGTTCTCCGATATGGTTCAATATTCTGCCGTCCTACATGGAACGTATTCGTAAATTCGAATGAAAATGCCTCCGCGCCTGCTCATCTTTGTGCTGATCAAGAAACAATTATTTCACAAAATACATTTCCAACAAAGGACAACAAAGCCGAAAAAACAGATTAATCAATTTCGTACACGCAAAGAAAAAACTAGTTCCTGCCAAACGAAATCGCAGATAACTGAAGTTTGTTTGGGGACTGTAGTTCGGAGAAACGAACTTCTGTTAAGCCATACATGCCATTTCGTTTGGGAGAACCGAACAATGTTTGCAGCAAACGAGTTATGAAAAATATAAGCTGAAAAAACGTTTGCGAGAAACGAAAAACGGTTCCGCCAACAGTTTTTTCGGTTAACCAAGTTGTAGTTGCTCCAACCAAAAAAAACGTTTGCGAAAACTGAAACACGTTTGCAGTAAATGAGCTATGGAAAATTAGAGCTGACAAAACGTTTGCGGGAAACGAAAAACGTTTCCACCAACTCTTCTTTCGGTTACAGCAATCCAGTTGTAATTAAAACTTTTATTTATTGCTTCCGTAAGCTCCTTTTTGTGTAAATTTCCAATTTTTATGATTTTGGTTTTATCCATAAAGTTTGTGCTAAAAAAAGTTGGAATTATTCTCCAATTTTTCACGGTCTACTTACACGTGTGTCTCGGTTTGCATTCAAATAACAACTAAAAGCGCAGCAAATTAGAACGCGTCAATTGTCCATCCAAGATATATGGACAAGGTAGAAGCATATAGTGTGTGATCACTTTTATGTGTATGCGTGAGCGTGTCTGCCAAACGAGTGGATATGACTCTGTATATAGTCGACAGAATGAGAGAAATTTACGGTCTTCGTAATCTCTGCTCTCATTATATAAATGACTAAATTCGGTTATCGCAAACGTTTTTTAAATTTGCGGTAAATGTAATCTTGTACGCGTTTGATGCAAACGAGAATTCGTTTGCAACAACATGATACACATTTGCGATATATGAATTTATTTGGGAAAACTGTTGTGATTAATAAATGAATACAAATCAATCAAGGTATTGTAGCGCAACCGACCAATAACCGTTTTATTTCTTTGCGTATAATAGCAATACAATGCCCCTCAAATAACAATTTTGAAATCATCGAGTGCAAACTCCCTCTCGCGTGAAATTTGTCGAAGTACTTATTGAAATTAGCAAACCCCTTATTTGGGGTTTGCTACACAGAAATACAAATTCTATGATATTGAACAATGTCGCGCCCGATTTCAATGAATGTTTTGTATGATTTTCAGTCATAGAAATAGTTTATCTGAGATAACAAAACACGATTTGTTGTTTTTCATGCTACAGTTTTTGTTAAATCTTAAAATTAATTCACTAGTTTCAGAAAAAACATTTGTAAATATTACAAATCTTTAATTCTTATTTTCAGTGAATTATATTTGCTAATCTTTGATTCAACAAAAACATTCCCTGGTTTAATTAATTTTATGTATTAATTTACAAATTACAATTAGAAATATTGTTCATAAATTTTGAAAATTCAACAAATAACAAAAATTAAAATTAGTCAAATTAAAGAAATATTTCTGGCTTTTATAAAAAAATTTTCTCAGTATTAAAGTAAAAATTGCTAAAGTTTTCAATTAATTCCTAAATTCTTTAAGTGTTTTGGTGGATACATACAGGTTAATTTAAACTTAATTTGCTTTTGTGGAATATTTTTGAGAAAATACTCGTATTGCCGTTTTTAAGTTGAATTTTATGACCGATTGCGTTAGTTTTCAATTATTGTATGAGAAATTCATACTACAAGCTTACAAGTTCCGGAACATTTCCCTAATTGAAAAATGGTTGGGTTTTGTTGGAATAATAGACAATTCTGGTAAGCACACTCACTGGCATGAGTCCGTGACAAGTTCATCATCAGACGCCTAACTACGGTGCTTTAATTGACTCCATCGGTTGATCATAAATCGTATATATACAAGTTTAATTATGCAATTTACATATGCGAATTAGTATCGATCGAAGATCCATAAGTATCATCAAAAACAAAAGTCTCTCGTAGGATTTGACGCCATAAAGAACTCATCAGAATGTTTTGAAAAATCATATACTTCGACATAAAAGTTCAACAAATATGAGCGGTTAAAAATTCTAAAGTTTGAATTGATTTTACTAATTCATTAACGAAGTTTTTTATTTAAACTAACCGTGAAACATTTAGCAACAATATTTTGTTGTAAAATCAAATAATTTGAATTTGACAATCTAGAAAACAAAGTATTTTGACTTCAAAAATTTTTTCTTCAATTTAAAGAAATGAATATTTGAATTCCAGAAATTTTATTCATACAAGGTGGCGCAAAAGTAATCCTCCTATCAGAAAATGCTATAAATTTTGCGATTGGCCCCTAATGTCAGTTCTGTTTTGAACGCGGAATATTGCTGAAGATTTATTTGACCAATAATTGGTCGGTGACTTTGGCACTACGTGAATTTCGTCGCGGATTTCCTGGCCGTCCAACGCCTACTGGTGAAACACTGCGACGTTTAGCCGCTCGCCTCGAAGAGACTGGCACAACACGAGATGCTGTCAGGCGTGGCAGACCCCGGAGTAGCCGTTCTGCAGAGAATATTGCTGCTGTAGCCGAGGATGTCATGGAAGCGCCGTCGATGTCATGGAAGCGCCGTGAGCGCTACAGAGCAATGATCAACGAGTTCTTTTTGCCGCAACTTGATGAATTGGGATTGGAAAACATGTGGTTCCAACAGGACGGTGCAACGGCACACACTGCACGTGCCACAACCGATATGCTGAAGGATGCATTTCCCGGGCGCTTAATCTCCCGTTTTGGCGATTTTCATTGGCCAGCAAGATCGCCTGATTTGACCGCTCCAGACTTCTTTTTGTGGGGCTGTTTGAAGTCGCGGGTTTATGTCAACAAGCCTCAGACTCTTGCAGCTCTTAAAGACAATATCCGTCAAGAATGTGAGGACGTATCGCCGGAAGTTTTGGCCAAAGTGATGGAAAATGCCATATAAAGGGCTCAAATGACAATCAACTGTGGCGGCGGCCATTTACATGACATCATATTCTCGACTTGATGTAAAAAAAATTAAAAGACCAAATAAAAATAATCCACAAAAAGAATCAAAGTTTTTAATTTTTTTTTAAATTACAGCCAAAAAACATCGGAAGTTTACTTTTGCGCCACCTTGTAGAATTGTAATTATTTCATTTTACCAATTCTGCTCTTTCCGTGTAGTTTAGCTGCTGTTCCGATTTTAAGGCCTCAGAACATGCAATGCAATTGCTCTAACGGCTATATCTCGGAAACCAATTATAATTATAATAAAAAATTCCAATGATTAATTTGTTAATTTATATTTCCTAATTCTGCTTGTTTACACAAAGCATATTTTCGAAGAACTTGCAAATACTTATTTAGCCTCCAGTAAAAACTTGTAAGTTCTCTATCATCGAACTGTCAAACTAGTCTATCTCTTGATCGCTCTTTACTGGATTTTTGATGAAAACAGACAACATCCAGTAACAATTTGTACAAATTGTTACCAATTACACTGTGAGACAAAATTAGATTTTTTTCAAAGTGATGGGGTTCTGTTAACGGATTCCCGTAGAAAGGTCCAAACAAAATATACGTGTATCGGCGTTTTGCAAGATCTGATCAGAATTTTTTTTTTTAGGGCGGGTCAAAGTTTCCGCCCCTCGGAACTTTCCTGCAACATTTCGGCATGCAAAATTGGGCTCCTTACTTCTGAGGTACAAAATATGTTCAGAAGTTTTATAGAAAAGATTCAGATAAACATTTTTGTGGAACAAATTATCCCTCTAACTGTCAAGTATAACCATAATTTGTACTTTTTTTTTTAACTCGCAAAAAACTGCTCGAAAATGACGGGGGCCGTGGTCAAAATGTTCTACAAAAATTATCGCCATAAAATTGCACTATATGTGTTCGAACACTCCAAAACACAAATCTTAGCCCAAGTGCTAGATAAAAGGTGAAATATGACAAAATTCATTATATTATGTGGACTATTTTTAATGGCAACAGCAAAATGACAAAATTCATTATTAACCCTTAGATGGCAGTTAGTCTTTGCTTATTATCTACCACTTGGGCTAAAATTTGTGTTTTGGAGTGTTCGGACACATATAGTGAAAGTTTATGGCGATCGTTTTTGTAGAACATTTTGACCACGCCCCCGTCATTTTCGAGCAGTTTTTTGCGAGTTTTCAAAAAAACGTAAAAATTGTGATTATACGTGACAGTAAGAGGGTTAATTTGTTCCACAAAAATGTTTATCTGAATCTTTTCTATAAAAGTTCTGAACATATTTTGTACCTCAGAAGTAAGGAACACACAATTTAGCATGCCAATATGTTGCAGGAAAGTTCCGAGGGGTAGAAACTTTGACCCGCCCTAAAAAAAAATTCTGATCGGATCTGGCAAAACGCCGATACAGGTATATTTTTTTTTTACACCATTCTACCAGAATCCGTAGACAGAACCCCATCATTTTTTTTGGTGTCGCACAGTGTTATCAGTACGCAGACAGACCTAATGATACTAGATTTGATACAACCGTGCGGAATGTAATAATATGAATAAAGATATATATTGGTGGATTGGATATTGGAGACCAACTTAACATTTGAAGTATGCATTATTTAAAATTATGCATTATTAACTGACAGGAAAAGGGGAATAAATTAATTGATATCCATTATTTACGCAAAAAAACATCATTATTATGCCAAATAGTATTCGATTTCGATCACCTACCGATTGCATCCTTTTGTTTATTTATCGATTCTAATTGAATATATGAATTAAATAAAATAAACGAGAGAAAAAAAATGACCACGAGTATGTCAATATGATGTGCTAAATATTTATGGGGAAGGAGCTTTTTGGCCAGCTACTGTTGGTTGAAGTTATCATACCTGGAATACTCCAAAACATATTTGTGTTTTTGTGAAAATGGCCGTCGGTGGTGCAATGGTTAGTGTGCGCGGCTCTTGTACATGAGCTCCTGGGTTCGAACCCGGCTCTGACCACCTTCAAATTTTCTTTCGGCGGCGGTCACCTCGCATAGTGACGGCGACACTATCGAGTATATAGCCATGAAAAAGCTTCTCAAATTACCGTTCGGAATCGGTGTAAAACTGTAGGTCCCATTCAGTGAGTGAAAACTGGAAAGCGCACAGCTCAGTGATTGTGAGAAGTTCTCCCCAGTCCCTTCATGGGATGTAATGGGAAACCATTTATTTATTTATTTTTTTTTTGTGAAAATGGGTTTTAACAGAGAGTCATGTCAACCATATAATAACAAAAATATAGGGTGATTCTTTAGCTGCATGGGTACTATCGATATCGATAACTTTACGCTGAAAAATTTATATTTAGTTGTTGTTTGGTTGCAAACATAACGTCTTTGTAGCTTGACGCAAATATAGTATACTTGTGTCCAAACACATTGTGTTTGCTATTCAATATAACATGTTTGTTACACAATGACTAATAGGATATGTGTATTTGTGACATTTGCCATATTTGGGCGCTGTGTTTGTTGAAAACTGCTGAAAACAAAAACGTGACCGACAATACAGGAATTGGGGCATTAGATCTTCAATTTACAAAAACAATGCTTGCAAACATGTACATGGTTCATGCAATATGTTGCTAGGGGGGTTATTTTTCAGGGTGTATGGTTTCACAGCTGTCAAACTGTGTTGAGATTTCGGTTCAGTAACGTTCGGCAAGTCATCATGAATCGTTTATCGCTGTAACAATGCTTCCAAATTGTATAAATTTACATTGAAAAATATATATCTGTTCGCGATGTTAATAGAGCACTTCGTCCATTTTACGGTCAACATAATGAGCATAGTGAGAAAGCAATTCACGTAGTTATTGGTAATTTTGTTTTTAGCGAAGTCAGTCCTCAAGCCATTAACGAATCATCATTATATACATTAAAATTTATTGTTTGGTACGGTTTACAGGGTGGTGGCATCTTCGGTGCTTATTTCTTACGCAATGAGCAAGGAGCTGCCGTTGTGGTGAATGGCAAGCGCTATCGAACCCTGCTGACTGAATTTTTGTTTCCAAAAATTAATCAGCTAAACATCAACGATATTTGGTTCCCACAAGACGCCGCAACTGGCCATAGAGCTCGCTTAACAATCGATTTATTGCAAACTCAATTTGGTGACAAGTTTATTTCCGGTAGTGGTCCTGTTCACTGCACCCCACGTTCGTGCAATTTAATGCCTCTGGATTATTTTATATTCGGCTATTTAAAGGCATTGGTTTATGCCCACACGCCAGCAACTCTTGAAGCAGTGGAAACCAATATTCAAGCCACCATTGACGCCATACGGCCAGATTTATTGGGAAAAGTAGTCAAAAATTGGACTGAGCAAATGTACCATGTAACTCGTAGTCGCGGCGGACATATGCCGGAAATCATATTTTAAAAATGTATGTCATGAAATTATGTACCAGATTGTAATAAAAAATTGCATTCTAACAATATTTCTGTCTTATATTATCATTTTAAGTTCTCGTGCAGCTAAAAAACACCCGTTATTTAAACAAATCCATATCCAATCCATATCCGGCAGAATTTTGTTCACATTTTTGGAACAAAGTTCCTTATTGTACGTTGCGGGATGGGGGCTAAATGATAAACAAATTAAACCCTATTGTGTTTCAACCCACTATTATCAACTATATTGTTTACTTTCGCTTTGGCTTGTGTCTAGACTAACTAGATGTCTCACATATGTTGGCAAATTTATTGTTTAATGGGAAAATTTCTAGGTGGAGCCTGTAAACAACATTAAGTATATATTTGTAGTTTTGAACCCAATGAAAAGTCAATTTAGCAAAGCCAACGTGAAAGAAATTTAAAAATGAAAATTTTCTTAAATAATTGTCATTTTTGAAAAAAAATAAATTTTCTCAAAAAAAACCTATTCATATTCTGAAACAAAGTATCTTTTCTTAAACAAATACGTTATCTTAAAGAAGTACGTTTGCTTAAAAAACGGAAATTTTTTTATAAAAATTACCTATTCTTAAAAAAATGATTTTTTACATAAGTACCTTTTCTTAAAAAAAAGTAAAAGTTTTAACAACAAATTGCATTTTCTTAAAAATAAACCGTTTCTTTAAAGAGTATCTCTTTTGTGAAACACAATAACGTTCCTTGAGATAAGTACCTACTCTTAAAAATGTACCTATTCTTGAAAAAGGACCAATTCTAAAAAAAATCTCATTTCATAATTAGTTCCAAAAAATACTTTCTCTTACAAAAATTCCTTTTCATAAAAATAAAATAAAACCTTTTCTTTTCATTTGTTGAGATAAGTAGCCTTTCTGAAAATTAGTACATTTTCTTAAAAAAATAGCCTTTTCCTAAAAAAAGTATTTCTTTGTAAAAAAAATACATACTCTTACGGCCTTTTCTTAGAGAAAGTACTGCTTCTTAAAAATAGTACCTTTTCTTAAAAAAAAACATTAGCTTTTAATAAAAGAAGTACGTCTCTTTAAAAAAGGACCTTTTCGGGAAAACATAATACATATTTTTACAAAAAATGCCTAAAAATATTCTTCATAAAAATATACATACTACAAAAAAAAAAAATTTTTAAGAAAACTTTTTTCTCAAAAAAAAATATCTATTCACATTCTTAAACAAAGTACCTTTTCTTAAAAAATTTCTTATCTTAAAGAAGCACGTTTGCGTAAGAAATGTAAGTTGTCATAAAAAAGTGCATTTTCTTAAACAAGGACATTTTTTAAAATTTTTCTTACAACAAATTGCATTTTGTTAAAAAACTACCTTTTGTTTAAAGAGTACCTTTTTGTGAAACAAAATAACGTTTCTTGAGATAAGAACCTACTCTTAAAAATGTACCTGTTCTTGAAAAAAGACCAATTCTAAAACAAAATCCCATTTCTTAGAAAAAACCTTTTCTTCAAACAAATATCTTCTCTTCAAAAAATACATTTTCTTATAAAAATTCCTTTTCTTAAAAGTACTTTTTCTAAAAAATAAAATAATACCTTTTATTTTCTTGAGATAAGTAGCCATTCTGAAAATAAATAGATTTTGTTAAAACAATAAAATTTTCCTAAAAAGTGTACTACTTTTTTAAAAAATACCTGTTCTTAAAAAAGTACCTTTTCGTAAAAAAGAAAGTCATACCCTAATGACTTTTTCTTACACAAAAAACTTCTGCTTAAAAGTAGTACTTTTTCTTAAAAAAACTTTTCTTCGAACTCACGGGCGATGTGTTAACACCTTCTTGTTACACGGTACCCATTCGATTTTTATGAACACATATGTAAATGTTACATTGGAAAATAAAAAAAGGCTCTTCCCTATTGCACTTTATTTTTCTTAACAATTGTTTTTGTTTTGTCATAAACCGAGCGACGACAGAAAGTATTGAGTAGTATAGAGAACTTATTGCACTCTTTGCACCGCCTTCATGTAGAGAGTCTGAGTAAAAGAGCATAAACGAGTATTTTTCTCTTTATAGATTATTTCAATACAAATGCACTATTTCTAAAATGTTCTTACGTAAGACAATACAAAAAGCATACATGCTTCAAAAGGCATTAATGTTTCACATCCAAATTATGAATGGACCAAGTTATGACAAAAAGAGGGTAATACGTTTTGAATCATTCGCAGTGCTTTTGGGTCACACAATTCGTTCCATGAGTTCTATATATTACTCAATACTCTTTGGCGAGGACGACATGCTTGTTTGTTCGCTACCACTACATCAATATCATCATACTTATTTTTAGGCAGAGACTTGTTGTACAACAACCACGTATGTGATGCTAACGCTGTGTGTCGTTTGCATGTGTTCACTTTGATAGATTGCCTTCCCGTGCCTATAGATGTCAACACATCAAAAAATTACAGCAGACAGTTGTCCGAGGCCTTCGGCCACGGACTATCCCTAAAGACTGTGTCAGAGACACGGCCATTAAGTTTAACGTAGAATACGCCATCCGATAAGACAGAAAACATATATAACAATAAACTCATTTGCTTATATTATTTATCATTTATTGTTATATATGTTTTCTGTCTTATCGGATGGCGTATTCTACGTTAAACTTAATGGCCGTGTCTCTGACACAGCCTGCAGGGACAGTCCTCGGACAACTGTCTGCTGTAATTTTTATATTTACCAACGGCATTTGATTCAAGTCCCTTTAAAAAAAAAAATATTATGTTCAATTTTTTTAAACTTAATTTAATTTATGTATTTTAATTAATATTTTTATTGAAATAAGTTCTGCGAATGTTGAGAGGGCCGCCCTAATATTATAAAAGGTTTACCTTATCGAGTCTTCGCATTAGCATTCGAGCGTTGTGTGAAAGCTTTACGCTTTACAATTCAAAATTAATGTTACAACAGCTTTATTGAAGCTTTCGCAAAAAAGCTTTATTACGTTAGCTTACTGTTTGTTTCACTTTTTACTATATACATGTTGCCAAGCAACATTAGCTTGCTGTTCGTTTCACATTTTACTAGATACATGTTCCTAAGCAATGTTGAGCAACCAAAAACACTCAACCAAACACCACACATATGTTTGAGTGTATGTGTTTAAACAATTTTCATTTGAGAAATTAAAATACTAGAAATATATCAACCAATATGAAATGTATATCAAACGAAAGATAACATCTTCATTTACGTACAAAAAAAATTTTAAAAAAATTCATCTAGCCGTTTCCTCAAATTCAATGAAATAAAGATTACAACAATAAAAACCTGACATGACTCCTCATACCGTAAGGTAAGACGTATTCTGCGTCAAAAATACATTCTATAATAAAAAAAATTCTTAAAAAAAGTTTATCATTTTACAAAAGTATCGTTTCTTAAAGATCCATTTAAATTATGGTATTTGTCAACGGGCACCTTAGTACATACCACCTAACTAGTTCATAATATATAGCGAAAGGAAGTTAGTGCCAACCGGGTGTCCCCTAACACCTCTTGTGATTTGTTGTTATATTTATTTGAAATTCAGTAGTTTAATATGCAGAGTTAATTCTGACCCTGAAGTGCATATGCGGAAGTTGTTTATATATATTTAAAGACATTTGCACATCTACAACATTTTGTATCGTTTGTAATTCATTGGACGTCTACTGTATTTCTGGCATTTTCTTTAATCTCATCACAAACAAGCTAAATAATCTACTAAAAAAGACCTAAAGAAATATGTGAACTATTTCGCTCGAATGTCTTTACCTCATGCTACGGACGTCAATGTTTGTTGTTTTTGTATTTGTTATACTATTAGGATTTTCCATTTCACGTTACTTTGTCATCTGCCTCGCTCTAGCCATCATTTATTTAGTAAATCTCAAAAATCGAAGTTCATGAATGTTTACAGTTTACTTTTTGGGCATGTATGTATGTACCTTTGGATATGGTATATACGAGTGTACATACATACACATCTGAAGCAACATATCAGGTACTGAGTAAAGAATTTAGTGCACAGGAAGAAAATCCTATTTTATTAACTCATCATAAAATAAAATAACTAGAACATAGAGCAACAACAGTCACACACACACACACATATATTTGTAGGTATGTTTGAAGGAAACACTGAAGCCATAATAAAATTTTATTTTCATTCGTATTAGAGAAATAGACCGCTATTTACCTAATGTTCCTTATCGTACTGATACGTAGCAAACCAAAAATAAATGGAACTGAGTTTATTTTTATTTCCACTATTAGCCTGTGTAGTGGAGAAAATATCTAAATGACGTCGTTAGGATTTTTTGTTGCTCGGTAATTTATGATGTGTTTGTTGTTGGTGGTGTACTTGAAATTTCATGAGGGTGTCGCCGTCCTTGGACTCACACATTAATTTCCTTGTAACATTTCAAAGTGAAAATAAATGCCTTTGAAGTGAATAGGCTTTGACGGAATTATACTAATGAAATCGAGTAGGCAGCCGTTTTTAGCAACAAGGATTATACAGTCCACCAACAATTTGCGCATCAACATTTTGTGCTTTGAATTGGGATTTATAAACGCCTACAAATAATTGGCTAATCACCCATGTGGTGTCTCCTAGATTTGGGTAACAGCGAAAATTGTTTACAAAATTAATTTTCTTGAAATTGTTTTCACACAAACTTTTTTGAAACTTTTTCACATAAAAATCTCCTCGTGAAAGTAAATGTAATTAAATATTTTCAATCGAAAAAAATAATAATAATTAAAATTTAACGCTAGGTAATGAAAATGTTGTACGACATATGTACGTATATTTATTAGTGTAATAGAAGCAATAAGTTTCACAAATTTTCGCGCTAATACACACTTAAAAACTGGTTCAAAATTACCCAGTGACGGAATTTTCGAGGCCTTCCACGAATAAGGCATGCGGAATCCTTGTATGGTAATGCCTACTTTTATAAAGCGTGCGAAATGCATGATTTTATAAGGCTTCCACAGGCCTTTTAAAAGAGTGCCAGAAGACGCTGTTGTTCATGAAAACTTGTCGTTCCACATGTTCGCAATTCGTTGTTGCAAAATCATAACATCCGCTAGACCAGTAGATAAAGCTTCCGACTGTAAGGTCTAAGGTCGTGTGTTCGATTCCTGTGGATTCCTTGATTAAAGTATAAATCTGAAATATGAAACTATTTTCCACATATACCGGGTTTTTCAATATGGACTTGACAACTTGTTTTTTATGGCCCTTTCTCCCAGGAAACTAAATTGAGAAAAAAAACTAACGCAAAAGAATAAATGGGCTGGTCTTACAGGCATTTAAATTTATCTATAACAGATATCGGGGTTTTCAATAAGGGCGCTACAAAAGTCTTTTTAAATAAAACAAAACCGGTTTTAGATACCAATGAAATTCTTTATTCCTCTGAAAGTACGTTCGATGACATTATGTATGGAACTCGATTTCTTTTGCATGGCCACCACGGGCACGCTTGCAGAACTCCAGACGCTGAACCCAATTTTCGACGGTTTTCAAGCTTAAATCGGCCGATACTGCTGCAATTTCACGTTCGATATTCGTACGAAGTTCATCAATCGTCGCTGGCTTGTTGGCATAGACCATAGACTTGACGTAGCCCTACAGGAAATAATCTAACGGCGTCAAATCACACGACCGAGGCGGCCAATCGACTGGGCCATATCGTGAGATAATACGTTCACCAAACTTGGTTTCCAATAAATTGATTGTGGCATTCGCTGTGTGGCTTGTGGCGCCGCTCTGTTGGAACCACATGTCCTCCAAGTCCATATTATCCAATTGGGGCCAAAAATATTCGGTTATCATTGAACGGTAGCGATTCGCATTCACAGTAATGTGCCGGCCCTGATCATCAGGGAAGAAGTACGGCCCAATGACGCCGCCGGCCCATAAACCGCACCAAACCGTTATTTTTTCGGGATGCAATGAGGACTCATGGATTACGTGTGGATTGCTGTCTGACCAATAACGCTTATTGACGAAGCCCTTCAGCCAGAAATGAGCCTCATCGCTGAAGACCAGCCATGGGGCTCTTAAATTTGAGGCCACTGACTCCAAATTTCGGTAGTAAATTTTAATAATTTCGACTCGTTGTTGGCTTGTATATCTTTCCATGATGAAATTGCAAACCTTACTGAAGAGAAATGTCAAAAGAGCGGGAAAAAATATCGCGTCGTTTGCTGTCCCTATCGATTTACTTTTGTAGCGTCTCTGTTGAAAAACCCTTTATGTCTCAGGACGTTTGGAAAAAAGAAAATATATTTATAATAATATAAGAAAATATTGTAAAACGATTCCATGGACAATAAATAATTTAAATTGCTATAAAAAAAGATATTTCCAAAACTTTATAATCGACTTGAAATACAATCAAAACATTTAAGAATAGAACCACACTTTGTTCATATGGCCACCGCGGGCACGTCGGCAATGGTCGATTCGTTGGACCGAATTTGCGCTGACTCGGTCACACATTTCGGCCGTAACGGCCGATATTTCGCGTTCAATGCTGGCTCTGAGTTCTTCCAACGTCGTCGGCTTGTTGGCATAGACCAATGATTTGACGTAGCCCCAAAGAAAACAGTCTAGAGGCGTTAAATCGCACGAACTATGCAGCCAATTGACTGGTTCATTTCTTGAGATAACGCGCTCACCAAACTTACTCCCCAATAGATCGATTGAAACGTGTGCTCTCTGGCATCTGGCACCATCCATGTTTTCAAATTCATGCCAAAAATAATCGGTAATGCTGGCGCGAGAGCGATCGCCATTCACAGTAACGCGACGATCGTTATTGTCGACGAAAAAATATGGCCCAATGACGCCGCCGGCATGCACATCGCACCAAAGAGTTATTTTTTGTGGATCAATTGGTGGTTCATGAAGCACTTGTGGATTTTTGCCAAACCAATAACGCATAGTTTGCTTATTGACGAACCCATTGAGCCAAAAATGAGCTTCGTCAACTGAAGATGATTTTGCGATGAAATTCATCATCTTGGCGTATCTTGCCCAGAGCCCAATCGGAGAACGTACGTCGCGTCAAATGGTCCATCGGCTTCAATTCTTGAGTCAGCTAGATCTTTTATGGGTGTAAACAAAGATCTTTACGCAAAATTCGCCATAAAGTGGTTATGGCGATGCCCAGTTCTTGAGAACGCCGCGGAATCGACTGACTTGGATCGTTTGGTACGGACGCCTGAACGGCAGCGATATTTTCGTCACTTCGACGAATCCGTTGTCTCACTGGCACGGCAGCATCACACAATGAATATGTAGGCTCAAATTCTTGCACTAAACTTGTTATTGCTTGTCTACTACGTCGATAATAACGGCCGTAAACTGGAGTTAACGCTCTTAAAGTTCGCTCACCGACTCCGAATTTCGGTAGTACATTTTATAATTTGCATACATTGTTCGTTCGTGTACTTTACCATGATGAAAATATTGAGTTTACTGAAAAAAAGGAAAGGAACAATTAAATGATCAGTGAAATAGTACGTTCACATATTAAATTCAAAGTTGTCAAGTACCTATTGGAAAACCCTATATTTTTTTGTTTTTACTTAAACTACTCTTTTTGCAGGCCTGCATAAGGCCTTCTAGAAGAGAGGGATGAAAGGCCTTGCCTCCCAATCTCACGCAATGTTAAAAAGAAAGGGGGTAAGGCCTGCCGTATTCTACAGAATGCCTTGTGGGTCATGATTTCAGGCCTTCCAGCTCCTGATTTCCGCCACTGGGTATTGAATGAAATGTAAACAGATTATGCGAAACTTAATTAAATAATACATAAAATAAGTGACGCCAAATATATTTCCCCATACAGTCCGCGCCACCGGAATTCAAACATTTTGACATAAATAACTGCGAAGTGTAGCCACAACAACGGGTAGAGGGGGCTTTGTCTTCATTTTTATTCTGAAAGCAGTCATTTCAAAGAATAAAAAAATAAATAAATAACTGGTTTCCCATTACATCCCAAGCTTCTCACAATCACTGAGCTGTGCGCTTTCCAGTTTTCATTCACTGATTGGGACCTACAGTTTTACACCGATTCCGAACGGTAGTTTGAGAAGCTTTTCCATGGCTAAATACTCGATAGTGTCGCCGTCACTACGCGAGGTGACTGCCGACGAAAGAAATTTTTTTGAAGGTGACCAGAGCAGGGGTCGAACCCAGGATCTCATGTACAAGAGGAGCGCACAGAAACTATTGCACCATCGCCGGCCAAAGAATAGAGCAGTAAAAAGGAATTGCCTTAAGGATGCGGCGCCTTCTTTGGTTTTGCTTCAGTGAAAATGCTGCATAAAAACCCGTTGAAGAGCAAACACGACAGATTATTGAGTTAGTTTTCTTACCCTTGTCGGAAAAGCAAGAAACTTGAGTTTTTACTCCTAAATTGTCTTATTTAAATGATAATGGACTTTGATAAAATTCTTAACACGGTAGAGAATTTAAGATTCTAGTGGTACATAATGCAAAGCTTACATCCGGTCAAATTGCTGAAAAGGTTGAACGAGGCCACAGTGTAGTAGCCAAATTTTTAAGAGATAAGGAGATTTATGGAATCAATTTGAAGGAATGTTCCCATGCTGCAACATTATCTGTAGATCGTAGGACCATTCTTAGAGCAACCTCCAAGTCCGCTGATTCTGTAGCAATAATTAAGGCTAAAACCGCGGTGGTTGCTATTCTGTCTACTGTGAAGCGAGTTATTAAATGACCCGAGTACTTTAAAAGAAAAAAGTTGCAGAAAAGCCTCCACTAAATCCCGATCGGAAAGATAAACGATTAAACCTTGCTTAGCAACACACAGCTTGGAACAAGGAGTGTCACTCAGTCATATTCTGGGATGAGCAGAAATTTAATCTTGATCGACCAGATAGATCTAACCAATATTTTCATGATCTTTGAAAGGAATAACTATTTACATTTGCTCTGTCGGCATAGCTGCGAAGGGGAAGTTAGGATGTGGTGAGAGGTTTCCTACTAAGGCCAAGTCGATTTACAGTTTTTAACGAAACAGTTACACAGTGCAACACGAAAAAATATAACCATATACGGACACCACTACGTGATAAAAGACCAAAAAAAAAGACCCATGTCTCTCAGTTTTGCCCAAATTCATGCACTTTTTTGGTCACAATCCTGACCTGAGCAGGTGAAAAAGGTAAAAAAAAAATATCGAATTTTTTTAAGTTTTTTTTGCGATTTTGACCTTCAAGACAAAGTTGTTATGATTTTATATGTTCGTTATGACAAGAGCTACAACTTTCCCTCAGAAAGTAAATCAAAATTCCGAACGGTTTGCAAGATATGAGCCTGACAAAATGACAACATTTTTCCAAAAATGACACCGAGGTTCCAAATTTTTGGGGGCCCATAAAAAAAATGCCTGACTTTCCGCAAAACTGGCAGACATGGGTATTTTTTTGTGTCTTTTATCACGTAGTGGTATCCGTATTTATATTTCCGGACTTACAAAATTTCCGTGACAAATTACACACAATGTTATTTGTAATTGCTGTAAAGAGGTATCCCAAAAGCCTTTTCCGGATTTTTCCAACATCTTTGGACCACTACAATGTGCGTTCCAACAGGAAAATGCTCCCATTCACAATGCAATGATTATAAATTCATGGATAAAAGAACAAAACGATTATGTCTTAAATGGCTACCGTAATCGCCAGACCTTAACATAATCGAGAACGTTTCGGGGTGGCTTGTTAGAAAAGTGTACGAGTCTGGTCGAAAATTTGACGAGAAAGCCACTTTAATTTTTGGCGACAAAAGAAACTTGGGATGAGATTAATTTAGAATATCTCCTGTCACTGTACAAATCCACGCCTAAACGCATTTATGAGGTCATTTTAAACAAACGCGGAAGGTAATACACGTTATTAATTTCTCAAAAGAATTCAATGCTGTCATCATGTATCCCACTTCAGTTCTTCTGATAATAACAAATAAATCTTACACATATTTCGTCAAGATTTTCGGCTTCTCACCCCTTCCTTTCTCCCTATACGGAATTGACTGAAGCATTGTCATGCGTGCAGAGTTCTTTTCATCATTTGCAATGCAACCAGCGTTATTATATTAACAGATTTATCTGCTTTTCACAGATTTTTTAGGTGTTAAACAGATTTCCAGTTTTTTTCTAGTAAAAACAGATTTTGTAAAATGCTATCGTAATGCGGTATTTGATAATTTGTATATAACATTAAAATTCCCTTTATTCAAATGCATCGCCGAAGGCGACGAGTGCATACAGACAATTTGTAACAAAGTAGAGCAGGAGAAGAGCGAAGTTCGTTGGTTTCATCGATGACCACCTCTACAAACCAAAATTGGACATGAGGGATAAGATTACTTTAGGAACAGTGGGTCGCATGCGACAAGTTTTGGGGGAAAATAATGGCATTCTCATCATGAGCGCTGATAAAGGCGGAAAGGCAGTTGCGATATCAAAGGACGAATATAAGATGAAGATGGGAAATATTCTGGGCGGTATATGCTCGTATAGACGACTCAGGAGAGATCTGACGTTAAGTCTACAGTAGAAAATTTACAAAATATTCAGCCAAAAGTTAATTGACGCGCCCACGAGGAAGAAACTAAGCGTGAGAGCATCTACAGCCCCCAGAATCTATGGTTTGCCGAAGATTCAGAAAGAGTGGAATCCATTAAGACTTATTTGCTCATCCATAAATGTTCTTGGTTATGCACCTTGCAAACATTTGGTTTGGTCGTCAAAAATGTGACGAGAACCTCTGAATATAATGTTAAGGACGCAATTGATTTCAAATCCCGGATAAAAAAAACTTGAAAATAGACCAAGACGAAATATTAGTACCGTTTGATGTGGGCAATCTTTTTCCAAGTATACCCATAATTTTGGCATTAAGGACCATAGAGGTAAAATAGAGTAAATTTGGGGATTACACGTCTATAGCATTGGGTATTTTGTGGAATTACTGTCGTTTTGTATCAAGGATACACGTTATTTTAAATATGAGTAAACATTTTATGAATAGAGAAAGGGCATTCCTATGGGTTCTCCAGCGTCACCGATAATGCCGGACATTATAATGGAAGGATTACTTCACACGACGCACAATACACTAACGAGGAGCCCGAAAATTAAAACTACATATGTGGAAGATATATTTGTAACCATTTGGAAATTTGAGGTGGAGGATACGATGAAGGCGCTCAATTCTTTCAATCGACAATTTCAATTTACAGTTGCAGAGGAAAGGGGCCAACAATTACCATACATTGATTGCAGAGTTATATGACAAGATGGACATTTAAAAGTTGACTGGTATCAAAAGCCTACAAGACTCTCGGAAAATACCAGTTAGCTCCAAAGTCTAAATACCATTTAGCTCCAAAGTCTAAATCCCCTTTTTAGTAGGACTAAATCGAGAATCGATACAGATGACAAGCCAAATGTGGTGTACGAACACAAGTGCTACGGAGACAAAGCCAACATATGCCAGAAGGTATATGTTGGTACTATGATGAATAAACTGAAGACGAGAATTTCATCACATAAATCGGACCAAATCGCACATTATAAGACTTTGAAACAAAAAACAGCACTCGCAGCCCACTGTACGTTAATTGGACACAGGCCAAACTTTGACGAAGTGAAAATTCTAACGAAGTGAAAATTCTAACAGAACTGTCTGCTGTAATTTTTATATTTGCCAACGGCATTTGATTCAAGTCCGTTTAAAAAAAAAATATTATGTTAAATTTTTTTAAACTTAATTTAATTTATGTATTTTAATTAATATTTTTATTGAAATAAGTTCTGCGAATGTTGAGAGGGCCGCCCTAATATTAAAAAAGGTTTACCCTATCGAGTCTTCGCATTAGCTGCGTATTATTGACGTTCCATCTGAGAAAAGACTCAACTACAAGCACGATACAGACCAATGTGCACTAGTTTACACACATCCAATTGACACATTTAGGCGGATAAATCACATTAGTTGACAAAAGCTTTCAGCAAGGCCTAGTCGTATACTTTTTGTTACCTCACAATGTAATTGTATGCATAAATATTATTGTGATTTCCTACACAATAATCTCTAACAGACAATATTATACTTGAAAGAAAAATTTTGTGTTTACTGTTTTCACTGTTTTATAAAATCTTTGTTTTTCTTATATTAGATCCTTGAAAATGATCAACGAAGTTGGTCGAAATATTGGAAACTAAATATATTGTGATAAAAGGAAATTTATACAACTTGGTTTTTTCCATACCTATGACGTCAAGCCGATACTAACATTTAAAAAAGGTCAACTATAAATACAACTTATTTTAATATTGCGTAAAAACAGATTTCTTTTCAGAAAAAAAAGATTTTTTGCAAAAATTTACAAATTTTTTTGAAAAAAATATAATAACACTGAATGCCACACTCGTCATCGTACCATGGTTTGTTGCATAGGGGTTTTTCAAAAGCAAGTACGGTTATCGCTGCAGTTTTTATGGAATCGGAAGGTATCGTTTCTGGCCACTCCAAAGTGAATGACTATCATTTCTAGCCGCTGTTAAAATCAGCTGAATATGTTCATTATTCAGGGTATTTGTATGTTTCTTATTTATTTTTGTCTCTATTTGTGAATTGTGAGTAATAATTCTTTTGTAGTTATTGTTCATTTTACTTGTTGAAGTATCAGTTTTTGCACACTAACCGATCACCAAAACTACATAAACTTTGCAATTTGAATATTCATTTTTCAATTAACTCGAGTACAATTTATCCCAAAATACTCTATAAATTGTAACTTCAAACGCAAGAATGGTGCCGAAAGTATCGAAGTCTAGCATTCCTGTTATCAACTCTACCATATACAACGATTGATATCTCGTCCTCCAAAAAAAATTTCAGCAGACAGTTGTCCGAGGCCTTCGGCCACGGACTGTCCCTGCAGGCTGTGTCAGAGACACGGCCATTAAGTTTAACGTAGAATACGCCATCCGATAAGACAGAAAATATATATAACAATAAATTCATTTGCTTATATTATTTATCATTTATTTTTATATATGTTTTCTGTCTTATCGGATGGCGTATTCTACGTTAAACTTAATGGCCGTGTCTCTGACACAGCCTGCAGGGACAGTCCGTGGCCGAAGGCCTCGGACAACTGTCTGCTGTAATTTTTATATTTACCAACGGCATTTGATTCAAGTCCGTTTAAAAAAAAAATATTATGTTAAATTTTTTTAAACTTAATTTAATTTATGTATTTTAATTAATATTTTTATTGAAATAAGTTCTGCGAATGTTGAGAGGGCCGCCCTAATATTAAAAAAGGTTTACCCTATCGAGTCTTCGCATTAGCATTCGAGCGTTGTGTGAAAGCTTTACGCTTTACAATTCAAAATTAATGTTACAACAGCTTTATTGAAGCTTTCGCAAAAAAGCTTTATTACGTTAGCTTACTGTTTGTTTCACTTTTTACTAGATACATGTTGCCAAGCAACATTAGCTTGCTGTTCGTTTCACTTTTTACTAGATACATGTTCCTAAGCAATGTTGAGCAACCAAAAACACTCAACCAAACACCACACATATGTTTGAGTGTATGTGTTTAAACAATTTTCATTTGAGAAATTAAAATACTAGAAATATATCAACCAATATGAAATGTATATCAAACGAAAGATAACATCTTCATTTACCTACAAAAAAATTTTAAAAAAATTCATCTAGCCGTTTCCTCAAATTCAATGAAATAAAGATTACAACAATAAAAACCTGACATGACTCCTCATACCGTAAGGTAAGACCCTTTGACCCTGTCCTTCCCTGTCCTTTGACCAAGTCATCTTATGTACGTTAATATTTTAACACCGCTGTGTGTGACTCAGGTGTGTAATTTGGGGCGTTTCGTTCCACTCGTAGGAGGTACGAATGGAATTTTGATATACCTAAAGACGTATCAGATTGCATTTAATACTGTTACACTCATACTAGTTGGTCGTTGGTTAAGGTGTTGTTGTTGATATTGGCCCAAACAATCGCAGGAAGAATGTTGGTTTTTATTTATTTAAATGTAATACGATATGATAACATTATTAGGCGTTTTTTTTTGTTGTTTTTTTTATGCGATTAAGGTCATTTTGATAAAGAACTGGAATTAACTTTTTTCATGACTTTCACTGACTTTGAGCTCTTTGAGTATATTGACATACTTCTTATAACTAGTAAAGAACTGTTTTTTGTTTTGTTAGAAACTACGATTATATCTTAATGTTTGCATTTGATTGATGGATTGATGATACGATATGATAAGACTTTATATAAATCAATGTTATTTAATGGCTATGATAGATGATAGAACCATCGGACGGGCAGGTATACATTAGGCTTCAGGGTCAAGTCAATTAAATAATAAAATATCGTGCTATGGTATATGAAAAAACATAATTGGTGTTCCTTGCATACATTGAATAGCTTAGATTTAATTGATACAATAATATTGATGGAAAAATAGGCACAATTCCATGTAATATTCTTGTCATTCAAAGTTGCCGGGTCGCCGTATTAACACGGCTTATAGGGTAAAGTATTTTTGTGATTTTTCCCAGATTTTTCATAAGAGGCTTAGAGGTCGCTAAAGTCGAATTTTACCCAAAAATCGGGATTCCCGGACATTTGTTGAGTTTTACTTTTTACTTGGCCCTTAACCACGAATTTCTTTGTTACAAAGTCAATAGTTTAAAAGAAGAATGTTCAAGCTTTACTTTTCTGTGTAGAGATCGTAAGTGTCGGTAATTTTTTTGCTCATTTGGGTCCCCTTTGCTTTGTAACTTTTGAAATTTATAACAAAGTTAAAAAAACTAGTAACGCAATTTAAAATGTGGATAAAGGCTGAGTCATTTTAATGTCGATACGTTCATCAAAAAATGCTAAGGCAGCCAAATTCGGGGATAGGTACCATTGCCGCCCCAGAAAAGTTTGCGATTGATTCGCTTGGGGGGAGTTGCAAAAAATTTAAAAATCAACCATATTGATTCTCATTGCAACAGAACCTACCATATTTAATATTTGAAAAGAAAAAATAAAAACTACATTAAAACAAATCCGATGCATAACTGGCAAAAACACCTTACAATATTTTTAATTTCACAAAATGGGTACAAAGCGTAAAAATTGTATAACTTTGGAATGGTAAAAGAAAATTCAAAAAATGACTCAGCCTTTATCCACATTTTAAAGTGCGTCATTAGTTTTTTTTAACTTTGATATAAATTTTAAAAGTTACAAAGCATTACTTTCAAAATGTATGCAAAATTTACGAAAAAATTTCATTTAGGGGACCCAAATGGGCAACATATTACCGAATCTTACGATTTCTACACAGAAAAGTAAAGCTTGTACATTCTTCTTTTAAAATATTGACTTTGTAACAGAGAAAATCGTGGTTATGGGCTAAGTAATAAGTAAAACTAAAAAATTTCCGGGAATCCCGATTTTTGGGTAAAATTCGACTTTAGCGCTTCTAAACCGCTTCCGAAAAATCTGGAAAAAATTACAAAAATACTTTTTTCACTCTCACAAAATGCTGGGGCACAAATTTTTTATTTTTTTGGGACACCCTAATGTACATGTTTGGAACTTACTCTAAATATTCGTATACATACACAGCTTAAACTCACTTATAGTTGAATTGAAACATTAGCATGGTTCTAAAATAAGGAGACAAAACACAATGTAGTTGGACACAATTATACTATATTTGCGACAAGCTCCAACCGCTCGTTATATTTGCACCCAAACAAGACAAAAATATAGATTTTTCAGTGTGTACTTTTGCCCACTTATAATGGCACCACACGGTAGAAAATCTATTTATTTTTATTATTTGGCTGCAAATATAACTTATTTGTAGCTTGCCGCAAATATAGTATACTTGTGTCCAAACACATTGTGTTTGCTATTCAATATAATATGTATGGGACAGAATGAGTGATAGGGTTTAAGATATGTATTTCTGTCCCAAATGTGGATTTGTTTGTCGAAAACTGTTGAAAACACTGGCGCCTGTCACAATATAGCAACAAAAAGCAGCAGATTTTCAATTCATGAAAACAATGATTGCAAACGTGCACATGGTTCCTCTAATATGTTGCTGGCGCCATTATTTGTCAACGTGTAGGTACTAATCGGAGTTGATACTATCACTTCTAATTGCACGATAATAACTTTGGTGCCTTATTTTTGATACGAAAAGTAACCTTGTTGATGTTTCTATGTTGGAATCTTGTGCTATTAACAACCATTATTATTTGCCGTTGGGAAGTCTATCATTTGCATTCCGTCCACAAGGCAGACTTTATAGAGTATGTCCTTCATTTATGAAACAGAATATAATAAAATAAAACAATAATACAATACAAAATTTAAATATAAGGTTCACGAAGTTTTTTTTTACCAACATCGAATTGATCTCCGTCAATATTTGTATGAAAACCATCTAGAGCAATCTTAAGGTCTAGCGTGTTTTTCGCATCTTCAACTTTATCTTAGGTCGGGGCTGGTACATAAACTAAAGAAATGTTGAAGTACTATGCTCATTAGGGTGTCCCAAACAATTGCAAATTTTTTTTGCTCAAGCTTTATTTGAAAGCATATAGGGTAAAGTATTTTTGAGAAATTTTTCAGATTTTTCGGAAGTGGTCTAGAGGTCGCGCAAGTCGAATTTCCTCCACAAATCGGGTATTCCGGTCGTTGTTTGAATTTTACTTAAAACTCGGTCAATAACCACGATTTTCTTAGATTCTAAGTTAACATTTTTGAAGCTAAACGTCCAAACTTGTATTGTATATGCGCAAAGCACCAGTTTTAGCAATGGGTTTGTTCAATAAGGTACCACGTATTAAACTTTTTCGTAAATTTAGGGTAAATTTTGTAAGTAACGCTTTATATCTTTTAAAATTCCTATGAAAATTTAGAAAAACTAGTGAAGCACTTTAAAAGACGTATAACGTCCAAGCAATATTGTAAATTGTAAAAAATTTGAATTTGCGGTTACTGTTCCAGAGTTATAGAATTTTCAAGCTCATTGTATGAAACTAATAACAATATAATCTGTTAGCTTTTTTTGCATCCGATGTGCTTTAAATTTCTATGCAAATTTAAAATACTAATGATGCACTTTAAAAGATGGTGTATATTCCAATCAATTTTCAAAAACAATTTTTGAATTTGCTGTTACTGTTCCAAAATTATGCCATTTCAAAACTCATTACCCATTGTATGAGCCTAATAATTTTATAAACTGTTTGTCTTTTTTCGTCGGATTTGCTTTGAACATTGTAGTATTGAAAAATCTACATGCGCTAAGTAGCGACAAAGAATTATACGTAGCAAAACATGGTCCCGGCAACATATTTCAGGAACCATATATATGATTGTTGGCAAACATATATATGTTTCCTGCAATATGATGCCGTTTTTTTCTGCGTGTAACTCTTTATCGTTACTTAGCGCATGTAGATTTTTTCATGAATATAGTGTTTAGAGCAAATCCGATGAAAAATTGGCAAAGAGTTTATAGTATTATTAGTTTCATACAATGGGTAAAGAGTTTCAAGTGGCATAACTCTGGAACAGTAACAGCAAATTGAATTTTTTTTTTACAAATTTGTTTGAAATTTATCCGTCTTCTAAAGTGCATCATTAGTACTTTAAATTTTCATCGAAATTTAAAGCAAATGTAAAAATAGCAAACAGTTCGTAATATTTTTAGGTTCATACAATGGGTAAAAGGCTTTAAAATGGTATAACTCTGGAACAGTAACAGCTAATTATAAATTGTTTTCTACAAAATTGCTTGGAATTTATACGTCTTTTAAAGAGCACCATTAGTTTTTTAAATTTGAATTTTTAACAAAACAAAATTAATCCAAAATTTACGAAAAAATGTAATTCGTAAAAATTCATTGCCAAAACTGGTGGTTTATGCATTAACAATAAAAGCTTGAACGTTTTGCTTTAAAAATGTTGACTTACAAACTAAGAAAATCGTGGTTATTGACCGAATTCTAAATAAAATTCAAAAATCGTCCGGAATACCCAATTTTTGGGGGAAATTCGACTTGTGCGACCTCTAAGCCTCTTCCGAAAAATCTGAATAAAATACTTTACCCTATAAGCTTTTCAATCAAGCTTGAGCAACTATGAAAATCGAAAAATAAAAATTTTTTGGGACACCCTAATGCTCATTAGGGGTCCGTGGTTTTAAGTTTTCTGGTGGAATATAGAAACTAGATGTCGTAACCATCTGCCAGCTAAAAATCTTTCACTCTAGGTGCATATCAGAAAATCGTAGTTCTTAAAACGTTCGCCGGGAACGTCAAAAAATTACGGTGTCAATTGCCTTGTTTGTATTTCCCCTGGCATTATAAACGCCGACGTTGTCGGGCTTTGTATTTTAACTACAGTCAGTATTTTTATTGCAGCCGGTGCAACCTCGTGTTTTCCCTTTGGATTATATCTGCCCTTGAGTAGTACCTTATAAGAACCATACTAATGCCGTTCTAGTTAGTTGAGCTTCAGTTACACTTGACACCTGATAACCTGAGATACGCTGGTGTTACCATGCCATTCATTTTGCTCATCCTATCGCCTTCCTATTTCACCTACCATCAGGTGGTAGTCTAAAATTCCACTATCAGGAACACATAATGTCAGAAGTAGTGAGGTGCTTGGATAATTCTACAAAGGAATTACCCCTGGTTATGCCCACAATAAATAACAATATATGAACTTTGATAAAACCCCCCTCTCCAAACGTATTGTATTACAATCTTAAATTCGGCAACCTGTACAAAGAGTTGAAGATATTGTGTGTTATGTATAAAGACATTTTCTACCTTTCGCCATAATCATAAAGTATTCTTTTGACAAATTCTTGTGATAACTCACATTTCATGCAAACACACACACACACATAAACAAGTACACTAACACCACTCACGCACACTCTGGCTTCAATCCTACAAAAGTAAATGATTGAATTGCGGACGAGCCTTTACGCTTTATTTATATAGATCAAGGAGATAACTGAAAATTACTTCTGTCTTTAGCAGAATATTTTAAGGTTAACAGCACAAACGCACGCAATCTCTAAGATATAACCAAACTGAAATGAATATTCATTCTTCAATCACTCTTTGATGGCCGCATATCCAGCTTTGTGGTTCATACCCCCTCTGCGAAGAATGTCCTAGTTTACTCGCACACAAACGTAAACAAATTCACGCCATAGCAATATAATGTGTTCGTGCGTGTGCCTGTGTGTACGTGCATTTTGTCGAAAGCAGTCATCATTAATTCACTATTCAATTGCGCTTATTACTGTTTGCGATTATTCAAATGTAAATAGCCATTTTGATTAAATTGTCATGTCCGCTTGACGACAACGCACGTGTCCTTGTTTTTGCTCGTGTGCTGCCGGGCGGAGAGGTTCACGTCACTTTTCGTGCGGTTGAAAATTTTGAGAATAGTTGATGTGTTTGGATTGCTGCGACAAAGATTAATTATTATAATCATCTGGTCATCTTGGACCATTAACAATGCGGACACGCAGACACATGTAGGTGCTATCATTGCATTACTCAGTAGTGCGGAAAGTAATTGTGGTTGAGATGTTAAATTGAAATGATGTATTATGGTAAAAGCACAAATTTCTCACTCAAGCCTTGTATCGTGAAGCATTAATCATAAATTATGACTCATCTTCGTATATATTCGTTAATGGTTCAGATGTTTAATTCATTATTTAATAATAGGAGTTATGATTACTCATTCGGCTGGGGATCATAAAAGAAATATACATATGTACGTTATGTTATCATAGAGCAATGACATATAGAGTCTCTCTCAGCCAACTCTATCAGTAAATTGATGACATTTGGTGTGTTGCAGATGGGCGGTTGGATGTTGGAAATTATTGTTTTAATACTACCGGATAGAGGCAATGGCTCAAACTATCCAACAATAATTCAGCAACGGCATTTCGTTTTGTGCGTTAAAATTATTGTGTAAATACATCACACATATAGACTAACAATAAAATATAACAAAAAATTCCAAAATACGTTTAAATTTCATAGGGTTTTCATCAAAACTATATGCAAATTTTAAGTCAACTATTTTGTAATTCCACCTGGTGTAAGACAATTTATGTCAAATAACTCTCTACCGCACCGATCGTACCACGAATAGTGTGCAAGGAAATGTCAGATGAGAAGTATAGCCGCTCTATATGTCATTACTCACTGATTGTTATCAATACAAGATTTTACTCGATTCCAATATTTCTAGCACTTCGTTGTACAACTTTGGAGAACATTATTACATTCGCGTTTTAATAGTATAGAAATTATAGGCGACAATTTTAAACAATTTAAAATTTCTGAATTGTTACAATAATTTTGGAACCCAAAATGCCATTTTTGTTCATTAGTGTATTTCACAATATTGTTGAGTATATTACGCACTACAACTTTGTAGAAGATATCAATTTGTTATTTGTTTAATATTGAATACATATAGGTGAATATTTAAAGAATATGGTTAAACACAGCATTTCTACACCAATTATGGACCTCTAAATGTAATTTGTGTTGATTAGTGTATTTAGAAAAGTTATTAAGAAATTCAATTCGACAATTCTTTTGAAGACAGTTACCGCAATTTATTTAGCATTAGGCAAGAAATGTCAAAGCATATAAATATGTGCACATTTTTATGACGTTTCGTGAAATAATTGATTAACAGTGTACTTTTCCTCAGAAATATATTAGAGGGTATTGTGAAATGGGAAAATAGCTACAATATTCTCACAGGCTGTAATCCAATATTTCAAGCTGTTTAGGATTTATTGAAGTAAAATCTGAAATAGGACCCTGACCCGCCACCAAAATGTTATTCGGCCTGTAAAAAAAAAATTGTAGGGGCTACCGAGCGGTGTTTTGTGATACCACGTCCATGTACTTTCACAAGTTTTGGGTTGGTTGAGGCCCGAGACCCACTGTTGCACAGTGTTATCTCTTTGGGATCAGGGCTTGAAAAACTAAAAATGAATTTCGTCCGCCCATCGTTTATTTTTTCGAATTTATATTTTATGACTCGCGTTCTCAATAAAATTATTGTGTGATTTTGCACCGATGAAGAAGTTGATGGTATCAATTAAATAAATTGTATAATATGTGCTGCGTAAAATTCATGAATCAAAATACTATATTAACTAAACAAGTAACTGATGCATAGCGGATAATTGAAGTAAATATATTTGTTGATCCAATTAAACATTTAATTAATTTAGTTTGCTTTTAATAATTTATATAAGTCAACTAAAAAGTTAATTTAAGAAAGCAATTAATTTTGACAAATGATTTAATTGAAACATTTTAAAAATTGCGTTAATTTTAGAAAATTTAAACACAAATTATTTTTAAATTAAATTTATTAAATTTAAGAATGGTTTAACTGACAGACTTATTTTAGACTTTTCGCCGGGCAACTATGTGGTACGGATTTTATTCAGGCAGCGTGATTGGGCCTTACTTTTGTGAAGATGAGGGCGAAATTGCAGTGACTGTAAACGGCATTCGCTACAGTAACATGATAACGGAGTCCTTGTGGTCTCAACTGGACGGCATGGATCTGGACAACATGTGGTTTCAGCAAGACGGCGGTACCTGCTACACCACGCATGAAACAATCGATTTGTGGCAGCAATGATTTCCAGAACAAATTACGTCACGAAATTCTGATATCAACTGGCCAGTAAGATCATGCGATTTAACGATTTCATCTAGGTAAAATTGACCCACGGATTGGGGAGGGTACTGATGTGGATGCGACTATACAGAGATTTAACTCCATTTGTTTGTTTATCTTGAAAGATGAATAACTCAATTCGAGTGTCAGTGTATGTGTGTTACAGTTACAGTGATACAATTTTAGTATGTGTTAGACTTTTTCGTTTCTACACGCTGTATAAACTGTCATTTTTTGTTGCTTGGATGTAACTATAACGTGTTTGTAGCTTGTCGTAATCATATAAGGAAGTCTTGTGCCCAAACATATTGTGTTTAGTATTCAATATAACATGCTGGAGTCACAATGACTAAATATGTTATTATATATGCTTTTGTGACCCACATATTATTTCGTTTGTTGAAAACTGCTGAAAACAAAACCGTGACAGACAACAAAGAAACAAAAATGCAGTAAATCTTCGGTTCATGATAACAATGTTAGCATGTTTGTTGGTGTTTGGATGCAAATATGTATAAAGTTTATTTCGAGCTTGTCGCAAATATAATATACTTGTGTCCAAACACATTGTGTTTGCTATTCAATATTACATGTTTGAGATACAATGAGTAATATGTTATAATATATGTGGTTGCGACCCAAATATATCAGCGGTTGTGATACAAATAAAGCTGGGTTTGTTGCACTGTTTATGCTCTCTCAAGACCAAGATAATAAAAGTGAGGTAAAGAGAGCGTCTAACTTGCAAGTTTGTATCTGTATTCTTGCATTATTCTCCCCGTCAATGAGTCAAAACTCAGTGAAGTCAGTATTTCTTATTTTGGCTGATGTACAGCGTTTTACTTTCATGCATTCAGTAGTCAATGATTCATTAGACAGAGGATATCAAAAGCACTTGATCAGTGAAAAAGAATTAACGAAGCTCGCACGGTTAAATGGTTTGTGATGTTGGTTTCGTTTTTGTGCATCTGTTTCGTATACATGTTAGAAAAAATATGAGAGAAACTGGAAAGGGTAACAACGTGAAGCCTTTTGTTTGTCCGAGCCTTTACTGAGAAAATCGGAACGGCGACCAGGTGTGAAATATAGTAAAAAAAAAACTGTAGTAATTAGTACACACTTGGCTTGCAGGAACTAGATTTGTATATAAGTACTTATTTAAAGGCACTAAATAGTCTACATTCAGCAGCCTGTATCTCTTGCAATTTGTTACCGATTGCAGAATCTTAAAATGGAAATGGAAGCTACACCTCTTGAGATATAAAGTAAGCAGGACAATAGTGGTTCCCTAACTAAATAACTTTTTTTGACCAATTTATAAAAAATTCCAAAAATGATCACTTGAATAAAGGCACTTTAACTAATTTTAATGAAAAACAGTTTTTATTTTTTTTAAAATATATTTGACTTCATTTCAGAAGTATTAGTAATGGGCACAACCCCTTTGTTTTTAATACCTTCAAATAAATGGGTTTTCATTGAGAGATAAAGAGAATTTTTGTAATTCAACGAAATTTCATTCCAAGCATCCCTAATGGCCTGAATTAGTGACTGCTTGTCATCAAATTGTCTACTCCTTCATAGACCTTACGAGATAACCAACCCCAGACATTTTCGATAATGTTTAGATCTGGCGAATAGGGTGGCCAGTCAAGAATATTAACATTTTGGCTTGCAATGAACTCCTTTACTACTCCAGCGTTGTGTTTAGCGGCATTATACTGTTGCAATATCCAAGATGTGGGACCAAATAGTTCATCCGAACAACTTTTATATGAATGGGTGTGGCAAAACAGCTCATTTTCTATAGAAGGGGTTTATTTGACTAAATATTGACCAGTACAAACTTTCATAAAGATTGGTTCGGACTTGCGTGACTTTTGGTGGCGAACAACCAGACGGCCAAACAAATTTTGTATGGGAGGTACCACAATGGGCGTGGCAAAATCACCCTTGTTTTAATCGGTGATTGGCGTTCGATAACGTGAAGCCTTATACCTAATTTCATTTAGGTCGGAAGTGTTTCACGCGAATTATCGGATTGACAACCCGGACGAACACGCTGTTTTGTGTGGGAGGTACCAGAATCTCGCCCATTTCCTCCAGTTAAGTAGGCAGTTACAGATTATTAACCGGTGTGAGAGTTGACGCTCATCACATCTACCAGAAGAAAGGTTTGAAAGAGGTATGCTTTTGTGCTAAATGAGTCGATTTGTATGGGAGGTACCAGAAGGGGCGTGGTCAAAACCACCATTTTCAATCCCAAACTCAATATTAGCTAATAATAGTCATTGACAAAATTCCATTGTGATCTGTAAAGATTTACGGCAGTTATCGTGTATAAAAATAGCACATTTTTGGACTTTTTTTATAAATTGTTCTTTAGTTAAGAAACCAAAATTGTCATGATTTTTTTTATATCTCATTCTAAAATTCTGCAATCAGTTACAAATTGCAAATGATACAGGCTGCTGAATATGGAATTTTTAGTGCCTGTAAATAAAAGAGCCGGAGTGTTTATTGATTGTGTGCCAACGCATATCTGAAACCTTCTGAAAACAAAAACGTGAGAGACAACCAGGAAAGGTGAAGCAAAAGAACAGCAGATTCTCATTTCATGAAAAAAATAATGCTAGTAAATGTAAAAAAGGACGGTTTTAAATCTTTTATTTTTTTTTAATTATTTAATAATGTGGATTTATGTATATAGATAATATTAATTATAATGACTAATACACATATATTGAAATTAAAGAATAATTCGTTTCTAACTATTATTATGTTTGAGACGAAACACGTGTATGTTTCCACGTAAGTACACGCAGATTTGGGGGAAACAGGTAAGTATATGGATTTCTTAGATGCAGAACCCTTATGTTTTCACGTAAAAGCACACATGTTTGCCAGTAAACATGATACTGTTTACACTTAAATACAAGTGAGTTTGGGAGTTGCAAACATGTGAATGTTTGAAAAGTGTTCCAAACATATACATTAGACTGACTCACAAAAAAAAGTGTTTTTGTTCCAGCCCTGAAATGTACCTTGACTTGTTTTTTGATGATTCCCAAAATATTTCGCGTCTAAGATTAAAACCCCGTGAGCTGGACCGTTTTTAAAAAAAGGCTTTTTTTGAGTTTTTCAAAGATTTTAGATAGTTAACTAAAGATAATATGTGCAATATTAGTATCATAGGAAAGCATTTTTAAAGACGCATCCAACATCCAAAACATGCCAACAAATGTTCTGCCAAGGCCTTTTTTCAAAGATATTCTGCAAAAAAAGCCTTTTTTTAAAAACGGTCCAGCTCACGGGGTTTTAATCCTAGACGCGAAATATTTTGCGAATCATAAAAAAAAAGTCAAGGAACATTTCAGGGGGTGGAACAAAAACACTCTCTTGGCCCCATACAAAATGAGTCGGTTTGATATACATGGTTCCTGCAGAATATTCTAGAGAGACCGTTAGTTTTCAGCGTGCGTTAGCAACTGAAATAGTTTTACCAATTATGAATTGGAAATAATTTCGGTTATGGCCACTGAATTAAGTTTCAATTGGTGCACCCAAGTTAGTGTCAATATCTTGAGGATGCAACAAAAATAATTAGAAATTAAGTTGCACAAACAAATGAATTATTAGGCGAGATTGTTTCAACCGAATGTAAGTTGTCGCAACTGAATTTGGTTGAGGCAACCTCAATTTGGTGGTGTCAATCACAATTCAGTGACAACTGCTGTATATATGGATGTTGTAACCTCTTTTCGAACCACTTATTCTGTGTGAGTTCTCTAAATTTATTTTACTGTTTAATATTTTCTTTTTCCTGTGGTAGTTGCTTTACAAAATGGGCCAATATCGATAAACTTTTTGTTATGGTTCCAATGCGATTGCAACTACAATACTAGGGGTACTATCGTATCCAGAGATCATAAATATTAACCGATTTAAATGAAATATGAGGAGGTTATTTTGACCGAAAGTGGCAGCTTTAGAAAAATTTCATTTGGGTGCTCATTTTGATTTATGCAATTGTACCTAATGAGATTGGTACTATCTGCTTCTGGTTCACACTTTTTTTGTGGTGTTATCTAAAGGGTTTTTCAACAGAGACGCTACAAAAGTAAATCGATAGGGACAGCAAAGCACGTCATATTTTTTCCAGCTCTTTTGACAGTTCTCTTCAGTAAGGTTTGCCATTTCATCATGGACAGATATACGAGCCAACAACGAGTCGAAATTATTAAAATTTACTACCGAAATTTGGAGTCAGTGGCCTCGACTTTAAGAGCGCTACGTCCAATTTATGGTCGTCATAATCGTCCTACCAGATCAACAATTGAGCGTTTAGTGCACAAATTTGAACCCACAGGCACAGTACAAAATGTTCCCGTCCCAGTGATATAAAGAAGTGCCCGTAGTGTCGAGAATATTGCTGCCGCTGAGGTTTCAGTTCAAGAAAGCCCAAATGTGTCTCTCAAATGCCGTTCTCAAGCGTTGGGCATCTCTGTTACGTCGTTGTGGCGAATTTTGCGAAAAGGTCTTGGCCTACATCCTTACAAGATCAAATTGACGCAAGAACTGAAGTCGCTTGACCACCATAAGCGTCGTATGTTCGTGAATTGGGCTGAGCAACAACTAGAAAATGATTCGGATTTTCATCGGAAAATCACCTTCAGCGATGAGGCTCATTTCTGGCGGAATGGCTTCGTCAATATGCAAAATATGCGTTATTACTCAGACAGTAATCCACACGTAATCCATGAGTCATCATTGCATCCCGAAAAAATTACGGTTTGGTGCGGTTTATGGGCCGGCGGCGTCATTGAGCCGTACTTCTTCCGTGATAATCAAGACCGGCACATTACTGTGAATGCAAATCGCTACCGTTCAATGATAACCGAATATTTTTGGCCCCAATTGGATAATATGGACTTGGAGGACATGTGGTTCCAACAGGACGGCGCCACAAGCCACACAGCGAATGCCACAATCAATTTATGGGAAACCAAGTTTGGTGAACGTGTTATCTCACGCAATGGTCCAGTCGATTGGCAGCGATTTGACCCCGTTATATTATTTCCTGTGGGGCTACGTCAAGTCTATGATCTATGCCAACAAGCCAGCGACGATTGATGAACTTCGTACGAATATCGAACGTGAAATTGCAGCAGTATCGACCGATTTATGCTTGGAAACCGTCGAAAATTGGGTTCAGCGTCTGAACTTCTGCAAGCGTGCCCGTGGTGGCCATGCAAATGAAATCGAGTTCCATACATAATGGCATCGAACGTGCCTTCACAGGAATAAAGAATTTCATTGGTATCTAAAACCGGTTTTGTTTTATTTAAAAAAACTTTTGTAGCGCTCTTATTGAAAAACCCGTTACATATTTCGTACGCTCGTATTGTTCACTTCCGTCTAAGGCGGGTCTTGTTCTGTAGATGTTTTTATAATATATATAAAATCCGGCCCAACCCAGACTACATGAACTTTAGTTCAGTCATAGATATTTCAATTTAAATATGCAAATTTTTATTACAGTACTGATATAATATCTATAGTTTAGCACAATAGTCACGAAACCCTTATTTACTTCTACAACTCTGCTTTGAATTATTTCCGACAATGTTTATAGTTTCCATAAATATGAAAATTTTAAATCTTTAAAGTTTTTTATAAACAAATTCTTTCAGCATTTCAATGGTTGCCAATGACATTTGCTCCACATTTCTCTGTAGTTTTCTGCATCAAATCCAATTCTTTATCTTTTCCACAACAGACTCATTCATGGATGCCATGGACTGTGGTCGTTGGTTCCCTTGTACTGTGGTTTGCTGCAAGACCTTTCTTCAAACCGATTTTAGGTGTTTTCTTTTCTCACACAATTGTATATTTTTATATTTTGGGTTACTTGCAGCTATTTACAATTGAAAAACTTTACCAAAATCCATGCAAATAGAAGAAAGTTGCAAGATAAAAGTAATCATATTTCCTGCCAACCTATTTATGTGAATAAATGCATACAAACAAGGCAATGCCAGGCGAATAGTTCAGTGATTTGCCATGAGGATAAAGAATAGAGCAGGAGTATAAAGTGTAAAAGTTGCTGAATAGGAACCCCCCTTTCGTAATGAATTTTGTTGCCATAAGATATAAATTTAAAAGAGCTGCAAATAAAAAGATTGCTGCACCAAATAAGACTGTAATAAATTTGAATATTTTGTTATTGTTGTTCTATTTACACCGAAGGGAGTGATACAGATACGTGCATAGATATAGTATATTCAAACTTAGGATACGAGTATATAGATATGTGTATGCATATTCATATAATAAATGCGATGCAATTTAAGTTTTTCAAAAGTAAAACCACAAAACTCCGTAACTGACAGTCAAGATTAATGTGTGTTTTTTTGTTTAACTTAAAAAGAAACACTATTAGAAGCTTTAGTGTTAATGCTGGTAGGTATAAGGTTTTTGTTTAAAAATATCGGGATTGTATATTAAATTACGACAAGTGTTTGTAATATTGAAACTGCCAATAAACGTTCGATTCGAAACTAAAAATAAAATGTATTTTATATATATTATCACGACCGCTACAGCTTTCATTTCTTAACCGATGAACAGTTTAACACATCCAAACAAGTTTTTCCAAAATTGAATACTATTGTGAACTTTAGAGTAATTTGAAAAATAATATTTCACCTACTAGGGTTACATCTGTTCTGCTAACTAATTCATTTTAAAAAATCCCCTTTAAGAGATCTATTGTCAATTATGTGAAGTAAACCATGCAATTTTTACTTTGATATCGGTTAATAATTGGGGGCTGTAGAGAATTTTGTTCACAAAAACTACATTTGCAATTGATGTGAGTCGTACTATAAGCAACTGCTCATTTTTGTTACACACAAAAATCCTACACCTAAAGGGTCTTCCAATTTGAGTGATATGATTTTTGTTTAAATCAATGTGTGTGTTCGAACTCACGGGCGATGTGTTAACACCGTTTTGTTACGATTGCTATGAACACATTAGTAAATGTTACACCGGAAAAAAATGCATTTGATGTACATGGACGTTCTTGTTGCGATTGCTCTAGTGGTTGCTCTTGCTGTTGTTGAGCTAATGAGTCCTGAATCGTTTTTATTAAAGATTAGAATTTTAACAGCAAAATATAATGCATCATATAATCGTTCAATGAGAAAAAAAGAACTTATTAGCAAAGCTTCAAATATATTGACGCACATTGAAGTATATTGATATGATTATATATTGAAATATTGCAAAAAATATAATATTATAATGAAAACATCAATACACTTTATTGTGTTTGAAAAATTGCAAACTCTTATAAACCGTCGGTGGTGCAATGATTAGTGTGCGCGGCTCTTGTACATGAGATCCTGGGTTCGAAACCTGCTCTGACCACCTTAAAAAAAAAAAAAAATTCTTTCGGCGGCGGTCACCTCGCATAGTGACGGCGACACTATCGAGTATATAGCCATGATAAAGCTTCTCAAAATACCGTTCGGAATCGGTGTAAAACTGTAGGTCCCAATCAGTGAGTGAAAACTGGAAAGCGCGCAGTGATTGTGAGAAGTTCTCCCCGGTCCCTTCATGGGATGTAATGGGAAACCATTTATTTTATTTATAAACATTAATATATTCATTAAATAAGTATGACGCCCAGAATACAGTCAATTACAAAAGCCATTATACGAAATGTACTTACTTCCATTATACATCAAATTTAGTTTAAAATTGTTTTGTTGTAGTTTGAAATGTTTTTTTTTTGTGCTGAAGGCTCTTTGGTCTTGCACTTTCTTTTTTCTTGCATCTGCAAACATTCCATGTAATATTGCTAAAATAAATAAAGCAATATTTAGCTCACTGGAAGAATTGTTTTTGTTTGGTCATAAACAGAGCTACGAAAAAAGCTATTGAATAGTATAGAGAACTTATTGCATTCTTTTTCCGCTCTCATGTAGAGAGTCTGAATAAAAGAGCATAAACGATTCTTATTCTCTTTATAGAATATTTCAATATAAATGCACCATTTCGATAATGTTATTACATAAAACAATATAGAAAGTATAAATGTTTCAAAAGGCATCAATGTTTCACATCAACATTATGAATGGACCAAGTTATGACAAAAATAGAGTAATACGGTTTGAATCATTCGCCAGATGTAGCCAGTGCTTTTGAGTCATACAATTCGTTCCATGAGTTCTCTATACTATTCAATACTCTTTGGCGACGATGACCTGCTTGTTTGTTCGCTGCCGCTACAGCAATACCACCATACTTATTTTCAGGCAGAGACTATTGTTGTAAAACAACCACGTATGTGATGCTAACGGTGTGTGTTGTTTGGATGTGTTCACTTTGATAGATTGCCCTAGCCGTGCCTATAGATGTTAACACATCACAAATACGCTAATTGTTAAAGAAATTCAAATGTTTTTTAATTAATGTGAAGTACAATCGATACAATTAGGTTGTGAAGAAAACGTGTTTCAAATGGCCAGCAGGTCTTCTTTTGCAGGAACGAATTCGATGAACCCTATTTTCGAGCACTTTCCCCACTAAATAAAGTCGTATGTCATAAACAGCACTTTCAATATAGACTTAAAAGCTTGAAGAGAGTCTGGTTCATTACTAAAGACCAATGACTTCAACTAACCCCACAAGTAATAGTCTGATGGTGTTAAATCACAACAAATTCACCAAATTCATAACGTTTACGGTAGTCCAATGGGTTAAGTTCTTGAGTGATAACTGTTTTATACGGATGCAAGCCCATATCGTTTCTCAAAATCCGCCCGGTTGTGGTTTGAGACAGACGCATTAGTTGACAGCGTCTTGGAATCGGCAGCAATATTTTCATTACTTCGATCAGTTCATTGTCTTATTGGCAATTGAACATTATGTAAAGAAACTGTACGATTACTAGACCATAAAATGGCGAAAGCGCACGAAAAGTTGCCTTTGGAGAAAGATTATTTTGATAAAAAAAATTGTACAATTTGTAAACGTTGTTCTTGCGTATATGTCTCCATGATGAAATTGTAAACATTACTAAATACAATGAAAAAAATTGCAGATCAAAACATACTACAAGTGGCCGAAACGTCACTTGGAAATCAGGTCACTCAAATTGGAAAAGCGTTTAAAGTCTGAAAATATACAATTATTATCTTAAAATAAAATATTATTAAAGTACGGCCTTATTCAAAAAAGGTTATGAGAGGTTTCAAAAACGATTTTTGTATGGTAAATTATCTCTCAAATATCTCACAACTTTTTATGAGTGAGGCCGTCAGTCTATACCAGATAATTTCTGTATAAATATATCCAGTAATGTTGCTTGCAGTGTTCAAGAGCAGGTTGCGCGGTCAGTATGCATAATGATATAATCCTTAATACATCTTTAAAGCATCCTAAAGCACTCACTCCAAACCGGATTTTTCCTAAAACCAAGTTTTTCATTTTGCAGTATCTTCATAATCACAATCACTATTGTGCCCTCTGATGTTGTGTTTGGTATATGAACGTTTTGTGGGTATGACGTAATTCCAAATTCAAGCTAATTCTGCAAAAACAAAGACTAAAGATATAGGGTGTCTCAGAAAGAATGCAGATTTTCATACTAAAATAAAACAAGTATATTTTGAGATAGTTATGATTGTTTTATTTGATTGTAAAGAAGACATGTTCCGATTAAGTGCGGAATAAAATATTCGTCAAATGGCCCCCACGGCTCTTATTACAGGCCATTACTGTTTTCATGAAATTTTCCATGACCTTTTCACAGGGATGTGGATGTATCTCACCGATAACGAGTTGGATCGAGATTGGACCAGGTCACGAATTATTTCTGGTTTCTTCGCACAAACTCGAGATTTCAATAAACTTTAAAGAAAGAAACCACACGGTGTTAAATCGTATATTCATGTTGGACAAGATAATTTGTTCTGGAAGTAAAGCGATTGTTTCATATGCGGTGTGGCAGATGGCGCCGTCTTGTTGAAACCACATGTCGTCCAGATCCAAGACATCTAGTTGAGGCCACAAGAATTTACAGCAATTTCGGCCTCATCTTCCTAAAAGAAATGTCCAATCACGGCGCCTGACCAAAATCCGTAACAGGCAGTTGCTCGTTGTGGGTGCATTTGTTCCTCATATATTGCACGAGGATTTACTGAGCCCTAAATTCAAAAATGTTGTCTATTCCCGAAGCCATTCAAATGGAAATGCGCTTCATCGAAGAAGATGATTTTGTTTTGGAATAATTCGCATTTACTTCAGTTTGCTCCACTGCCCATTGAACGTATTGCCGGCGCTTTGCACGGTCTGCAGGTTTGAACTCCTGAGTAATCTGAATTTTGTACGCATGAAAGTGGAGTTTTTGTTATTGTCAAAATGCGCAGCGTAGTGCTTCGTCAAATTTGAAGTTGTTGAGAACTATGTCGAATTGATGTTTTCGGGGTTTCGGCGACACTCTCGTTTGCAGCAGCAATGTTTCAAGATACCGACCGCTTCGTGGACTCACAGGAGTCTTTCTGTACATAACCGACCCAGTTTCTTAGAATTGGTTGACCACTTTTCGAATGGGTGACACATTAGATGCACTTTCTCGACTGAAGATTCTTCGAAGTTTGAGAGCGGCCTCAGCAAAAGTTTCCAAATTTTTGCAATAAGTTTTCACAATAATAATGCGTTGTTCTGTCATAAAGCGCTCCAATTTTAATAATGGGTATAAACAAGCTGTGACAGCTGCCAAATTTCTGAGTTATTACTTGCAAAAAAAGTTAAAAAAGTGCAATCTACTAAAAAAAAACCTTTAGAATAGATAATTGAAACCCTCCAGTATTAACTATTTGACGAAATATTGCTCAGTATCAAATTGCATTAAACGGTTGATATTTATAACAGACATCGGGTTGAGCAACCGCATTTTATAGGAGAGGTACAAAATTGATTGCAACAAAGTTATAAATATTTAATTACAAAGTAAATTTTGACAAAATATTACACAGTACCAAATTAAATTAAGATAGGTTGTGGTTTATGCAAGATATCGCATCAATAAAACGGAATTTCGCCAATTTTTGGGAGTGATTAATGGGAGTGATAAAATCTCCCTTTTTACAAAGTATTGTCTTACATCAGAGGTCACTGAAATCGGTTGTGTTGTACGAGATATATCGTCCCTACTAGACCGGGTTGGCCTCCATATAAAAAAAACTATTTCCCTAAGTCGTGGGCAAATATTAGACATCACATCGAGATAATTTAAAAAAAAATTTCCTTTCCGAGCACGTGAAAGACAGCAAAAATCATCTTATTTCGTAGTTTTTTTTGTTTTTGGTTCCATCGTAACATACAAGCCAATGTTGTATATGTAGGTCGGGACGAGTACTACACTTGTCCTATAGATCAGGGCTTCTTAAACTTTTTTGTTACGTGACCCATTTTCCTAATACAAAATTTTGAGTGACCCCAACAAAGTATAATATAATTTTGAAAATGCAGGTTCTAATGATTATATATATAATGTATTTAAAATAATAAAAATATATACAGATTAACAAATTTAGTATAAATTTTATATTAAAAAAAATTTAAATTAATTTCAAAATTCAGAAACCATATATATATATATATAAATTAAAAATAATTCAAAATTCAGAAACAAAAACTAAAAATATGTGTAAAATTAATGAGATGGGTGTGCTTGCATTAATTTACAGAGTAGATCCAATCTCGGGATTATTTCAGATAGCGCAGGTCTCATGGTTATTTCAACATTGGTAAGGCAAGAACGATTTTTTGATTTAATTACAAGAAGCGTTGAAAACGCTGATTCGCACAAGTATGTGGTAGCAAATGGCAGTAGCATTTTGATCGCCAAGTCGGAGAGTATTGGAAATTCGTCTTTAACATTGATCCACAAAGAATTTAAGTTTGTTTAAGCAAATTCCAGCTTTATATTTGTATCGCTCGAAAGTTCCGCGAATTCTTCTTGAGCTTTTAATGGAAGATGTGTGATGTTTTCAACTGATTCATTGAATGGTTTTTGCACCCAATCAAAATGACTGTTAATATCTGGCTGAAAATATTTCTTGAATTGTTTTTCCAAAGATTCCAAATGATCAATTATAATCGTCTTGATGAAATTGAAATCCAATTTATTTTCAGTAACAAAATCGTTCGTGTATGAAAACATTTCAAATCTGTCATTTGTGACTAAACTTTTCCATACATTTATTTTTTTCACAAATGCTTGGATTTTATTGCCCAAATTAAAAATATTCGTATACGTCCCCTGAAGAGACAAATTTAGTTCGTTCAGTTTCTCGAATATATCTGACAAATAAGACAATTTGCACATCCACTGCTCATTACGAAAAGGTTCACAGTCAGCTGAGTTTTTCTGCTCCATTTTCAACTCCATCAAGCGTCTCAATGTTCTCCCTCTTGACAGCTATCTAATTTCTGAATGCAACAAAAGCTTCTCATACATCGAACCCATATCTTTGCAGAAATGATGATCCTAACTGCATCTTGTAAAACCTAGTTTAGATCCAAAGATACCTTCTTGGCCACCAATGCTTCGCGATGAATCATGCAATGTGTAAAAGTTATATGTGCATTAGCAACCGATTTAACTTTAGATATAAATCCGACATCGCTGCTGCCCCATCTTTGCATACGCCAACGCAATTACTCCATTTTAGATCATTCTCTTTAAAAAAAATCATCCATTTTTAAAAATACGTCTTCACCTGTTGTATGTCCATCTAGTGTCCGACAAAATAGAAAGTCTTCATGTATATTGTCGCCATAACAATATCTTACATATGTATGTTAGTAACTGAGAATTGTTAGTAATATCAGTCGCCTCGTCGCCCTGAATCGAAAATAAGTTTCCTTTAATTCTCTCAAGAAGTTGCTGAAACAGGTCATTACTAATGGCTGCAATTCTTTTGGTAACAGTATCATTTCAAATAGGAATCTTTTTTAACTCAACAGCATATTTTTTTCCATGTAACGTTTCTGTAATTTTTATCGCAATTGGCAAAGCGAGGTTTTCACCAATAGTGTACGGCTTTTTAGCTTTTGCAATAATATATGATGCTTCATAGGAAGCCATTAAGTATTTTTCCTGTATTTTGGTATGTTTTTCAAAACAATTTCGGACGATTTTAACAATCTTTCAAAATATTTTATTTGTCTTTAAATATTTCTGTTGTCTTTGCTTTAGCCCATAGAATAACACATACCATAGAAGATTTTATTCGCTGAACAAATTAAACGGCATAGGTACGATGGAAAGTAAACATTGGATGGTAGAAAATATGGGTTCAATAATACCAGATGGTGGCAATAGTATACAGCGATCCACAAAGGAACAACAACCGAATTTCGTGTTTTTGTGACAAACTGGTTGTGTTAAATACAATACAAATGTATACCAACGATAAAAGTCAACAAAAAAGTGCAAAATATATTTAAATTTTTCAGTTCTACACCAAAACGACAGGAAAAAGTTAAGTGAACATATTTTGTAACTCCACCTGGTGTAAGGTAATTTTAAATTTAAGTGCTCTCATTTCCACAAACCTACGATGAAGAGTGTGAAATGAAACGTCAGATGAGAGAATAAGTTTATCTACGTTTGTGTTATTCTATGCTTTAGCCTTTCAGCACGGAGAAATATAACAAATACAATTTTAAATACATAAAATAAATAAATTCGAAAAAATAATTTCAAAAGTAGGAAAAGCTTTTTACGTTTATAAAATCAAGGAATAAAATTCTGTTTCTTGCGACCCCTCACAATTTTTTCGCGACCCCTAGTTTAAGAAACTCTGCTATAGATGTCACTACTGTGCGATATCATTGTCTAATGATTGCCTCATTTAATGCAGTTTCTATCCCTAAAATATACAAATAATTTTTTTCTACTATTAAAGCCCCTTAAAAACCAAGCACTTGCTTTGGGAGTATAGAGTTTTATTCAAAAACAAAAAATTTACTTATGACAAGATATATTTACAGCACTGATACAAATATTTTGTTTGCATTATTACCGAAAATTATTACATACTTTTTAGCGCTATCGAAAAAAATTTTAAATACAAATTATAGCATACTTTTTAGCGCTATCGCAAAATTTTTTAAATATTTTCCTGGGTTAAATTAATTTTAATCAAGTTACTATTGAAATCTTATATAGGTTTTATTGCAAATAAAATACAAAAAAAAGTAAAGATAATTATAGCAAATCTTGGCGCGATTCAAGTTGGGTGCACCGTTCACGACTTTCTAGTTCTGCAAAAATATGGCTCAGACGCTTTTCATCAGTGACTGCAAGCGCTGATTCACTTACAACTAGTAGAAAATGTTCAATGTTTTGCGAATGACATAGTGTGGGGTCACACACGGCAATTTTATTAGTACAAGTCTTAAGTTTCATAGAAAGAGAATGGAAAGGGGTACAGACTTGCCCGTTCTCTTATTTTGTTTTGTTTTCTCATCCGCAATTTTTTACTCGAACTTGGCTGCAGATGCAAATTTTACATTTCTTTTAATTTTTTGTTTCGTTGTGGATAAAATTGTAGGTAATAAAAAATGTGTTATTATTTAATCTTTTCTTTCACTTCCATTTTTTCCACAAATATAATAAAATCCCTTCCGAATAAAGTTTTCTCATAAATGAAATAAAACGGAATTTCAAAAAAAAAAGATAAGAACGTAGAAGCTAAAGAGTGAAAAAATTATTCAATCACACTTTCCCAATGTGCATATGAAAGGCAGTTCAAAAGAGAATTGACAAAAATTTGCATACTCCGCACGTCAATGTTAGTAGGCATTGAGCTGAGCAATTGGCTCAAAAACTTGTGAGATCTCCAAATTTTATATTATATTCGGTCGATAATTTAAACACCTTTATCAGAATAATAAAACAGATATCATAATAATAAACTAAACTTACAGGCCTTTTCCACAATATACAATATCATCTCCAATTTCACCCGGCCAAGTTCTATGGCCTTTTTGCTTACCAAAACTGTGAATCAAGAGAACTTTGAGGGGCAATTCGTTGAAATGTAGAGACATACATACCACTGCAATAGCCTCGTATATGCTGTGTCAACAGCAGCCCCATGATGGCAAGTAAGTGGTCCATACAATAGTTTTCCTCATTCATGAAATGTAAAAAGGTCCTGCATTTCTTCGCTCGTCTCATCGATTGGGTTTATAAATCTAATTAGTTTCGCGTCTGGTATTGTAACCAATGTTATATGCCCCTCTAGCACTGTACAGAGTGGTACGTTTTTCAAAATTGTGTTTCTCTAGTTTCGTGTTCCTTTCCATCATACGAAATGCAATTCAATACTGAATTACTACTATTTGCCATTTTAATTTTTGATATCTCCATCAAACCGAAACAAGGTATTTATAAACTGACATGTATTTCGACAGTATAAATACACCTCTTTCTAAACGGATATTTAAATATAATAAAGATATTTAAATACTATTTAAATACGAATATTGTAAGATCATTTAGGCAAAATTCGCTTGTTTCTCTAACTTGAACTAATTGAAAATCAAATGCATATTTGCAATATTTTTGTACAGATTTTCCGAGATATCTCAAGAACTAGAACAACAGAGTGGAAATCAACTGATCAAAGTTACAGTTCTGCGTTCTGCAGATTTTCAAATTTGTCAAAACCTATTGAAAATATAGCAAATAACAAACAAAGATAATAATGACACTTGTAATATCATTATACCACACGTAAAACGTATTTTTCTGAATCATGACAACTAGGAAATTAAAGTTGACATAGAAAACAGTTCCAGTTTAAGGATAATTTAATAACTCTATCTCACATCGCTTGCAAAATATAATGTTCACCATAGTCAGGCGATCACGTTAACCAATGAACTTTATATGACAGAACTGCCATTAAAAATGGCAAACAATTGGTGCCTTCGACATAGTAATGTATTTCTCATACGCTTTCATTTTGATATTTCTCAAATTTTTAGTAATTTAATAACAAGAGGCCATAGTCGGGCTGACAATAATCGACTCCTACATACTTCGACTGCAGTCAAATTTCCTGGTATCATAACTCACCCCTGGTATCATATAGACAAATTTTAAAAGTTATTTCAACATTTGCATAATTATTATTACTGACTAAATTAATAACCTTAATTTGTCTTTTACTCGTAAAGTTTCCTCCTTCTGATTTAAATTCCAAAATTAACTGATGTATAATTCTAATCATGCGGTATCGCGTGCAACCAATATAATCACATTTAAATGCCGTACGAAATTTGGGAATGACTACGACTTAAAAACCATTACAATAAAATCTGTAACAGCTACACACCCACATCAAGAATTTTACGCAATTCAGGGACATTTTTAAATTGAAATTAATCTGTGCAGATATGTCATTAAAATGACTAATTAATTATTCTTTGCCGACCCCCATATACTTATACACCATACTAAATCTTTTGTCGTGATTAATTCGTATTGTCTCCTAAAAAGATTGAGTTGCTTATAGATTTTCTTCTTTTTACCCCCACATCCATTCACAGTGGAAGTCAATTCGATTCCATCGGAAAGTTAATTTCATGGCCAGTAGCTATTTTGTAAGCGTTACGATGAATGTCAAAACTTTTGTGAGCATTCATATGAACTTCTGTTCGAAATGGATTCGTCGTGGGTGAATGTGGGTGGGTGAAGGTAATAAATTAATAATATTAACATCTGAAACAATTTATTAATTAACTTAGATTTTTCACTAATAAACAAAAAAAAAAATGTATAATAGAAAAGTTTTCACCAAAGGAAATAAATCGTTGTGGCTGACGACGGTCGGACAGAGTTTTCTGAATATCTACCAATGTCATCAATAGGACGTTGTTCACTTTGGTTGTAGTTGTAGGTGAAATGAACAAAAGGACAAAGTTTTCTGTGAAGGTTGGAGGTGTCGCTTTAATGCTCAATAAGTAGGTATTCTTATGTCATTCTTAAAATGAGCCGTACCTAGGGCATGGACTGAAAATAACAAGGGCCTAATGTATAACATGATTTTGCAAAACTTTGTTGTTAACTGCTATTTTCATATCTCAATGGAACGCTTTTGGAATACATCATTCATTGATGAAGTGGACAGATGGAAAGTTCGAATGTAACACGAAAAAACCAACCTTAGTAACTAAAACACCAACTTGTACATAACTGGCCAATTAAATAATACACCAGTTCTTTAACTAAATAGGTGTTTTAGAATTCTTGAAAATGGATTCGCCGCAATGCGGGATTATTGGCAGTATATACTAGAGAATATGTGTAACAGTTTAGAGTGACAGGTCTTCATATTTAGGGTCGACAGAGACCGTAACAAAGTTACTCTTAAAAAAATTAATATGGAAAACATGTTTTAACATTTTATTTAGTTTAATAATGAAAGATAGAATTTTTTCTACCAAACGTAATTTTTCAGATAAGAAATATTATCCTTCCACGATATCTTTATACTCTTCAAAAGTGGAGCCTAAAATAACGCCTGCATTTATTGTCACAGAATTTGTTAAAAATGACAGAATTTGTTAAACTAATAAAATATTTTTGACCTAGTCGTATAACTTAATACTTCGTCTCCAGTTGCTACATTATATCACGTTCATGCCTTCAAATACCTTTTTGGTCCTGGTTAATCATTATCCATTCTACTGACATGGCTTAGCCAGCGTAATCGCGCCATTTTGGTTCAACTAATTAGGTCAGAAGTGGCCGTCGGTGGTGCAATGGTTAGTGTGCGCGGCTCTTGTACATGAGATCCTGGGTTCGAAACCTGCTCTGACCACCTTCAAAAAAACTCATTACAATTTACCATCTATAGTAGCCGCCTTAAAATTTCTTTCGACGGCGGTGATCTCGCATAGTGACGGCGACACTATCGAGTATATAGCCTTGAAAAAGCTTCTCAAAATTCCGTTCGGAATCAGCGTAAAACTGTAGGTCCCAATCAGTGAGTAAAACTGGAAAGCGCACAGCTCAGTGATTGTGAGAAGTTCTCCCCGATCCCTTCATGGGATGTAATGGGAAACCATTTATTTATAATTAGGTCAGGATACAGTTCATTCAGGTCATGATTCATATTTCGTCCATACTGGACATTATCGATTTAGGATCGTATATTTTTTTTATCGAGACATGTCGTCGCATTTCTTCTTAAACCACGTAAGGCCCGTTTTTTTCGAAATGGACATTTTTGGTTTTTATGGTAGAAAATAACATTTGCCACCCGATTGCATTCTCATCTTGCGAACTCTGTATGAAACAAAAATTTAAAGCCATTCCGAAAACTTCGTAAACGCCATACAAAATGGCGTTTGCCTACAAAATAGAATGGTTTTCATAATTAAAATTTATAACTAATTAAAGGTTAATATCATTATAATTAATTAAAAAGGAAATGTTAAAGTCTCGCCCATAAAATTTTTTGTTTTTGAGATAAAGAAAATCTGGAAAGTATCAGGCAAATCGGAAAGTCGGTAACTTCGGTAGAAATTACACTTTTTGTCGAGTTACTCAAAAACTATGTATCGTATACATCACAAATGTTCCTCGAGTACCCATTATTTTAATAAAATTCAACTTTTTTTCTTGTATGGCAAACCTCTATCTCGATGTGTAAACAAGGCTGTCGTACAAAAAGCCGTAATTCGTTTTCTGACCTTAAGGGGTTACCGTGTGCCCATAGAGGGTTAATATCTAAACACACTGTCTGACAACTCGTTTCTATAGGGCAACCTAATAAAAGTGCAAGATTTTTGGCATACTTGCCTGCAGAAATTACAGCAGCTGCCGTAAAAGATTCTTCCTATTATTAGAAACGGGGCGCTACACAAACGAAGAACGCGTGGCTTTATGAAAAACAAAATTGCAGACAATTACGCTGCGACCGGCCCTCCAACTTCGCCGAATTTTCGCACCTAACCCTAATTATAGACCCACCCTAATTATTTGTACATAATTTACATTTCTTATAAAGGATTCAAAGCTCAATCGCTGTCCCAAAAATTTATGGAAAAATATGAAATTTTGCGAATTTAACCTATTAATTTTTTTCCTAAAAAGTATCTAAAATATCATCAAAACATGAAAACTCTCAAGCACTTCTTAAATTTTCTTACAGTGCATTCAATAAACAAAATACTGACACTCTTCCGGTCACAATTCATGCACTGGATCAATTTTAATTACCACTGCACTAAACGCTTCGTCGCATAGATGAAACATTTTCGTCAATCTTTTTTACGTTGTTACAATGAAAAGTCTTGTATATTCGGCAATTTGGTAGTCGCTGCAACGAAAATTTTCTTCTTTGACAATTTTTCATTTCGTTGTTGCAACAACTTAATTTTCGTTCCTACAACAATTTTTGTTTGATTTCAATTTTGTAGAAAACTGGGTTAAACATTAAAAAAAGTATGTGCAATGATATCTGGTTTGTCTGAAGAAATCTCATTGCTATAGTGATGCAAATTCATTGCAGAAATGAAATAAAATCATTGCAAGAACGATACTTTTTCGTTGCAACAGTGTAACAAATACATTGAGGCAACGAAACAAATTCATTGCAGCAGCGAAACAAATTCGTTGGAATTATGAATCAAATGCAATGCAGCAACAACCATGCTTTCATCGCAGTAGCGAATAATTAGGAGTTCAGGAACACATTTTCGTAGCGGGAATGAAACTGTAGATTAGCCCACTTCCGATGACAAAAGTTGTTGGGGTGATGAACATTTTCATCCCTGTGACGATGCTTTTCAGGTGACTGGGGAAATGTTTTTAATTTTATTGCAAACGAAAATTTTTATATTCCGATGCATAACACAGAATCTTTTTTAAGTTAACTGTCAAAATATTGGGGATATATTATTTTGATAACTGACGCCAGACAAATTGAGGTACCTTATTTAATTTTTTAGCAAAAACGATAAAATTAAAAATAAATTAAAAATTTGACCATAGCTATAATTAATGCATTCGTTGGAATAATGAATCAAATTCAATGCAGGAACAACCATGCTTTCATCGCAGTAGCGAATAATTTGGAGTTCATGAACACATTTTCGTAGCGGGAATGAAACTGTACGTTAGCTCACTTCCGATGACAAAAGTTATTGGGGTGATGAACAGTTTCATCCCTGTGACGATGCTTTTCAGTTCACTGGGGAAATGTTTTTAATTTTTTTGAAAACGAAAATTTTTATATTCCGATGCATAACACAGAATCTTTTTTAAGTTAACTGTCAAAATATTGGGGATATATTATTTTGATAACTGACGCCAGACAAATTGAGGTACCTGATTTAATTTTTTAGCAAAAATTATAAAATTAAAAATAAATTAAAAACTTGACCATAGGTATAATTAATGCATTTAAAGACTGAAAGCTGATTTGTCAATTAAACTACAAAATTAATGACGTTGTGGTTTTATATGTAGTTTACAAAATATAAGGTCTTGTACATGAAGCCCCAGTCTCCAATGTTAAGAGAGATTTAACAACAAAATTTTACGTAAGGGAAAAAGATGTTTGTTGTTGCCTCTGTTTGCTAATATTGCTAATGTTTGTTGTTGCCTCTTTGATTCTTTGTGCTCGCTGTAATTTAAGTGATATTAATAATATATTTTTTAAAAAATAGAAGAGTAAATGTTAATTTACACACATAAATTTTAAAAGTTATAGAGTTTTTTTTTCGTTTTCTGAAAAATTGCTTACGTGGTCTTAGAAGAAAAATTGCTTACGTGTTCTAAGATATTTTCTGTTGAGGTCTCGCCGCGCTGTACCGTCAAGCTGAGATGTGACCCAGGTTTCTTCACCATAAAGTAGTATAGGGGTCTGACAATGTTGGATCTTTATTTTCCGAGAGGTGTTATTATCTCTAAAGTGCTTGCTTGGACCGAAATAAATCCTGTTCCCCAGTAAAATTTTTCGTTTGGTTTACAGTCTGACGTTATTGGCTCTATTTATGGCAGATTCGAGGTAAACAAGTTCGTTCGCTAGATCGACGTTATAACGGTTATCAACGTTCACCCACTCCTCCACTCGGGTGGAGGATCTGCATATTGAGGCCATTAATTTTATACTTTCTCATATACTGCCAAACACTTTTTTGCAGATTCCTCGTCGAGTCTCGAAACTATTGCAATAACTTCAATGATATTTATACCATCAGCATTTGTGGGAGGCAGTCATGTTAACTGCAGTTTTCCTCGTTATAACATCAACTAAAATGTTGATGATACCGCTCGAAAATACACTGCCCGACAACTCGCTTCTATCGGGCATCCAAATAAAAGTGCAAGATTTTTTGAATTGAAAATGACTCTGAAATTTGACAGCTTCCATAAAAGATTGTTCCGATTATGAAAAACGGGACTTTACACAAAGGAGCAACGCGTAGCTTTATGAAAAACTTTTAAAACGTTATATACCGGTATAAAAAACTGCGGAAAATTACGCTGCGACCGGCCCGCCAACTTCGTCGAATTTTCGCACCTAATGTCTCAAAAATGCGAACTGTCATCAATAAATTTGAAGAATCAGAGTATTATGGACACTAAATGCCATGTTGACGTACCGGCCGGCGCTAGATAACACCGCTGCTATAAACGAGACTGTCGCTGAAAGCCCGGGAACGTCAATTCGGAATTATTCACAACAGCTTTCAATTTCGTGGATCAAGAGCTTACGGTCAGAGCCATAGGGGTCATATCTACTTTACAACGTAATAAAAATTTTACCACTAGATCAAAAATTATAAAATAAAGGAAATAAATGGGTACCCATTACATCTCATGAAGGAGTTGGGGAGAGCTTCTGACAACCATTTAGCTATGCGCTTTCTAGTTTTATACTCACTGATTCGGACCTAAAGGTTTACATCGATTCCGAACGGTATTTTAAGAAGGGTTTCATGGTGCAATGGGTAGTGTGCGCGCCTCCTGTACAGGAGATCCTGGATTCGATCCCTGCTCCAACCACCTTAAAATTTCTTTCGACGACGGTCACCTCGCTTAGTGACGGCGACACTATCGAGTATATAGCCATGAAAAAGCTTCTCAAAATACCGTTCGGAATCGGTGTACAACTGTAGGTCCCAATCAGTGAGTGAAAACTGGAAAGTGCACAGCTCAGTGATTCTGAGAAGTTCTCCCCGGTCCCTTCATGGGATGTAATGGGAAACCATTTATTTTTTTTTCATGGCTAAATACTCCAGAGTGTCGCCGTCACTATGCGAGATGACCGCCGCCGAAAGCAATTTTAAGTTGGTCAGAGCAGGGATCGAACCCAGGATCGCATGTACAAGAGGCGCGCACACCAACCATTTCAACACCGACGGCCCCAGGTCAGAAATTATTAGATTTAATTTTAAATTAAATCGTGCACGTTTATTGGGACACACTGTATCAAGTCTTCACCAATCTTCACTAATGATGTCATGTCGGCCAGCACCTTTCTAAAAAGTCTTGTCAGCTAAACAGGGATACCAAGTAAAGACAGATCTTCGTAATGTTTCCCATATCGGGCTATTGTAGGCAGCCGCTTACTCTACAAAGATATAATAGAGGTCGGTGGAGTTATCGTGGGGTTTCTCCAGGACTTGGCGTAGGATGAATATATGGTCGGTCGTAGATTGCCCGTGTCGAAAGCTGTACTGTTAAAGTCCGATAAGTGCTGCAGCAAATAGCTTTAGTTTTTCAGACGTTACGCTCTAAAGTATCTTTTATCCATTAGATAAAAGTGTAAATGATAGCTGGCGCATATATTCAGGTCTTGTTTTTCAAATACAGGTTATAGCAGGCTAATACTCGGTACCTGCGATTTCGTTGTTATTAAACATATAGCTTGTTGTGCTGACCTTGTCTGGATTAACTGCGTTATCTGCATTGGATTCTCAAAAACCAGGTGATGCAGAGAAATTGTCTCTGAAAATCCTCAATATAATCTTACCGTCTGCGATTAAGACTCCCTTTCTATTTTTACAGAATGCCATCGATGTCATTGTCTTCTATTCAATAGATTCCCTCGTCTGTATATGATTTCTCTGGAACAAGTTAAGCACAGAAAATTTTTCGCCATATTATCAACATAATCTGCATACGTAAGACTAGATTTCCATCCTTATTGTCACAGAACGAGGCGCTTATCCATTGCCTTTAGTTCGACTTTACACCCTTTGGTAACATTACCAGGATTCGTTGTTCTTTCTTATTGTTTAAATTTTCTCTGACTCTCGAGCTTTCTCCACTGTTGATTTTTCGTTTAATTAAATTCGTTACCAAACCCTTTTTCTCATCATAACGCTTCACCAGGGGTCACGCTGCGACTGGCAGAAGCATTGCCCTACATGCAGCGTTCGTTTCTTGAGTTGCCGTGTGACACTCTTGGACTCATGGTTTATCTTTAGGTGATTTTTCGTAACCCTAAAACTTTACATCAGTTGTTATAGAGTGATTTACATTTACATACTTTAGGATTTTCAAGTGAGTGTGTGTTCTGTACTAGTAGTTGAGTAAACTTATGAGCATAGGTCGTGGGTATATCTGATAATTGCAGCTCCCAATGCCCAGTATTCAATGTGTCTGGTGGTGCAGGTGGTGGCAAACAGTTGACGTCCGTTGATAGAATGCCGTCCATCAATTACCAAGTGATATATCTGTCATTATCTGATCTGATCAGATAACTAACGGAAGTAACCTTGTGAATGTCTTTATATAATAATCTCATACTATAAAGAACAACGTTCTTTTTTTCCGCCGCAAAATCTATCGGCTTAATTTTCGTCGGAAGTGCTGTTGGGTAAAAAACACTCTATCTGCCGACTTTTTCCTTAGAATCAAATAGTCTTAACGTCTCGGCCAAAGAATCGGTTATATGTATATTCTAGGCTCTCATGGAACATGCCATCATCATCATTTATCTATCATCTTTTTATCTTCTGTTGGGTCATGTATACTAGTGTGTACTGAAAAAAGAGTGGTCTCGGAAGAAAGTTTATTTGTACACCAAGAGAACTAATTGTTTGAAAAGGGTGTGTAGCAACCGTAAATTAGGCTGTTATTACTTAATTGACGTTTTCACAGCCGACTTAAAGTTGTCACGAATGCTTTAGTCCTTACAACTGAAATTCGGTCGAAACAACCTTACTTGATGATTGATTCGGTGGTGAGTTCAACTCAGTTGCAGTAAACGAATTTGTTATTAATTTGATTGCGAATTTGTTATAAATTCGGTTGCATCCATTGAATTAGGCCGCAATAACCGAATTTCATCTAATTCAGTTACAGCTACCCCTAATTCGGCTGTGACAACATATTTTTGGTTGTGACAACCTCCAATTTGGTTATGACAATCTCCAATTTTGTTGTGACAACCTCCAATTTGGCTGCAAAAACTTCTAATTCAGTTGAGACAACCTCTCAGTCGGCTGTGATGACCGCCATTGTGGTTGCCCCTAACGAGTTTTTCTGCGAGTGTACAGACATTAACGAAATGTTAAAATATTTCACTTTTATGCGGATGGTGGCTATACATTGACTCACGGGGTTAAACATAGAGACGAGATACCGGCGTGTTTTTTACTACAAATCCGTAAACACATTCATGCATTTGGCAAAGCAGCTTTAGTAAATGCCGCAGTTTTACTGTCCAACTAATTTCCTGAATAGCCATGTATGCATTGCACTTTTCAAGAACATTTTCCATCTAAGTGGGTAATTCCCGGGTCTGTATAATTCCCCAACATTCCAAGTGTATATCCAAAAAAAAATGGTGTTATAACATTTTTGTAAGTCGTCAATGGGGCTTTCATGTTCGTTCATGTATTTGCATTGACATTGATAGAAAAGTTTAAAAAAAATCACATGAGGTGTCAGGGGACACCCGTTTGGAACGAAGTTCCTTTCGCTATAAATTATGTACTAGTTAGTTCCAACACGCGTTAGGGCCCCTTGGAAAAATACGATAATTTAAGTGGATCTTGAAGAAAAGATCCTTTTTGTAAAATGGTAAACAGTGTTTAAGAAATATTTTTGTACAGAATGTATTTTTTAAAAAAAAAAATTACATTTGTAGGTCCTTTTTGTAATAATGTGTATTATATTTTCCCGATACGGTAATTTTTTAAAGAGAGGTATTTCTTTTATTAAAAGATAATGGTTTTTTTACGAAAAGGTACTATTATTAAGAAGAAGTACTTTCTGTAAGAAAAGGCCATACGAGTATGATTTTTTTTACGAAGAAGTACTTTTTTAAGAACAGATACTTTTCAAAGAAGATGGCACTTTTTAAGAAAATTTACTTATTTTCAAAAAGCCTACTATCTCAAGAAAAGAAAAGGTATTATTTTATTTTTGAGAAACGGTAGTTTTAGGAAAAGTAATTTTTGTAAGAATAGGTAATTTTTTTAAGAGAAGGTATTTTTGTGAAGAAAAGGGTTTTGTATGAAATGGGATTTATTGTAGAATTGGTCCTTTTTTCAAGAATAGGTACTTACATTTTTTAGAGTAGGTACTTATCTCAAGAAACGTTATTATGTGTCACAAAAAAGTTACTCTTTAAAGAAAAGGAAAGAAATTGCAATTTGTTGTAAGAAAATTTACTTTTTTAATAAAGGTACTTATTTAAAAAAAGAATATTTTTTTACGAGAATATACTTTTTGTAAGAAACTTTACTTTTTTTTAAGTAAAGATACTTCTTTAAGATAAGGTTTTTTTTTGTTAAAAATATTTACTTTGTTTAAGAATGAATATGAAAATTTACTCATTTTAAGAAAAGACACTTATTTAAGAAAATTTTCTTTTTTTAAATTTCTTTGACTTTGGTTTTCCTAAATTTACTTTTTATTGGGTTCAAAACTGCAATATATACTCCACCCAGAAAACTTCCCACTAAACAAGAATTTTCCCAACATATGTGAGACATCTAGTTAGTCTAGACACAAACCAAAGCAAAAGTAAACAATATAGTTGATAATAGTGGGTTGTAACATAAAATTGTTAAAGCAAAACTTGTTAAATTTTTTTCATTTAGGCCATTTTTTTCATTTAGGCCATCATTTCATTTAGGTGCGATAAGGAACTTCGTTCCAAAAATTATTAATTTCATCTATGCAAATTTCCGTATGAACCTCGAGCTTGAACAAAATCAGTGGATCCTAAGAACGAATTCTATTCTGTTCAAAATAGTGCATATATCCTTTTAGTACCTACTGCCACCAATTCCGCACAGCTATCGTTTAATATTCTTGAAATTGCGATATCGTGTCCGTAATGTTTCGAAATATTATATCAGGTTTGACACAGGCAAATAATTCTGGGTGGAAATACTCGTATTATTTTGAGGAGTTAACCGAGAAGCTCTCCCCAATCCCTTCATGGGATGTAATAAGAAACTTTGTTGTTGGTACCCGACAGGACTTAAATTTAACTTATATTGTTTATACTGTCTTATTTGTACAACTTCTGTGTAATTTACTGTAAGGCATCTAACAATACTAGACTTTAATTAGCAATTACAAAAATTTAATTTGGCGTCCTAAGGCCCCTCTTGCAGCTGTTTGAGTTTTACTAAAAGCAACTCCGTTCTTTCTTTTCCAACTAAACCAAATCAAAAACAAGACATTATCGAAGCAAAGTACAGTGGCTTAAGTTCTATTATTTATTATATTACATAGCCTGGGGTCAACAAAAGAATATGCTAATGCCGTGACACTCTCCATCCTGCCCGAAATGTTAAAATGGTGAGCAAATGAAGGCATTCGTTAATATAACTTTGCGTCAATGTCTTTTGACATTGCCGACCGGATTCCTGTAACCGGACAGCCAGAAAGTACGACTTCTGTCAATTGTGCACAAAAGTATATGATGATAGCCACGTTCGTTATGAATCTGAGACAAAGGAAACTTTTCCTTACGCCTGTAATCAAAAACGTAGGGCAGAATGTGGCTAAAAATATACTTAGTGTATTACCTAACAATGCGCTTAAAATTGCATTAGTATTAGGATTTTCAGTTTCGGTTGTTGGTAATCAATTAAATAACACTGGGTGACAGTGGAATTAGGACCCCAACAAAACCGAAAAATTATGAAAGTATGTTCATGGAATTGGTATAACTAACGCGTGCTCGGATTTTCACGAGATCGTCATATTGTTTGTACATTCCAAAGAAACCTTTAGCTGAGGATCAAGGTTCTACTTTCGATCTAACTTCAAAAAATTCTAGTCATTTCTAAATTTTGCATTGCAACCTAGAACGATAATGTGGCTCTATCCTCAATTCACAATTCTTTCTAACATGCCTTATTCAGATCCGTTGGTGGTATACAACTGACTGATGTCGTATTTTCCACGAAATGGAAATGACACTACAAAGACGGAAAACTCCCATGCAAGATATCATGATTTTGGAATTGGTTGTAGACAGAAGGATACGACATCTATTCTCTAGACTCAAACCAGAGTATGGTCATAGTAAAAATTACTTCACCATTTCATACAGATGAAGGCGCCGAAGTTAAATATTTATATGCTGAAAAACCGGCCTCTGTAACATATTCTCCTAAACATATTCTGCAGGAACCCAGTATGTGTTTGGAACACACTTCAAACATGCATATGTTTGCAAGTCTCAAACTCACTTGTATTTAAATGCAAACAGTAGTAGTTTATGGCAGTCATGTATGCTTTTACGTGGACGCATATGCGTTCTTCATCCCAAACATCCATATACTTATGTGGAAGCATTCGCGTATTTAACCCAAACCCAAATATAGTTACGTGGAAACATAGTCGCATTTCTTCCCAAACATAATAATATTTTGAAACGACTTATTCTTTGATTTCAACATATAAGGATTATTTATTATATTTAATGTTCTCAATATAAATCCACATTTATTAATAATTATTACAATAAATTAAAAGATTTAAAACCCCCCTCGTTACGTTCACTTGCTTTAATGCATTATTTGTTTTTTTTTTTTATGAAATGAAACTTTACTGATCGTTTGCTTCCTCTTTCTTTGTTGTCTCTCACGTTCTTGTTTGGTACACAAACAATATTTTTATATACAAATCTAGTTCATGCACGTCAATCGAGCATTAGTTACTTGTATTTTTCTTTGATTATATTTCAAAAAAGGTCCAACGTTCTGAATTTTTCAGCAAAGGCTCGGATAGACAAAGGGGTTTTTTTCCTCATAATTGTTTCTCACTTTGGTAGCACACATACACAAAAACCAAAGCAACATCATAAACCATTTAACCGTTCGAGTCTTTGTATATTCGTTTTCCACTTATCAATCGCTTTTGATATTCTCTGTCCAACGAACCATTGACGACTGAATACATGAAAATAAAACGCAATACATCAGCCAAACTAAGAAGCACTGACTTCATCCGTACTTTGCATGCACCCTCAGGAACATTTATCAATCACTGACTGAGATAATAATGCAAAAATACAGATACAACTTACAAGATAAACTATTTCGTTGTCCCTCTTTTTTTCTCTTGCTCTCTGGAGAGAAAAAACCGGGAAACAAACACAGCTATGTTTGTATCACAAGAACACATATATTTAGATCGCGGACACATTTATTATAACGTATTCATTATTCTGTCTCAAATGTGTAATATTGAATAGCAAACAAAAAGTGTTTGCACACAAATATGTTGTATTTGCAACAAGCTCCAAACACACGTTGTATTTGCATGCAAGCAACAAAAAAGGACAGATTTTTCAGCGTGTAGTAATATAGTTGTATGGACGTATAGAATAAACCTACCACCGCGGTCCTGACCATTTTATTTGGACAATTCTAGGTAAATCTAATGCCAAACCAGGCTGACAACTGCATAAGGCTGATAGATTTCGCCATGGCAAATAACAAGGTTGTCATTGGCATATACTTTCAAAACAAAACCAATCCATTACACTACTTGGGTATTTCCTGATCACAATACAGATAACCAGAGTGCTAACTTGATAATAAACAACGGAAGCACTCTTCAGGTGTAATGGATGTATGCTGGATTCGAGCCCCCAGATCAAGATCGAGCGGAGCAAAAACAGACACAGAAAAATCTGGATATAGGCATAATATATGCTGATAATTCCACTCATTTACTAGCGTAGAACATACCATATCCGATAATTCAAAGACTAAATGGAAACACATCTCCTATTCTAGAATGACTGCAGTTAATCTGTATTTGGGTATGAAAAATCCGGCCGAAGATAAAGTTTGACACGGTGCAAAATGGCGTACGGCAACTAAAAAAGAGGAATTGCAATTGTTGCTAACATAACGTGTTTATAGCTTGCCGCAAATATAGTATACTTGTATCCAAACACATTGTGTTTGCCATTCGATATTTCATGTCGAAGGCACAATGATTAGTAGATTATAACAAATGTTTTTGTGATCCAAAATGGCTTTGTTTGTTGAAAAGTGCTGAAACTGTGACGAACAACAAAGAAATAAAAAAGCTGCAGATCTTCAATTCATGAAAACAATGCTTGTACGTACGTGTATGGATATTCCCAACATATACATGTTACAGGGTTCATTTTATTTCGGCGTGTATGGTAAAGCTGCAGTCTAGCCCAACACGGGCTGTCACGATGCACCATAAGAACATGAAAAGATGCGAATTTATAGGCAACAAAAAAACTCGAAAGTGAGAAACCCGAAATATACATTAGAAGTAACGAAGCTCAAAAGTTGTATGAGAGAACTAAAAGCCAAATCTACGGCCATAATGCAAGGATTTCCACCATTAAGGATAACAGAGGAAATATTGTGATATCCACGCAGAATTTGTTGACGGCGAAAAGGTTTCGTTAAAGGTTCCGACGGACCCAGTGTCGATTCGATTGGAGTAACATGTGAACTCGAAAACCGTTTTGATATCAAGGTAGTACATGTGCTTATCCGCCGTAAACAGGAACAACAATGTCACTCTGGAAATCGAACAGAAAATTGTGCTTCCGAATAGGTATTATTTCGGGTTTGGCAAGCATTTTAGAGATAAAGACCTCTCTTGAAAATGATAAGCCTAGCTGTGTCCGACACTTAACTTGATACACATTGTAAGCAGATGCAACAAAACTGATAGTCTTCGAGAGAAATGTTTTCCTTCAAATATATGGACCAGTTATCGATAACTGCGAGTATCAATGTCGGATGAGCCACGAGCTGTACGACTTATATCCCTACATTGACGTAGTTAAATGAATCAGTAGTTAACAAAACGCAAACAAGCAAGATCCAAGTGTGCGAAAGTACTTCGACGCGAAAAGTTTCTTCACGAACAACGTATTCTTGCTAAAATTCTTTATTTCCCTAGAGTAAGAGCTTTTGGTAATTTGAAAGATGAGTGAAGGATAGTTCTTCCTCTATCCCAACTCTGGTTAAAGATGACGTAACTTTGACTGAACCGGTTGGTAAAGCTAACCTCCTGTCTGAAACTCTTCCGTGCCGGATAGTAATCAACCACTTCACGTGATCAATAACGTATCTTGTTCTATGACCAAGAAATTTTTTCGTACACGAGGAGTTAAAAAGGTTCTTGCGAATCTCGTCGTAAATAAAACCCCGAACCCGGATATCATATCTGCATTGATCTTGTGTAGATGTTCTTCGACGCTGGCACGTCCACTACGCAACCTTTCAGCCTTGCATACCGTGCGGGAGTATTCCCGGCGCGTTGGAAGGTTGCTAATGTCCAGCCAATCCCTTAAAAATGTGATGCAAGTAACCCTGCAAATTACCGCCCAATTGCAGAGAATTGTTAGCCACCATATTGTGCTATATCTTGAGTCCAATGAACTTCTTAATGATCGACGGTATGGCGTCCGTAGAATGAGATCTACTGGAGACCTGATGGCGTTCCTTTCGGAACAGTGGAGTTGATCCATCCACCGGCTTGGTGAGAGTAAGGAAGTGGCTCTTAATATTTCCAATGTCCTTAACAGAGTGTGGCACGATACACTCTTGTCCAAGCTCGCTGCTTTTGGTGTCGGTGACAACTTCTCTCAATTTATATCGAGTTTTCTAAAAGATCGCACTATGAGAGTTGTTGTAGATGGGGTTTCAACCGTCGAGCATATATTGACTGCAGGTGTCGACAGGGTTCTTTTCTTTATCATTCTCCTTTTCTAATTTTCATTGACGATCTCCTGGGTCAGACTGTGAATCCAATCTACTCTTTTGCGGATGACAGTAATCTCTGTCATTCTTACTCATTCGGCCTTAGGCCACGTCTTCAAGAGATTGATGTCAAACGCCGGACGGTGACTGAAATACTCGCCGGGATCTGGTGTTCATTGTTGAATGAATAGAGTAGACTTTAATGCGGGTAAGACTCAGTGTTATTTCCTGTCGCATAAGCGCATTGCTGACCCAGGTATGTCATCATTGACTATGGACGGTGTGTATATTGATGAACCAGACGCACTTGATGTTCTGGGCACGAAAATACAATGTGATGGCCGTTGGGCAAAACATGTATTTGAAGTGTAGAAAGTTGCATTCAAGTCTCTAGGCTTTTTAAAGCGGTGCAAGAAATACTGCACTCCATCTGATATTCTCAATATCTACACCATCTACATCAGGCCACAGATGGAATGTAACTCCCGTATATTGGCAGGTGCTTCTAGGACATATTTGGAGCTTCTCGACAGTGTCCAAAGGAGAGCAAGGGTATTGATACGGGGACAGTAGGGTATCCAACTCTATTGTCCCCTTGAGCATCGTCGAAATGTGGGTTGCGTGTCGCTGTTCTATCTGCACTTCCATGCTATGTGTTCCTCGGACATCCGTCAACATATGCCAGACGTGAGGATATTTAGCCGAAGTACACGGCTGTATGAGGAATAAACTTGCGGCTAGTATATTTCCCACCAATTGTGACATTCAAACCTTCAAAGCAAATATCAACAGACACTACTCCCTCTTTCAATCCTCTACTACCTGAATTTTCCTTCGCCTACACAATGCACTGCATTTATACGGGACATCCCCATTTAGGCCGTCGGTCGTGCAATGGTAGTGCGCCCGGCTCTTGTTCATGACAACGTGGGTTCGATCCCTGCTCTGACCACCTTCAATTTCTTTCGACGGAGGTCACCTCGCTAAGTGACGGTGACACTATCAAGTATTTAGCCATGAAAATGCTTCTCAAAATACCGTTCGGAGCCGGAGTAAAACTGTAGGACTCAATCAGTGAGTTTAAAACTAATACGCGCACAGCTCACTTGTTTGTCAGAAGCTCTCCCTTATTTAAGGGAAAATATTTATCTACGACGTTAACGTAGACGAATAGGACGACTAAGACTTCGGTAAATGAAGTTGCAACTGATATCGTTTATATTTCAATGAGGTATTTTAAATTTCAATTGATGTTTCTGAAATTTCAAGTGATTTCTTTGAAATTTCAATTTATTTGTTTGAAATTGTAATTTATAAATTTCAAGTGGAAGTTTTGAGTTTCAATTGATGTATTTTATGTTTCGAAGGGAATTTTTAAATTCCGATTGGTTTCTTTTAAATTTCAATAGGACATGTTACAGTGGGTGCTGAAAAAATTCCCCTAACGATTTTATCTTTTCCCAAGATTGTGAGGAAATACATCAAAATAATTTATAAAGTAGAAAGAAACTCCCTTGGTGGACATTTAAATAAACAAATTCGCAACCACACGCTGATAAATCTGCCTTTTCGTTTGTTGTTTGGATGCAAATATAACGTGTTTGAAGCTTGTCGAAAATATATTATACTTGTGTCCAAACACATTGTGTTTGCTATTCAATATAACATGTTTGCGACACAATGATTAATAGGCAATAATATATATTTTTGAGGTCCAAATGTGGCTTTGTTTGTTGAAAACAACTAAAAGGGAAAACGTGACAGACAATAGAAAAAAGCTAAAAAGCAGCAGATCTTCAATTCATGAATACAATGCTTGCAAACATGTACATGTTTCCTGCGGTATGTTGCTGGGACCGACCCCCAGATGCAATCCATTTCATAATCCTTTGAATACTTCGCTACCATCACATAAATTTCTTAGGGACATTTATATCAGTTGATTTCGAAAAAATTCAATGCATATCAGAAACCGTTATATTTTTGGATTTTAAAATATTTTGTTCGACTCAAAAGTCAGATTTGTTTGGGTATCTAAAACCCCCAGCCAAATGTACTTACCACCTTATGTTTTTTTTGGATCTACAAGATAAAAAATCTACATTTTTTTGATTTTCGGATGCAAACATAACGTGTCTGTAGCTTGTCGCAAATATAGTATACTTGTGTCCAAACACATTGTGTTTGCTATTTAATATTACATGTTTGAAACACAATGCTTAATAGGTTCTACTATATGTTTTTGTAACCCAGTCGCGATGTTTGTTGAAAATTTTTGAAAACAAAAACGTGACGGACAACAAAGAATTAAAATTAATAAAAACAATGCTTGCAAACATATACATGGTTCCTGAAATATGTTGCTTGGGGCCGTTACTTTTTCAGCGTGTAGAGGTTAGTGCCAGATTTCGGGTTTTAATTCAAATATTCAAATCGAAACTTGAATCACAACAATGTTATTAAAAACTGGCATTAAAACCAGAATCTAACTAATAATGCTGTGAGTGCTTTCGTTGTTCATGCTTACTAACTGGAACATACTACTTATATTCCGGATTGTGAGTTTGTTCATGACTTCATGGAGATGCCACATAAAATTTCGTTGCCGCCAAATGAAATGATTAAGGTCGTATATACCCGGTGCCTCTCAGAAACTAGAAATTCTGAATATACAACCGTCGCACGCATTAACCATTTAACGCAAGACTGTCAAATTACTTCTTTGATATTTAAGACTCTTATATACAATGTGTTTCGTATCTCAAATTTTCCATTCTCGCTAAAGTTTTCTCTGCCATTGTGCTACTTTTATATATGATTTCATTAAGTTTAGCTGAACATTCCAAAGCGTCGTACACTTGTATAATTTTCTAAGCGCGCAAATCACAGCTTTCGAGTTCACTGAACCAAAACTGTATTTGCTGTCGTTACTGCAGCTGCTGTAGTTGTCGGTGTCGGTATTGGTGTTGGTGTTGGTGGTGTTATTATTATTTTGTTGCCGTTGCCCCGTTGCTACTGTGGCCGCATCATTATTTCCGTAGTCATTACGGTTGGTTGGCGGATGTATACGACAACCTTACAACATTTGTATTCAACTAATTAGGGATCTGAAAATAACTACTAGAAAGACGAACGACTGTGGGCGCAACATACTATACTGGCAACATTGTTTCAGCTCAGTGAACCACTACCGACTGAGGACTAAAATAACGTGGTGACAACGTTACTCCTTAATAAATGGACGGGGGCGCAGGGTCCAATCTTTCAAGGAAGACGGTGCGTTGTTGTAGATGTGGATGCAGGTAGTTGAATATTCTGTATCACAGAAATATGACAACGAGTTACTTGAATTATAGACCTTCCTCACTGTGTCGTCCCTGCGGCTTTACATATTATTGCTTTAAATTTGTCGTAAAAATAAAACTAAAATAAAGAAAATGTATTCAATTAACACATTAATTTGTTGTTGTACTTGCCTGAAAGGCTTAAAACGAAAGATGTTAAATGATTCTCATTAAATTTAACGTTGTGTACTGTTGCCTCAAATTGTAAGTGAAAAAGAGAAAAAAATTAGATTAAATTCAATTTTTGGATAATAAATAAAAGTGGCCACGGGGCTGTCCGTGGAGGTGGAAAGCCATTACTTGGGAGTGGCCAGAAATGATTCCTTCATTGGGCGGTCCAAGCAGCTCACTACTTCCACGCAGTATGTCCTGGGCAATGGCTTTTTCGGCAACTAGCTAGCTAGAGTGAGAAGGTGAAACAAATGAGCAGCCTGATTGGTTATGCGATCACTGGTATGTCTCAGGTTTAGTAGGTGATTGATATCCATGCGAGTAGAAACCAAAAGAAGAACATCCAGGTTCGACATATTGCATCTTGATCAGCGTCTGATCCATAATGTGCGGCGTCAATCAAATATCCTAGCAGTAGGTAAAATGAAAAAACACGGTGGACTGGGTTAGCCTCCCGCCACCGTTCATATTGACACCCAATATACCAAAACGAAAAAGAAAACATAAACAACCCCTATTTGTTGACGACCCCCGCAAACGTTATAAGGACCACGATTTACGGATATGCACTTGGAATGTAAGAACTCTATATAGATCCGGTGCAAGTATCCAACTGGCAGATGTCCTCGAAAGTTATAAGGCTGACATTACCGATATCCAGGAAATGCGATGGACAGGACATGGCTGCACAAGAAAAAGAAACTGCGATATATACTGCAGTTGTTATGAGGAAAAACATGAATTTGGTTGCGGATTTGTAGTTGGCAAAAGACTGCGACATCTAGTCACTAGGTTCAATCCTGTTAGTGAACGTGTAGCCACAATCCGCATAAAAGCGAAATATTTTCATATTTCCCTAATTTGTGTGCATGCCCCGACAGAAGAGAAAGATGATGATGCCAAAGACATATTCTATGAGCTCCTAGAGGAAACGCATGACCGCTGCCCTGGCCATGACATTAAGATTGTACTAGGAGATTTTAATGCCAAAGTAGGAATCCAACTATTGGCAATTTCAGTCTACATGCTGACAGTTCCGACAACGGTATGAAACTGATTGACTTTGCCGCGGCAAAAAACATGGTCATTAGTGGTACCAGATTCCAGCATAAAGACATCCACAAGGCTAATTGGGTATCCCCTGATCAAAGAACTAAGAACCAAATTGATCACGTGGTAATTGATGGAAGGCACTCATCCAGTGTAATGGACGTTCGAGAGATCAGAGGAGCTAACATCGATTCTGATCACTACCTGGTAGCAGCAAAGGTTCGTACAAGATTAAGTAGAGCGAAAATCGTACGAAACCAGGCGCAGAGGAAGCTGGACATCGGAAAGCTGCAATTACCAGAGGTAGCCACAGCCTACTCAAGGAAGCTCTCGCAACCTTTGGCACAGAACCCACCCCCTCCCGATGACGATCCTGATGCGCAGTGGTAACCCATTTCCGACTCTATAAAAACTGCCGCAACAACCGTACTTGGTTTCGAAAAGCCGCTTCGCAATAAACCATGGTACGATGAAGAGTGTCGCATTGCAAATGACGAAAAGAACGCTGCACGTATGACAATGCTTCAGCCAATTGCAACGCGAGCTGCAGCTGAGCGGTATAGGGAGAAAAGAAAGGAGGTAAACCATCTCTTTAGGCGTAAGAAACGGCAGTGGAGAAAGCGCGAGAGTGAGAAAATTGAGTCATACAGAAGGAAGAACGAAGCCCGAAAAATCTACCAAAAAGTGGAAAACGGAACTAACAGACATGGTTCAGGTTTCCCCTTCTGTAGAGACAAGGACGGAAATCTCATTGCAGATGTGCAAACGATATGGGGAATATGGAGAGATTGACGAAAATCTCATCGCAGATGTGCAAAGGATATTGGGAATATTTAGAGATTTTCTGCGCGGTATAGGTACCTGAGGTATCCCATGTCGATGGGACAATCGACCACAATATGGCCGACAGAGTCGATTGCTCCCTCCTAACCAAGACGAGGTCAGAACAGCTATTGCCCGGCTTAAGAACATCAAAGCCGCAGGATTGGATGGTAAGTTGGTAAGGATCTTACCGAACCTTTTTAAATTAAGCGAAGCCTCAGGCAAGGCGAGAGATTGATAGACAGGTTCAAAGGGAGCTCACAAGTTGCACACATCCGCATGGCCACATATCAATGCAATTGCAACTGCCAGCAAGATGGTGCATAGATGTTTCAAAGGTGTTTCAGCTCTTCGAAAGATTGGCCGACATAATAAAAGTCATGCACAGTTATAATGGCTAAACCACATTAGGATGTAGGGTATTAAAATCTCTATTACTTTATTTAAAATGTATATTCTGTACATTAAATCTCAAATACTTAAAGAAAGTATTCCAACTGTCTTTAAAATATCTTTGGCGGATAGCAACGTTATACTTTCCGGCACTCTTAAAACATTCTTACGTACAAAGGAGCATCTCATGTCCTGTCTGATTTTTGCTACTGGCAAATGCGTCATAATTTAACATTACAAACTAGAAACAAAAAAGAAACAGAAACCGCAACAAAAGGCTTAATCTCTGTCATTCCTCAGCAAATACTTACGAACAGAAAACTTATTATAATATACATGTAGAAATGTTTGTATGTATGTACAACGGAAGCACTTCAATAGTTTCATTTATCATGACCTTTTTGAGACGACAGTTACAATGACAATTTTTTTCTTATTTATCTCGCATTTTGCTGTCTTCTTTTTCACACAAAAAGGGAAAACTTTATCTGTAAGTAGAGGCAGGCAAACAAAGTGCATTGCAATACTAGCTGATTATGATGAAACTATCGTGTTTAGCTGAAGGCAAAATAAAGGCATAACCTTGGAAGTTATATGCGGAAATATCATTGTTGGACTATCTACAAATACGTCACGGGTTTTTCAATAACAGCGCTACAAAAGTTTTTTTAAATAAACTAAAACCGGTTTTAGATTCCAATGAAATTCTTTATTCCTGTGAAAGTACGTTCGATGTCATTATGTATGGAACTCGATTTCTTTTGCATGGCCACCAAGGGCACGCTTGCAGAAGTCCAGACGCTGAACCCAATTTTCGACGGGTTTCAAGCATAAATCGGCCGATACTGCTGCAATTTCACGTTCGATATTCGTACGAAGTTCATAAATCGTCGCTGGCTTGTTGGCATAGACCATAGACTTGACGTAGCCCCACAGGAAATAATCTAACGGAGTCAAATCGCACGACCGAGGCGGCCAGTCGACTGGGCCATTTCGTGAGATAACACGTTCACCAAACTTGGTTTCCAATAAATTGATTGTGGCATTCGCTGTGTGGCTTGTGGCGCCGTCCTGTTGAAACCACATGTCCTCCAAGTCCATATTATCCAATTGAGGCCAAAACTATTCGGTTGTGTATATAGCGATTCGCATACACAGTAATGTGCCGGTCTTGATCATCACGGAAGAAGTACGGCCCAATGACGCCGCCAGCCAATAAACCGCACCAAAACGTAGTTTTTTCGGGATGCAATTAGGACTCATGGATTATGTGTGGTTTGCTGTCTGACTAATAACGCACATTTTGCTTATTGACGAAGCCATTCAGCCAGAAATGAGCCTCATCGCTGAAGATGATTTTCCGATGAAAATCCGAATCATTTTCAAGTTGTTGCTCAGCCCAATTCACGAACATACGACGCTTATGGTGGTCAAGCGGCTTCAGTTCTTGCGTCAATATGATCTTGTAAGAATGTAGGCCAAGATCTTTTCGCAAAATTCGCCACAACGACGTCACAGAGATGCCCAACTCTTGAGAACGACGTGTGAGAGACACATTTGGGCTTTCTTGAACTGAAGCCTTAGCGGCAGCAATATTCTCGACACGACGGGCACTTCTTTGTCTCACTGGCACGGGAACATTTTGTACTGTGCCTGTGGTTTCAAATTTTTCCACTAGACGCTCAATTGTTGATCTGGTAGGACGATTATGACGACTATAAATTGGATGTAGCGCTCTTAAAGTTGAGGCCAGTGACTCCAAATTTCGGTACTAAATTTTAATAATTTCGACTCGTTGTTGGCTCGTATATCTTTCCACGATGAAATGGCAAACCTTACTGAAGAGAACTGTCAAACGAGCGGGAAAAAATATGGCGTCGTTTCGATTTACTTTTGTAGCGTCTCTGTTGAAAACCCCTTTATTTCCAGTATATTTTCATATAGTTGACTCTAAAAGGCTTTTTTAAACGTTATGATTAAAAATTATGACCAAATAGATATTGTGAGTAGTTCCCTTATTATAAAAACACTAGTGGTCTTCATGAAAGCTCGAAAGAACCTCGTAAACTCGAAAACATCGTAAACTTGCACAGCAAACGTCAAAACAAACAAATTTCCCATACAAAGCGACTTTCCCAAAAGTGGAAAGTTTTCGAGGCAAATTTGCAGCGCAAACGTGGGATGGAGAAACGTGTAAACTTTTGACATTTCGTTGTCATCTGACTAGGATGGATAAATAAGGTGATAGCGCTAGAACAGTAGAAAAAGTACACATACATAATACATGCAATTGCTACTGCTACCACCTTATGTATCCATCTTGGTCAGCTGATATGGTTTTGAGCACAACTACGCTGAGCAACTTTACTAGGTACCTCATGCAACGGTGCGAGGGAAACTTGCGCTGAGCAAAAGTTCTCGGCTTTCACGTTTGCATGAATGCCGCTACTATAAATGTTTACCAACAGCTGCTAATCTAATCACAATTAAGGCAATTTAATTATGTGGCAATTATAATTTGTATATTAATTGAAAGAAAAAATTAAATATTGTATTTTTTTTAACTTGCTTGATTGCTTGCTTGATTGCATTTATAGCGCCACGAAATAGTCATCGGGGACTATGTGAAATAGATGCATATTAAGATACGTCTGAAATGCAACCTTCTTATGTTTTATGTATATCCCAAAAATATTTCGGTTGTATCGGATTTCGATCCTTTCAAAAAATATGATGCAAAATATGAAGCAATCCCATACGCGGCATTTACATTTTTTGTCACTAACCGGAGAAAACTAATCTCTTATAGCCTTAAAGAAAATTACAACTTTAAACATAACGAGGATCTAAGACAACTAAATTTGAAACATATGGTAGGGCCAAACCAAAACAGAACGAGACAACTACAATTACAATAGTTCGTTCTATAACTATAACTTTCAAAACTTCTGCATCAGTGCGTGTAAGTGGGAAAGCAATGTGTAAGTAGCGACAACCAATCACTCTGCACACAATCAATAAATGTCTTCAGTTAGTGACTTGTGTAAAATACACACCGCAGTGGCTTAACGGGCTAGACGCTGCCTAAGATGGTGCTTCACAAACATCGAAACGATCGTCCAGCGACTGTGAGTTCGAATCCCATTCGCGGCATTTATATTTTTTTTCACTAATCGGAGAAAACTGATCTCGTATAGCCTTAAAGGAAATTACAACGTTAAATTTTAATTTTCGAAATCTTCTTAAGTTCAATGAAGGTTTTGCCACGCCGCCGCCTGTTTACGTAAAAATCGGAGCGGCGGCGTGGTTCGGCGGCGTAGAACTTTTATTTTAATATTTTGCATAATCTGTCGATTAATGGCATTGTCCTGATTTCCAACTCACGTTGCAATCACAACAAGCAACAAGCTATAAACTACACACAACCACAATTAGAATATTTCCTACTAACAGTGAGCTTAATTCCCCAAAAATTGACTTATGGAGTTAACCGACAATTCGAATTTTGGATAACAATAATTCCACTCGCTACAACACCAAGAGCCAGTCCCATTCTCTAACAGGTTACACCACACATTATAACTATAACAACAGCATATCAAATTTCCTAAGAATTGAACTCTACACAGCAACAGCCGGGTTAATTTCCTTATACTTAGGAATAGCAACCAGAGTATTAAAACATGAAGTAAGATCCTGGATATTTTCTTACTCATAAAAATGCAGGCAGAAGCATACGCTTTCTTTATCCCTCCCCACTTCTGCAATAATCATGTACTGAGATTCCAAGTTTAGACGAGAGTCCTCCTATTATACAGTGCCCAATGATCACAGCTACTGGTATAGAAATATTTTGTGTAGGAATGGATACCAAGTTTAGTGTACGATTCAGGACATAATGTGGCCATACTTGTCTGGTGATCCTGCAATTTGTGCATCAGGACCATCTATCATTCGCATGTCTTAGATCTTCGGTTTTAGGCATGAGCTTGCATGCAGAAAGGGGCATACCCACATGCTCCATATCCAGTGAAACAGGTGAGGTAGTCGCTAATCTTACCAGCTCAACCGCTTTATAGTTCCCTGGAATGTTTATATGCCCTGGCAACCATATAAGGTGAATACGGAACTGCATGGTACAGATGCGCGGCTGTACTTGAGTTCACTATTCTCAGAACAGATGTCGAAACCCCAGGCGGTGATAACGTTTCGATCCAGACAAAGGGCACCTTTTAGATTGGCATAAATACAGCCTCACAGTCATTACAATGATCTGGTAGTCTTTGTGCAAGGTCTAAAGCCGGATCTTTAGCATAGATTACAAACACTACGTTGCCGTGTAGAAGTATAGAAGCAAAACCCTACTTTACAGTGTAGAAGTATAGAAGCCTAAAAAGCTCGTAGAACCTCAAAGATAGAATCGGGTGTCATAATCGACTCCTATTGTACATTGCCACGAATTGCTTGGAATCGTCCCATGCCCATTTCAGCTGCTGATCCATCGCATATACGACGCTTTAGCCATTTTCCACTCCAGTAAATTTACGGAATATATGTGGAGGATAAACCCCAACCCTCGGTAGGGGATGTACGATTGGCACCCATGATACCGACCCTTGTCATTGTCTGGCAAGTACGGGCAGCCCAACGACAATACCATAAGATAAAATCGGACGGATAGCGGCTACATATAACCAGTAGACTATTCCCGAGGATAGACCCCGTCGTCCTCCAATGACCCTTTTACACTTCACTATCCATGGCGTTGGGCTTGAAGTTAAGCTTTCTGTCCAGAATCACACCTATATGTCTCTACCACATTAATACAATGACTGAATAAACGGAAACTTCTGCTTTCCGGTAAATACTACGAGCTCGGTTTTCTGTGATTAAGCCTTGGAATGCATATCTGAATATTTAAGGGTATTTACCTTGCAGAGCAATTTCCAGGTAGTCAATGAACAGCAGTCCGACTGTGCAACCTGATCCCGCCAACTATAACAAAATACTATCCAGTGCTAAAATCCAGAGAAGAAGAAATATGAATTCAGCTTCGGGTGTCCTTTATTCGCACTTCGCAAGTCGTGTCACAAAGGAACGAGGTTATGCGCCTTCGCGTATGTAATCCATATATCAAATTAATGATTCCCTGGTCATATGCAACTGATTTTATCGTCTCCGGAAAGACATTGTGGAAATCATTTTCTATATCGACAAATGTGGCCAGAGTCTATTCCTTGAGGTACATTGATTAATCTATGAAACTCACTAAAGTGTTCAGAGCTGTTTCCGTAGATTTGCCTGTATTGTAAAAGTGGCGCCATACGGACACCTGTGAAGTAACTACTCCTACTACTTCACAGATATAAGACAATGATCCCCTCCAATGCCTTCACAAGAAAATATGAGAGACTTATTGGTCTAACGACTTTTGGACTAATATGCGGTAGTTTTTCCGCTTTCGGAATTTGGTTATAACGAAAATATAGGATAGTTTTACACAGCTCATATAAAGTTTCAGAAGCCAGGTGATTTGTAAGGCTTAAAACTTCCTATTGTCTAGTCTAGTGATTATTTTGTCACGATCTTTCCCGCAACCTGCGAGATGACGTGGTTGTTCGGTGAATCCGGCTTTACGTCTTCATACCAGTTTCATGATCATCAATCGATGTCGACCAACGCCTGGTTTGTTATATGCCATAAATGTGGGAGGCATTGAGAGGACTGAACATCCTGGACTGCTTAGAGGTGTTTGTAATGACGTCACAGAAATATTTCCGAGACCTTATTTTTCAAGATTTTCACCGGGTTTTATATTATTGAAGTCTAGTTTTATATACATTTCAGTCTCGATCCGGCCTTCAGGACTTTGCTTTATTATTTAATCGAAAGTGGACTGCACATTTTGGCTTCCGTCCCTCTGCAACTTTTTACGTGCTGCACAAAACTATCCTATATTCCTGTTAGATGACAAAAATCCCAGCTAGTGTTGATTCCGAAAGTTTGAAATCATCGCATGTGAGTCCAACGAACTTCAAACCAATCAGTCTCTCGTGAATCCTTTTGAAGACATTGTACTGGGTGATTGACTCGCATCAGCGAACGACCATAGGTACTTCTCAGCTGCTCCTATGACAGCAGACTTACACCAAGGGTACATCTACGGAAATCGCTCTGAATGCTCTTCATAAAGCTTCATAGAGAAATCAATTTTTCTAAAGGAATACATACACTCTTGTCGAATTTGTCGATATAGAGGGCGCCTTTAGCAGCGTCTTATCGGGATTAATAAAATCAGCTCCATCGGCACCAGGAGCTCATTAATTTCATAAGTGACTTACTTACGAGAAGGCTCCTAACCTCGTCCCTGGGACACACAACTTTAACTCGAAATGTACCTAGTTTAATATACCAAGTGAGACTCTTATCTCACCACTTCTCTAGAACTGAGCAGTGGATAGTGTATTTGTAGAGCTGGAGGCATCAGGGTGGACAGTCGTAGCATATGCTGATGACCTGGCAACTGCAGTTCAAGCACATTACACTTCCAAATGCAGATTAAGATCCAGAAGTTGGCCATAGAAAGTGGGCTGTATGCAAATCCAGACAAGCCCGAGCTCGTCCTGTTTACTAGGAAACATAAGGTTCCATATATTCAGTCACTGTCTCCATGCGGTAGAGAATTGTGCCTGAAGGATAGCGGATATATCAAGATGTGCTTTTCGAAAATAAAATTAGTTTCAAGCGAAACACTATGGATATGATCAGTGTTGCAATATTAGGACTTACTTTTTCGTGCAAAAGGCCTATCGTAGGACAATGCAATGTCCCAGGCACTCTGGTTAAAACATTTCTCGCTATTTTAAGCGAAGTGTGCCTATCCACGTTAAAAATGGATTACATGACACCCATATCAACCCTCTCCACTCACATCCTTGAGAGGCAGGACTGAAAGGGATGCATACTAGGTTATAGAAGATAGTTCGGCATCTACACTCATGGCTCCGTACTGAATGGAAAAGTAGCGTTTAGAGTCTATTCTAAACAGCTAGGTCTAGACTTTTCACAATGGCTACTAGACCAAAGTAGTGTCTCTCAGGTAGAAGTCATAGGCAGCGGAGAAGTTGCCGTTTGTCTGGGACGAAACGTCATTACCGCCTGGGGTATCAAAATCAATTCTGACAGTTTCCCATTACATCCCATGGAGGAATAGGCGAGAGCTTCTCACAACCAGTGAGCTGTGCGCTTTCTAATTTTATACTCACTGATTGGGACCCACACACTTACACCAGTTCCGAACGGTATGTTGAGAAGATATTTCATGGCTAAATACTCGATAGTGTCGCCTTCACTATGCGAGGTGACCGCCGCCGAAAAGGTGGCGTGGTCAGAGCAGGGATCGAACCCAGGATCTCATGTATAAGAGGCACACATACTAACCATTGCAACTCCGACGGCTACTCTGACAGTTGACTACTATAGAATTTCAACAATCGGTATTCTTGACTTCATGAATTGCCGAGCATTTCTAAATGAGATGACCCCAGGTTCACAGGTCACAGAAGAATTCCAAGGAATGTAGAGCAGTTGAGCTGACAAAATTAGCGACTACCTTACCTGTTCAACTTTATATGGTGCATATGGGTATGTCCATTTCTGAATACAAGCTAGTTGTCCCGCTCTGGTCCGTAGAAGGCCGAGCTGCTTGTAGTAAGATTTTACAAGGGACCTACACTCTAAAAAATTTGTCGTTTTTTTTTTGTTGTTTGGACGTAAATATAACGTGCGTTTGGAGCTCGTCGTAAATACAAGGTGTCTCAAAAGAACTCATCCGATGTTATTTGCCTCTCATTTGTTTTCTCAATGAAAAACTTCGATTCTGTTTTTTGATTATGTTTATTTGAACCTTTAGAATTTTATTGGTTAAGTTGAGAAGATGATATCGGTTAAGTGGGCGCCGTCACAATTGAGTACCATACGGGCTCGTTTTATGACATTTCTCCGTCCTCTTGGAACCACCTGTCCTCCAGCCCTAATTCGTCGAATTGCGGCAGAAAAAACTCGGTTAACATGGCCCTACAGCGCGCACTGTCCACTGTTGTCGTTTGACCAGCGGCGTTCTCGAAAAACTGGCCCGATGACTCCTCCAGCGAGAACAGCTCACCATGCACTCGTGCATCGCTCGTGGATATTCGGTGCCCCAGAAGCGATAGTTTTGCTTGTTCACTTACCCTCTGAGGTGGATTTGATTTTCAAATCATTATGAACAAAAATGCCATAAAACGAGCCCGTGTGATAATCAATTGTGAAGGCGCCCATTTAACCGATATCATCTTCTCAACTTAACCAATAAAATTCTAAAGGTTCAAATAATCATAGTCAAAAACTGAATCGAAGTTTTTCATTTAGAAAATAAATGAGAGCCAAACAACATCGGATGACTTCTTTTGAAACTCCTTGTATTATAATATCTATACTTGAGTGCAAACACATTGTGTTTGCAATTCAATATTATATATTTGAGACACAATGATTACTACGTTATAACATATGTGTTTGCGACCTAAACATATAGGTGTTTGTGATACAAATGCAGCACTGTTTATGCTCTCTCGACAGCAAGAGAATAAATAGGGACAACGAGAGTGTAAATTGTAGATGAAGTCAATGGTTTATCGGACAGACGATATCAATAGCGCTTGGGCAGTGAAGAAAGAATACACAGAGACTCGGACGGTTAAATGGTTTATGATGTTGCTTTGGTTTTTGTGTATTTGTTTCGTATATATGTACGTATGTACCAAAGTGTGAAATGATTTTGAGGAAAGAAACTGGAAAGGGCAACAACGTGAAGCCCTTTTTCTGTCCGAGCCTTTACTGGGAAAATCGAAACGGCGGACCATTTTTGAAACATGACAAAAAAAACAACACTGTTAGCTTGCGGATTGGTGTGGATTCAAATAAAGCATTCAATGCCCGTAACTTTAAAATGGGGCGTTTTAAATCTGTTAATTTTTTTTAATTAGTTATATATAAATGTGGACTTATATAGATAAAAGTAATTATAATAAACAATACATATGTATTGAAATCAAAGAATAATTCATTTCTAAAAATTAATATATTTGGGAGGAAATACGTCGATGGAAGTTTGTGGGAACACGGGAATGCTTCCATGTAAGTATATGGATGCTTGGGATGAAGAACGCATTTGTGTCCACGTAAAAGCATACATGTTTGCCAGTAAACATGCTACAGTTTGTATTTAAATACAAGTGTGTTTGAGACTTGCAAGCATATGAATGTTTGAAGTACGTTCCAAACATATACATGGTACCTGCAGAATATGTTTGGGCGACTATGTTACAGAGGCCGGTTTTTTCAGCGTGTAGGGTATCTCCTCTCATTCGGAGTGAGTATTTTACTGGATTTCATGCGGTGCCTCCTATAGTCCACGGCATCAAGGTGAATCGTTGAGATGCAGTGTACCACGATAATATTCTCTTTCCTCTAATACATGCTCTTTTTTACGCTAAAAATACCTATGTATATATTTTCGTCTTTTAGTTTCTTTTCCTTTACTCTCTCCTTTTCGTCAGACAACCACAGTGGATCGCCGAGTGTAGTGTGAGGTGCTTATTTCAGACCACACGTGTCACCAATCTATCCAAGCCTAACCCATGACTGAGTTATGTTCTGACCTCAATCGTAGGCCAAACCTGATATTCATTCCTAAACAAGATATCTCTATACCAGTAGCTGTGAGCATTGGGCACACGTCTAGACTTGGAATCTCAGCTCAAGATCACTGCAGAGGCTGTGGGGCAAGAGAAGGTTCTTTTCCATTTTTAGTGGATGATTCATTTCCATAGAGAAAAATGTGCTTTATCCAAAAGCCTTCCCTTATTAGTTTCATATAGTTATTTAGTGGCATAATCCTTCACTTGGTGCCATAATCTCCAGTAAACAACTGCAGTTCCTGTCCGACGAAAAAAGTTCGTTTCAACTTGCTAGCCCTATATTCTGACTACACGCTGAAAAATCTATAATTTTTTGTTGTTTGGATGCATATATAACGTGTTTGTAGCTTGATGCAAATGTACTATACTTGTGTCCAAATACACTGTGCTTTCTGTAGAATATTAGACGTTGCAGACACAATTATTAATAGATTATTAATATGTTTTATTTTATTGGAAACAAATAATTTAATGAACGAAAAACCAGAACATTTTTTGAATTACAATTTATAAAAACCAATGCGATCAATAATGTCTTAACGAAACTAGTATTAACATTTCCCGGTAAACATATCATTTCCTCCTTGCCAATTTATTTATCATTAAAGGCGAGTATCTATCTGGTTTCTGTTTCAAGCGCTCCGATTTTCTTCCATGAGATGGCAATGTATCCATAGCTGATGTTGCGTTACCTGTGGCTTGATAATTATTATTTTCCGGGGAAAATGTAGTTGCTTGAGCTGATGTATCAATAGTAGGAGCTAATTCTAGATCTAGATCTAGAATTATTCGCAGGTGAAGGAAAAACTGGGTCAGGTAACATAGCTGGAATAACGATATCATTTCCGCCATATAAGTTGCAGTTGTCTAATAATATACTTGCGGATTGATTAACATCAATATATTTAGATTTAGAATTCTGATTTGATTTTTATGTCTCCTTAAAAATTTGTTTCCAACTTGAACCAAGTAAATTACATTACCAAGACGTTTAACTATTGCACGATGTACCCATTTTTCCCCCTTACTAAAATTTTTGCATATAACCATATCGCTTATTCCAAATTGTTTTGGTTTTGTAGTTGTTACCGAATCAGTGGAAGGACTTGTTTGTGGGCTTAGCAGCGATAATAGAGTGCGAGGTTGTCGGCCATGTATTATTTCAGCAGGCGATTTACCATCTTTATTAGGTGTTGTTCTATATATAGATAGGTAAACCAACAGTGCGTTTTCCAAATCTTTTCCACTCTCACGAAAAAACAGAAAATGTTTTGAATTACAATGTATAAATGCCAATGCGATCAATAATGTTTTAACGAAACTAGTATTAACATTTCCCAGTAAACATATCAGTTGTAATATATGTTTTTGTGACGCAAATGTGGCTTTGATTGTGGGAAACTCCTGAAAAGCAAATCGTAACAGACAACAATGAAAATGGGTTTACAAACCATCCAGCAGATCTTCAATTCGTGAAAACAATGCTTGCAAACATATAACGGCTTTTTCAATAAGAGCGCTACAAAAGTTTTTTTAAATAAAACAAAGCCGGTTTTAGATACCAATGAAATTCTTTATTCCTGTGAAAGTACGTTCGATGCCATTATGTATGGAATTCGATTTCTTTTGCATGGCCACCACGGGCTCGCTTGCAGAAGTCCAGACGCTGAACCCAATTTTCGACGGTTTTCATGCATAAATCGGCCGATACTGCTGCAATTTCACGTTCGATATTCGTACGAAGTTCATCACTAGTCGCTGGCTTGTTGGCATAGATCATAGACTAAATAATCTAACCGACTGGGCCATTTCGAGAGATAACACGTTCACCAAACTTAGTTTCCAATAAATTGATTGTGGCATTCGCTGTGTGGTTTGTGGCGCTGTCCTGTTGGAACCACATGTCCTCCAAGTCCATATTATCCAATTGGGGCCAAAAATATTCGGTTATCATTGAACGGTAGCGATTCGCATTCACAGTAATGTGCCGGTCTTGATCATCACGGAAGAAGTACGGCCCAATGACGCCGCCGGCCCATAACCCCACCAAAACGTAATTTTTTCGGGATGCAAAGATGACTCATGGATTACGTGTGGATTACTGTCTGAGCAATAACGCATATTTTGCGTATTGACGAAGCCATTCAGCCAGAAATGAGCCTCATCGCTGAAGATGATTTTCCGATGAAAATCCGAATCATTTTCAAGTTGTTGCCCAGCCCACTTCACGAACATACGACGCTTATGGTGGTCAAGCGGCTTCAGTTCTTGCGTCAATTTGATCTTTTAAGGATGTACGCCAAGATCTTTTCGCAAAATTCGCCACAACGACGTCACAGAGATGCCCAACGCTTGAGAACGACGTGTGAGAGACACATTTGGGCTTTCTTGAACTGAAGCCTCAGCGGCAGCAATATTCTCGACACTACTGGCACTTCTTTGTCTCACTGGCACGGGAACATGTTGTACTGTGCCCATGGATTCAAATTTTTCCACTAGACGCTCAATTGTTGATCTGGTAGGACGATTATGACGACCATAAATTGGATGTAGCGCTCTTAAAGTTGAGGCCACGGACTCCAAATTTCGGTAGTAGTTTTTAATAATTTCGACTCGTTGTTGGCTCGTATATCTTTCCATGATGAAATGGCAAACCTTACTGAAGAGAAATGTCAAAAGAGCGGGAAAAAATATGGCGTCGTTTGCTGTCCCTATCGATTTATTTTTGTAGCGTCTATGTTGAAAAACCCTTTACTTGGTTCCTACAAAATATAATTCTAGGGCTGGTTCTTTTCAGTGTGTACGATATTAGACTCTTTGCTTCACGATATCTTCTATAACACTACAAATTTGTTATCACCCACTGTGCAAACTGCAACGTTCAATGCAGTTCCGTTGTTATATGTATCATAAAATTATCATAAGCTGTAAATGAAAAATATGGTTTACTCTGAATTTGAATTTGAATTCAGTCAACCTACCAAACTATCTAACCCACATGCTTTATCTCGTATAGGAAGTGGTGGTAAATATTTATGAGAATCCTTGTACATTCATCGGAATTCTGTCTCACAAAGGGAAATTTTATCGTACATCACAAACACGAAATATTGAGCTGCTGGGTTTTGCTTCTATTGCAGTTTGCAGTTTGGTAGGCATCAATAAAAAATTTACATATTTATAAACAGTAATTTATTTTTTTGTTCGACACAAAAAAAAAACTATGCAAAGATATGCAACGAGTTTAAGCTGTAACTTTTACAAAAGCCCATCCAATATATCTGCAACACAGGATCAGACTGGAGTGCACAACTTTAACAGCAGGTACTTTAAATTGTATGATTTTCTACACAAATGTTGGAGACTTTGAAGGGGATGCTATGTGATAGCTTGTTGAAGGGTCTGACATTTCGCGAATTTTTTTTTGTGTATTAATTTTAACTGTATGTTTTATCCTTTGCAGATAAACATTTTGAGGGTGGACCTAAAGTCACCATGGGGTGTACAAATTTAATAACTTTTTCGTTTACATATTTCTGTTATTTTTTCAGATTATATAAATTAAACCTGGAGAATAAAAAATTACATGAGGTGTCATGGGACATCCGGTTGGAACGAAGTTCCTTTCGCTATATGTTATGTACTTTTTGTAAATTCACTTTTGTAAGTACTTTTTGTAAGTTCAAAACACGCCTAAGGCGCCTGTTGAAAAATACTATAATTTAAATGGATATTTAAGAAAAGATACTTTTAGTAAAATTATAAAGTTTTTTATAAAATAATTTTTATTGAATGTATGTTTTTGAAAAAAACTATATTTTTAAGTCCTTTTTGTAAGAATATGTGTTATATTTTCCCGAAAAGGTCCTTTCTTTAATGAGAGGTACTTCTTTTATTAAAAGCTAATGTTTTTTTAAGAAGACATACCATTTTTAATAAGAAGTATTTTCTGTAAGAAAAAACCTAAGAGTATGAATAGTTTTTACAAAGAAGTACTTTTTTTAAGTCCAGGTACTTTTTAAAGAAGTGGTACTCTTTTTAGGATTAGATTATTTTTTTAAGAAAATTTACTTATTTTCAGAAAGGCTACTTATCTCAGGAAAAGAAAAGGCATTATTTTATTTTTAACGGAAAGGAATGTTTTTATGAAAATTTATTTTTTTAAGATAAAGTAATTTTTTTTTAAGAAAAGGTTTTTTTTTAAGAAACGGGAATTTTTTTAGAATTGGTCCTTTTTTCAAGAACAGGTAAAAGTTTAAGAGTAGGAACTTATCTCAAGAAAAGTTACTTTGTTTTACATAAAAGGTACTCTTTAAAGAAGAGGAATTTTTTTAAGAAAAGCCAAGAAATGGTAATGTATTTTTTAAGAAAAAGTAGTTATTTAAAAAAAAATACTTTTTTTAAGAAAAGGTACATTTTGTAAGACAATTTACTTTTTTCTTAGCAAAGGTACTTCTTTAAGATAAGGTATCTTTTTTTTGAGAAGAGGTACCCTGTTCAAGAATATGAGTAGGTATTTTTTTGAGAAAATTTAGTTTTTTTAAGAAAACGCACTTAAGAAAATGTTATTTTTTTAAACTTCTATATTTGCTTTTTACTCGGTTCAAAACTACAATATGTAATAAACAGGTTCCACCTAGAAAATTTCCCATTACACAACAAACTTCTCCCCATATATTAGTCTAGACACAAACCAAACCAAAAGTAAGAGTGTAATAGTAAGTGAGCTGCCAAATGTAATTCCACTGGATTTGCCAGTCTTGCACTTTGGCGTTTCTAAATTTACTTTTAATTGGGTTGAAAAGTACAATATATAATAAACAGGCTCCACCTAGAAAACTTACGTTAAACCAAACCAAACCAAAAGTACCCAATATAGTTGATAATAATGGGTTGTAATAAAGTATTTAAAAAAAAGTTGTTTAAAATTTTTTCATTTAATCCCCATCCCGCGACGTGCGATAAGGAAATTTGTTCCAATAATGATGGGATTCACAATTAAACAAAGAACCAGAATAATAAAATTTTATTCAATTAACGACCAGTTATTTTAACGCAAAAAACATTTCTTCGCTATTGTAACGTCAGAATTTCGTCCTTTGAAGCAATGATATGTAGCTTAGTTCATCATCACCATCAACGTTGCACCGTAAGAGATTTGCGTCGAACCCCTAGACCTGGTTTAATTCCCACTGCGGTAAAAATTCAACGTGTAGAGCAAAGTGTTAACGAAACACCAGAAAAATCTACCAGAAGGAGCTCTGCTCAGCTAGGAATATCTCGTACGTCACTAGATTTGTTGTTATTCCCATACAAAGTGTAATTGGTGCAAGAATTAAAACCCCCAGATCATCGGCAACGTCTAAATTTTACAGTTACATTTTAACAGTTGCCCAGAAATGAAAACAACTTTATTGAAAATCTGATTATGAGTGATGAAGCTAATTTTCATTTGAATGGCTTTGTTAATAAGCAGAATTGTAGGTTCTGGGGTTCTGAAAATTGAAGAGTAATTCCTCAACACTAACTGCTCCCCACTGGGTGTACAGTATGGTGTGGCATTACATCTGAAAATAGCATTGGATATCGGCGTTGAACTCAGGAATTGTTTGTTTACAAAGGCCAGAAATTTCACAAACGCCCAAAGAAATAAATAACAAGTCCTTAAATGGCACGATCTTAGGGGCTAGTTGATATCGGAATTTCGGGAGATAATTCGATCTGGAAATCGTTGCTTCAATAAATCGATTGTTTTTTGCGCCATACGGCTGGTGGCGCAGTCCTGCAGAAACCACATGTGGTTCAGATCCATACTGTCCAGTTGGGCCACAAGAACTCCGTTATGAGGTTTCTGTAACGAATGTCATTCCGTCTCTGGCTTAATTTTTAAAGAAGTTAGACCCAATCACGCCGCCTGACTTAAATCCGCACCACATAGTTGCTCGCTGTAAATGCATTTGTTTCGCATCGATCACGTGTGGAATTTCGGAGCCCAAATGCGACAATTTAATTCGTTGGCGAACCCATTCAGATAAAAATACGCCTCATCGGTGAAAATAATTAGTTTCGAAAAGTCCTCATTCACTTCACTTCAAGGTCACTCATTGAACGATTTGCTTCATTTTTAATAATCAGAACAATCGTAGACGAAACCTGCAATATTTCAGACCTGCCACTTGCACCGGAAAATATATGCCACAAAATTTAAATCGTGCACTTTTATTAAGACACCCTTTACTTTGCATACAAAAGTTACGCGGCTTTCTGGTTGGTCAACGTTCTAGCTCACGTAAAACAAAACCCATCCAATTAAATTCAGTACTTCGATTATTGGAACGAAGATCCTTATCGCACGTTGCGTGATGGGGACTAAATAAAAAAATTTTAAACAACTTTTTTTTAACTACTTTATTATAACCCATTATTATCAACTATATTGGGTACTTTTGGTTTCGTTTGGCGTAAAGGGAAGTTTTCTAGGTGGAGCCTGTGTATGACATATTGTAGTTTTGAACCCAATAAAATGTAAATTTAGAAAAGCCAAATTACAAGACTGGCAAATCCATGAAATACAACCCTGAACATGGAATTACATTTGGCAGCACACTTACCCTTATACTCGTACTTTTGGATTGGTTTATGTCTAGACTAACATATTTATATTTATATTTCTTGTTTACTGGGAAATTTTCTAGGTGGAGCCTCTTTATTACATATTGTACTTTTAAACCCAATAAAAAGTAAATTTAGAAAAGCCAAAGTGAAAGAAATTTAAAAAATAAAATTTTCTTAAGTAAATGCGTTTTCTTAAAAAAGTAAATTTGCTCAAAAAAATACCTACTCATATTCTTAAACAGAGTACATTTTCTTAAAAAAATACCTTATCTTAAAGAAGTACCTTTACTTAAAAAAGTAAAATTTTCTTACAAAAAGTAAATTTTTTTAAAAAAAGTTATTTTTTTAAATAAGTACCTTTGCTTAAAATAGTACATTATCTTTCAATAAATTCCCTTTTCTTAAAAAACTGAATTTTCTTTAAAGAGTACCTTTTATATAAAACAAAATAAGTTTTCTTGAGATAAGTATCTACTCTTAAAATTGTACCTGTTCTGTAAAAAGGACCAATTGTAAAAAAAATTCCCATTTCTTAAAAAAAACTTTTCTTCAAAAAAAAAAAAAATACTTTCTGTTAAAAAAATTCCAGTTCTTACAAAAATTCCTTTTCTTAAAAATAAAATAATACCTTTTCTTTTCTTGAGATAAGTAGCCTTTCTGAAAATAAGTAAATTTTCTTAAAAAATAACCATTTCCCAAAAAGAGTACCACTTCTTTAAAAAGTACCAGCTCTTACAAAAAGTTCTTCTGTGTAAAACAAATTCATACTCTTAGACTTTGTCTTACAGAAAGTACTGCTTATTAAAAATGGTAGCTTTTCTTAACAAAATATTAGCTTTTAATAAAAGAAGTACCTCTCATTAAAGGAACGACCTTTTGGGGAAAATATAATTATTCTTACAAAAAGGACCTAAAAATATACTTTTTTTTAAAAAAATTTTTAATTTTTTTTTTAAATTTAAATTTAAAAAAAAAAATTCTTAAAAAATTTATCATTTTACAAAAAGTATTTTTTCTTAAAGATCCATTTCAATTACAGTATTTTTCAACAGGCGCCTTCGGTGTGTTGGAACTAACTACAACATAATATATATCGAAAGGAACTTCGTTCCAACCGGGTGTCCCCTGACACCTCATGTAAGTTTTTGTTTCAGCGACCATTGCGGATTTTCCGTGGTGGTTATAAGCGGTACTAATTGGGTAGTACCCTACATTTTGTAATATTCCACTCTGCCATTGACTACGAGGAATTTGTTACATCCATTGCATTAATGGAAAGTTGGTTGCCTCCGAATATTAAAAAAAATGTGTTTTCCGCTCTTAGTTGTTTCTTAAAAATGGACCAATCACATCAACTAAAACACATTGACACATCTTAACCCTTTAATACCTAAATAGTTATGTTTATTGTTTTATATTCAGACTAATGTTGGATGTGGGTTATCACACACATGTACTTCTACCTACTAATTTCGGTGGATATCAAATTTAATAACTTGAACTTAAATTATTTTTCCGAAAATCAGTTTCTTATTGGTTGGAAAATTATTTCCTTATTTCCCTTTACAAAATTTATATCTAATCTTTTTCTTGTATTCTTGTCGTTCTAGGTAAATGTTCTAACACAGACCAAAAAGTGTAAGTAGTGCAGATGATAGTAATTTCTAATTAAGTTGTATATCTATACATTTTTAATTAGACAATTATTTAATATATTTTTATGAAATTAAATTACAGGTAATAAATATATTGTAACTTTAGTGTTTACATAGTAAATATTCAGTACATCAGTTGCCTATAAAATACGTTTAAAATAATAGGATTATTTTATAACCAATTACATTGTAAGTAAAATTTTAAGTTTTGAAATGACACACAAAAACACAGAGACACCCCAACTAAGTTTTGGGTCATAGAATCCAGTGTTATACTCCGTTTTAAAAAGTTAGCTCAAAATGACGAGATATTTCGATTTTAAATTTGTAGTAGATTTAAGGTGATATTTGATTTTATTTGGGGGAAAAACCTGCAAAAGCTCTTGTTAAATCAATTTATATATTTTTTTTTCGACAAAATGTAACCGTTGAGATAATAGACATCTCTTTGGAAGCAGAATTAGTTTACCTCTTACAATTTGGGGCCATAATAATTATAATAATTTTGGGATTCGGGATTTTGGGATTGGGATCCCTATTACAAACAGATGCTACAACATATACATCAAAGTGTTCACTTTGATAGATTAGTCTCTACCCGCCGCTATAGATGTTAACACATCAAAAATATTAGCACTTTATTGACCATTTTGAAAAAATAGAAAAATGAGTGACGAAAAATGCAGATCAAATTGCGAAAAATTAAATATGTTTTGTTTTGTGTGTGGAAATTTACACCGAAAAATCATCGACGACATTTGGTTGAAAATGCCCTCAAAGCTTACAATCAGAATTTTTTGGTTATACGAGTTTTTGGTATACGAGTTTTTCTGAAATGTTAGATGAAGCTGAACTAAACGCATGGAATTCAATTCGTGCGGTAATTGAAAACGTTCATTACAAAAATCGCTCACCAGAGTACCGTGATTATATTGACAACATGATGAAGTCTTTCGACAAACTTGGCGTTAATATGTCATTGAATCTCCACATATTACATGCACATTTCGATTTTTACGAACGTCAATTTCCACAGAATCAGACGAAACCTGCGAAAGATTTCATCAAACTATAGTGGCATTCAAAGACCGTTTCGGTGGAAAAAGAATAGACCCAATGCTTGCTGATTTCTGCTGGTCGATTGCAAACAAAGAGTAAAAATTGAATAAATCCAAAAAAATTAATTTATAAGAGCAAATGTAGTTCCATGTCCGCTTGAAAATTAACGTCCATTATTTCTAGATATAAATTTTGACAAATAAATAATAAAAGAATTGATTTTAAACGAGTTTTTAAAGTTTTTTCATTCAAATAAAATCAAAAAAAAATCGCCCTAAATCTACTACAAATTTAAAATCGAAATATCTCGTGATTTCGAGCTAACTTTTCAAAAAAGGGTACACCACAGGATTCTACGATCAAAAATTAGGTTGACGTGTCTCGGCGTTTTGGTGTGTCATTTTCTCCTACTTACAGTGTTATGATTTGTCCAACATTTTTTAAACTGTTTCAGAAAATAAATCGAATTCTTTATACATAGTTTTGTTTCTCAACTGAATGCCAGTGAAAAGGATATGTTTTGAGCCACTATTATTAAAACGAGTTCAGTATTAAAAATTAATATCACCGATTCTAATACTAGTTAAAGTTTCTATGCCGAATACAACTGTTATTTACAAAAGACCTCATACTCTAGCGAATGCTTGAATTGTAACTATTGAACAAGTGAATAATGTTTGGGCTAATAAACTATTTCCTGATATAAAAAGAAAAGCGCTCGTATCTTAATCGAATCGAAAAATCATCTGCAAGATACAGCGATACACAAGGTCCTAATTGTGTCATTATTTTAAGGAAAACTGATATGTCCTGTGTTGTTAAAGTACAAAGCAATTTTGTTTAGAACGTGTAGAAAATTTACAATTTACCTTTAAAAGCCGATTAAGTTATTTGCTATAAAAATATATTCAGTGCGACTGTAAATGTCTACAGTGCTTTGACTTCTAATTGTGAATGATAAATAAATACGTTATTCAAATTTATCCTCAAGAAAAGCTGATTTTATTTGCGAAAAGTTCTAATCTAAATTAGACCGATTCACCTTTGTTTAGACTAAATGTACCTTTGTTTGTTTTCTGATGATTCTCAAAATATTTCGTCTCTAGCGTCAAGATCCCGTGAGCTAGACCGTTTTGAAAAAAGGTAGGGGGAAAGGGTTTCTTATGGCGCGTTCAACGGTATATAAAACATATCCAGGCACACCCTTTCCTCAGGACTGTTCTGAAAAAACGCATTTTTAAGTTTTTAGTACGGAGGTTTTCCTGATTTAAATTTACCCGCGAATAATTCGTATATTTACGTATATTTTCGTATATTTATACTTAATAAATGAAAACCAACCTGATTTTAACTACAAGTACACTAAAATCCACGCATCCAACATTTTGTTTTCAAATATCAACTGGAATTGGAATAGAAAATAATATACGTAAACAGGAGCATGTTTGATAGATTTCCAAAAGTGCAAACGCAATACTTCGCCCTTAGATGTATAATATTGCTTACTTACTTTCTTATCCAGTCTCGAACAAACCCGGGGTACAGGATCCTTACAAAACGAAGGTATCATATTCCGCCAACCAGTTCGATCTTTTGCCTTATCCATCTAGTTGGCAATACCAAGTGTATGCAGTGATTCGGCAACTTAATACCTCCAGCGGAGTCCTGGTCTTCCTATTTTTCGTCTCCCTTCGAGATCGATTTGAAAACCCCTTCGTGGTGGTTCGTCTTCATACATTTTACTGAAATAGCCTAGCCAGCGTAATTACGTTATTTTATGTCAATGTCTGGATATAGCTCATACCGCGAATCGTTCATGTGTCACCCATCCTCGTCGTTGTGCATTATAGGGCCATACATTTTTCCGAGTATTTTCCTCTCGAAGACTCATACGGATGTTTCGTCTGCTTGCGATAAGACCCAGGATTCTGCGCCTTAAACGAAGACAGGCTGTACGAGAGTGTGGTATAGTTGGACTTTTGTTACTCGAGAGTAGGCTTTACCTCTAAAGTACCTGCTTAGCCCAAAATAACATCTATTCGCAAGCACAATTCTCCACTTGACCTCAAGGCTGACGTTGTTGTTTTGGTTTACGACAGATCTGAGGTATATAAATTTATCCACCAGCTCAAAATTATAATAGTTATCAACGTCCTGCTGGTTGAAACCATTAATTTTATCTTGTCCTTATTTACCGTCAGACCCACTTTTCCTGACTCCTTCTCTATTCTCGAAAACACCGCAGTAACTTCTCTAACTGTGCGTTCAATGATATCCATATCATCGGCATACGCGAGCATCATGTGACTTCTGCTGCTGATGGTTTTATTCATGTTGACAGCAGCTTTTCTCAGAATAATCTCTATTAAGATGTTAAAGAGATCGCACGATAGGGCGTCACCTTGTCTGAGGCCTCGCTTAGTTTCACAAGGTTCGGTAAGATCCTTACCAACTTTCACTGCGGATTTGGTGTTCGTCAGGGTCATCCTGCAAAGGCGTATGAGTTTTGCAGGAATACCAAGCTCAGACATTGCTTCGTAGAGTTTCCCCCGTATCGCGCTATCGAAGGCCTTAAACAGCTCAGACTTAAACAGCTCCACCTTATAATTGATAAATAGATGATAGGTGTCGATTTGTTGTTCGTGGGTCTTCTCCTGGATTTGGGGTAGCATGAAAATCTGGTCAGTTGTCGACTTTCCAGGCCTAAAGCCACACCGGTATTTCCCAATTAGGCCAGCGATAATTGGTTTTAGTCTTTCCCACATTATACTTAATATAATCGTATATGTTATGGATAAAAGGCTTATTCCACGGTAGTTGGCACAGAGACTCGGGTCACCTTTTCTAAATATGGGACATAGTACACTGAGACTCCAATCGCCGGGCATGCACTCATCTAACCAAATTTTGCTAATAAGCTGATGCATGAGTTGATGATGCATTATCAGCTCATCACCACCAGCCTTAAACAGCTCCGCCGGTAATCCATGAGTGCCTGCGGCTTTGTTGTTTTTAAGCTGGGCAATAACTGTTCTGGCCTAGTCTTGGTTAGGAGGGGGGCAATAGTCGTCGTCGTCCATATTGTGAACGATTGTCCCACCGTCATTGAACATCTCAGGTACCAATAGCACAGGAAATTATCCCTCCATATTCCCAGGATACCTTGCACATCTGCGATGAGATTTCCATTCCTGTCTTTACAGAAGAGCGGCCCTGAACTATGTCCATTAGTCCCGTTTTTGACTTTTTGGTAGAATTTTCGGGCTTCGTTCTTCCTTCTGTAGATCTCAATTTTCTCACTTTCGGGCTTTCTTCACTGCCATTTCTTACGCCTAAAGAGATGGTTTACCTCCTTTCTTTTCTCTCTATACCGCTCAGTCGCAGCTCGTGTTGTAATTGACTGAAGCATTGCCATGCGTGCAGCGTTCCTTTCATCATTTTCAATGCGACACTTCTCATCGTACCAAACCTGCGAATCAAATGATGTTTTTTTCTAAATTATCTATTTGATGGAATATTTATGTAAAATACAGCAAAATGTTGAGACAAAATATGCGTGATAAAGATGTCAAAATGACGTCGTGAAAAAAATGGTCTGTCAAAATTTTGGAAATATTGTTCTATATATTTTCGTCATGACACATAGTTTGAGCCCCATATTGTCCAACCAAAATAATTTTTTATTTGCACATGTACTAGAAATCGAAACTTCAACAGCCGTTGTGGGACTATAAGTATCCTCGTTTAAATTTTGCCGTTCCCGCCTCTTTTATACGCGTCGTTTGAGACCTCCTCCAACACTTTTGAAATTCCCAAAAAAGTGCTTGTCAGTACACCCTAATGTACATACATTAGCGATATGTTAAAGTATTTCGCTTTTGTACAGATGGTGGTTACACGTTGACTTACGGGTTTGAACTTTGAGACCAGATGTCGCAGTTTTGTGCCAACTACAAATCCGCAACGTAATTCATGGTTTTGCTCATGGCTGCTTCAGTATATGTAACAGTTATTCCCCCTTGTACAGCCATATCCTATCCATCGCATGTCCTGGATAGCAGTAATGTTGGACTTATAACTCTCGAGGACGTCTGCGGTTGAATATGCAAATGCATATCCGTATGTGGTGGCCCTTATAACGTTTGCGGGGATCGTCAATAAATCAGGGGGTTTTATGTTTTACTTTCTCATTCGAATTTTCATTGCCAATAAAACGATGAAGTAATGCAAGCCCAGCGGCAGTGATTTTGCATTTTACCTACTTCCCGAAAGGTTATGTTTGAGCTGCCCATTATGGACCAAACGCTGGCCAGAATGCAATTTGTCGAAACTGGATTTTTGGATCTTTACTTTTGATCCGCCTTCAAAAGATAAAAGAGTATGTCAGCTGGTTCGAAGAACTTTAGTGACTTGGTTGGTTTTCGTGGTTGCTAAAGATAATATTTTAGCATCAATTAGTGTCTTGAGAGGCCGTTTTGCATACCACATTACTCCGGAGGGTCCAAAGTACCGTGTCTATATCCAGCCTGTTAATCGGAGATACCTCATTAGATCTCCTAGATCAATCTCGTGTATCTCTGTGAGGTTATGCTGGAAGGGACGGCACATAGTCTTCAGGCGTCTATTCATCAGAGCCTCACAACTGCTGAGGAGATGCTCCACCGTCTCCTCCTCTTCTGCGTCATCGCAGACACGGCAGTGGTCATTATATGGCAGCTTCAACCGTCTTGCGTGATTACCGATTGACCAGTGTCCGGTCAGCACGCCAGTTAGCCTAGATACGTCTCCCCGATTAGCTGATCAGGGAGTTAAATAATAAAATACTCTGTTAACATTTTGAAAATACATTTTTCTATTTATGCCCATCATGACGCGTCGTTTGAGCACCGTTTTAACCACAAAAATGCTTTTTATGTTCAAATATACTTTAAATCCAAAATTGCAACATCCGGCAGGGACATTAATTACCGTGTTATAAAAAAATTTATATGTTAATTTATTTACGAAATATATAGAGATCATTTTAACAGTCATCGAAAAAGTAATATTTGATGGTTTGCATTCATTATTATTCTTTCTTCCTTTATCAAAAATAATGTTGTACATAATAGACTTCAGCAAAAATAGAACGACAAAGGAAACGTTAGCTACTGTTTTTGTGTTATGTACATAAAGTTCAATTTGCTCTCCACAATTTTCATGATATAGAACACAATTTTCAATTTTATGCTTAACAGTGCAGAAAGGAATGTAGCGTTTGAAATGTTCATGTGATTTGATAGGATATCATATTTTCAGACATAAAAAAGTAATGACGACAACACGTGGATCCTTAAATACACACAAATGCGAGTTAAATTTCTAAAAAAAAAAACAATTTTGTACAGGGCCATAGTTTAAAAATATCACATCTACTGCTTCAACATCGGCCTGAATATTTGAAGGGTTGTCAGTGTGAATCAGTAATTGAAACAAATTGTTTGTGTTCCGGGTAATAATTACATTTATAAATCATTAAGAAATTCCACTTACAAGCTACAAAGTAATGCGAGTTTTGTATTTATGTACGTTCGAATTCTGGCGGCATCTTTTTAATAATTTATAAATTTGTGAAATTGGACTAAACTTTTGTCACGTGCGTCCATAAATTTGCGAAAATTCAATTGAATCAAATAAATAATTTTATTATATTGCAATAATAATACATAAGTTACCTGTTTTCTTGGCTTTCATGGCTTGGCATCATTTTATACAACATCGCCATCGATTAACAATAAACGTCAGCGAATCATTTAAATACTGCTTGAAAAACCTCTAGTTCTTTATTCAAAATAAACAAAAAATTGCACTTATCGAGGAACAATAATCCCTCATTGTATTTTGTGTTTACATTCATATTATTTTTTATTACAATCCCCTTTAAGAGGAGAGAAAAGGTTGAATTTGTTTAAATTGTTTGATTCTTTTTTTATTAGTCAATTTAAAAATGGTTTAAATTTTATGCCAAAATTTAAAATTGTACTTTTTATTATCAATTCATATTTGTTGATCTGTCACCAATGCACACAAGATTACATGCTGTATATGAAATAACGTGTGTATGTGTAGCTTCCAGTCGAAGTCCCGCATGACATTTGCCACTTATGATTGCCCATCTCTTTAGCATTCATAAAATGGAGGGGGGATATAACGAACGCATTGAGCACAAAAAAATACAAATTGTTATTCAAACAAAAAAAAAATGGAAAAGGAAAAACGATATCTATGGATACAACACCCCCTTATTTTACATTTCTCACTTAGAATGAATGAGCGACAGATGTACAGCAGCGGGCAAAATAATAGTAGGGAAAAAAGTTTAAATAAATATATCGTTAGCTAAAATGCAAAAAGGCATAACTAACCAAAAATTCAAAATCGAGTTTTTGATTGATTGTTATGAGTGCCGTTAAACTACATGTCTTGAAAAAATTTTACACTTCTGCGCTCAAAAATCTGTCTGTGTGCTTAAAATGAAATTAGAAAAAATTTCGTTAAAAATATTTATAGTTTTCATTTTACAAAGTATTTTGCTTCTCATGTAAAATTATGTTTTTGCTAGTTACGCCTTTTTGCATTTTAGCGAACAATATGTAGGTATTGCTTTCAATAAATATGTCTTTAATTTTTTTTTAGAACGAAGTTTCTTATCGCACGTTGCGGGAAAATGAAAAAACAATGAAAAAACTTTTGTTAAAACACTATTATGCCGTCAGTGGTGCAATGGCTAGTGTGTGCGGCTCCTGCGCATGAGAACTTGGGTTCGATCCCAGCTCTGACCACCATACAATTCTTTCGACGACGGTCACCTCGCTTAGGGCTGCCAACACTATCGAGTACTTAGCCATGAAAAAGCTTCTCAAAATAACGTTCGGAACCGGTGTAAAACTGTAAGTCCGAATCAGTGAGTGTAAAACTAGAAAGCGCACAGCTCACTGGTTGTGACAAGCTCTCCCCAGTCCCTTCAAGCGATGTTATGTTTATTTTTATTTATTTATTTATATTTATATATATTTCTTATGCTACAAACCAGTATTATCAACTATATTGTTTACTTTTGCTTTGGTTTGCGTCTAGACTAAGTAGATGTTTAACATACTTACTTTTATTGACTATATTACGACCTCATGAGGTCAGACGTCTTACACATATTAAATTAAACAAACAAATTTCAACATATTCTTCCAACTGGCTCTACCCTTCGCCTTTTCTCGCCAGTTGGTAGCACCAAGGATACGGAGGGATTATTCTGCCTGGTCTTTCCAGCGGAGTCTTGGTCGTCCTCTTTTCCTGCTTCCATCGGGTACGTTATCAAAAAACCTTTGGCACTAGCTCATCTTCATCCATTCTGATAACATGGCCTAGCCAACGCAATTGGCCCACTTTGATTCGTCTAGCTATGTCCACGTCAGAATATAGATTATATAGCTCTGTGTACCAGCGACGTCGGTACTCGCCGTTTTCTCTAACAGGACCATATATTTTGCGGAGAATTTTTTCTCTCGAATACTCCCAGGCGTTTTTCATCCGCTTGCGATATAACCCAAGTTTCGGAGCCATATGTCAAGACAGGTAAAATGAGAGTCTGATGTAGCCGGACTTTTGTCCGTCGAGAGAGGGCTATGTTCCTAAACTGCTTGCTAAGCCCAAAATAGCATCTATTTGCAAGCATAAATCTCCTATCTATCTCCAGGCTGACGTTGCTGTCCTTGTTCACGGCGGATCCAAGATAGACAAATTCATTTACCACTTCAAAATTAAATCGGTTGTCAACGTTCAAGTGCGGACCAAGTCGAGAGGTTTCTCCAGTCGTTGACACCATAAATTTTGTCTTGCCCTCATTAAGAGCAAGACCCACCTTCACTGATGCCTTGTCGATTGTTGAAAATACTGCAGTAACCTCTCGCAAATTTCTCCCAATGATGTCTATGTCGTCAGCATACGCCAGCAACATATCGCCTTCCGTGTTAATGGTCTTGTTCGTATTTACTGCAACTTTCCTCATTATTATCTCCATTAAGATGTTGAAGAGATTGCACGAAAGTGTATCGCCTTGTCTCAGTCCTCGCTTGATACAGAATGGCTCAGTGAGGTCTTTCCCCACTTTCACTGCTGATTTGGTGTTGGTCAGCGTCATTCTACAGACGCGCTTAAGCTTTGCAGGAATACCAAGTTCAGACATAGCGTCGTACAGTTTTCCCCGTATGGGGCTGTCGAAAGCAGCTTTGTAATGGACAAAAAGGTGGTATGTATCGATTTGCTCTTCGTGGGTCTTTTCCAGGATTTGGCGTAGTGTGAATATTTGGTCAGTTGTGGACTTGGCTGGTCCAAAACCACACTGATAATGTCCAATCAGGTTTTCAATAATTGGCTTTAGTCTTTCACATAATACGCTCGACAAGACCATGTACGCAATGGATAAAAAACTGATACCGCGATAGTCGGAACAGACACACGGATCACCCTTTTTGAATTTCCTAACATATGTTGGGAAATTTCTTGTTTAATGGGAAGTTTTCTACGTGGAGACTCTAACCAATATTTAGTACGAGTATTTATCGTAGTTTTGAACCCAAGAAAAGTAAATTTAGAAAAGCCAAAGTGAAAGATTTTAAAAAAAAGAACATTTTCTTACATGCCTTTAGATGATTTTAGTGCCTTTTCTTAAAAAAAGTAAATTTTCTTCAAAAAATACCTAGTCATATTCTTAAACAAAATACCTTTTCTTAACAAAAAATATCGTATTTTAAAGAAGTACATTTGCTTAAAAAAAGTAAATTTTCTAACAAAAGTACCTTTTCTTAAAACAAGTAATTTTTTTAAAATAAGTACATTTTCCTAAAAAAGTACTTTTTTTTACAACAAATTGCCTTTTCGTAAAAAACTAGGACTTCGTTTGAAATTTTCAAACGAATAAGACGTATAAAAAAAAAAATCCAATGAGTGTTCGAACTCACGGGCGATGTGTTAACACCTTTTTGCTACACGGTACCTGTTCGATTTCTATGAACACATTCGTAAATGTTACATTGGAAAATAGAAAACAGCGTTCAATCATATGATGACGTTACAGTTAAATAATATTAATACTTCAAATTATTTAAAGACCCAGTGCAAGCACATGTGTCATTATTTTCTTGCTCAATAGTTTTTGTTTTATTCCCACAAAAGTCAAAGAATGCAAAGCAACAGACACTTGTACATACATACATACATACATTGTTATATTCGTACGATATAACCGAAGATCAACATAAAATACTTTTTTAATATTACTCCAAATTAATACTCCAAATTAAAACACTTAAATCTCGGCTCGCCGATATCGGATCGCCTTAATTTTTGGCCTAAACTCTTCGTCGAAACCCGCACTAGCTTTTTAATCCAAAAATTAATAAAATCGGCTATGAATTTCCGGAGAAAATCGCGTGGGAAAATTATATGAAAATCACCCAATAATCACTTTCGATACCGACTGCCAAGCAACAAACGATGATTTACTCTTAAAACCTAACACTTGCGTATGTATTAGTTTGATAGTTTACTGCCCTAGAGGCGCGCGTATAGATGTTAACACATCAAAATAATATCAAATTTTGAAAATATAGGAAAAAATATTTACATATTCATACATACACATATTCCGCCTTCAATGAAGAAAAAAGCTAAAAGTCAAGATCCTGGATAGCAACGCATTCTCAACAAAGGTCCCATATATGGAAGATATTCACAAAATGGACAAATCAAAGGATGGGCGCTCCAATTTCAAAATAACATCAAATGTTCGGATCGATGGAGAAAATTCAACAGATGGAATGAACAAACGGACGGACACGGAACAAATTACAGGAGCAAAGGTGAAGGAATTTGAGGAAATCTTATGCAAGAATTATGTGGCAGCAACAAATGACAAGAATTCAACTGACATGGATACAGAAGAAGCAAAAATCAACAATCAACAAAGAAGAAATATAGACATTGTGGATTTATCTTCTGTGAGTACACAACACATTAGGGACGACACATCAGACACTACATCACAAAATAGATTCAAAATATTAGGAGATTTAATTATAGAAGAAGGTCAGGATGTTCCTATAGTTGAGAATCATAAGAACACGAATAAGTTAAAACAAAACTTTTGCCCTCCCATATTTTTAAATAATGTAAATATACCACATTTAACTCAACAACTTAACGCAAAAAATATTACATTTAAAATTGTTAATAGAAACAAATGGAAGAGCAAATTATACCTAAATGAGTCTTCAGTTCATTCTGAAATGATGGCTATTTTAAGAAACGGGAATATTGATTCTTATTCATACACACCTAAAGATTTAAAAAGGATATCACTAGTTTTACGAGGTTTACACCATAGGACAGAGTTAGAAGACATTAGGGTAGATTTAGAGAATCACATCCCCAACAAAGTTGAAAAGGTTTCAAAATATATAACAGAATATAGCAAAAAACATTATATAGACACAGGCCTGTTTTTACTAACATTATGTCCGGGAAAATCTATTAGGGATTTAAGTGCGATTCATATTATTTTGAATCAAGGAGCATCATGGGAACGCCCCAAGGTGAATTTGAGAATACCTCAATGTTGGCGTTGCCAACAATGGGGCCATATGTCGAAAAATTGTAACAAACCTTTTGTTTGTGTGAAATGTGCCGGGAAACATCTCCCGAGAAAATGTACATTTGTTTCGAGCGAAGACAACCTTCCCTATTGCGCTAACTGCGGAGAGAGGGGGCATCCTTCAAGCTATAGAGGTTGCAAGGTTTATACTGCGTTTTTAAAGAAAAATGAGAAACTGAAAGAACAGGCCTTACTTAGGAAACACCAAGCTTCATCCAGAGTTGCAGATGCAGTTAAAAGTTGCGGTTACACAATTCCGGGACAATCATTTGCGTGCTTATTTCAAAAGTCACCGGAACCCAAAAATAAATCGGAAAAACCTCCAATTATAGCGGAATTTTTAAAAATTGCAAATATTATCTGCAACACACAAACTCTTGAGGAAAGAATAGAAAATTTTGTGAAATGCTATAAGACATTGTCGAAAGAAGAAGCTGTATGCCAATGTTTGAAGTTATTGTATGAAGTTAAAAAAAATTATGAACCATAATTATTTTACACTATTAACTTTTAATGTAAGGTCTCTAAGAGAAATGAGCAGACGAGTTGAACTACTCAACATCTTGAGAAGTAATGACATTGACATTGCATTTATTCAAGAGACACACTTACGGGATATTCACCGGGTTAAGTTGGATAATTACTTTTTTATAAGAAACGATAAATTACAAGGAATTGGTATGGCAATACGTAAAATTTTTAAATTTCAAATAGTGAAAATTCCAAACTTTAATCTTCCAAACATAACGGTTGAAATAGAAGTATCTGATAATGGAACGATCAAAAAGTTCCTCGTTTCTTCACTATACTTTCCTTGCAACTCTCTTCGAAACGATATTTTTGACGGTTTGTCATCAATTTACCGATTTTCAATGGACTACCATGGAGTTATCCTTGGTGGGGACCTTAATTCTAAACACGTCTCTTGGGGAGATTCTGTGAATAATTTGAATGGATCAGCTCTTTGTAACTGGCTTCAAATGTTCCCTTTAGAATTTGTAAGGATTTCAGATCGAACACGTTCTTTCCCAAATGGGTTATCATTTCTTGACCATTTTATTGTAAGTTCCAACTTGATTAATCTTGACTCTTTAAATGTTGATGTAACTAGTTTGCCAACATTTTCAGATCATTTTCCCTTAAAATTGCATATAAAACTACCTCATTTCGACCTCATTATACGATCTCCACGAATGTTTAGATCATTTAAACGCGTAAATTGGAGTAATTACAAAGAGGATATTATTTTATCATTATTGGAAAATTATCCAAATGCCGAGACTAACCTACCCAATAATGATATTGACTTGTACATGGACAAATTTAAGGAAAAGATTATTCAGGCAAACTTATCTCATTCTGAACCAATTGAAATAGGTAGAAAATGTTTCAATGTTTCTCAGAATATTAGAAAATTATATAAAGTTAAGTACAGATGGCAAAGAGAAATGAAAATTATATTCAATAGAACATTAAATCGTCTCGATGCGCAATATTTACTGTTATCCAAACAAATTCAATTACTGAACATTGTTATTAAAGAACTAGTTCGAATTGAGCAACAGAATACTTTCAATAGAAGGCTACGGAATGTTAGACCAGGTCCAAGGGCTCACAAATCCATTTATAACATTTTAAATTACAAAAGACAAAGTAATTTGAGAAAATTATCAGTCGATGGCTCCGTAATCTCGGACAAATCTGTATGTTTGGAAAAGCTTCGAGAATACTTTTCTAACATATATAGGGACTTTCCAATTGGTGATACTGAAAGAATTGATCAGTCTATTTCTGAATATATTTCTTGTGTTCCGAATAATATTATTTTATTTAACTCACAGAATACCGCGCTTAACTTATGTAACGATTCAAATCTAGTTACATTATCTGATTTGGAAAATATTGTTGGTAATATAAACAATAAAAAATCATATGGACTGGATAACATCTCAAATTACATTATTAGGAAACTTCCTACGAAGGCACTTGAGTATTTGATGATAATATTTAATAATTGTATAAGCAATTCATACTTCCCAAAGGCTTGGAAAATTTCGAAACTAGTTCCAATTAAAAAGAAGGCAAGCAGTAACGACATGACTAATTTGAGGCCTATTTCTTTACTATCAAATGTGGGTAAACTCTTTGAGAACATCATTAGAATTAAAATGGATCTGAATATGAATTGTCCATACACATCGAATTACCAATTTGGGTTTAAAAGGGAACATTCGACAACAGATGCTCTTTTGAAATTTCACAACGATATAGTATGCAATTTACGCATTAAACAATGTACGGTTGCAGTTTCTTTGGACATTGAAAAAGCTTTTGACCAGGCTTCACATAGAGGCATTCTCTTCAAGGTGATTCAATTGGGGTTTAGACCAAGTATAGTAAAATTGTGTCATAGTTTCTTTTCAAACCGTTTATTTTGTATACAGTTTGATGAGCTTTTTTCAAATCTTGGAAATGTCTACTCCGGTGTTCCTCAAGGGTCTATTTGGGCACCACCCTTATATAACATATTCATGAATGACTTTCCTCACAATGATGATAATTCTTGCGGATTGCTTTATGCAGATTACTCTCTTCTTTATTCTCATGACGAGTCTCCCCTTATAGCTTTAGATAACGTTAAACAACATTTAACGAAAGTAAAACACTTTTATGAAACTTGGGGTATCAAAATTAATATTTCCAAATCTGAGGCCATTTGCATTAGAAATGCCTCCGGAAAGTGCAGGTCATTTGTTGTTCCGGAAAATAAAAGATTGAAATTGAACATTGACGGTACGGAAATTCCATTCAAAAATACCTTTAAATACTTGGGCATTGAATTTGACAAATTAATGAAATTTAATAAACATGCACGATGTGTGATGAACAAAGCGTACAGAATATTAAATATATTTTCAAGAATTCTTCTAAATAAAAATTTACCCAAAAATACCAAATTACTTTTATATAAAACAAGTATTAGACCAATATTCCTCTACGGATTTCCAATTTGGTTTAGCATTTCCCCAATAATTATGAAAGAATTGGGTATTTTAGAACGTAAAGTTTTGCGTCACTGTGTAGGCAAATACTTTGAATCTGAGAATAAACGATACTCAAATAATGTAATTTATAGAGAGTCGCGAATAACGCCAATAGGTCTATATGTCTGCGATATTTTAAATAGATTCATTTCTAGACTTCGTGACCACCAAAATCAGATAATAGTTGATATTTTCAATAGGCAACAACTTTATAGTTGGACGAATACGAATTACTTATCACCAATTGGATTCCTCAATGAAAGTCCACCAAATTTTGATACAAATGTGAATATTTGTTACAATTTCTATTCAAAATCAATAGCGGGAACCCATATAGGTTAATATAATATTTTTCCATTTGTTTTTATACGTCCCCATATATTTGTTAAGTTTAATTTGTACATTTTATATATTTTTATATCTGCATTTATTTTTATATACATTTATTTATATTCGAGATAATACAAACTCTCATGTTATTGTAGTTCCGGGAGCAAGGGCGTTCTCATACATCATATTGTTCTAAAACATTTCTTGACACAAAACCTGCAAAGTATCTAACTGTTCCAAATTTATGTTTTTAAGATAATACACGATTCTTAAATATTGTCTTCTAACACGATTCAAAATCATTCAATGTTCTTAAAAAGGCTCAATAAATTAATTAAATTAAATTAAATTAAATTAAATTCGTAAAAAACTAAATTTTCTTGAACGAGTAAATTGTTTTGTGAAACAAAAAAAGTTTTCTTAAGATAAGTAACTACTCTTAAAAATGAACCTGTTCTTAAAAAAAAAACTAATTCAAAATAATTCCCATTTCTTAAAAAAATCCTTTTCTTCAAAAAAATACCTTCCCTTTAAAAAAAATATCTGTTTTAAAAAAGATCCTTTTCTTGAAAGTACCATTTATTAAAAATAAAATAATACATTTTTTTCTTGAGATAAGTAGCCTTTCTGAAAATAAGTACATTTTCTTAAAAAAATAAAATGTTCCTAAAAATAGTAGCACTCCTTTGTAATCAAAAACTCATACTCTTATGGCTATTTTTTACAGACAGTACTTCTGCTTAAAAATAGTGAATCTTCTTAAAAAAACATTAGCTTTGAATAAAAGAAGTACCTCTCTTTACAAAGTGACCTTTTTGGGAAAATATAATACATATTCTTTCAGAAAGGACTTAAAAATATACTTCTTTTTTTTTAAAAAAAAAATACATTCTATAAAAAATGTCTTAAAAAAGTTTATAATTTTACAAAAAGTATCTTTTCTTAACGATTCATTTAAATTATCGTATTTTTCAACGACCCCCTTAGGCGTGTTGGAACTATTTAGTACATAATATAAAGCGAAAGGAACTTCGTTCCAACAGGATGTCCCCTGACACCTCATGTGATGTTTTTAAAGAGATTATTTTTCTCAAGAACAGAGTTGTTCTCGAAAGCACAGGAGTGGAAATTTTCGTACATTCACTACAATATTAAATACAATTTTTCACATGTATTACATGCGATAGTCCAAAATAAAAGTAGTGTCAAATATTTCTCTCTAAAATATATGAAAACTGTTTCCCTTTGGTAATCTCACTTGAGACAAGTCTATATCCAGCTAAATTTTTCAAACTTCAATGGTGCTTTCAACTGCGAAATCAACACAGTAAATAAGATAAGCAGAAGCAAATTGAGTGTACACAGCAACAGCAATTCTGTGAAAATCCATTGCTTCGCTTGACTGCGTAAGCAAAAGCCAACTTCGTACATAGATAAAGCAAATGATTTCCTTTCTCTTTTAGGATTTGCTGTTTGCTTTGGCGGGGTTGCGAACAACGAGTTAAATATGTATTTGGGACCCAAGTGTTTTAATTTGCTGAAAAAAATTTGAACAAAGCAAAAAAAATCTGTGCTTGGGCTACTTTAAACTCAGCAACTCAATCACTGGTTAGCACCGTGGATTTTTTTTGGTCTAATGTCTGTTATGAAAATAATCGGTACGAATGGGGCTCGTTCTGAGTATCAAATATCCTGCCCTAATAATTTGTTCCTCAGTACAGAAGTTAGACTGGCTCCCCGAGGATGTGATATCTTAATTCCCCCTTGGTTTCGGTCTTGGATTAGGGAGGCTTCTTACTGCCGCCTTGGTTGCGGCGTGGATTACAGATTTGTGTCAACTTGTTGATAGCATTCGTGACTGCTACATTCCCTCAACAGTCGATATGTGACATACGCGCCTTGTCTCCACAGATGGTTGTGATCCCAAACAAATTTTGCAACCCATTTTGTAGATGGAACTACTTCAGGATGAGTTATGTTCAAATCCCAGTGGATTTCTATATTTTACGATTAGAGACCGAGTTGTGATGAAGGACGTTCCATTCTCTGAACATCACATGCATCACCTACTATGCTACAGTGACATCTAATACCCATTACCTGAAGTCGGAAACGAAAGGCGTCTGTTTGCCTACACTAGTTAGCAAAACAAATACCCAGTAGGTACTCAGTAAGTGTTTCACCAATCTCATTGACGTCACTGTTATCCCATAATGAAAGTGTTTTCGTCGTCAACCACCGAACACTAGAGTATTTATATCTTAAAAGTGCTGCTGGTAATTGATTTCTTGCCTCCGTGAGAGGTGTTCGTTTTCGATCTCTTCATGGGGTCTGCATTATACGACCAGCCAAATATTTGTCCGTTCAGTTCCAGATTGACCAAAACGTTGACGCTGTCACAATAAGCCGTTAAAAGAAATATATACAGATCATGTCAGACCAAAATGAATGAGTGTATGAAAAACTATATATACATTTGATTCTCATTAACATAATTAGTAACAGTCAGGCGGTAATCTAGTCCCTGGAATCAGTATTCCCGCCCACTGAAGAGCGGATGAACTTGACAGAGTAGAGACTACATTGCACACGCTGAAACCCCCGTCTTTTGTTCTTGTTTGGATGCAAATATTTCATGTTTGTAGCTTGTCGCAAATATAGTATTCTTGTGTCCAAACACAATACGTTTGCTATTCAATATAAAGTGTTTGAGACACAACGATTAATAGGTTATAATATCCGATTTTGTAACCCAAATGTGGTTTTGTTCGTTGGAAACTGCTGAAAACAAAAACATGACAGACAACAAAGAAACAACAATTCAATTCATGACAACAATGTTTTCAAACATATACTCTTTTCCTGCAATATATTGCTGGGGCCGATATTTTTCAGCATGCAGGTTCCACAGGAACCGTAACGTGTATGGTATGCTCCTAGTGGCTTATAAACATATTCTGCCAGAACTATGATACATTCAAGTCAAAAACTCTGTCGTTTCTTGTTATTTGGATGACAATATAATGTGTTTGTAGGTTATTGCAAATATAGTATTCTTGTGTCCAAACATATCGTGTTTGCTACTCAATATTACATGTTTGAGACACAATGATTAATGGGTTATGATATATGTGTTTGCGACCCAATTGTGGCTTTGTTTGTTGAAAACTGCTGAAAACAAAAACGTTGCAGACAACAACGAAATAGAAAAGCAGCAGATCTTCTATCCATGGAAACATGACTTGCAAACATATACATGTTTCCCGCAGTATGTTGCTCGGACAGCATTTTTGCGTGCGATGATGACGGAGAAGTGGACGTGGGGCACATATTGTATACCAGCACTACAAACCTGACCGCTAGCTGTGGGCAGGAGATCAACGAACGTTCTGTCTCTAGCGAGGCCGAAGGTATCAGTGTTTGTTTCATACTTGACGGTACAGTGTCTGATTGGTTGATATGCGGCGCGAATAAAGATTAGGGCAGATGGTCTCTGTAGAAGCTGTAAAGTTGAATAAGAAACACATTAAACTTATCTGTAAGTGGCTCGCACTAGACGCCTGGAGAATGTTTACTATATGGTCCTACATATTTAGGAACGTGAGAGATTTACATCAGATATGCGTGGGCAAGATATTGTAGGAACCATTTATATGTTTGCCACCATTGCTTTCGTGAATTAAATATCTTCTGCTTTTTGTTTTTTATGTCAACAGACAGCCGTGTTTTCAGTAGTTTTCAGCAAACAAAACAACATTTGGGTCACAAATAGATATATTATAACCTATTAAGCATTCTGCTGGAACCATGTTATACTGAATATCAAACACAATGTGTTTAGCCACAAGTATGCTATATTTGTGACAAGTATTTCAGATCGTTATATTTGCATCCAGCCAACAACAAACATCGAAATCGAGTGTTCGAACTTATGGGCGATGTGTTAGCACCTTTTTGTTACAGGGTACCTCTTCGATTTCTATGAACTCATTAGCAAATGCTACATTGGAAAATAAAAAAAGATTAGTTTTTGTGCTGAAGGCTCTTTGGCTATTACACTTTCTTTTTTCTAACATCTGCTTTAATATTAGGTGTAATATTGTTAAAATAAATAAGGCAATATTTAGCTCACTGAAATAATTGCTTTTGTTTTGTCATAAACAGATCGACGACAAAAAGTATTGAATAGTATAGAGAACTTATTGCACTGTTTTTTCGCTCTCATTTAGATAGTCTGAGTAAAAGAGCATAAACGCGTCTTATTCTCTTTATAGAATATTTCAATATAAATGCACCATGTCGACAATGTTATTATATGAAACAATTCAAAAAGCATAAATATTTCAAAAGGCATCAATGTTTCACATCAAAATTATGAATGAACGAAGTTACGACAAAAACAGGGTAATACGTCACTCACCAGATGTCGCCAGTGCTTTTGAGTCATACAATTCGTTCCATGAGTTTTGTATACTATTCAATACTCTTAGGCACCGACGACCTGCTTGTTTGTTCGTTGCCGCAACATCAATACCATCATACTTATTTTCAGCCAGAGTCTAGTGTTGTACAACAACCACGTATGTGATCCTAACGCTGTGTGTTTTTTGCATGTGTTCACATCACACATTTTTGCATGTTAACACATCAAAAAGAAAAAAATTTTCAGCGTGTATTTTTTGTATTATATATGATTCGATCTGAAATTATTTCTTAGAAGATAATATTTTCTTAACTCCAATCGAATTTGGTAGCAATTTCGGTTGTTGTATCCGAATTATTTCCAAATTCGGTTGTACCAACCGAAATTTTGGAAAATTTGTTTGACAGATCGAATATAATTCAAGATTCGGTTGTTACAACCGAATCAATTAAGAAACGAGGTTGCTTTAACCGAATTTCAGTTGTGAGACTAAATTCGGGAGTGACATCCTCAATTCGGTTGGAGCAACCCCAATTCGGTGGCAACAGCCGAATTTACGGTTGCTACAACCTCTTTTCAACCAATTAGTTCTCTGGGTGTAGTTTCGAACTCCTTGACAAGTTCATTATCATACTGACCTAACAATTGTTCCTGAATTTATGCCATCGGTAGATCATGAATCGTATATATAGAAACTCAAATATGCAATTTACATACTCGAATTAGTATCGATCAAAGATCCCTAAGTACCAACAAACTGAAAGCTCCATAATTCCAACACAAGAACGGAAAGTTTTTTCCACCATGATCTTCTATTCCTCTTGCATACTCGCATTGTTGCAGTGCTTTTAGGTGAGTTTATAATCTATATCACAGAGTTGCATTTTCTTTGATATAGCTTTTTGATGAACGAGCTAATGTCAGTTACCGTTTCTACATTTGATTTCTATGACCGATTAAGTTAGTTTTAGTTCATCTATGAGAAGTTCATACTACAAGGTCTTGCAAGGTTAGTTATTGCTTAATGCCGTTAGCCGCAAAATAAACACAACACAAAATAAATTTTATAGCTTTTAGTAGTTTTATAACTAACTGTGCCTAAACTTTACTAACTGGCTGTTATAGCGTTTCTAAACTTGTATGTAGATGGGTTATACTCGTATACAGCTGTCAAGCATAATTTTCATCAATTTTTTACTGTTCTCATTGCGTTATTGCTGCTTGTGTCGCTTTCTTGTACTCGTTCACACAAGCGTTTGAAATGTATATGGTTCTCGTCTGTATTTCTGGCAGAATGTTCGTTGCTATGGTTATGAGCATCTTGAGAGACTGTAATATAAAAGTCCATAAATATCAAATGCAATAAAATTTAACACGTTTTACACACATAAGAACATTTACATGTGTGTGTGTCTAAACTCATATGAAATAATCATCATTGATGTATGAGGGGTGAGGAAATATCATTTAGATGTGCGAATAAAATGACACAAATTGTTATTAAATTTAAATATATTTTATGAGCTCAAATAAATAAAGGGCATTGAGTTTTGAGGAAAAAAATATGATATTGAATATGATACCAAGTTATGTATGTATTGACGTGTTGCTGCAGAAATATGGGTCATATTTCGAAAACAAATTTGCTCATATGTTACCTTCGAGTACTAATTGAATTAGTAAGAATTTGTGGGTAAAATGGTACATATATATATATTTTTTCTTCTCAATTAAATTTACATAAGAGTAGCTAAATACCCAATTCTGGGATGCTCAAAAAAGTTTGCATTCGAATTGATGCCTTAGAGATTTTAGCTTACACACTTGTGCTGGCTAACTTAATGACAGAAATCTCTTCAAAAATATCTAAGCTCTGCTTCAAACCCCTTGGGAGCAAATGTGAAGTTAAACAGTTTGTGTCAGAATTTGATTTCATCTCAAGCACATTTGAAAGTTGTATTTAAAAAATTTTGAAAAATTTGAAAAAATCAAACTATTTTAAACAGTAAACAATTTACGAAATTTGATTTTACTCAAGTTTTGTTATAGTGAAAAGTAGTGCTGAGGTTTTTTTTTCAGGTGTTTCAGAGGAGGTTTAGAGGTTCACAGGTCGAATTTATCCCAAAAATCTAGGTTTCCAGATGATTTTTCAATTTTACTTAAAACTTGGTCAATAAGAACATCGAAAGGAATACGCAGACGGTACACTGTAACGCCAATCTCCAGGCAATCGTAGTGTCTATTTTGAAACAACAACATCCTATGCATTGGCTTTCAATGAAAGCCTACATAGACAAGAAGTTGTGAATATTTATGATTTCGGTAGAGTATTGTTTTGGATGTTTTTGCACTAGTGGGTGTTAATTGTTATTTAATTCGAGAATTGCTTATCCCTATAATGTGTGATGTTATACCTAAATCGTCGGTATCCTGCAAACAGATCTCAAATCCACCATTTTGTGAAATGGAGTTATTGATGCAAAAGTGTCCTCAAAATCATAGCATATGCCCTGTAAAAAAATTCCATGTGTATTTAAAGTAGTTTTGTAGTTATTGTATCAAAACAAATCTTTCTATGTCCAAAACACCCAAATGTGTGGCGCAAAAAAGACCGAGGTCCACAAATCTTTTTGTCTATTTTTGCTGCAAAAGAAGGTCATGTCCTCAAATTCAAAGATAATACACCCAGCAGAAAAACAAGTATTTCATAGCCTACTTAAAAATTTGTTATAAGGGGATTTTCCAAATACATTTGGTATGATTGGCTTTGAATTTGCATTTAGGAAAATGATCATTATTGAAAGTTGTTAATGTGAAAAGGTTGAGCTTTTACCTTTGCTTTAAAAAAAATGAATTCCAAGAAAAATTGTGAAATAAATTTGTGCAATCCCAGTACTTTAACAGCAAAATGATGATGTAGAATTTAAAGTAGAGTTTGTACTTTATGTTTAGATATTCATGAATCAATTCCTGGATGCAGTAAATAAAACATTCAAAAAGAATGGGATGAATTAAGCCTTGAATAAAAGTTTTTTCAGGCCACGACGATGACCTGGATTATAGACCTGAAAACAGCAAAGAATCAAGCGATAATGATGACGAAGAAGAGGCCATGAGTTTGGGCATAAGGCCCCAGAACCCGATATAAATGATGATTCGCAATCAGATCAAGATTAGCAAATTTAAAAAAAAAAACAACACATTTTCATAAAAAACCGTGTCCATAAAAATATATTTTTTCCAAAGTTTCATTTAATTGTTGTATAAAATAAATTAAATAAATAAAATTGAATTACATTTTTTGACTTCATCTTATTTACAAATGCTTTAACTATTAGATTTCAATATCGATTTTCAAATCAAAACTACTTAATGATTTTTCCAGCGGCCATAAAATTTAAATCTTCAGTAACTCAGAAACACAATTATGTGACTTGAGATCTTTTTGCAGGATACCGACACAATACTTGTGGAGAAGGAAGCTGATGAGATGCCTTGGTGGGCATCGAAATAGGTATCTACCCAACCATTATCATCGATCTATACTGCTCTCCATTGACTGTAACGGTGTTAACAGCTTCATTTCGAAAGAAGTACCGACCGATGATTCCACCCGACCACACCAAACTGTCAATTGTTGTGAATGGAATGGTTGTTCACGAATAATTTGTGGATTTTCTTCGCACCAGAATCGACAGTTTTGTTTATTTACCGCACCACTCAGATGCAAGTGAGCCTCATCGGAAAAATTCTTAAAAAAATCGTTATTAGTTTCAAGTTGTTCCAAGACAAAATCAGCAAATATGTGACGTTCATGACGTTGTTCTTGGGTACATCTCTCCATGATGAAATTGTAAATGGCCGAAACGTCTCTTAGATATCATATCACTCAAATTGGAAAACCCTTTAGTTGCATGAACCACCAGGTGTAGCCATTATTTTACTGAATAAATTATTATATATTATCGTAGGTTGTTTCGTAAATTTTGAATAAATTTTGCAATTTACGCTTTAAAGCTTTTCAAAATTTCTACGAAATTGTAAAAAACTAATGACACAGTTTAAAGGATGAATAATTTAAAAAACTTTCTACCCATTGTATGAAACTAAATTCTTTCCCACGTTTGCATAGGATTTGCTTAAAAAATTTAACTTTTGGGACACCCTTTTTCACCCGCATTACCACTACATTTCCAAATGTTATTTCATCAGATATTACCAAGAAGAAGATTTTTACACTTTTGAGAAATTTCTCTTCCGATTCTCTTTAACCGTAATTTAATTGGAAAATTTAATACAATTTTTAAAATTATATTGTTTATATAATATTTTCAAGGGCATTTTTAAAATTTTCAATTTAAAGTTGGGCGTTGTAAAACTTTCTAAGATAGATATATAAAAAAAATCCCATGAAGGAATTGGGGAAAGCTTCTCACAACCAGTGAGCTGTGTGCTGTCTAGTTTAATACTCACTGATTGGGTTCTACAGTTTTACACCGCCTCAGCATGGTATTGAGATAAACATTTCATGGATAAATACTCGATAGTGTCGACGACACTAAGGAAGGTGACCGCCGCCTAAAGAAATTTAAGTTGGTCAGAGCACGGATCGAAACTAATATCTCATGTACATGAGCCGACCGCCACAAGATAGATACACACATACTTATAAATAAATATGCTGAGGTGGATAAAGATTTTGTGATAAAATAAATTATTTTAATTTTATTTTTGTTTAACAAAAATAAATTAAAGTAAAGGCCTTCCTCTTTGCATGCCTTCTTAGGCCCTCTTTAGGCAATGGGCAAGGAAGGCTTTGCCTACCAATCTCACGCAATGTTTAAAAAAAGACGGAGGTAATGTGTAGGGAAGGCCCTCCGCATTTTAAAGAAGGCCTGTTTGGTCATGATATCAGTGGGTTAGATTGCTGTGCAGATCAACTAATATTTCACTCGACGACCGTTACTTCGCTTAGTGACAGGGACAATACAGAGAAATTAGTCATAAAAAATTCCGCACAGTGGGGGATTTCTCGAAACAAAATGCAAATAACTCAGCCGTTTCTAAACGGATGGACCGATCAAAATGATACTGATAGGCATAGCTAAGATGTGCTATAGGAATTGGTATACTGGAGTACCATAGACTCCACTGGAACCGCACAATTGGAGCCAAATGTCTTACTACCTCGATCATCAAAAAAATGTGAACCCTTTTGTAAAACATTGGATTTTATTTGTATTGCAAATATTTTTTTTAATATTTGTAGCGCTACGAAAAGCCTACTAATAATATGCTCGCATGTTAAGTTTTTCTTTTATGGTTACCGAGAAATTTCGGAACATATTTTTTAGTTTTATTTTTTAAGTTTTGCCTTGTGTTTTCTTCAGTTATTTCAAAATATCTTGGCTAACTGAAACGCAACATTAATTTTGGAAAAATTAATACGTATATGATAAAAGTAAATAAATTAAAAAAAAACATAAAATCGTTTAAGTACAATATACTTTGGGGAAACGGCATACATTAAACGTCGAAACTTTAAAAATGTTTTTGCGCTTTTTGCAAAAAGGTGTGACCATATGTTTATCAATTCTAGAGCAATTTGTTTTCAAACATATATTTTATAAGTGTTTGAAATATATCGTAGCCAAATACTGATTACTTTTACTCCAGAGACTTCGAAATGCGGTCGATTTAAAATTAAAAAATCATATTAGGCGAAAATTGGCGCGACGTGCAAAGCTGCCTCACGATTTCTTTAACCTAATTCTAATAATATAATGTATTCCAACAAAAGCATGTTCAACAGCTAAACTACCTTGAAGAATATATGGAAAATTCCAAAAAAATTCCATTTTTGGGGATTTTAGATTTTATTTTTCCAATTCTGGGATTGTGTTTTTTGTTATATATTTTTTTTAATCCCCTTACACTTATATAAATGAAAGTGGTTTTATTTAAAACTCGAAAAATTTATTTACAGCCACCTGGTTCGTCCAAAACGAAACAAAAAATTACATGAGGTTGGAACGAAGTTCCTTTCGTTATATATTATGTAATTCGTTCCAACACGCCTAAAGGCGCCTGTTAAAAAATACGATAATTTAAATGGGTCTTTAAGAAAAGATATTTTTTGTAAAATGATAAACTTTGTTAAGAATTTTTTTTTTATTGAATGTATTTTTTAAAAAAAAAAAGTAAATTTTTAGGTAATTTTTGTAAGAATATGTATTATATATTCCCGAAAAGGTCCGTTGTTTAATGAGAGGTACTTCTGTTATTAAAAGTTAATGTTTTTTTTTTAAGAAAAGGTACCATTTTTAATAAGAAGTACTTTCTCTAAGAAAACGCCAAGAGTATCATTTTATTTTTACAAAAAAGTACTTTTTTTAAGAACAGGTACTTTTTAAAGAAGTGGTACTCTTTTTAGGAAAAGGTTATTTTTTTAAGAAAATTTGCTTATTTTCAGAAAGGCTACTTATCTCATGAAAAGAAAAGTAAAGGTATTATTTTATTATTATGATAATGTACTTTGAAGAAAAGTAATGTTTGTAAGAAAAGGTACTTTTTTAAGAGAAGGTATTTTTTTGAAGAATATGTTTTTTTTTAAGAAATCGGAATTTTTTTAGAATTGGTAATTTTTTCAAGAACAGCTACAATGTTAAGAGTAGGTACTTATCTCAAGAAAAGTTATTTTGTTTTACATAAAAGGTACTCTTTAAAGAAAAGGTAACTTTTTATGAAAAGGCAATTTGTTGTAAGATAATTTACATTTTTAAGAAAAGGTACTTATTAAAAAAAATTACTTTTTTTAAGAAAAGGTACTTTTTGTACAAAATGTACTTTTTTAAGCAAAGGTACTTCTTTAAGATAGGGTAGTTTTTTAAGAAACGGTACAATGTTTAAGAATATGTGTAGGTATTTTTTTCAGAAAATTTACTTCTTTTAAGAAAACTCACTAATTTAAGAATATGTTATTTTTTTAAACTTCTTTCACTTTGGCTTCTATAAATTTACTTTTTATTCAGTTCAAAATTACAATATGTAATAAACAGGCTCCACCTAGAAAATTTCCCATTGAAACCAACAAATTTCTCCCCCATATGTTAGTCTAGACACAAACCAATCCAAAACTAAGAGTGTAAGAGTAAGTGTGCTGCCAAATGTAATTCCATGCTCAGGATTGCATTTCGTGGATTTGATAATAATGGGTTTTAATAAAGTAGTTAAAAAAGTTGTTTACAATTTTTTCATTTAGCCCCCATCCCGCAACGTACGATAAGGAACTTCGTTCCAAAAATACGACATTAATCCACCATTTCGATGTCTTAATTAAGCTGTAGACTCCTGTCTGCACACTGAAAGGAAAGTCCTTATCACACGAGTGAATGTGTTGATCGCCTCAATTTCATTATCAGATAAACTTCTGTCATTATGACTATTAGGTTCCATGTCGTAGGTGAACATGTCTGATTGTTCCGATTAATGTGTTTCATTGATGGGCTAAAACTATTTGATAGGATCAAAAACAACGATAGGAATACTTTGAAACCACATACCACGATTTCGAAGTTTCTGATGTTTTAATGTATTCTGCAATGCAAGTCAAATGAGTTGCTGTACAGTAATAACACTGTGCGACACCAAAAAAAAAATGATGGCGTTCTGTCAACGGATTCTGGTGGAATGGTATAAAAAAATATACGTGTGTCGGCGTTTTGCCAGATCTGATCGGAGTTTTTTTTTAGGGTGCGTCAAAGTTTCCGCCCCACGGAACTTTCCTGCAACCTATCGGCATGCAAAATTGCGTGTTCCTTACTTCTGAGGTACAAACTATGTTAAGGAGTTGTATAGTAAAAATTCAGATAAACATTTTTGTGGAACAAATTAACCCTGTAACTGTCACGTACAACCATAATTTTTACTTTTTTTTTTAAAGCTCGCAAAAAACTGCTCGAAAATAACGGGCGGCGTAGTCAAAATGTTCTACAAAAATGATCGCCATAAAATTTCACTATATGCGTCCGAACACTCGAAAACATAAATCTTAGCCCAAGTGGTAGATAATAAGCAAAAACTAACTGCCTTCTAAGGGTTAATAATTGATTTTGTCATTTTGCTGTTTCCATTAAAAATAGTCCACATAATATAATGAATTTTGTCATATTTCATCTTTTATCTAGCACTTGGGCTAAGATTTGTGTTTTGACCACGCCCCCCGTCATTTTCGAGCAGTTTTTTGCGATTTGAAAAAAAAGTAAAAATTATGGTTATACGTGACAGTTAGAGGGTTAATTTGTTCCACAAAAATGTTTATCTGAATCTTTTCTATAAAACTTCTGAACATATTTTGTACCTCAGGAGTTAGGAACACACAATTTTGCATGCCGATATGTTGCAGGAAAGTTCCGAGGGGCGGAAATTTTGACCCGCCCTAAAAAAAAATTCTGGTCAGATCTGGCAAAACGCCGATACACGTATATTTTTTTTAATAACTTTCTACCAGAATCCGTTGACAGATCCCCATCATTTTGAGAAAAATTTAATTTTGTCTCACAGTGTAATTGAATCAAGACTTTCCTGCACCAATTTTTTAAAAGATACGAAGAAACAAGTTAAGGAATTATTATTTCATAAAATGATGCAGAAAAATTTTGGAATATATATGAATATGTATGTGAATAACGTAGAAATAAAACTATATTGCTAAAAAATCAACAAAAGGCTTTATCATCAGCAATTGAAAATATTTTTCAGCGTAAAAGTAGTGAACATCCAAGCATAATATGGGATATTATGTATGTCGGCCATTTAAAGTACCCAACATTCGCATAAAGTATGAATATTCAAATCATACTCTGTTTGTGCATATTTTACAAAATCTTCCAATTTTATCATTTCGAGGGAAAATATATTTTTTATATTTCTATTGGATGGATGACGCGGCATATAATTTCTATTATTTGTTTCCGTACTTTAATATGGATGTGTTTATGTGTGGTTTAATGCCATAATAAATATGTATGTATATTGAATTGGTTTAATACTTCAACAATTTACAATTTTATTATATAAATAACCCTCTCTTTTTCTCAAAACTTAATACATAAAGTTGAGGTATACCAGCTATGCAACAGTAAATCGTAAAAATATCATCTTGTATTGAATGTTCTACTGCAGTATTTAATGTCATAATAGTCGAATGTATGAAACTTTTCATTGCAGCAATGTAAACACGTTATCGAAAATGTTTCATGCGCTAAAAGAAGATTTTTACTGAAATACATAAATATTGTATTGTATACATTCTGAAATTCAGACTTGAATTTCGTATAACAAATGTTTGACATTTCATTAACTTAATGGTTTTACGAGTTCTACGAGTACGAATTAAACCTTTTTATGTTTTGTCGCTGTAGAAAATGTTGGTTATTTACAAATATTCAATTAAAATTCTCCATTACGCTATATAGGCATCTGAGTTGCAATTTCATATAGTCGCGGGGAACAGATTTTAGTTTAATATAGGAATGAAGTATGTATTTATAAATGTATATTGGGGTGTCACGTCGGGGGGGGAATATTAAGTTATTGCAATTAAAAATATTTGGTATTTACGGAAAAAAACTTAAAACTAATTTAAGCAGTTTTGATTGCAAATTTATATGACCGCGTTTCAAATATGACCGCAATATGTGATGTAACTTAAGTTCTTTGAAATTATTCATTCCATTTTACAAAAACTCATCAACTTCAGAGAGGGTGAATTAATTCAGTTGTTTGAGTCGATATACTTCTACCTTCATATCGTTTGGTTTTTATTTTCTTGGAATGCTGTCAAAAGTTTACACAGTTTCAGAAAGTTTTTTTAAGATATAGTAGACTAATATGGCGGGCCAAAATATTTCCTGTAACGACCATCTCATTGTGAATGCAGCCACGCATTCTTTATTGCATTCTTCCCAATTTAGTGGTGATTTCAGAAATATTAGTCGCGTTTTGGCTACACGCAAGCGATTATCGCTTGCTAAGTTGCAAAGAATACGGCTATATAGCGAATAGTCATATTTTTCAAAAATATCAAAAGGGTTGAATATGGTAAAAGATATCAAAAAACAAAAATTATAAACTTAGCGAAAATGATTCGTGTCGCTAAGTCTCCGCTAAGTGCTTCATATAAAACAAGCGATTATATAAGCAAGCGGTGTAACCAAAACACGCATATTAGGTCCCTCGATTGGCGGCGAGTTATTAACAAAGAAGTCAATGGAAAAATTGGCAAGTCTAAACCTTGATAGAGAATATCTTCGTAACGGTAAATTCTGAAAAGTAAAATATCTATAAGTGTGGAATTTTGACACCCTGTAGCACAAACTTGGTTAACACAAGGTTCCTCGGAATACAATATTCTGAAAGCCTCATAACTCCTCTACATAGGTCTAGTACATTCAAAAATGATCAGAAGAATACTTCAAAAGTTATGATATGTTTTTCAATCGGTCCATTGTGCTATGTTGCAATAGTCTTTTTTACAAACTGGCGATTATCGCTTGCTGGCTATAAACCTAGAGGTAAATGCGAATTATCAGAAACTTGACAACATTTTGATCAAAGTATCGAAAATAAAGAGAGGTATAACACATTGTAAGCATATTGTCTTGCTGTATATGCTGTGCTATACTGTCGAAATGATAATGCCACGGCGTAGTTCTTGACAATAAAAAATGTCATTTGCCAACATCCCGTTGCTAATTCAACATTGTTGTTTATGATGGTTTTTGAACTTATGATTTAGGACCTGATGTGTCTTTTCCTTGTCTTCAAACAACAAAAAAAAAGATAAAAAATAAATTGATACAGTCAAATGTTTCTGTTTAGAATGACCAAACTTTCTTTCCTTATGGCATGGCAAAATTAGTAGGGTCTCCCCAGCCTTCGCCCAACACTTTTATACTTGCGTGCAATTATTGACTGGTGGTTGTTTCGGTCTCATCTACCATATATTCGCGCACTGACTTCATGTTTTTCGTCGAAGGCCCGGTTCGGGACATTCCGGGGCTTCAGATGTCCCGTTTTCTACCGTTCTCTTAACATCTCACTCACTGGCATGACTAAGTTCATCATCAGATGCCTTACTACTGTGCCTGAATGATTCCAGGGAAAAATCTAACGTAATTGGTGAAGTCGTAGTGAAATGTCCACACTAGTTAGTGCACCTGATACGGTATATATGATGAATTTCATTTAAAAATCGAGATAAAACTGAAATTTTGAACCCGACCAGCTCAGATATCGATGAAATTTTGTTCATAGCTAAACTTGATCAATACAAACAAACTCTCATTTTTAGAAATGACTGCTTTGGCATTTTTTGGGCGTGGCACAGTGGGAAAGTTTTCGAAAAAACGCGAAAATGGTCGAAAAGAGCTCCATTTAAACTACAATATCTCAGAAGTGACACTACTTAAAAAATTATATAAAAAAACTAAAAAAGAACCCATTTTTATTTTTTGATATGGTATAGGTGAAGGATAAACCTTTCTAAAAAAATACTACACTGTAAAAAAACCCTTGATCTTTTTGGTTTTTTCGTTAGTTAAAATTTGTTTTTGTTATAAAATTTTTTACAGTGTATTTTTTTATTTTTTTAAACGTGTCATAAAGCCTGTTAAAATATCTTTTGAATGATACCAAGATCATGGAAATCGGTTCAGCCGATTCTGAGTTATTGTAGTTCAAATGGAGCTCTTTTCGACCATTTTCGCGTTTTTTCGAAAACTTTCCCACTGTGCCACGCCCAAAAAATCGCAAAACAGTCATTTCTAAAAATGAGGGTTTGTTTGTATTGATCAAATTTAGCTACAAACAAAATTTCATCGATATCTGAGGGGGTCGGGTTCAATGCATCTCGATTTTTACATGAAATTCATCATATGAATATATACGGAACATGGTTATATTTAAATATTGAACAAATCTTATGGAAGTTCGAGTGAACGTATTTTACTACGTATCAGCGCGAACTTCATGAGGTTTTCGCACATTTCAGCTCAGTACTTTGTTAAGAAAATGCAGTTGATAGTTTTTACGAAATACTGAAAGAAGTATGAGAGTATTAGTCCGAAACAAATGTCTTATAAAAGTTGATTTTACATATATTATTCCCATGGTCACACTTATGCCTAGTCACCAATCAAAAAATGCTTTAAAAAAAACTAATTTTTTACGCTGCTAGCTGTAGGGTGAATTGTCCAAGGTGAACAAAATTTCTTTCGACAACATGCTCAATGCCTTATCTTAAAAAAATCATACAAAACTATACGTCTTTTTTAATAAATTACAAAAATAACAGATTAATGGTATCTTTTCGGCAAAATTTTGCCATTTTTAGCGCTAAAGAAAAGTTTTAAAGTTTGAGAACTTATCACCTCCAAACGGTTTGAGATAATGTAAATATTATTTTTAAGCTACTTTTTCAGATGTGTTCTCCGTACTTGGGGGTTTTTAAAATTAAGACTAGAATAAAACGAGACGAGCTATTAATGAAAAAGTAAAAAAGAGTAAGAATAATAACACTGCTTTACAAATTTTAACTTTGGAAAAATACCAAGAACGCCACATGCCTAGATAAGTTAATTGGGACCTCCTGAACACGAAAAACACTGTAATTTTTTCCCCTAAGACCGTTTTTTAGATAACGGCACTTTTGTGTTTTTCGGTGTGTGGTCCCACTCAAACCCCTGTGGAGCCCAACCGAAAAGTCCGATCGACATAAATGGCTTGTCTTTGGAAAATGCCCTTTCCGTCGATATTAGTAGATTCCAAAATGATCAGTTTCAAAAGTTCAAGTCGCTCGTCAATTTAATTGAAATTTTTTGAATTAACGGCGAATAGAGTGTGTGAGCAATGAAAACGAAAATATTGTCGTTCCACAAAATCCTTAATAAAAACTTTATTTTTCATACGATTTTGTTCAAATTACGCTTGAAATGTTGGTAATTAAATAAACTATATGTTAAAACATAAAACATTTCAGATCCTCACTATAACGCAGAAAAAAATGAAATAAAAATGAAAAATTGTGAAAAAAAAAGTTAAAAAAAATGCAAATTTTGAACTTTGAGGTGCCATAACTCAGCCATTTCTTATCAGATAGAAATGTACAGCTTATCGACGGAATGGGCATTCAATTAGCTTTCTTATCTAGGCAGGTGGCGTACTTGGTATTTTTGGCTGTAAACCAGTGTAATTTACATTTTTTATGTTTGACTTCAAATACCTTTGGAATGGTAAAATATAAATCGCACACTTTGTTTGTCTCTCTTAGAGAATTACTTTAAGCAAAAACTCTTAAAAATCTGTTCAAAATTGAAGAAGTTACAGGACTTCAAAATATGAACAACACCAAAGTGGTGCTCTTTAAAACACTGCCCAAAATTCTGCGTCACAACAGCGTGTGTCCAATTACAATATTCTAAAAGCCTGGCTCTTCCTCTATGCATTTTTAGTACATCCTTAAACGATCGATAGTTTAAACGATAGTTTGAAAGTTCTGATATGATTACCACTTTTTTTGGAATCGGCCCCACTGTCTGATCCCATTTGCAAAAATGGCAGCACTTTCCAATAGGATGATATTTATTGACCTACGCTGTATATGTATTTACATTTTTTTTTAGATATTTGTTTATATCACACAGTTACTAAAAATAGGGAAGCTACTGCCCTCATCTGGCGTTTCATTTTACACTCTTCGTGATAGGTTTGTACAAACGAGAAATGATAGATGACAATTGGCGTACACCAGGTGGAGTTGCAAAACTATTGGCTTAACTTTTTCATGTCGTTTTGAAATAGATCTGTGAAATTTAAATATATTTTGTACTTTTGTGGTTGATATATTAAATGATACTAAATACATCTATTTTATCACCCAAACAAGAAGTACCGTTGGTGTGTCTTGTTTGATGTTCTGTACTAATGCCTCTATCTGGTATTGTTGAACCAATGCATTTCACCATCCAATGTTGATATGCAACCAAACATATGAAATTAATATTATTGAAGGAATAAAATTCTGTATTATGTTTTAAACTATGGTTTATACACACAGAGAAGAGATTCGTTGTCACGACCATATTTACAGCCAACTAAAATTTGGCGGTTCCTTGGACTATCACATTATTTAGTTGTGATCACCAATAATTGTGTTCCGTATCACCAAATGTTGTGCATATCAATTGATTTGTAATTCAATACTGGTTGCAAGAACTGAAATATTTAGTTGAAGCCACAGCAATGAGAAATATATGTGATCTGTTAATCGAGTTTTAGTTCTAGCAATCAAATTATCCTGTAGTGGTGAATATTCTATTAGTTGGATGAACGAAAAATTTAAAAACTAATTCGGTTGTAATTACTTGAATTTGGTGGCTGGTACAACCATTTGGTGATGCATTAACCTATTATGTATTATATAGAAAAAAGTGTGAAAATTTTTTTTTATTAAAATTGTGTATTTTACGTTTAAATATAAACAAAATTATTATTATTTATAACCAGGGTTCGTGTTTCGTGCCCCATTTTTCGTCGAAAATATAAAAACAATTGTATGCATGTGTTTGTGAAGGCGTCATTAGTGGCCTCATATTCAACGATTATGTTTAAAAGTCTCACTTCACCTCAATTTATGATAATATGTATTCTTTGCTGGCTGATATCTATACACTTTATCTTTTTCTCACAACTTTGTTTATCACTTTCTGTTTTTCTGTAAAGTCCTTGTGTAACATTCAAATATACGTAGTTTCTTTTTAACAACAAAGCCTCTTGTGAAAAATAGAATACATAACTTTGCAACAAGTGTTTTTGTAACAGAAACTAAATTATGATTACAGTAACTAATATTTGAACACGAATTCTAATATTGTACTTTTTATACCCTCCACTGTAAGTGATAGAGGGTATATATCAGTTTGTCATTCTGATTGTAATATAGAGAAATAAGGCTTTGCGACCCCATAAAGTAAATATATTCTTGATCCTTATAACAACCGGAGTCTATATAGCCATGTCCGTCTGTCCGTCTGTTGAAAACATTCTCACGACTTCAATCGGCGATAACGCGGTTTGGTTTTTGGCCAGAATGTTCCACGTATTCCTGAGCAGTCTGGTTTTGAAAATCAGCGAAATTGGTCCATTGGAAAACATTTTATGATTGGAAACGTCAAAAAACTCATAAAATTTTCACATTAATTTTTGTAGTTTTATACTAAACTACTTCTTTTGCCGTGTGGTGAATTTCCATGTTGAAAATCTTTGTTGTTCTTTATAATAGGTAAGTACTTTAGAATGTTTAGATGTACTTTCATGTGTTCATACATTTATATGAATTTTGTCCCGTTTTATAAGGTCGCTGTGGCCTGATGGGTGAAGGGTTGCGCGTTGGAGTCTGAGGGTTGTTGGTTCAACTCTCGTCCCAGCTTGTTTTTTTTTAACAGTTCTTCAAAAAATGCCTTTTTATTTTTAAAAAATGCTTTGCAGCTTGTTTTTTTTTTTTTTTTAACAGTTCTTCAAAAAATGCTTTTTTATTTTAAAAAAATTCATTTTTATTTTACTTGTGAACAAGTAACTTATTTTTATTTTTTTAAAAAAGTAAATTTTCTTAAAAGAAAGTACATTTCTTAAGTACATTTCAAAGTACATTTGAAAGTACATTAAGTACATTAAGTAAATTTCAAAGTACATTTCCTAAGTCCATTTCATTAAGTACATTTCTTAAGTAAATTTCTTAAGTACATTTCCTAAGTACATTTCTTCTTAAGTACATTTCTTAAGTACATTTCTTCTTAAGTACATTTCTTCTTAAGTACATTTCTTAAGTACATTTCTGCTTAAGTACATTTCTTCTTAAGTACATTTCTTCTTAAGTACTTAAGAAATGTACATTTCTTAAGTACATTTCTTAAGTACATTTCTTAAGTACATTTCTTAAGTACATTCCTTAAGTACATTTCTTAAGTACATTTCAAAGTCCATTTCAAAAGTACATTAAGTACATTAAGTTCATTTCAAAGTGCATTTCAAAGTACAGTTTCTTAAGTACATTTTCAATGTGAGCATTTGAGCATTGTGAGCAATGCATTTGTGAGCATCCTGCATTTGTGAACAAGTAATTGCATTTGTGAACAAGTAACTTATTTTTATTTTTTTTAAAAAAGTACATTTTCTTAAAAAAGGTCCTTTTTAAAATCTAATATTTTGCTGGTTAACACTAAGGTGGAGGGTATCAAAGATTCGGCACAGCCGAATTTAACACTTTTACTTGTTATTAGTTGTATCTTCCATTTCAGATGAATGAGGTTTTTGAAATACTCAAATTGGTTAATACAACTAAAATTCAGTAGTAGCAACTTGTATTTAGTAAGACCGATTTTTAATCTATTAATAACAACGAACCAATAATTCTGATGTTTGACAATTACGAATTCTGATCAAAATATAGACTTAGTATGGAATTTCCAATGCCTGAATTGATTTCCAACTAATCGTTTCCCTGTGTGTATGTATGTTTGGAAGAAATGTAAACAATTTTAATAGAAATTTGTATCTAAAACAAATATTTATCCCAAAATACAGCTGAGAAAAACAAATATACACGATAATATAGCTGTTTTAGAGATTTCAGTTACTGGAATCATATTCAAAAAACAGATTTATGGAACACCAAATTTGTTCGACAAAAGTTTGGGCCCCCTTCAGTTCAGGTGTGAGTTTTCCTAAACCATTATAAACTCCAACTGCAAATTTAATTGAAAAGCCCAACTGCAATATTCCTGTACAATTTTTTATTATTTTAGCGTAAACAAATGCAGCTGTGGAACAATGCTCTGCTAGTGTTTTATAAATATCTTTAACAACAATTTAAAAAACTAACAAAAACTACACAAGAAGTGTAAATTTCAACAGCCCAAAAAAATTGTATAATCCCATAATAATTTATCGTTAGGCAATGTTTTAAACCCCAAAACAAAATCAATTTTCGGCACACCTTATTGTATATATTTGCGGGTTTTCAAAAAAAAAAAAAACACAATGCCAAATTTTTCCGCATATGCAAATGTTACCCAATGCTGTTTATCAGCAGCATTTTAGGACAAATATTTGCTTAATATGCAAATTTCTAATAAAAACATTTGCATTTCATCTAAATAGATAAACAAATTGTTTATTATCATTTTTACTCCATCACTGCACAGAACCGAACTAGTATTGCTATTAATAATATAGTTTGTAACAGGCAAATGCAAGCAATATTACTAAATCTAATAATAAAATCAAAACATGTGCACTTGGAGAGCCCAAAACGTGGTTGCTCTAGATGTTTGGTAGAGATTAAGTCTTAACGTTAAACATTGATATTGTTGCAAGTGCTTTCTGTGAATACAAGAATTGCGTTAGGTCTAAGACATATTCCAACATCCAGGAACAATGAAAGCATTCGCACAAGAAAGTACATATTTCTTGTGAATAATCAGCCGGCGCTAAAGTTTATCATGTCAAATGTGATGAAATCGAAACCAGTCAGTTGTTGTAAGCAGCTCATGAATTACACTTTATCAGGCAGTACTTTGTTGTAACTTTCAAACCCAAAAAGCCTAATGATACACACTGAAAAAACCGAATGAGAAACATATTGCAGCAACCATGCACATGTTTCCAAGTAGTGTTTTCATGAATTGAAGAACTCTTGCTTATTTTTTCCTTTGTTTTCCGTCACTTTTCCATTTTCAGCAGTTTTCTACAAAAAATATCACATTTGGGTACAAACACGTATATTTATTACAACCTAATTATCACTCTCTGCATCATGTTATATTGAATAGCAAACACAATGTGTTTGGACATAAATATACTATATTAGCAACAAGCTACAAGCACGCTATATTTGCATCCAAACCGCAACAAAAAACAGATTTTTCGCGTGCAGACATATGAGGTCATAAACACCATTCTATAATAAAAACAAAAAATTATATTTCAGACTATTTTTTTGTAGGTGCCTTCGACAGCATAGTCGTGTCGCAGTCAACATTTTTCAAAAACACGCTGCCCTTTTCAATATGGGCTTAAAAGCCAACTTTTTGGTTTTTAGCACAAATATGTCTAACACAAATATATATTTGAATCCTAATTCTAGAGTGTATAGATATTTATTTTGGCGTTTGTAGTTTTGTTGCGATGTTGCTCTGGACTTATTTTAATGGTTTACCTAACTAGTAATTTTAAGGAAGGCATTACTTATATACACATTTATCTATTTTATATGTTAACAGGTAATAATAAAAAATATATTAATAATAATCGCGAATAATTATTAATAATAACATAACATAATAACATATTCTGCTGGAACCATTTATATATCTGTTTGAAACATACTTCAAGCATTTCTATGTTTGCAAGTTCCAAACTCAGGTGTATTTAAATGCAAACGTTAGCATGTTTACTGACAAATATGTATGATTTTACGTGGAAACATATGCGTGCTTCATCCCAAACATCCATATACTTATGTGGAAGCATTAGCGTGTTTTCCCCAAACCTCCATATACTTACGTGGAAACATATGCGTATATTCTCCCAAACATAGTAATATTTAGAAACGAATTATTCTTTCTTTCTTTAGTTATTATAAGTAATTTTATCAATATATATCCACATTTCTTTATATAAATAATTAATACAAAAAATTAAAAGATTTAAATGATTTTTATATTTACTTTCATTGAGTGCATGCTGTGTTTTGTTTTGAATCTGCTGTTCTCTTGTTCCTCCTTCATATGTTGTCTCTCACGTTTTTGGCTTCAGAAGATTTCAACTATGGGTTGGTTATCACTATTCTTTGGTACACGAACAATATACTTATACACAAATTATTTACTTGTGTTTTTTTTATTATATTTCACAAATGGTCGGCCATTCCGATTTTTTCAGTAGAGGGTCGGACGGACGAAGGTCTTCACGTTGTTGCACTCACCAGTTTCTTTCCTCAAAATAGTTTCTCACTTTTGTAGCACACATAAGTAGGTGCGTAGCGCATACACAAAAACCAATGCAACATCACAAACCAATTAACGTGCCGAGTGTTTGTTTATTCTTCTTTCAGTGATCAAGCGCTTTTGATATCCTCTGTCCGATGAAACATTGACGACTGAATACATGAAACTAAAACGCAACACATCAGCCAAAATAAGAAACACTGACTTTATCTGCAATTTACACGCACACTCAGGAATATTCATGAATCACTCACTGAGAGAATAACGCAAAAATACAGATCCACACTTACAAGATATACACACTCGTTGCCCCTCTTTTATTCTCTTGCTATCGATCACACACATATATTTGAGTAGCAAACACATATGTAATAACATATTAATCATTGTGTCTCAAATATGTAATATTGAATAACAAACACAATGCGTTTGGACACAAGTATATTGTATTTACGACAAGCTCCAAACACATGTTATATTTGCATGCAAACAACAAAAACGACAGATTTTTCAGCGTGCATGAAGAAATTAAGGAGAGCTTCTCGCACCCGGTTACCTAAGGGCTTTCTAGTTCATTTTAAATTAAATTAATTTAAAATTTAAATTGAATTATTTTAAAAATAGTAAAATTACATCCGAAAAATAAACGAAAAACCTTATCGAAAAAACAATAAATTAAAAGATGAGCAGTGTCAGTAGGATACCCGGATAGAATGAAGTTCCTTTCGCTAGATTAAAAAAAAAACAACAAAATGTATGTTTATGATTTTTGTTCTTTCGCAATATTCTGTGAGTAAACGTATGTATTTCCAAAGCCGTGTGCGTCCTAACCTACTCACTATCCTGCAGGGATATCCACTATTATTGTCGTGAGCATTCACGTGCGTACATGCCTGGCCGTGGGGAATGGGTAGCGATCGCTTTCCCATTATCAACCCACGACGAATTACCCATTACGTATGCGGGATGGGTAAGCGTCTTTTACTTATTACCCACGGCGATGGGTAATGTGTTACCCAGGGTAACCTATCCCAACTTGTGGCCGAAAATATGAAAAAATTTGAAAAATATCTATATCTCGCACACAGAGCGTCGAATCGAAAAAGTACTTAATTTTTGTTGGCTCAATGAGTTTTTCATAAAGTGTCCAATCCGTTTAAAGGATTTTTTTTTAACTAGCTTAAATACAAAATTTTTCATAACTCGGAAACGGTGCGTCCAATTGCAAAAATAATGAATTTTTCACAGCACTGATTTTTTAAATCGCTAAAATTAAAGCTGCGTTTATGCTGCGCTCGAAATCTAAAGTTTCTTGATTTGGGCGCAAATCAACTAAAATCGATTATATTTCCCATACATTTGGACAATTCCAAAATCTACTCACTTTCCAAGATTTCTTGAAAATCGATTAAGAATCAACGCATACAAAGCTGTTTTTGAATTTACCACGGACAATAGTAGAACTTTGTACAACTGTTTACCAATATCATATATCAAAAAAGAAACACAAATACAACAAAAAAGTAAAATTGGTGAAGATATTTTTAATATAATTGAAAAGGCGCCGCAATATACCAACTATGTGAGGTTAAACCATGGTAAATGAAGCACTGAATTGTATGACCTAAACTATCAAAAATGGAATTGCCGTTCGTACCCTTGGGTTCAGCGGGGACCACGTAGGATGGCGTTGAAGCACAAGGCTTTCTGAACTCCGTGGGATATACAGAAGGAGTTGCGTCTTAGCGGTATGACCTGTCAACAACAATAAACAGAAGAATGATCGCACTATAATTCCAAAACATGAACTCTACGATTCACAAGAGGTATACTTAAGGTCGACTCACAAAATTTATCATGGCGTTTGGGAGATGCTCTCGCTAATAGAACGCCAGAAACAACATTTGAAATACATTGAGGAAGCACCACCATATGAATCGCGACTGGCTAGGATTTCTTTGATTTATTGTACCACACTTAAAAAAAGATTAGAGTTTCTCTATAAAATGTTCACCTATAATAAAAGCTTTGCTCATTTTATAAAAAAATCTAATGAGTGTTCGAATTCACGGGCGATGTGTTAACACCTTTGTTACACGGTACCTGTTCGATTTCTATGAGCACATTAGTAAATGTAACATTGGAAAATAAAAAACAGCGTTCAATCATATGATGACATATTCAAATCATATTAATACTTAAAATCATTTAAAGCTCATGTGTCATTATTTTCTTGCTTAATACTTTTTGTTTTTACCCACAAAATACAAAGAGAATGCAAAGCAACAGACACATGTCCAGACATACATTGTTATGTTCGTACATACGTTACAGAAGTTCACACAATTTTCGTTGCTCTCTTGCTATCTAATTTTTATATACGTATAAACACGTCATTATTCTCTTTGCGCGGAGAGTGCGCCGCACCCACACAAGACAACTATTCGCTGCCGCTACATTAGTGTGTATTTTTTTTCCGTCGTCTGACAATCTGTGTTTTCGCAGTCGGACAAATCTGTATTCTATATAGGCGTGGGTCCTCCTTATCATTTAGTGGTATGAAAAATAGATGTCGGGCGATTCTGAGACCTATCCGATATTATACTTGTGCCGAACTCGTTCACTAGTTTTCGAACTGCCCGGGCATAACAATCACGAATATACTCGCCGTATCGAACATGTGTATTATTGTCGTAAGGGCGATGTCTGGCCACCCTAAATGAACTATTTAGTTCAGGAACTACCCAACTCTACCCGATATGCACACAAAGTTTCATACAAATCGGTCCAGCCGTTTCGGAGGAGTTTAACGCCAAACAGTCTTTGTGATTGCAGTCGGACAGTCTGTGTGATCGCAGTCGGACAAACTGTGTTTGGATCTATTCACTTTGTGAAGTTAGACCCTACCCGCGCATATAGATGGTAACACATCAAAAATTGTTTACGCCTAAATTTATTGAAATCTAGCCAAACGTCAAAATGCGCAAGTATAAACGACTTAGATCTCCTTTCATATATTCATTCGAAATCTAATGATTTCGAGGCAGCATAAACATGCTTTAAATTTTGATAGAAAATAGAGTAGATAGGCGACAGATTAATAAGCAATCAGAAAAAGACCATGCACCACACTAAGTTTAAATACTGTTTCATTGATACTAATGACACCTAAATTAAATTGTATGTTGGTTGCATCGAACAAAAATACTCATTCAGTTTTATTTCTGTTCGTTTTATGTCCAACGAAAGAGTAAAATACAACAGCAACTCGAACTCGATGAAATGACATACTACATCAGCGTCATTGAGAGAACGTAAAGAGACTCTTGTCAATTTCTCTATGCGCGAATACATCGGGCTTAGAATTGAAAAAGAATACAGAGAACCGATACAGAGAGTGATTGTATAGTAGTGCCGTACGCAGCTGCCTGTTAACTTTCCGAGGGCTAGGAGAGAAAGAGAGAGGCATAGTGTAGTCGTATCCGATATTGCTGAGCACCCCTTTCCGATCGGTGGATATAGAGAGAGAGAGCCTGCTAACGTACTAGAGCAAAGGTGTCGTGACGGTTTCAGGTGTTACATAATTTTCGACCTAGCCCCCATATTGCTCAAAATTCTGTCTTATCGGCTGTGGACCCTAACGTGAACCACAGACTTGTCATTCATTAGCATAAGCTTGGTCGATAGCTTTTTATCTGTTTGATGAACTTGAAAAAATATTTTGTGAACATGATAGTAATGCGAACAGCTTCGATTCAATTCTTATTTCGTATCGAGAAGGGTGGGAAACCGACAATAAACTTCAACGATATTTGAAGTTCATGCTCATGAATGATAAGTGTGTGGTTCGATTAGCATCCTGCAAGTACTTAGCTGATTTTTTTCACATCCGTTATGCATATATCATTCGAATGTCTCAAGTAAATCATTCGGACATTGTATCAAAACAACCTACATATTTTTAAATACTTTTATTTATTCGCCAACGAGTATGTGAAAAATTTACAGAAATATTTTGTTTACCATCTGTGAAGAATTTCTGCCACGGTAGTATATAATATCTAGAATCAAATCGTTGGAAGAATTTATTATTGTTATCAATACTCACTCAAAGGCCAATTTTTTTTGGAAACAAATCTTAATAATTATTTGGCAAATTTTCCCATTATTTTACAAATAATTCAAATAATATTTTTGTTTAAAAATTATTTTTGCTAAAATGTAAATCTCTAACTACTGCTTTAAAACCTGTGTGACCTTTTAAAGCCCAGTATCCTACCGATATGCCAATCGAAACACGAATCCGCAATATAAATTTCACCAAATGCATTCAAAACGTATCTACTCTGGTCTGTATATGCATCTCATTTCCTCCCAACTGGTTCATATAGAGGATGTATGTCTGTTGGTTTTTCTGTTGATATCGTTGTTGGTTTTTGCGCCATTTCAACCAATAACAAAATTTTGCTTAAGGCATCACTTGACACTATTGCACCTTTTAACAGTTTAAATTGCCTGCCATCAGTTTGAATGCTTAAAGCTTAAATTTTGTGTTGCTATTGCTCCTGTTGTATTTGTTGTTTTGTTTGTATGCTCTAAGTAAGCTATAAATAACGGTAACGGTTTCCTATATTCGCAAACATCGAAAGGGGAGTTCAAAAGGGATCCATAAAATGAAAGCAGCTAAAGGTAAACAAAATAGCGGCATGTACTGTGTTCCGGAAAATGAAAATTGTGATATATTTGCCGTGATAATATTCAAAGGACGCGTAAGAATCATTTGGTGACTGGAAAAACAAAAAATTAAGGTTAAGAAAAAAATGTGTAAGAAAACCCCAGCCGGCGTTTGAAACACGTCCTTGTATTATGTATTTTTCGTAGAATGATTTTTAGAAGTTGCGTTATGTTATGCTTGTCTAAACAATCCCAATAATACGACAGTACGAGTATTAGATGTGTCCCATTTTTGTCCAATTGTCCAATTTTTCTATTCGCTATTTCGATCTATCTTCCGGAATACTATACTTTATAAAGTATTAAGTTCATATGTGATGGATAACAAAAACTTTGAATATCCATTAATCATGTTTGCTGGAATTAAACTTGAATTCCACCCATTTTTTGCAATTTTAAATGTTGAATTATTCTTGAGTTACACTTTAATACAATAGCAATGCCCAGCAAAATTAATCACTAAATTCAATTCTAACGTGAACGTATAATGACAGTTAAATTCAGTTAAATTATAGCGTCATTCAGGTTACATTAGAATTCAAACTACGAAATTTATTTTGATTCAGGATATAAATTAGTATATGCTAGCGCTAGTACACCTAATTGCAAACCATTAATTATGGTTTATTTCTAGAAAAAAAAACACCATTTAGCGATGACGATTTCATCAATTTTGTGTGATTGATGTTAGAACTTCTCGACGCTTCATATATTTTCAGAGCATAGACAAATATTGGACAAATATTTGAAAATGAATTTCAGCCTCTTGACAGTAAACTGACTTGAAACCGAAGTTTAACGTCAACTTTGAATTCAAAGCAAATTCAAGCACTTCCATTTTCGAAACTTCTGTGCTTATTAGGTAAGACTAGACATCTGTACAAAACGTCTTGAAAGGCCATTCAATACATTTGCGAAGTTGCGACAACCAAGTACTTCGGAGTACTGTTCAGCACACAATTTAAAACACAATACTCCAGTGTGCCATATGAATCCGTCACGAATTAGAGATGGGTATGTGTCTTTGTACATTTTGCCCGAAACGGACATTCATTACACGCATATAACGAATCCGTTTGCGTATGAAATTCCTCTCGAAAAAAGCGCACCGTGTCTGTACTTCTTCGGTTCCGACTCTAACTCGCAACCGACTTCAAATTCGAATCTATTTCGGGTTCGTTTTTTGTAAATGAAATGGATTCGAGGCGGATCCACTTGTAAAAATTTTTAAGAATTCGAAACGGTTTCGTCCTGATAGTTAAAAGATATTTAAAATTAAAATAGACTATGAACTATATTTCCTACATAACGGGTTTTTCAATAAGAGCGCTACAAAAGTGTTTTTAAATAAAACAAAACCGGTTTTAGATACCAATGAAATTCTTTATTCCTGTGAAAGTACGTTCGATGCCATTATGTATGGAACTCGATTTCTTTTGCATGACCACCACGGGCAGGCGCTGAACCCAATTTTCGAAGGTTTTCAAGCATAAATCTGCCGATACTGCTGCAATTTCACGTTCGATATTCATACGAAGTTCATCAATCGTCGCTGGCTTGTTGGCATAGACCATAGACTTGACGTAGCCCCACAGGAAACAATCTAACGGCGTCAAATCGCATGACCGAGGCGGCCAATCGACTGGGCCATTTCGTGAGATAACACGTTCACCAAACTTGGTTTCCAATAAATTGATTGTGGCATTCGCTGTATGGCATGTGGCGCCGTCCTGTTGGAACCACATGTCCTGCCAGTCCATATTTTCCAATTGGGGCTATTCGGTTATCATTGAATGGTAGCGATTCGCATTCACAGTAATGTGCCGTTCTTGATCATCACTGAAGAAGTACGGCCCAATGACGCCGCCGGCCCATAAACCGCACCAAATCGTAATTTTTTCGGGATGACTCATGAATTACGTGTGGATTGCTGTCTGACCAATAACGCATATTTTGCTTATTGACGAAGCCATTCAGCCAGAAATGAGCCAGAAATGAATGGTTGGAGACGGATCCGCCAAATCGCAATTTCACTGATTAGCTTTCGTAAGCTTCTACGGACTCGTAACGGGTCCGAACTTATTCGAGAACTCATATTTCGTGACGGGTTCGAAACGGATCCGCATCCGTTTTGGTACACATTGGAACGACAACTTCGCCAGAGTCCATGACCTGAAAATAGCAAATGTGTTGCATGGACACTCTAGATATATTGTGCAAATGTGTAGTAAATACAGGGTGGGCCCAAAAGTCCCCATGGGAGTTTTTACTTTAGACGTTGCCCATGATCTACGCGTTTTAATTCTTTCACCAATTGCACCTAATATGGGAATACCAGTAAATCTATTTTTAAAATGCGCCGTAGTGACATACGAAACATTCCCAACTGAAGAGATTTCCTTCTGATAGCTTCTAGTATTTCGTTAATACTTTTCTCTACACGCTCAGTATTTTCCGAAGTGCGACTTAAACGTGGTCTGTCGTTAAAATGTCGACGATATGCTATTTGCGTTAACATAATTGATCGTTGATTTAAAGGGTAAAATTCTAGTATTCTGTTTCATTGTTCAGTTGTGAATCTCTCCATTATTTATTCTCCAGGTGTTACTTATATAATCGGAAACAAAAAAAATTAATGTGAGTCCGATCACAGGGGAGATGTGTAAACATCTAGTAATGAAGTTGGAAGTACTTATGCTTTTAGTATATTTTTTTAATTAATCAATTAAAAGTATCAAAACTGCATCTATAGTAGTGGAATTGTTAGTTGTGGGGGTTTGTGGAGAATTGCTCATATGCAAGTGGAAAACGTCAAATAAAAATTTTGATAAAGCTTGCGACTGTGGGTTTGCACAATTTGTATTAAAATCTCCACCCATAATAATGGGCATGAGATGGAGATTGTTACCCAATTGTCGTGCACCAGCTTCAGTGTAAGGCAACAGCACGTAATGAAGATATGTTATAATTTTAATTTATATTGGAATCTAATAGAAATTTTATTAGAATTAACATTACCTCCATTCAGCTTTGATACACTTTGTGTTGTTTTATGTTCTGAGTTATAATTTTTTTGGTGTTTTGTAAAATATTTTATTATTTTGTATTTGTTGCGGTTGACAAGTTATTAATCAGCTGCTTACTGAAATCTAATGTTATTTTACAGCAATGGTTTTCGAAAATTAGTAGCTACTATTGCACACTAGATGGTGCTTATATGCAGCTGTTAAGTATGAATGACAATCTCAAAGACGAAGAAGACTTATAGTTTGACAAGTTTAGTTTTCCTTATTTTGCTTTGTTTTGGTAAATTTCTTATTAAAAGTGCAAAAAATCTTTTTAAAAGTTATTAAAATTAAATGTTTCATTTTATTTATTTGTTTTCCTTTGCCTACGATAACATAATTTACGACAATTAGTGAAAATTAGTAGCTACTATTGCACACTAGATGCCATGTCTAAACGTAAACCCACTCATAGTAGTCATTGCGACGTAACCGTCGAGTCATACGATGCTATGACTACCCAATGATTGGGTTGAACTGTGTTGTGATACGTGTTGTACCAGCAATCTATGTACATTTGTTTCTGACTGTTTTGCTTTTATTTTATTGATTTACTTTAGTAACATAAAAAAGGAATTCATTACATATGCAAATGTAATTTCTGTAGGAAAAGGTAATTTTTTAAGAAAATTTACTGTTTTAAGAAAAATCTGATTATTTAGGAATATGAATGTTTTTTAAGAAAAGATAATTTTTAAGAAAAAGTACCTCTTTTTAAGAAAAGGTACTTTTGTTAACTAAAAATAATTTTTTAAAGAAAAGGTACATATTTTAAGGAAACAAGTGAAAAATAATTAATTGCGATAATTTAAACATCAATATTCTACATTTTCCCTTTTTTTAATTACAATCGTGCGCACACAAATCAAACGTTAGAATAACATAAATTCAGTGTGGGCGACAAAACGTCATCCATACATAAAACGACTCATCTTCAAACACGTTGCATTGATTTACTTGAGTCGAACGTAACATTGCCGTCGAATGCGTATGTATACCACGTATTAACAACATGCATGACGTCGCAATGTATTAGCGTAACACAAATCACAACTCAATCAATTCGTCTCGCGATAGCCTTGAGTATATTGTATGCAGAGTATGATTACACTAATACACTCATACATAGCTCACACCGATTTGATAACGCTTTACGATTGGTTAACGATTACATCGCACATCTTACTCTAAATTTGTGATTGTATTGTGAAAAAGATTTTTACCCCCAGCGTATAGATGTTTACACATCAAAAATAAAATAAAATATATAAATGAAAAAGTTATTAAATATTTAAACCTTTTCGGTCCACCCTGTACAAAGCTGAATTAAAGTGAAAACAATTGAATTTCTACCTTCATCGTCTAGTGCAATACTGGCTTAAGCTGCTGTTGCTTTGGTACTAGAAGCATCTAGCTCTGCGAGAGATGGTCTATATCAGTGACCCAGCGTCGGAAATCAGGAACTGGAAGGCTTGAAATCATGACCCAGAAGGCAATCTATGGAATACGGCAGGCTTTCCCTACACATTACCTCCTCCTTTCTTTTTAACATTGTGTGAGATTGGGCGCAAGGCCTTTCATCCCTCTCTACTAGAAGTGCTTATGAAGGCCTGCAAAATGAGTAGTTTTAGAAGGACTTAAGTAAAAATAAAAAAATATATATACAAATTTGTTTCATATTTCAGATTTATACTATAATTATAATTCTTATAAATTATTTTTTTTAAGTTCAACAGTCACATGAATCGAACACTTTACTTTTATTGACTATATTACAACCTCATGAGGTCAGACGTCTTACACATATTAAATTAAACAAACAAATTAAACAAATTTCAACATATTCTTCCAACTGGCTCTATCCTTCGCCTTTTCTCGCCAGTTGGTAACACCAAGGATACGGAGGGATTCTTCTGCCTGGTCTTTCCAGCGGAGTCTTGGTCGTCCTCTTTTCCTGCTTCCATCGGGTACGTTATCAAAAATCTTTCTCGCTGGCTCATCTTCATCCATTCTGATAACATGGCCTAGCCAACGCAATTGGCACACTTTGATTCGTCTAGCTATGTCCACGTCAGAATAGAGACTATATAGCTCTGCGTTCCAGCGACGTCGGTACTCGCCGTTTTCGCTAACAGGCCCATATATTTTACGGAGAATTTTTCTCTCGAAAACTCCCAGGTGTTTTTCATCCGCTTGCGATATGACCCAAGTTTCGGAGCCATATGTCAAGACAGGTAAAATGAGAGTCTGATATAGCTGGACTTTTTCCATCGAGAGAGGGCTTTGTTCCTAAACTGCTTGCTGAGCCCAAAATAACATCTATTTGCAAGTACAATTCTCCTATCTATCTCCAGGCTGACGTTGTTGTCCTTGTTCACGGCGGATCCAAGATAGACAAATTCATCTACCACTTCAAAATTAAATAGATTGTCAACGTTCAAGTGCGGACCAAGTCGAGAGGTTTCTCTAGTCGTTGACACCATCAATTTTGCCTTGCCCTCATTAACAGCAAGACCCACCTTTGCTGATTCCTTTTCGATTCTTGAAAATACTGCAGTAACCTCTCGCAAATTTCGCCCAATGATGTCTATGTCGTCAGCATACGCCAGCAACATGTGGCTTTTCGTGTTAATGGTCTTGTTCGTATTTACTGCAGCCTTTCTCATTATTATCTCCATTAAGATGTTGAAGAGATTGCACGAAAGTGTGTCGCCTTGTCCAAGTCCTCGCTTGGTACAGAATGGTTCAGTGAGGTCTTTCCCCACTTTCACTGCTGATTTGGTGTTGGTCAGCGTCATTCTACAGAGGCGGATCAGTTTTGCCAGAATACCAAGTTGAGACATAGCTTCGTACAGTTTTCCCCGTATGGGGCTATCGAAAGCAGCTTTGTAATCGACAAAAAGGTGGTATGTATCGATTTGCTTTTCGTGGGTCTTTTCCAGGATTTGGCGTAGCGTGAATGTTTTGTCAGTTGTGGACTTGCCTGGTCTAAAACCACACTGATAAGGTCCAATCAGGTTTTCAATAATTGGCTTTAGTTTTTCACATAATACGCTCGACAAGACCTTATACGCGATGGATAAAAGACTGATACCGCGATAGTTGGAACAGACACACGGATCACCCTTTTTGTAAGCAGGACATAATACACTGAGACTCCAGTCGTCGGGCATAGATTCCCCCAGCCATATACCGCATATCATTTGATGCATGTGGGCTATCAGTCCTTCGCCACCTGCCTTAAAAAGTTCAGCGGGTAGGCCATCCGCACCCGCGGCTTTATTATTCTTCAGGCTGGAGATCGCCGTTCTAATCTCGTCTTGGTTGGGGGGGGGGGGGTACAATCTATACTATCTACCACTATCATTACCTCCTGATCTTCAGTGGAAGAATCTGAGTGGAGTAGTGCTGAAAAGTGGTCTCTCCACATTTTGAGCACACACTGCTTCTCAGTCACCAGATTTCCATTCTCGTCCTTGCAGGAGGGCAGCCCATTATTAGGCCCGTTGGTCGATCTTCTTACCCTCTGGAAAAGCTTTCGCGATTCACCATTCATCCTGCACATTTCGGCTCTTTCACTCTCTCTCTGCTCCCACTGCCATTTTTTTCGCCTAAATAATTGGTTTTCCTCCCTTCTCAGCCTCTTGTACCGCTCACTCCCAGCACGCGTTGTAACTGACTGTTTCGTTGCCAAACGTGCAGCGTCTTTTTCATCAGTTGCAATGCGACATTCTTCGTCGTACCACGGCTTATCCTTCTGCGGTTTTTGATAGCCAAGTTCAGTCATTGCAGCGATTTCCAAAGAATGGGAGATGTGCTTCCACTGCGCATCTGGGTCTTCGGGAGGGGGGTATTCTGCTCCAGAAGGAGAGAGAGTTTCTGTCGATAGGACATTGATATCTCCGGTATTCGTAGCTTGTCAATATCGAACTTTTCCTGTGTTCGGCTCCATACGTTTTTCGCACTGCTCAATCTCGTGCGAACTTTCGCAGCCACCATGTAATGATCCGAGTCGATATTGGCACCTCGAATCACACGTACATCCATTACACTAGAAGAGCGCCTGCCATCTATTACCAAGTGATCAATCTGGTTCTTCGTCCGTTGATCAAGAGATATCCAGGTCGCCTTATGAATGTCCTTATGCTGCAATCGTGTGCTACTAACTACCATGTTCTTTGCAGCGGCGAAGTCTATCAGTCTTATTCCATTATCGGAGGTGGTATCATGTAGACTGTGATTGCCGATGGTTGGTCGAAAGACACTTTCCTTTCCTAATTTGGCATTAAAATCGCCTAGGATAATCTTAATGTCGTGGTCAGGGCAGCGTTCATATACTTCCTCCAGGCGCTCATAAAATGTTTCTTTGACCTCATCATGCTTATCATCTGTCGGTGCGTGCACACAAATTAACGAGATGTTGAAATATTTCGCTTTGATGCGAATTGTGGCTATGCGGTCACTCACTGGGTTGAACCTTGAAACTAGGTGTCGCAGTCTCTTGCCTACTATAAATCCGCACCTAAATTCGTGCTTACGCTCATTGCAGCTGTAGTAAATATCGAAGGTTTTCTTTCTGGTGCAACCATATCCCGTCCATCGCATTTCCTGGATCACTGTGATGTCAGCTTTATATTTTCCGAGGACTTCCGCCAGTTGGAAAGTGGCACCAGTACTGTATAACGTTCGAACATTCCAGGTACATATCCTTAAATCATGGTCCTTATAACGTTTGCGAGGGTCGTCAACAGTTGGGGGGTTTCTTTGTTCATCATGTTTCCTGCGTATTTTCATTGCCGATATAACGGTGGCGGGAGGCAAACCCAGCCCACCGTGGTTTGCATTTTACCTACTGCCAGGATGATTATGTTTCAGCCGCCCATTATGGATCAGACGCTGACCAGAATGCAGTGGGTCGAAACTGGATTTTGGTTTCTTCAATTTTGATCCGCCGTTAGCCAGGGGTATTGGCTCAGCCGCCTTCAAAGGACAGAAGAATATGTCCACTACTTCGAAGAGTTTCAGTGTTTGGGTCACCTAATAATCCTTGGACGTATCAGTGATCGCATTACCACTCAGGCTGCTCATTCTTTTCGCCTTCTCACTTTAGCTGGCTAACGGAGGTTTCCGATAAGCCATTGCCCAGGACATACTGCGTGGAAGTAGTGAGCTGCTTGAACTGCCCGATGAAGGAATCATTTCTGGCCACTCCCAAGTGAATGGCTATCAGAAACTTTCCACCTCCACGGACAGTCCCATGTCTCGAACACACGACCTTAGAACTTACAATCGGACGTTTTATCTACTGGGCTATCGGATGTTATGATTTTGCAAACGACGAATTGCGATCATGTGGAAAGACAGGTTTTCATAAACAACAGCGTCTTCTTTCGCATGCCTTATTCGTAGAAGGCCTCGCGAATTCCGCCGCTGTGTGATGGCCACACACATATTATAACATATTGCGCTTGTGTGTGAAGAATAATAAAACGAATTTCAATTTCATGTATTTTTAAACAATTGCGCAGCGTGATTTTTCTCTAACAAATGCTGACTTGATTTGCATTGAAAAAATTTTAAACAAAGCAAGAGCCGACCGACCGCCCACGATCGAAATCACACGCAGAAACTTATGTTATACGTGTGTCGGCAACGCAGGAACAGCATTTTGCTGTCTACCATACGTGCTAGGGAAATTCAAAATTGGGGCATCACTGGTCTATGTATGCATGTTGTGTTAAATCATGCGTAGTGACAGTGACGACTTCTGTAGCCAGCAGCAAAAAGAGTATTCATATAAATGCAGTAGAAGACACACCCTACAAATGCGATCATCATGTCATTTCAAATTTACATAGGTCGCCATAGTCATCGGAGGGCTGCACATTTTCTTTCTCTTGTCAGGCCTGTTACCTGGCCTACAAAATAAAACACCTCGCAGAAGGCTTGCCATTTCAGACCTTCCTAATATAAGGCTGTAAAATACATTTTTAGGGGAACAGCATTTTGTACGAAATATTTCCATGCTTATAATTTTCAGATATTTTTATGTCTCCAAGCAAAATTATTAATGCAATATTTTAACATTACAAAGTTTGCTTTGGGATCTTAAAACACGAAATAGGCGCTGTCGTTCCCAAAAGAGAGGCCCAAACTTTCTGAAATGTGCTGAAAAATTGGAAGATCGAATGAGGTACTGCAAATCAAGTTTTGAAACCAATTTGAACGCTGTTGTGTTTCATTCAGAAATGTCATTTAGTAATTTATTAAAGGGAAATTAAATTCCAAATTTTTTAGGGTGGACGTGGTATCTCCTCAGCTGCTGCATGCTATAAAATCGATATGACGAATTGGTAACATGTGGTAAAACAGGTTACCATGAACAAAAACATCCTTCTATTATTACCTTAGCTTCGGTGTGTACAGTCAGCCTTAATGATAGGATGTGTACATGCCTATGAGCATCCATTCGTTTTTCACTAGGAGGCCTGGCAAAAGTCCGGCTTAAAAATGCAAAGTTTAAAGGGATATGGGATATTTTCGAAGGTAAAGATAATGCCTCCTAACAGGCATCCTTTCGGAATGGATAGTAGAATGTCTAGCCAATGTTTAGAACCCTTAGAGATAGTAAAATTCCAAGCCTTATTGAAAAAGCGAAATGTGAATTTGTATCGAATTTCTCGTCAGTCTAAGAGAAGAAGGCATAAGCAGGCATCCAAAATGTAATATACACAGCAAAAAAAGGTCTTTGATATCGAGAAATGTCGCGTCCGATTTCAGTGAATTTTTTGTATAACACTCAGTCATAGAAACAGTTTAGCTGAAGTAACAAAACATGATTTGTTGTACTGCATCCGACAATGTTTTTGCTAAAACTTAAAATTAATTTATCAGTTTCATAAAACCATTTGCAAATGTTACAAATCTTTAATTCTTATTTGCAAAGAATTCTTTCTTTCAAGCTTTGGTTCAACAAAAACATTCCCTGCTTTAATCAATTTTATGTATTTATTAACGAATTATAATAAGAAATACACTCCGGTTCACTTATTTAAAGGCACTAAAAATTCCATATTCAGCAGCCTGTATCTTTTGCACTGTGCAACCGATTGCAGAATTTAAAATGGAAATGGAAGCTAGACATGTTGAGATATAAGAAATCATGACAATAATGGCTTCTTAACTAAATAACTTTTTTGAACAATTTATAAAAAAAGTCAAAAAAGTGCTAGTACGTAATAGCACCCCACACCATAACGCCGCCCTCTCGGCTGTGCTGTCGGTTCAAAAACGCTTTTCTTTGCGCAGATCATGGAAATAATAGTTGTAGCCATAAGCCATCATCATCATCATTAAACTTCTTCTTATCCGTAAATACAACGGTTCTCCAGTTATTTACATGACCTCTTGGCTGCACATCCATACCATGTAGTCCCCTGCGAATTGAAGCCGCTTTTCCCTACAAGGAGCATTAAGTGGCGGCTCTTTTTGTGACTTCAGGTATTGAGGATACTCACAGCTCTTAATTACTCTGCGTACTGATGACTTGCGGGCTTCCACTCCAGCTTGAACTCTTATTTTTGACAAGGGATATGGCAGAATTAGAAGCAATTCTGATGATTTTTCTTTTTTCATACGTAGATAAAGACAATGAAACCCTTCCTTTCAATTTCAATACCCTCGGGGTCCTTGATGTAATTATCGACAACTGTTGGGCTCCGTCCAATTTGTTTTAGCTATTGTGCGGTTAGAATATCCTCCAGAACGGTAAACTTCGATTTTTGTTTTTTCCGATAGATTTAGAATTTTTTGTTTTGCCATTTTGACTCGTAAAATGATTAAGATCTAATAAATTGTAATAAACAAACGCTCCCTACAAAAAATCATCGTTTACTTTAAAAATAATAAAAAATAATAAAGTGCCTTTATTCAAGTGAACCAAAAAAAAATTTTTTGGCCTTTTTTTTATAAATTGCTCAAAAAAAGTTGTTTAGTTAAGAATTTTTTTATATCTCAAGATGTCTCGCTTCCATTTCCATTTTAAAATTCTGCAATCGGTTATAAATTGCAAAAGATACAGGCTGCTGAATATGGAATTTTTAGTGCCTTAAATAAGTGAACCGGAGTGTATTATTCATAAATTTTGAAAATTCAACGAATAAAAAAAATAAAAATTAATTAAATTAAAGAAATGTTTTTGGCTTTTATAAAATTTTTGTTTTTGTTGTAAGATCAAACAATTTGGAATTTGAGAATCTAGAGAACAAAGTATTTTGATTTCAAGAATGTTTTCTCCAATTTGAAGAAATTACTTTAATATTTGAATTCCAGAACTTTTATTCATAGAATTGTAATTATTTGATTTGTCGATTCCATGTAGTCCCACCTTTTAGCTCAACACACATTGTCCAACGTTTCTCAATTTTTGGATCCCTTCCAATTTGGATCCCTTCTCGACGCATGCGTTTATTTTAAATCAAATCACTTCCGTTTATCAAAATCTTCGTATTTGCAAGGGCTGGAGAATATTTTAAATTCTGGACCAGTTCGTTGCCTAGTTAGTGGCATTTAAGTATGGCAATATATCGGTTGTACCTGTAGTCTCATATCATAATGTATCCTCTCATTTGTAGTTCTTTCTTCAAATCGTCGTTGAAACTGTCTCAATTGTCGCAAAACTGTCTACCGTTGTTTGGTCTTATGTCTGTTGTTAAGAATCCATGTTTAGTAATCGTTTATTTAGACATAGAATGAGCAAACACATAATCAATATTTTATCGGTGCAACCAACCGGCTTGGAGTCAAAATTGTTGATTCTGCATATGTGGTAGCCAGTGATAAAATAAAACCATTTTACAATACATCCCATGAAGGGATTGGGGAGAGCTTCTCACAAACCAGTGAGCTGTGCGCTTTCCAGTTTTCACTCACTAATTGGGACCTACAGTTTTACACCGGTTCGGAACGGTATTTTGAGATGCTTTTTCATGCCTAAGTACTCGATAGTGTCGACATTACTAAGCGACAGGTGGCCGTCATCGAAGGAAATGTAAGGTGGTGAGAGCAGGGTTCGAACTAGAGTGTCCAAACCCGAAAACGAAAAACCGGGTAAACCGGTTAACTGGTTTTTTGACATTAACCGTGTGCCGGTTTTTTAAAAAAAAAATTACAGCAGACAGTTGTCCGAGGCCTTCGGCCACGGACAACTGTCTGCTGTAATTTTTATATTACCAACGGCATTTGATTCAAGTCCGTTTAAAAAAAAAATATTATGTTCAATTTTTTTAAACTTAATTTAATTTATGTATTTTAATTAATATTTTTATTGAAATAAGTTCTGCGAATGTTGAGAGCTTTACGCTTTACAATTCAAAATTAATGTTACAACAGCTTTATTGAAGCTTTCGCAAAAAAGCTTTATTACGTTACCTTACTGTTTGTTTCACTTTTTACTAGATACATGTTGCCAAGCAACATTAGCTTGCTGTTCGTTTCACTTTTTACTAGATACATGTTCCTAAGCAATGTTGAGCAACCAAAACACTCAACCAAACACCACACATATGTTTGAGTGTATGTGTTTAAACAATTTTCATTTGAGAAATTAAAATACTAGAAATATATCAACCAATATGAAATGTATATCAAACGAAAGATAACATCTTCATTACCTACAAAAAAATTGTAAAAAAATTCATCTAGCCGTTTCCTCAAATTCACAATGAAATAAAGATTACAACAATAAAAACCTGACATGACTCCTCATACCGTAAGGTAAGACGTATTCTACGTCAAAAACGTAATTTTCGAGCCAACCGGAAACCGGTTATTTGACGTCGGTTAAACGGTTAATATGATTTTACTTTTACGTAATTTGTGTTAATATCCGTAAAAAATTAATAATAAATGATGATTTTCGAATTTTAGTGATATTTTGGAATTAAGAAACATGATTTTCAATTCGAAATATGATCTAAATGGCGTATCCAATCAATTTTTTTTTTCAAAAGGATTTTTTGAGTTGAATTAGAATTCATTAAACTTTAAAAAAATGTTTTTTTTTAAATTTCAAAATTAAAATTATTTGATAACTAAATGTTTTAAACTTAACAAGATTTTCATACATGAAAATCTTTTTCAAATTTGAATATGATATTCGATTTTGAATTAGCTTAATGCGAATTTGAATGAAACTTTTAGATTTTATATTAAACACGCATTCCAAATTGGAATATGATATATATTTTTTAAAATGCAATGATTTATTCGACCTTTCGTATTATATTTAAAATTAAAATGTTCGAGCGTTAGGTCTATTTTAAAGAATTTTACTCTTCAATATTTCGCTGCCCATTGGGAAGCATCGTCCGGAAAATAAACACAATTATTAATTAAAAATGTAAGTTTAATTTTTAATTTCATTATTTTCTTGTTATTTAATTTTTATTTAATAATTGTGATTATCTTCCCGACGATGCTACCCAATGGTAAGCGAAATATTGCAGAATTTGTGAAACTTAAGAAACGAAATCCGGTTTCTTGAAAAATTGATTTTTCGAACAAACTGAAAACCGGTTGGTTTCTTGAAAAATTGATTTCTCGAACAAACCGAAAATTGGTTTCTAAAAAATGCCGGTTTTTTGGACACTCTAGTTCCAACCCACGTTCTCATTCCCAAGAGCCGCGCACACTAGCCATTGTACCACCGACCGATAAATGAGTCTCTAAAACTGTCAACCAAAGAGTTTTCTACGCCGATAAAGTGTCGTGTTTAACACAACCACACAAGAGTTATCTAAACTAATGCACGCTGAAAAAGTTATATTTTGTTGTTGTTTCGACGCATCTATAATATGCTTGTTGCTTGCAGCAAATATAGTATACTTGTGCCCAAACATGTTGTGTTTGCTATTCAATATTATATGATGGAGATACAATGTTTAATAAGTTATACTATATGTCCTTGGGACCCAAATGTGGATTTGTTTGACAGACAAAAACGTGACAGACAACAAAGAAACACAAATGCAGCACATTTTCAGTTGATGATAACAATGCTTGCAAACATGTAAATGTTCCCACAATATGTTGCTGGGGACGTTTTTACTCAGTGTGTATTAGTCGCCAAAAAAAAAACTCTCCAAATCGAGTTCTTCGCCATTCACAATCATGATCCGTACGACACTAAAGCCTATACTAATAATAATATAATTAGGGCGTAATTTTTTGTGAAATTGTACAATGAAATAGAAAAAATAATTATACGTTTAATTATGTTGTCATTATTTACATACGATTCTATTAGAATTTTATGTTCTAGCGACATTTTCCTTATAGCGACAACACATGCATTTCGATCGTGTTAAGGATACACATGGCAAAAAGTTAGAAAATAGAGCAACAATGTTTCCGGGTACTCGACATGAGGAGTTTACATGCTTACGTAGTCCAACACATGGTGTGCGTGCAGTATTTGCAGCTCGACCACTCTGATGAACAGAGATTTTTTTATACTTTCGTGCAAGTTGTTAAGTTTAGTTCAAACACTGGCTGTAGGTACCTAGTTTGTGTTAGAAAATGACTAGTTTAGTATGTTTATTTCTGTGAGTATTAAGTTATAACCATCTCGCATAAGTCAACGTTCAAAATGTGGAAGTCTGTATGTAAAAACACTTTTAATAGTAGCAATGAGGCAAGTTACTGCAACTGCAACGTTTCAATACACTTGAACGGAAGGGGATATGACTCTTTCGTGTCATGTTTCCGTAAGTCAGAGTAGATAGAAATGCCAACATATACAAACGTATGTGCTTTCGTGTGTACTATATAAGTCAGTGGTATCAACTTAATTCCACTGAAGGTTTTTGTTCCCACTGACATTAACAACAACAACAATAAGTGAATCTAAAGATATATGATGCCGCTTGGTTGTGTAACTCTCTTACAACCGCACTGCGTGTCTGTGTACTTCCATAATTTCTGCCTTAAATGTCCTTCAACTTCCGCCCAGTGTTTGCCGGAGATAAGTTATAGAATGGATTGTTGGTGTACATTTTCATTAGACATGGTTTATGAGAGCAATTTCATTATTCAATTTACCAGTCTGGCATAGTGTTGCAAGGATACGACTTGCTGTAACGTGTACAGTGGAAAGGTGATTTATGCGAGTGTTAAGATTCGCATTATTTGCAAAAACAAGTCTCGCATCGTACGAAATAAGGACACTTCTGATATTCCACTGCCGGAGTTAGTGTATGAATGTGTACACGGGCGCAGTTAATAATTACATGTCGCGGGTGTCACCTCAAAGCTTGTGAACCATTTTTGGATGGGCAGTTTTAAATTACGAATCTGGTGTATATCACGAAGGTAAATATATATCTAAATAAGTTATTACGAACAACGTGATGTAAATAGTCAGTTCAATATTCTTGAACAATGACAAAAACACTGCAAAAGTTATTGAAATAATTTCACCAAAAAAAACATTATTTCAATAAAACTAACACAAATTTAAAGACTAACCGCCACAACAAATTATGACACATGTTAAGATATATCTGATATATCTGCAGTCCAAACAAAAATAGATTACACTTAAGTTAAATTAAGATTAGAAATCCAACGGAAAATTTGTCGTATATTTCTAAGTTTATTTGTTGTAACTGTTTGGTTAAGAACTGCTGTTCATGGTTACCCCAGATAGTAGACGACCATATTTAATGCACTCACAGAGGGAACAGATTAGTGGAAAATCAATTCATGCATTGGAAATTCCATGATAAAGTCTATATAAAAAAGTTAAACAACTATTTTTGATGTGTTAACATCTATAGCGGCGTATAGGGACTAAAAGTCAGATTTTATGCTGCTGCTAAAACTAGATTTTATGCTGCTGCTAAAACCAGATTTTCTGCGACTGCGAAAGAGAATAATGACGTGTTAAGCAAAAATGAGGGAGCAAGAGAGCAATTAAAGAGTGGTGTGGCAGGCGTGAGGCAAACGAAATTGTGTCTATAGCGTATGTATTAACATAATAATGTATGTATGTACATGTGTCTGTTGCTGTTGTTGAACGGAGATATAAAGCATAGCCACGCAAACTTTCATTTGCAAGCCTTTGCATGGGCTTGCGCAGTCGACGTTATGGTGACACACTAATACGTCAGCTACTTCATAAAAAGTATGTGTGATGATGTGTGTTTGGCTGTTGATATGGCAAACATGTAGTTATGTGACACACGTATACGTAAGCTACTTCGGACAAAGTATGTTTGGTGTTGTGTGTTTGGTTGTTTCGTTGTTGTAGCTATGGCCAAACAAAGCGAGTCGTTTGATGTTCAGCATTGCCCGGTGTATACAAAAAAACTATTATTTTTTATTTTCCAATGTAACATTTACAATTTGTTCATAGAAATCGAACAGGTACCGTGTAGCAAAAAGGTGTTAACACATCATCCGTGAGTTCGAACACACATTGATTTTTTTAACACTATTATGCTACAACCCATTATTATCACCTATATTGGTTATTTTGCTTTGGTTTGTGTCTGGACTAATATATGTTGAAAAATTTCTTGTTTAATGGAAAGTTTTCTAGGTGGAACCTGTAACCAATATTTAGTATATATCGTAGTTTTGAACCCAACAAAAAAAAAAGAAGAAGAAAGAAGTTTAAAAATGGCAACTTTCTTAAATAAGTGCATTTTCTTAAAAAAAGTAAATTTTCTCAAAAAAAACTACCTATTCATATTCTTAAACAAAGTATCTTTTCTTAAAAAAAATTCCCTATCTTAAAGAAGTATCTTTGCTTAAAAAAGTAAATTTTTTACAAAAAGTACCTTTTCTTAAAATAAGTATTTTTTTTTAAATAAGCACTTTTTCTTAAAAAGGTAAATTTTCTTACACCTAATTGCTTTGTCTTCTTATACAACTATACTTTCTTTAAAAAGTACCTTTTTTGTGAAACAAATTAAATTTTCCTGAGATAAGTACATACTCTCAAAAATTTAGAAATTCCTGAAAAAAGGACCAATTGTAAAAAAATTCCCATTTCTTAAAAAAAAACCTTTTTGTTATGGTATATGAAAAATTCATACTACAAGCTGGAAGTCATGAACATTTTGCTAATTGGAATATTGTTAGTTTTTTCTGGAAATAATAGACAATTCAGTTCAACACATACTCACTGGAATGACTAGTTTCGAACTTCGTGACAAGTGCATCATCAGATGCCTAACTGCTGTGCATGAATTGATACCATCGGTTGATCATATATATCGGTTGATATATATACAAACTCGATTCTGCAATTTGCATGTGCGAATTATTATCGATCGAAGATCCCTAAATATCAACATCACTGAAAGGCCTATAATTCCAACTACAAGAACAGACAGAATTTTTCCACCATGTTCTTCTTTCCATGTTTCTTTCTTTTCTCATACATTAACCAAAAACTAACAAAAATCGGTCAATAAAATTCAAATTCTAAAAGCCTTTTCTGCAAAAAAAAACCTCTTCGAAATAATAAATTTTCTTACAAAAATTCCTTTTCTTAAATATAAAATAATGCCTTTTCTTTTCATTTCTTGAGATAATTAGCTTTTCTGAAAATAAGTAAATTTTCTTAAAACAAAAGCACCTATTCTTAAAAAAGTACTTCTTTGTAAACATACTCTTATAGATTTTTCTTACAAAAAGTACTTTTTTTTTTAAATAGTACCTTTTCTTAAAAAAACGTTAGCTTTTAATAAAAGAAGAACACCTCTACAAAAAATTACCTTTTCGGGAAAATATAATACATATTCTTATGGAAGGACCTAAAAATTTACTTCTTTTGTTCTTTTGTGGAAAAAAAATTTATTTAAAAAAATTTTATCATCTAAAAAAAAGGTATCTTTCCTTAAAGATCCATCGGGCGCCTTAGGCGTGTTGGAACTAACTTACTTACTTACTTATCCGGTCTCGAACAACCCTGGGGGTCAGGGACCATACAAAACGAAGATAACAAATGTCGCCAAATAGTTCGATCATTTGCCTTATCCCTCCAGTCGGTAGTACCAAATACACGTACTGATGCGTCAACCTGATCCCTCCAGCGGTGTCCTGGTCTTCTAATTTTTCGTCTTCGGTCGAGTTCGGTGTAGCGACAGACGACATTATTTAATCGTCGTCGTCTTTATAATATCGTCGTTATTTTTTTATAATATGCAAAACTCACTAGGTTTGCAAAAACACGAAACACTCGTGACAACAATGTTTCATTTCCACTCGTTCCTCCATCAGCGGATTGTTCGCTCAACGTAGTTCGGCAGTAGATTTCTGGAGAAGGTGTTGGCAACGTTGGTAGATCGTCGCTGATTGGTTGGTTAAGGAAAAGGGGAGCAGCAAAAATATTGCATCGGGAGCGATGACAAAATATCTTATTATTCATACTGAAGTTTGGAAGCAACCGGCAGCAAAAAAGGAGAAAGTATATAGAAATGAAATATTAAAAACAAAAACAATATTTTAAATGAAGTTAAAAACAAATAAAATCACAAAGTAAAAGAAAAAACATCAATTGTATATAGTTTACAGAAATCAGTGGAAATATACGATATAAATAAACAAAATTTTGATATAAACAAATTAAAAAAAAGAAAACAATTAGTTTTTGGTGTCACAAAAATTATTGTGACGGACATTTGGCGCCCAACGTGGGGCACATTCCTGACAAAAATTGCCCGTGTACGGGATAAGTCCTGCAATTAAATCATTTTTGAAACTTGTGTGGTTTGGAGTTATTGCTGAGGTTGTTACTATTATTATTGGTGCTCTGAAAGTGGTTGATCTTGGCTGGTATTAGAAGCTGATGCTGTTGAAATTCTACTATTGGAATCTTGTTGGAAACTAGTGCTAGTGAATCTATTGCTGGGATTTGGACTATTGCAGTTGGCTGTTGTAACACTGGCGAGTTGAATTGCTGGTTGAGATTTCTATCAATTTGGAGTGGTGAATTATGGGAAACGATAAGGCTGTATGAAAATAAATATAAATTGTTTAGTAATGCTATGAAAGTCAATTCGACCAAGACTAATCAGTTACATGCTTAAATTCTTCATTTAAATTAAAACTTCTAAATTAAATAATGCAATTAAAAACGAAGATTTAAGCGAGTTTATACTTGATCGAATAGACTTCTGATTATTCGCCATCGCAATAAATGTTCATACACACACACATAATCATTTAACACATTCACCCGTTCATACATACACACATAATCATTTAACACAGTCACCCGTTCACACACACAATTTCCTCTCACATTAACCCTTTCGTAACCAACTCCATCCAATCATAAACATATTCATATAGCCGAACATTTACGTTAAGAATTTGTTTGTGGCTCTTATTTTCTTACAGTTGGTGAAGAACAAAGAATAGGAAAATTTAGTGCCACTTGCTAAATTTTAAATAAACTAAAATTGAATAAAAAGAAAAAAAAAACCTTATTTTAAATAAAGAAGTCAGTCTTGTGGTTGCGTTACTTTTGATTTGTTAAAATGTCTGAGACAGACAGTCTGGCTACGTTGACGAAACAACGGTCGTCTGCTAAGGGCAATATTAGCCGAATAAAGAAAATGTATATGGATGGCACAGCATCGCTAAATCCAATAGATGTGGAATGTAGGTTGGAGATTTTGAACTCCTACATAAAACAGTTGATGGCTTATCAGTCTGAAATAGAAAGGATAAGTCCTGATGATAATAAGCGAGGTGAATTAGAGGACATATGTGTAAGCACCAAATCGCTGTTGCTTACGAAACTAGGTAGACGTCGGACAAGTGTAGCTCAAGATTGCACAATGGGTGTTCAACTTCCTCCGACGAATCGTCTTCCTCACTTGAAAATTCCAAAGTTTAGTGGCAAGTACTCAGAGTACAAAAATTTCATAACATGTTTTAATAATTTGGTAAATGATGACCCAACACTCTCTACTATTGAAAAGTTCAACCATTTGCTTAACAGCCTTCATGATGACGCCTTGCGTACAGTTAAAGTTTTCCAAGTTAATGAAGAAAATTATCCTAGCGCCCTACAAAGACTCGCCGAAAGGTATGATATTGATTGTCTGATTTTTCAGGATCATGTATCTGCTTTATTTAAAATCAAGAAAATGTATAGGCCATGTGCCTCAGAATTAAGGCAAATTGTTGACACAGTATCTGCTGTCCTTGATTCGCTCTCTCATCTCGGAACGGATGAGGAGATAACTCATGCGATCATAATACATTTGGTTCTATCAAAAATTGATCCCGATTCTAAATCGAAATGGGATGAGCAATTAGATTATGGAAAATTTCCAAAATGGGTCGACTGTGCTTCAGTGTTGACTAGGCGCTGCCAATTTTTGGAGGTAAAAGAAGATCGGTCAACAAAACCAGGCCAAGATTATAATAAAAATTCGAATGCCAAACCAAATTATAAGAAAAAGAAAAATACGCAGTTTTCATTTTCCTGTACTGATGCCAAGGGAGAAGAATGCGTATTTTGTACTGGCAAGGATCATTCCATTGCTTCATGTTCAATGTTTGCAACATTACAAGTAACTCAACGATTCGAGTATACGAAGAAAAAAGGTTTATGTATTAATTGTTTGAAAATTGGGCATTCAGTTAGAAAATGTCGTGCTGCTCGTTGTAATTTGTGCCAGCGTCCTCATCATATTCTTTTGCATAATGAAGATTTAATTCGACAAGGTGGTCCTACTTTGACGAGTGACAGTAGTTCTGCACAAAGCTTTAGAATTTCAAATGCTGCTGTGAGTAACAGTTCAGCTCAACGTTTACAATTACCTGCTGCGATGAATCGTAATACAGGTCAATGTAACGAATATAATTCGTCCTTTGCTGGTGCTACTAATAGCAATTCAGCACAATGTTCAAATTCGCAGTCCAATAGGGGACAACACAATAATGCTACTTCAATGTATGCAGATGGTGAAAACCAGCAGATAATACTGGCCACTGCAATGGTGAAAATTAAGGATAAATGTGGAAATTATCAGATGGCTAGAGCTTTGTTGGATTCAGGTTCGCAAATTAATCTCGTTACTGAGGAAATAGCTCAACGACTTTCGTTGAAACGATTCGATACAGGTTTGAACATAGTTGGTATTGGAAATTGTAATAGGAAAGTGAAGCATGGAATCAATACATATATTAAATCTTGTGTCAATGATTTTCAATTCATGGCAGAATGCTTTGTCATTAAATCAATAGCTGGTAATCAGCCCAATGAACAAATTGAAAAGAATAGTTTAGGAATTCCTGCAAATTTAGTTCTTGCGGGTCCTAACTTTAACAGACCACAGAAAATTGACATTCTTGTTGAAGCTGAAACGTTTTTTGAATTATTGTCAATCGGACAAATAAAATTAGGACCTTGTTTGCCTATCTTACAGTAAATGTGAGGTGAAGGATAATTCGTCATCACAGTTATGCCAGATAATAACTAAAAGCGACGAGGATAAATTGGATACGTTGAATCTATTAGTGGAAAGATTTTGGGAATTAGAACAAGTTCCAACTTGTAGCAAAATGACAGATGAGCATTTGTTGTGCCAAAATCATTTCGATGAAAATACCCGTCGAGTTGAAGACGGAAAACACCAACCCAACCACCAACACACACAAAACCACCCAACCCCCACAACCCACCCAAAAATAGCCAAGCGTCGTCTTCTATCTCTCGAACGTAGAATTGCTAAAAATCCTGAAGTAAAGGATATGTATGTAACATTCATGAGAGAATATATTAATCTTGGTCACATGTCACCTGTGAATAACTTAGTTCCAAGTTCGCCTCACTATTTCATTCCGCATCAATGCGTTATTAGAGCTCACAGTACCACTACGAAATTAAGAGTTGTTTTTGATGCTTCAAGCAAAACATCAACTCATAAATCACTAAATGACACTTTAATGGTTGGCCCTACAATACAAGAAGACTTGTTCTCAACTTTGTTGAGATTTCGTTTGAATAAATTTGCCATTACGGCCGATATTACGAAGATGTACAGACAAGTCAGGGTCCATAAAGAAGATCGCAAGTTTCAATTAATTTTATGGCGAGAAAATCCAGATTATCCCATTCAAATTTTCGAATTAAATACAGTCACTTATGGAACTGCTCCCGCGCCTTATCTTGCGATCCGATGCCTTAAAGAAATTAGTGATATTTTTAAGGAAGTTTATCCTTTTGGTTCTAATATTATAGCCAATGATTTCTATGTTGACGACTTGCTATCAGGTGCAGATAGCATTGAGCAACTTGATCAAATTCGTCATGAGGTCATTCAGATTTTAAGTTCTTGTGGATTTAACTTGGCTAAGTGGTATACAAATTGTATGGAATATGAAAATGATGAGCTCGTGAGGCAGTTAGAGTTGAATGACTCTGAATCAACTAGAACCCTTGGGATCATATGGAAGCCATATGACGATAATTTATGTTTTCAATTGGATGATAATTTTGGAAACCTTCCTGCCACAAAGCGAAATATTCTATCGGTTTCATCCCGTCTTTTCGATCCTTTTGGGTTGCTAGCTCCTATAGTGGTTAAAGCAAAAATTTTATTGCAAGAAATATGGGAAAATAATCTGGATTGGGATGAATCAATTCCCCAGAACTTGGACACCACGTGGCAACATTTTAAAAAAATACTATCTCAAGTCTGTAAAATTGATATACCTCGATTTGTTGGTACTGCACCAGGAGTTAACATGCAGATTCATGGATTTTCCGATGCCTCAATGAAAGCATACGGCTGCTCCATTTATATAAGGTGCGAAAATTTAGATGGTATATCAACGAAACTACTTGTTGCAAAGTCAAAAGTTGCTCCATCGAAGAAGGTGAAGACTTTGCCAAGATTGGAACTTTGTGCAGCACATTTGTTGTCAAAGTTGTGGAACGTGGTGAAACCTAAACTTTCACGATTTGAGATAAAGGATGTTATATTTTGGAGCGACTCTGAAATAGTACTTCATTGGGTTAAAACTCATCCCTCATTGTTACATACATTTGTTAGCAATCGCGTATCTGATATTCTGGAAAAGTCGTCAGATGCATGTTGGCGATATGTTCCAACTGCTCAAAATCCAGCTGATATTGTTTCGCGTGGGTGTGACGTTGATGAAATTAAATCGTCAGTTTGGTTCACTGGGCCAAAATTTCTCAGTTATTTTTCTGAAGAATGGCCAAAAAATCCACATTTTGAATTAAGACCCGAGTTGTGTGCATTAGAGAAGAAGAAGACTAAGGTGACGCTATTGAATATGGAATCTGTAGAGGACGATTCGAATCTAGTATTGAGAACAATTGAGAAGATTTCGTCATACGAAAAGGTGATTCGAATTGTGGCGTACGTATTAAGATTTATACGAGGGCTAAAAAATAAATGGCTTACTACCAAACAAGTTGGTGGCCAAAGGTAAACATTGAGTGTTATTGAATTAAAGTTTTCATTTTTGAAAATTACTGAAATACTTCAAAGTATCGAAGTCTTCCAAAGACAATCTGGTGCGACAACGCCACAAATTTCGTAGGAACCGCTCGGCTATGGAGCGACATAGAGAAGGCGAAGGTGAAACAAGTGAACGCCGAGAAGGGGATAGAATTTCACTTCATCCCACCCCGAGCACCGCACTTCGGAGGATTGTGGGAAGCAGCGGTGAAGTCCCCGAAATCGTTACTTCTTCGAACAGTAAGCACAGCGAGTCTGACATTCGAAGAGCTAACCACAGTGCTGGTGGACGTCGAGGCCGTGCTCAATTCCAGGCCAATCGTGGCGGTCACCCAAGACCCCTACGACGAAGAAGCTCTAACTCCAGGGCATTTGCTAATCGGGTCATCGCTCAAAGCGCTGCCAGGAATAGAAGATCGATGCAGCAAGGGAGGCTCCTTGAAGCAGTTTCGGCGACTATCATCGCTCAAGGCACACTTTTGGGCCGTGTGGCAGCGGGACTATGTGCGGGATCTTCAACAACGCTCCAAGTGGACAACCGCAACAGCCAACGTCAAAATCGGCGACGTCGTCATCGTTCACGAAGACAACCTTCCTCCTCAGAAGTGGTTGCTAGGCAAGATAGAGGAGGTAGAAACCAGCAGCGATGGCAAAGTTCGACTCGCAAGCGTCAGAACAAAAAGCGGCGTATTTAGGCGACCGATTCACAAACTGGCTCCACTTCCAATAATTGATTCGCAGGCTGATGTTGATAACGAACTTCAGCCTTGCAAAGGGGCCGGTGTAGCGACAGACGACATTATTTAATCGTCGTCGTCTTTATAATATCGTCGTTATTTTTTTATAATATGCAAAACTCACTAGGTTTGCAAAAACACGAAACACTCGTGACAACAATGTTTCATTTCCACTCGTTCCTCCATCAGCGGATTGTTCGCTCAACGTAGTTCGGCAGTAGATTTCTGGAGAAGGTGTTGGCAACGTTGGTAGATCGTCGCTGATTGGTTGGTTAAGGAAAAGGGGAGCAGCAAAAATATTGCATCGGGAGCGATGACAAAATATCTTATTATTCATACTGAAGTTTGGAAGCAACCGGCAGCAAAAAAGGAGAAAGTATATAGAAATGAAATATTAAAAACAAAAACAATATTTTAAATGAAGTTAAAAACAAATAAAATCACAAAGTAAAAGAAAAAACATCAATTGTATATAGTTTACAGAAATCAGTGGAAATATACGATATAAATAAACAAAATTTTTATATAAACAAATTAAAAAAAAGAAAACAATTAGTTTTTGGTGTCACAAAAATTATTTCGAAAACCTTTCGTGCTGGTTGGCCTTTATACGTTTTACTGGCATAGTCAAGCCAGAGCAATCTCGTTATTTTGACCGGCTTAGCTATGTCAATTTAGGGATATCGCTCATACAGCTCATGGTTCATGCATCGCCGATACTCGCCGTTGTGCACTATAGGGCCATACATTTATCGGAGTATTTTTCTATCGAAAACTCCTACGGATGTTTCGTGTTCTTGCGATAAGACCCAGGATTGTCCGCCATAACGCAAGGCAGATTGTATGAGAGTCTGACATAGCTGGACTTTTGTTACTCGAGAGAGGGCTTTATCTCTAAACTGCTTGCTTAGCTAAATATAACATCTATTCGCAAGCACAATTCTCCGCTTGATCTCAAGGCTGACGTTGTTGTTTTTAGTTGCGGCAAATCCGATGTATGTAAATCCGTTCACCACCTCGAAATTATAACTGTTATCAATGTTCACGCTTTGGCCAAATCGCGTGGAGGCCCTGCTCATTGAAACCATTAATTTTGTCTTGGCATAATTTTCTGTCAGACACACTTTTGTTGACTCCTTCTCAATTTTCGAAAAAAACCGCAATAACTTCTCTAATTGTACGACCAATGATATCTATATCGTCAGCATACGCGAGCAGCATGTGACTTTTGCACTGATGGTTTTATTCATGTTGACTGCAGCTTATTTCACAATGATCTCTATTAAGATGTTAAAGAGATCGCACGATAGGGTGTTGCCTTGCCTGAGGCCTCGCTTAGTTTCGAAAGATTCGGTAAGATCCTTACCAACTTTCACTGCCGATTTGGTGTTCGTCAAAGTCATCGTGCAAAGGCGTTTAATTTTTGCAGGAACAAACATTTGCTTCGTAGAGTTTCTCCCATAGCGGGTTATCGAAGACCGCTTTATAATCGACAAATAGATGACATGTGTCGATTTGGGTTCCTTCGGTCTATTCCAGGATTTGGCGTAGCTTGAAATCTGCCTAAAGCCACACTGGTTTGGTCCAAACCACATCAGCGATAATTGGTTTTCGTCTGTCGCACATTATACTTGATAGAACCTTATATGCTATGGCTAAAAGGCTTATTCCATAGCTGTTCTGAGCTCGTCTTGGTTTGAAGAGGCCAATAGTGTGTTTTCATTCTCACTGGATATCTCAGGTTCCAATAGGGCAGAGAAATGACCTGTCCATATTTCCAACATGCTCTGCATATCGGCGATGAAATTTCCGTCATTATCTTTACAGAAAGGGGGCCCTGAACCATGTCCATTATATCCGTTTTTGACTTTTTGGTAGAATTTTCAGGCTTCGTTCTTCCTTCTGTATTTCTCAATTTGCTCCCTCTCGCGGTTTCTCCACTGCCGTCTCTTAAGAATAAAGATAAGGTTTACCTCCTTTATTTTTTCCCTATACCGCGCAGTCGCAGCTCGCGTTGCAACTGACTGAAGCATGCGTGCAGTGTTATTTTCATCATTTACAATGCGACACTCTTCACCGTACCATGGTTTGTTGCGAAGCGGTTTTTCAAAATCAAGTACGGTAGTTGCGGCAGTTTTTATAGAGTCGGAAATGGGTTTCCACTGCGCTTCAGGATTGTCGTCGTCATTTGAAACGACTTAGGCTTGCCAAAAAGTTTTATATTCGCGTTCCAAACGAGTAATAATTATCCATTTTTTTAAATGCATTGTGACTGGAAATGAAAATTGGATGCTTTACAACATTGTCAACCAAATGAGATCCTAGTCCAAGCTCGATGGAAGCACTCAAAGTTCATCAAATGCCGTTCGCTCCAGGATGAATTTCGTGAAGGTCGTTCAAAATCGATTGTTCTGCCAGAAAAAATCGATGCAGTGCGTGAACTGATAAGGCAAGATCGTCATGTGACATATCGTGAGATAGAGGCAAACTTCCACATTAGTTTAACTTCAATACATTCGATTTTGCATGAATGTTAGGCTGTAGAAAAGATTTGTTCGCGTTGGATCCCACATAATTTATCAATAGCTCATAAAAGGGCTCGTGTCAATTGGTGTAAGGAAATGATTAAAAAGTTCGACCGTGGTGTTTCAAAAGGCATGTATAAAATCGTGACAGGTGACGAATAATGGACATATGCGTCTGAGCCAGAAACAAAACAGCAGTCGGCCGTGTGGGTCTTCCAAGACGAATTAAATCGAACAAAAGTTGTTTGTGGTAGAAGCACAGCGAATCAAATGGTCGCCAGTTTCTTCGGCCGAATGTATCATGTGGCTACTGTTCCGTTTCATCAACGTAGGATGGTCAGTTCTGAGTGGTACACGATCACTTGTTTGTTGGAAGTTTTCGAAAAAATTCGTAAAACCAACCGCCGAAGACGAATCATTCTCCATCATGACAATGCTAGCTCTCACACATCGCGTCAAACAGGTGAACTTTTGAGCAGTCAAAACATGGAATTGGTGACTCATCCTCCTTACAGTCCTCATTTGGCACACAATGACTTCTTCTTGTTCAGGAATATCAAAGGTAAACTGCGGGGTTAACGATTTACGAGCGCCGAAGAAGCAGTTGAAGCGTTCAAACACTATGTTTTGACGGTGTCGCAAGAGGAATGGAAAAACTGCTATGACAAATGGTTTGAACGAATGCAAAAGTGTATTAATCAATCATCAAGGGGAGTATTTTGAAAAACAGTAAAGATGTTTTCCTTTAAAAATGTTTGCTATTATTTGGTATTCCCGAAATATAAATAGCAACCTCGTATCCATGGAAATCAAACGGAGCCACAATTCGCAAAATTTATGCTACTAATGTTGGTCAGCCGGCATGTTTGACTTTAATTCTACGACAAAGAGGCCGGAAATGTATTAAATATGACTGTAATTTATTACAGAAATATAAAAACGGAGTTCTTGTGGTCTGAACTATACGGTGTAGATCTGGGCGACATGTGATTTCAGCAGGGCGGCACCGCGCATGAAACAATCGATTTATTGGAGCAACGATTTCTAGGCCGAATAATCTCCCGAAATTTCGATGACAAGTTGACGACAAGATCATGTGATTTAAATCCTTGCGATTTTTATGTTTGGGGTTTTATGAAATATCTGGTCTATGCTAATAAACGATAAACAATTCCTGAGCTCAAGGCTGAGATCAGGTGCATCATCAGTAGCATTTTTGTTAAAATATAATCAAAAATTTCAATTTCAATCAGAATTCTGACTTGGTTGGAATTGAATTTTTTGGTATCGTTTTAAAGGTAATAGCGTAGCTCAAAAAAATCAGCAAAGATTTTGTCATAGAAATAGATGTTTTGTCCTTCAGAGGACTTCAAAGTGAGCGATTTCTATGCTAACTAATTTAGTTTTTTATTTTCGTTCGTTAATCGTTGTTCAAAAATACATTTGTGGAAGAAATTAAATTATGTTCCATTTTCTGGATAGGTAAGAAGCGGTACAAAATTTTTTTTATTTCGTATAAATCTTAAAAAACTACATTTTAATCGATTTTTAAAAATTAACTTTTTCAAGATGAATATTTGAAAAATTCTAATTTTTTGATGGCAAAAAAGAAAAAACATCACAAAATTCGGTGAAATATTTTTTCATGATAAATTAGTTTCAACTTTAATCTATTAGAAAAATCCAAAATCTTCTCCGCTTTGTTCCGCTCCTTTTATATTTAAGCTTTTTAAAAAGTGCTTAAAATAACTTTTTTACTTGTTAGTCAAATATGAATTATTTTGTAGGAGACAATTTTTACTTTAATTAGTTAATAAATTAGTTAATAATTACTTAATAAATATTTGCAAATATCAAGCGCTTTTAATGTCCTCTGTCCGCTAAACCACTGACGACTGAAACTGAAACTTAATACATCAGCCAAAATAAGAATCATTGACTTCTTCAATTTACACGCATATTCAGGAATATTTATGAATCACTGACGGAGAGAATAATGCAAAAGTACTGATACACACGTACAAGATAGACTCTCTGGTTGTCCTTCTTTATTTCTCTTGCTCTCAAGTGAGCATAAAGAGTGCAACACACTCGGCAAACAAACATAGATATATTTGGTACGCAAACACATATGTTATGACATATTAATCATTGGGTCTCAAACATGTAATACTGAATAGCAAACAAAATGTGTTTGGACACAAGTATATTATATTTGCGGCATGCTGCAAACACGCGTTATATTTGCATCCAAACAACTAAACACGACAAATTTTCGAGATTTTTACAATTTTCATGGGAGGTACCAGAATTCGTTATCCGATTTCCTTTAAATTAGGCATACAATTTTCTGCATTGAAAATCTTATACATGGCAAATTTTAGTTAAAATCTGTTTATCCGATAGGGTGTTACGGCAGTCTATACATCTGTCTTACGGATGAAAAAAAGAATGGGTCCATCGATCCAACAAATAACGAAAAAAAATTTTTTTTCATTCTTTTTCGTGATTTAACAAAATCTTCTATCGAATAGTTTTACGAAAAAATTCCAAAAATTCATTTTACTCTGAATTGACTAAAGTTTTGTCGATTTTATTTTCAAAAAAATAGGAATCTCATTTTTAAACTAAATCGTGCACTTTTTTTGGAACACCCTATATTTCTCTTCTGTAAATGTGTATTTTCCATTTCCAACACGTTTTTCTTTCTTACTTACAAGTACTTGAGCTGATGTTTTTTTTGCCATAATGCAAAATAGTTACGGGTCCGCCAAATAACTTTTTTTTTTGAAAATGCTATAAAAAAAACTACTGAATATTTTCTCAATTTTTTTTATTTGAAAGTACAATCCTTCCGGTTAATAATGGAAAATAATTTCATTCAATTGGCTGCCGCGGCTGGCCATGCAGTAGCCTACACGATCGGTCCAATTTTTAAGCACATTATCGATTGTGTGCAGGTGTATTTCACCAATGGCTTCACGAATATTGTCCTTTAAAGCGTCAATTGTCTCTGGCTTGTCGGCGTAACACTTATATTTAAGGGCACCCCGCAAATAATAGTCCAACGGTGTCAAATCGCAGCTCCGAGGTGGCCAAACGACTGCAGCTCTGCGGCTAATAATGCGATCTTCAAAAACAGGGCGCAAAAAATCGAGTGTAGCTTCGGCTGTGTGGCACGTAGCGCCGTCCTGTTGAAACCAAATGTTGCCAATATCCTCCTCTTCAATTTTTGTGAACAAAACTGCGTTCAACATGGCCCGATAACGATCGCCACTGACTGTAACGGCCACTCCTTGCTCATTTTCGAAGAAAAATGGCCCAATTATGCCTCTGGACCAAAATCCGCACCAAACAGTGACTCGTTTTGGGTGCACCGGCTTTTCAATGTATGCGTGCGGGTTTTCTGTGCCCCAAATGTGACAATTTTGCTTGTTTACATACCCGCCAAGATCAAAATGAGCTTCATCTGAAAATATGATTTTTTTGGCAAAATCGGCATCTTCTGTAAGTCGATCGCAGGCCCTCTTAGCGAAGCGAAAACGCATTGGATGGTCAGTTGGCTTCAACTCCTGAACCAATTGGACTTTGTCTGGCGTCATACCAAGGTCTTTATGCAAAATACGTCTCAATGATGTCTCCGAAAGGTTCAATTGTTGAGAACGACGGTGAATTGATGTTGATGGCGCTTCACGCACACTTTCTGCCACAGCAGCAATATTCTCGGGTGTACGCACTATTTTTGGCTTTTCACGCTTTGGTTTATCGATGAGAATGCCAGTTTCTTTCACTTTTTTTCACAAGATAACGAACATACGGAGCTGACGGTGCTGCTCTTCTTCCAAAATCCGTACGCAATTTTCGCACACATGCTGCAACATTACCATGATTTTCAAAGTAATGTCGCAATATTTCCCAGCGTTGTTCAAGCGCATACAGAATCATATTTGTTCAGCGGAAGGATAAAACTAATTATCTGTCAAATCAGACATGAGCTAAGTGTTACCATTCACGAAATAAGCACAAGTTGAAGAAAAAAACGTTAGATGGCGGACCCTTTACACATCATGAGTGTGTCTTCTGGGGATGCATATGAGCCAAAATTTGGGCAGTTTTTGATGCATACTAATACAACTTTAAGCCATCAACAAATTTCGTACAAATATAACATCAAGTAGAACTGCCTACCAAGTTCTAATATTATTTACAGCACAGGAAATTCAGGCTGTAGCCTTATAATTTTCCCATAACGTCTTTAACTTATTTTCATCGTTCTTATTTCAATATTCATATTTATTGGACCAACTTTCACAGCAATATTGGCATAATTTTTTTCAAATATTTCGTTTTTCGTGACTGCAGTGTTCTCGTCCAAAGTTGCTCGCTCTCGTGAAATTGTATACGTTAGCTTCAAAAAATGTTGGGAATACAAGCAATTTGATTGACTTTGATTTCTTCTTCATCATCCAAGTACGCAATTGCTGCTTCGCAATATTGTTTATTTTCTGAAAATGAGAACAAAACAAGTTTTCTTTTTCATTTGATAAACACAAACTGAACTTCATATTGACAAATAAAAAAGTTTGCAAAAAATTTGGAAGTGAAAAGTTTTCTAACAAGTTTTTTTTATGTGTCAATATTGACAAGAGTCTGCAAAGTCCATCTGAAGTAAAGAAAGGAACACAGTCTTACGGAAGTCATTAAAACAAACAGAAAATATTCAACATCCAATTTAGATACGGCAAAGTTAGAACACATATGGACAATGACAATATCAGGAAGAAAATATTAAACGAAACAGCAGATAAGATTGATGGAACCTACAGCAACGCTATGTTATTTAAAACAAAATCTGTGGATGATTTATAATAAGAATTACGTTTGCGTTATGTGTTCTATACAATTAGAATAGTGTAGGCTATGGAATAATTAATAACATGAAACACATTATCTTCGCTTCATAGATAATGCAAAAATTGTATTCATACATATGTACTAATCTGTTACGTGTGACTCCCATTTGGGTAACGCTATATGGGGTTTAAAGTAGACAACAGGATTTGGATTGAATAAAGTTTATACCATTTTTACGTATGTTTCATCTTTAACTTGTTTCAATTGCGAGCTAAAGCGTATCAAATTTAATTTATGACCTAAAGTGAAGATTTGTTTCGACGGTTTGAATAGAAAGCCAAATGCAGGGTGGCGCACTAATTGTGCTACAATGAGAAATTTAAATAACTTTTTTCTTAATCCACCACCAGATGTCGTCCGGATCCGTGTCGTCCAGTTGAGGCCACAATAACTCCGTTATCATGTGCCTGTAACGAATGCGGTTCACCGTCACTGCAATTACGGCCTCATATTCAAAAAAAATCCAATGATCGAACTCAAGGGCGATGTGTTAACACCTTTTTGCTACACGGTACCTGTACGATTTCTATGAACACATTCGTAAATGTTACATTGGAAAATAAAAAACAGCGTTCAATCATATGATGACGTTACAGTTAAATAATATTAATACTTAAAATTATTTAAAGACCCAGTGCAAGAACATGTGCAAGCACATGTGTTCACAAAATTGTCGTTGCTCTCTTGCTATCTCATTTTTATATACGTATAATACGTCATTACTCTCTTTGCTCTGAGAGTGCTCCGCACCCACATTTTATTGGACTTACCTTTCACTATAATAAAAAAACAACAACACCAACAACAACAACAACAACAACTACTGCTACTACAAGGTGGCGCAAAAGTAAACTGCCGATGTTTTTTGGCTGTAATTTAAAAAAAATATGAAAAACTTTGATTCTTCTTGTGGATTATTTTTATTTGGTCTTTTAATTTTTTTTTACATCAAGTCGAGAATATGATGTCATGTAAATGGCCGACGCCACAGTTGATTACCATTTGAGCCCTTTTTATGGCATTTTCCATCACTTTGGCCAAAACTTCTATATTGTCTTTAAGAGCTGCAAGAGTCTGAGTCTGTTGTTGACATAAACCCGCGACTTCAAAAAGCCCCACAAAAAGAAGTCTGGAGCGGTCAAATCAGGAGATCTTGCTGGCCAGTACAAGTCGCCAAAACGGAAGATTAGGCGCCCGGGAAATGCATCCTTCAGCATATCGGTTGTGGCACGTTCAGTGTGTGCCGTTGCACCGTCCTGTTAGAACCACATGTTTTCCAATCCCAATTCATCAAGTTGCGGCAAAAAGAACTCGTTGATCATTGCTCTATAGCGTGGCACGTCGTCTGGTCGATGTCGAAGGCGCTTCCATGACATCCTCGGCTACAGCAGCAATATTCTCTGCAGAACGGCTACTCCGGGGTCTGCCGCGCCTGGCAGCATCTCGTGTTGTGCCAGTCTCTTCGAGGCGAGCGGCTAAACGTCGCAGTGTTTCACCAGTAGGCGTTGGACGGCCAGGAAATCTGCGACGAAATTCACGTTGTGCCAAAGTCACCGACCGATTATTGGTCAAATAAATAGTCAGCAATATTCCGCGTTCTGGAGCAGTGTAGCGTAACATTGTTTATTAACGTGTATTTTGCATGTGTTTACTACACAAATGTCAAAACAGAACTGACATTAGGGGCCAATCGCAAAATTTATAGCATTTTCTGATAGGAGGATTACTTTTGCGCCACCTTGTACTACTGTTATGTTGATGATTTATTTGTGCTTACTGTGTCGTTGAGTGTTTGTTTGGTTAATGGGTTTGGGGGGGGGGGGGGGTACCTAAAAGAAAAACTGTTAAGGGAATGCAAAGAGTGGTGAGTGTGAGTGTAAATTGTCATGGTGGAGGGTATATAAGCTTCGGCCCGGCCAAACTTAACACCGTTTCTACTTGTTTTTGTATACACCGGGCAATGCTGACCATCAAATGACTCGCTTTGTTTGGCCATAGCAACAACAACGAAACAACCAAACACAAAACATCACACATACTTTGTACGAAGTAGCTGACGTATTAGTATGTCACCATAACGTCGACTGCGCAAGCTCATGCGCTTGCAAATGAAATATTGCGTGGCTATGCTTTATATCTCCGTTCAACAACATCAATAGACACATGTATATACAAACATTATTATGTTAATACATACGATATAGACACAATTTCGTTTGCCTCACCCCTGCCACACCACTCTTTCATTGTTCTCTTGCTCGCTCATTTTTGTTTAACACGTCATTATTCTCTTTCGCAGTCGCAGAAAATCTGGTTTTAGCAGCAGCATAAAATCTGGTTTTAGCAGAAGCATAAAATCTGGTTTTAGCAGATTTTGAATTTGATAGATTAAGTCCCTATACGCCGCTATAGATGTTAACACATCAAAAAGTATGGCCTAATCACGCTGCGTGATCAAAATCCGCACTAGACAGTTGGTCGTTGTGGGTGCATTTGTTTCGTAAGGTGGGTGCATTTGCATAAGGATTTTCTGAGCCCCAAATTCGAAAATTTTGTGTATTGACGAAGCCATTAAGATGGAAATGCGCTTCATTGTAGAAGATGAATTTTTTTGGAAAATTTCTAGTGACTTCTCTTTGGGTACAGCAAATTGAATTGCGTACCCATTTAACGAATTGCCGATGCTTTCCGTTGTCTGCTTTTTTTGAGCTCATGAGCAAGCTGAATTTTGTACGTATGAAGGTGGATGTCTTGTGTCAAAATTCGCTGCGCAGTGTTTCGTGGAATTTGAAGTTGTTGAGAACGATGCCGAATTGATGATTTCGGATTTTTGGCGACACTATCGTTTACAGCAGCAATGTTTTCAAGAAACCGACCGGTACATTAACGCACAGAAGTATTTCTGTTCATAACCGACCCAGTTTCTTCAAATTTGTTGACCACTCTTCGAGTGGTTATCACATAAGGTGAAATTTTTCGACTGAAAACTCTTCGAAATTTGCGAGCGGTTGCAGGATAGCTTTCCAAATTTTTGTAATAAGTTTTCATCATTATAACGCGTTGTTCTTTCGTAACGCTGTACATTTGTAATGATCGGAATAAACATATATGACAGCTGCCAAATTTCAGAGTTGCCACTTACTCAAAAACAAAATCACACCATTTTTTTTTAGAATGCAATGAATGAAATCTGATTTTTTAAATTTTTTATAAATGAACTACTTTTCCAAACACTGAGTTGGAACCCGTAAAATTGTTAGACGATTCTCACTCTTTCGTCATTTTGTACGGGGGTCTATCTTAACCAATCCCCTAAGTTTTCTTCGAGTCCTCTGAAAAACCAATATTTTCTAGTGTGTACAAAATAATACTATATGCCATACATGGGTTTGGGTTTTAATTTGCATTACTTTATCTAATGCAAACGCTAAAGAATTACCATTGTTCACAATGACAATTAAAATATATTGAACTTGCATTTGCTCAGGCAATGGAAATGCAGGTTATGGAATCGGATGCTAATTGTAATGAAATATTGGAATGCTTCTAATTATTTTGAATATGTTTGACTGCTGGCAATTCTGTTTTTAAAATATTTTGTATGTAGAGGTTTGTGCCTTCGATAGGTATTGCGTCGTGGTATTTTCAAATTCATAAACCTTTAGTGTATAAAATATTAAAAATTCATAAACCTTTAGTGTATAAAATCTGGCAGGTACGAAAGAAATGCTTTGAAAATAAATACAATTACCAATGCTATTATTTTTGTTTGTTTGAATTTGCATTTGTAGAGGAAATTCAAATTAAACTACAAATTATAATTGTCGTATAATTCATTTGCCCATATATGGCAAATGCCAAAACCCGTAAATTTTGACCTCAATGTGCCACGTCTTACAGTTATCTGATATACCTCAAGTTTTCATCACGCAAGTTTTTAACTAAATGCCAAAATATTCCGCTTGTGGTTCATATAATGACATCTAATCATATTCCAATTACAGAGTGCAACACGAAAAAATTTAACCATATACGGACACCACTACGTGATAAAATACCAAAAAAAAAAGACCCGTGTCTCGTAGTTTTGGCATGCACTTTTTTTTATGGGCCCCAAAGATCAGTGTCATTTTTGCAAAAGAGTGATCATTTTGTCAGGCTCATATCTTGCGAACCGTTTGGAATTTTAATTTACATCCATAGGTAGCAAACCGTTCAAAATTCAAGGAAACAATTAACTACAAAAATGTACATAAAATATCAATAAACAACTTCCTAGAACATATGAACTTTCTAGGAATGATTCTAATATTGTGTGCTGCGTCTCTTGTTGCGTGTGCTGAACTTACTGCTTACTGTAAACGGTGTTAAGAATAATTCCTAGGAAGTTCATATGTTCGAAAAAGTTGTTTACTGAGATCTTAGGTAAATTTTTGTGGTTGCTTATTTCCTTGTATGTTGAACGGTTTGCTACCTATGGACCTGAACAGGGGAAAAAAGTTAAAAATAAAAAATCGAATTTTTTAAAGTTTTTTGCGATTTTGACGTTGAAGATGAAGTTATCTTCATTTTATATGTCAAGAATTTTTATTCTTTATGATAAGAGCCACAACTTTCTTTCAGAGAGTAAATCAAATTTCCGAACCAATTACAAGATATGAGCCTGATATAATGATCACTTTTTTGCAAAAATGACACCGAGGCCCCAAATCTTTGGGGACCCATCAAATATAAGGGCATGACTTTGGGCAAAACTGGGAGGAACGGGTCTTTTTTTTTGGTATTTTATCACGTAGTGTTGTTCGTATATGGCTATATTTCCATGACTTAAAAAATTACACACTGTGTTATTCATATAAGGTTAAACTCAAATGTTTATATATTTACGATAACCATATTTGAGTGTCGCATATATTCCCATTTATTGTAAAACACATTAATACTTGGTTACAGTCATAAACAAACGTATCCAAATCATTCTTGAAATAGATGAACAGCAAACGCTAATGGGTTAAAGTGGTCAACTTAACCTTCGTTACCATAATAATTCGATCCGCCCTCTTTATACTACACTGCCAAATATTTTACTCAATGCAAGTGACACACGTATCGATTCCTTTTCATTATTCATTGTCATGCCATGACATATTGCCACGTATGTTCGTTCCCCTTGTAAATTTAAAACATATTTCTTTTTTGACAGGGGAAGGTTAAAATGCTATTTGTAGGCCAAGTGTATGTTCGGTTTTGCGTGTTTCACTGAACACTCCATACCTGTTTGTGATTTGTGACACGTGCTGGCACATTTTCGATAGTGAGTCATTCGAAACCCTTTTCATTCAATTTTGTCATCTTTAAATTTAGGAAATTCGTGCGGTTTTTATTTGTTGAATTGTAGGAGTAATTTAATATAAATCAAATACAATATTTTTAATCGATACGATACAAACACTCGCTATTTTTGCTTTTAACAAACATCAGAATTTGTCAATTTTCAAATTATTTAATAAAATAGTCTATTTTCTTGAAATACCAATATATTATGTTTAGATGTGTATGCGTATCGTTTTCAATAATTCCTATGAATAATTTTGTGAAATACTTTCAATGGGAATTCCACTTAACATATTATCCGCTCATTTCCTGGCAGGGATTCATTCAAAAAGGGTTTAAGTTACTTTTTTACAAGATTATCATTTAAATTCTTTTGTTGTCATTGAAGCCGATAGCTCTTTGTATTGTTATTATAAAAATATCTTTCGAATTCCTCGGATGCTATGGAAAAAAACAAACAGAACAAAAAAGATTAATCTACATTTATTTGTAAATATTTCTAACAAAAAGAAAAAATAAAACTTCAACGTCAAAGTATAAAAAAGAAGGGTTCATCGGCGGAGAAAAACTTTTCATTCCTGCAGGCCTTCCCTAACATTTGTTTAGCAAATATTTTTCAGTTCGTCTTATATTCGTCTTCGTTTTAAGATGAAAAGTCAATAAATTATGTAAATTTAGCTTGTGGAAAATGTAAAATATGTATATACTATTTGATTTCTGTTTCTTTTTAATGAAATGGCATAAATTCCTGTGCCCAAAGCGATTTATTTCAATTTAACTAAAAAAATTTGATAACAATTTTAATGTTTTTTGTTTTTCTCTTTTTTAGATCTTTTGATGTTTAAAGTCTATTTTAGGTAAGTTGAAAAGCAAGAATTTTTATTTAAATTTATGTTTGGACAAAAATCAAAATCTGTTAAAGAAAATGTGCGAGAAGTTCGCAATACAGACCAAGTGGTTAAATACTTATGAAACATTCACACATGAGATGTCCAAGTAGTCATGTCAAATATGTATATGTGCAATGTGTTGTATTGTGTTTTAGCTTACGAAAAAAAAAAATTGTTACATGTTTCTTGTATATTTTTGTTTGTATTTATGTGTGCTTTAGGGATATCTAATAATATATTTGTATACCCTCACTAGGGCGGGTTAATTTTTTTTTGATGAAGCGTATAGAAAAAACGTAATCTATAGGTGATTTTGGGAAATTTTGCTCAAGAGACCATAGCTCTAAGTCGGATTTGGAGCCCCCCAAAATTTCAAAATAGATATTTTTCAATATTTACATATAATAATTTAATTAAATTCATCATAAAATCGGATAAAATTATAGTAGATTTCTCAATGTGGGCTTGTTTGAAAGGTATTTTTATCACCTTTCAGAATCAGTATTGATACCAATATTTTAGTAGAGATATTAGGAATTTTTTGTCGAAAAATAGCCTAAAATGAACTTGCACCTACAGGTATCAATACAGATTCTGAAATGTGATAAAAATACCTTTTGGGGGGCTTCAAATCCGACTTAGAGCTATGGTCTCTGGAGCAAAATTTCTCAGAATCACCTATAGATTACGTTTTTGCTATACGCTTCATCAAAACAAAAAGAGGCCCATACAATTCGACACGCCCTAACCCTCACCCATTGGGATGGGGGTATATATCATTTAATACGGAAAAAATGGAACGCATAGAAGGAGCCATATTAGACCCTCAGTATCTTTGGACGAAATTCGTTTTGGGACATTTTAATATGATTGAGCCATGTCCGTCTGGCTGGCTGGTCAACACGATAACCTGGCGTTTACACGGCACAGGTTTTGCTGCGACAGTAGAAATACATTCATACATTTTGACTACCACACTTATACTTTTCTCACTTGCCTCGCCACTGTCTCTGATTTTTCAACGACAGTAACTTCGGTAAGAGATTTGACATACGCGGCCAGATCATGGCTGAACTAGTAAAGGTTGGCGCAATATAACAACTGATTTTGCTTCCTTATGACTCCATCTGTTAAATTCAGTGTATTTGGTTGTTGTACTTTTTTGTCTACTGTGTTTTCTCATATAGATCTGTGTTGAATTTGACGGTTAGAGTCATGAAACAAAAACTAAATGCCTGTTGTTGGTTCGCACAATTACAACAAATCCTACTCCGTCAACCTCTACTAGTTCAGCCATCGGCCATATGGGTGACGTTTCGTAGTAATTTGAGAAAAAAGCAAAACATCGGAAACGACTTTAAAAATTTGAAAATATATTTGTATTTGAAAATTTTGCTAATTTTTATTGAAATATTGTTTGACAATACAAACATATAAACAGGAATACATGTCTAATTTTTCAGACTACTTCAGTTCCATTGTAATTTGGAGAAGTAAGACAAAACACAATGGGAAAAGAGCGAAGAAACAAAAATTCAGAGCACGATATTCAACGAAACGACACTATCGGCGGTTGTTTAAAATTGTACTGTCATTATAACTGGCTGGACGCGTACGTCACACAACCAATTTTTCTCTTTGTGACAACTAATACATATTCTCTAATATCTTGTCTCAAACTGTCCCGTGTAAACGCACCGTAACTGCCGTAAATATTTGTCGATCATAGCGAAATTTTGTTAGTGACCATTATTTGCCCAGACTTAGGGTTGGGGTTGAAAAACGGAGTTTTGGCAAGGCTCCTTTTGGTACCTCCCATACACATCAACACATTTAGTACGAAATCATGTTTCTTCAAAAACCTTTTTCTGGTAGATGTGATTAGTTTCAACTCAAACATTGGTTAAAAATCTGTAAACGTCTGGCGAAAATTGCCGAGGTTGCCACGCCCATTCTGGTACCTCCCACTCAAAAGCTTGGAGGTCCTCCGGGTTGTCAATGCTATAAGTCGCGTGAAACACTTCCGATGTTAATGGAATTGGGTAATAGGCTTCATGTCAATAAACGCCAGTCATCGATTAAGACAAGGGTGATTTTGCCATGCCATACCAAGATAAGTTGTGCGGCCGGCTGGTTGTTCGGCAAGATAACGCCCGTAAAACCGAACCAATCTTTATGAAGTTTTGTACTCGATAAATTTTACTAAAATGCACACAAAAGGTGGGCGGATGACCGGTTGATCGACACGATAAGCGATCTTAATCAAATTCGATACTCGGCAACATTTTCCTACAAATTAAATACTAACTACTGTCCACGTCCATTAAGGGGGGGCACCATGTCCAAATACGTGGTGCCTAAATTGGTACTCACTTGCTTGCATGTGAGTGCGTTGGTAGACGCATTGTATCCACCCAGCGTTTATAGCTCTGTGGGTTTAGGCCGTCAAGGCAGGTACCCGCATTACTAGAAACACACATCTATCCATTTTCGTACCTTCCAATCAAAAGGGATACCCCAACCGATCCCTTATTTCACAACCGATCTTAACTAAATTTAGCACAGATCAATATTTTGTGCAATACTGTGTCAAAACAGATGAGCAACTTCGACATGTCCATTTTTATACGTCCCATATAAATATTGGGCGGACAATTGGATTTTAGACGCGATAACTTCCCATAATCACCTAGGATAGTAAATACGTTGGGTATTGGATACTGTTTAGCACAACGCCACTCTGCTATTGAATATTGGCACATTTGCCAATGATACGCTCCCAATGATACGCGAGCAGCATGTGACTTTTGCTGCTAATGGTTTTATTCATGTTGACTGCAGCTTTTCTCATAATCATCTCCATTAAGATGTTAAAGAGATCGCACAATAGCGTGTCGCCTTGCCTGAGGCCTCGCTTGGTTTCGAAAGTTTCGGTAAGATCCTTACCAATTTTCACTGCGGATTTGGTGTTTGTCAAGGTCATCCTGCAAAGGCGTATGAGTTTTGCAGGAATACTAAGCTCAGACATTGCGTAGTAAAGATTCTCCCGTATCGGGCTATCGAAAGCCGCTTTATAATCGACAAATAAGTGATAGGTGTAAAATTTTAGTTTTTCGTCGGTCTTCTGCAGAACTCAACGTAGCCTGAAAATCTGGTAAGTTTCCAGGATTTTCCAGGCCTAAAGACACACTGGTATGGTCCAATCAGGCCAGCGATAATTGGTTTTAGTCTTTCGCACATCATACTTGATAGAACCTTATATGCTATGGATAAAAGGCTTATTCCACGGTAGTTGGCTCAGAGACTCGGGTCACCTTTTTTAAATATGGGACATAGTACACTCAGACTCCATTCGCCGGGCTGATGAATGCACCGCGCGGAGAAATGATCTCTCCCTATTCCCAACATGCTCTGCACATCTGCGATGAGATTTCCCTGAACCATGAAGGGGGGCCCTGAAAAATATCCGGTTTTGACTTTTTGGTAGAATTTTCGGGCTTCGTTCGTTCTTCTGTATATCTCAATTTTCTGACTCTCGCGCTTTCTCCACTACCGTTTCTTATGCCTATAAAGACGGTTTACCTCCTTTCTTTTTTCCCTATACCACTCAGTCGAAACTCCAGTTGCAATTGAATGAAGCACTGCCATACGTGAAGCGATCTTTTCATCATTTGCAATGCGACACTCTTCATCGAATCATGTTTTATTGCGAAGCGGTTGTGCACAACAAGTACGGTTGTCGCGGCAGTTTTTATAGAGTCATAAATGGATTGTTACTGCTCTTCAGAATCGTCATCGGGAGGGCGTGGGTTCTGTACTAAAAGTTCCAAGGGCTACCTCTGGTAATTGCAGCTTTCCGATGTCCAGCTTTCTCTGCGTCGGGTTTCGTACGATTTTCGCTCTACTTAGTCTTGTGCGAACCTGTGCTGCTACCAGGTGGTGATCAGAATCGATGTTAGCTCCCCTGATCACTCGTACGTCGATTACACTGAAATACTAAAGTTGACAAATTTTCCAAATTTTTTTTAATTTTTGAATTTGAATTTTTATGACCGATTTTTGTTAGGTTTTGGTTAATGTATGAGAAATTCATACTACAGTTAATTAATTTTCTGAAAAGTATTCATATATAGATATTTGTATTCACCGGTTTTAAGGATCATGTATTGTTCCATAGTCCTTGAAATTTAGTTGTAAATGGTCAAGTAGAAATAGTAAGAGCACATAAAATGAGAATAAATAAATGGTTTCCCGTTACATCCCATGAAGGAATTAGGGAGAGCTTCCCACTAACCAGTGAGCTGTGCGCGATCTAGTTTTACACTTACTATTTGGGACCTACAATTTGTCAGCGGGTCCGAACGGTATTTGGAGAGGCTTTTTCAATACTAAGTAATCGATAGTGTCGCCGTCACTAAGCGAGGTGGCCGCCATCGAAAGTAATTTAAGGTGGTCAGAGCAGGGATCGAACCCACGTTCTCATGCACAAGAGCCGCGCACACTACCATTGCACCACCGACGACCACAAATAAAGTAAAAGCATATAAAGAGACACAAAAATGTAATCACAAAAGGTTAGTTAGGTAGAATTGTTGTGAAACATACATCAAAAATATTAAATTTCATCCTTTTTAAGGAGCTCTATCACTATCACTCTCCTGAATTTAAAATTACACATAAAATGCTGAATAAAGTAATAAATGTTGACGTTAAAACTATTCCAATCGATTTGGTCTATTATAAAGTTGAAGAGAAAAGAAGGCCAGCCATGGTGGGCCAACCAACTTCACTTCGGTGTTTCTGTTTCGGTGTGATAAAGGTCATAAGGATAGCACAAGGGCTAATATAATTAAACGTTTAGAGTTCTTGTATTTGTAATATTGTAATAAAACGTTAAAGAATTATATGTTTATAGTTTACCAGCAAATAACCTTGAAGGGGGACTGAATAGAATTTAAAGTTTTTTATATTTTTTTATGCATAAATGCCTTTTTTATTGTTTCAATACGTGTGGTAGTATTTAATGGCATTTTATTTCTATTTCTTGAATATTTGTTTGTAACACGCAATTGATGTTTTTGAACCTAAATTCAAATTCGTCACTCTGACTCTATGAAGGAGTTTTCCAATCCAAGGAGTGCCTGTGCTGTGTGGTTAAATCTCTCAGTTACTTTACATTATTTACACCCGTAGTTATTAGTAGATTTCCATTTTAAGACCTTTTTCATGAATACAAACATACGTTAATAAAACTTTGACTTTTATGGGCCTTTTTTTCGAAGGTCACTGAAAGTTACTCAGTAGTTGTAGTATTTCAGGGCCATCCGGAATAATTGTACACATTGTATGTAATTAGAAAATATTCCTTTAATAGTTTCAATTCAAATTATAAATCATGTTGCGCCCTGTTTTATAAGTTTTCTGTAGAGACAAACCCCTGATTTTGCTCAGTTAAAGAAAGTTTGGAAATGCTCAGTAACAGACATATTCAAATGTGGTTGTTTGGACGAAAGGGATGAGAAGATTACGACAGATTTTTACAGCGGATAGAGATGGTTCTTTGGGTATTGACGCTACAAAAGTAAATCGATAGGGACAGCAAACGACGCCATATTTTTTCCTGCTCTTTTGATATTTCTCTTCAGTAAGGTTTGCCATTTCACTATGGAAAGATATACGAGCCAATAATGAGTCGAAATTATTAAAATTTACTACCGAAATTTGGAGTCAGTGGCCTCAAGTTTAAGAGCGCTACGTCCAATTTCTGAATTTCATTTCTGGCAGAATGGCTTCGTCAATAAGCAAAATATGCGTTATTGGTCAGACAGCAATCCACACGTAATCCATGAGTCATCATTGCATCCCGAAAAAATTACGGTTTGGTGCGGTTTATGGGCCGGCGGCGTCATTGGGCCGTACTTCTTCCGTGATGATCATGACCGGCACATTACTGTGTATGCGAATCGCTACCGTTCACTGATAACCGAATATTTTTGGCCCCAATTGGATAATATGGACTTGGAGGACATGTGGCTCCAACAGGTCGGCGCCACAAGCCACACAGTGAATGCCACAATCAATTTAATGGTAACCAAGTTTGGTGAACGTGTTATCTCACGAAATGGTCCAGTCGATTGGCCGCCTCGGTCGTGCGACTTGACGCTGTTAGATTGTTTCCTGTGGGGCTACGTCAAGTCTATGGTCTATGCCAGGGGTAGTCAACCTTTTTTTACTTACCGCCCACTTTTTCACCTCGAGTGATAGAAAAATATTCTTACCGCCCACCTAATCCACAGTGGTGTTTATTGATAATCTGCTTTTATTTATTAGGTTTTTACATTTTATTAAGTAATTTTAATTAAGTATAGTGAAATATTGAGTATTTAATGGGATCCCTGAGGCTGATGCTGCGAAATTAAATATTTAATATCTGGTTCTATTTTCGTCAAAAATAAGCGAAGGTCTCTTCTTTCAGAAATATTAAGGCGGTTTCTTTCTTTGTTCATGATGTGGTTAACAGCACTAAATCCTGATTCGACTAAATATGAGGTAGGAAAAGGTATTAATAATTTGAATTCCTCTTTCCACATACTTGGATATAAAAGAGGTATTTTTTTATGTTGCCACAACTTTTCATATCCGCCATTTTCGAAACTCTGTTTACAATCTTCATCATATTTTATTTCTAATAGTTCTTCTTGATACTTTGTATCAGCTTCCTCAGCATTAGCTGTAAATGGATTTTTCATCCATTGGTACACCTTTAAGTTCCAAATGGCTTCAAATCGTTTTTTCATGTCAGACTTAAGTTCAGTAAGGTGGCTGCAAAACTTATCAATATCCTTTGGAGTTACTTCATCTTTTATAGATGATAATTCAGGAAACTGACAAAGCTCTCCATTTAACAGATTATGACGGAAAAGTTCCAGTTTGTCAATAAATAATGACACAATACTTTGGCAGCTTATTAGAGTTTTATTTGTGCCTTGGAGTTGTAAATTAACGTCATTAAATCTTTTGAAAATATCTGCCAAATAAAAGGCATCCTTTTTAACAACTGCTAATTGTTGGCAGAGAGTGGTTTCAGAGCTCCTTTCAAAAAATTGTATAATAGTGCTATATAATGCAACAAAACGATTTAAACACGCTCCTTTTGACAGCCATCGTACTTCTGTGTGCAAAAGAAGTCTTATATATTCTTCATTATTATCTTGACATAGCAGCCGAAACATTCTATCATTTTTGGCATTAGATTTAATTTTATTTATAGCTCGAACTACTATATTTAATAACGAATGGAGACTTTCACCTAAATTTTTTGCAACAAGATGTTGTCTGTGCACTACACAATGGATACATAAAACATTTGGTACTTCAGCCTTCAAAAAAGCAACAACTCCACGATAGCGACCTACCATTGCTGGTGCTCCATCGGTAGCGCAAGCAACAATATTATGCAAAGGAATATTATTTTTGGTAAGATATGATTTCACAGTAGTAAATATGGATAATCCAGTTGTATCTGTAGTAAGGTTTATTGCGAATAGCATTTCTTCTTGTAACGTGTTGTTTTCATCAAAATAACGTACATAGGACATCAATAGAGCGTTATTGTCTGCAATGGTAGACTCATCCAATTGCATGGAAAATTGACATTGTTGGAGAATACTAATCAGTTTATTTTCCACGTTTACTGCCATATCTTCAATTCTTCGCTTCACTGTTGTATCGCTTAATGACATTGTTTTTAAAGCTTGAGGTAAATTTTGATGCATGACAGTGGTGATGAATTCTTTTATCGACGGTATTATTAATGTTTCTCCAATATTATAACTTTTACCACTTTTTGCAATTAATTGCGATATGCGATAAGAGGCTAGTAAACCATCTTCATTCGCTGCACTTTGTTTTTTAAATGATGCAACGATTGTTGGCCGATCTAGCAATTTTTTATGCAATTCTTGAAAATATTCCATCGGCTTGTTCTTATCATTTGGATGTTTTGTAGACAGGTGTTCTCGCAATCTACTTGGCTTCATTGCCTCATTTGATAGTGTTTTATTACATATTAAACACATTGGGTTTTGTTTATTTACGATGCTTTCAATGAAACCAAACTTCAAATATTCCGGTGAATAACCACGAGCGTATTTCTTTTTTTGGGACATTTTGTAATGTTTTTTAAAATGCTTCTGTAAATGAAATGACCGACTGTGACACATTCGCAACACTAAATGGACCATTCAAAAAAAGGGGAAATCCCAACAAAACGTTGCAGGAGGAGTGACAACAGTTGTCAATTTCGTTTGCAACAGTGTTGTGCTAAAAAGTATTGCCACAGTGGCAATGGAAAAAGTAAAGAAAACAAATTTATGCTTTTGGTGATCTGGCAACTATGATATTGGACGTGTCAATAAAAAATCTAGATGGAGGTAGAGTTTGTATGTGATTTACCATTAAAGGCGTCCCTCTGCCATTTTGTTGTGGTACAAATACAACAAACAACTTCAAATAACCTATCTACTCAATACATCGTCTGTGTGTGTAAATAGTAAAAAATGAATTTGCGTTGTAAGCTTCTACATTTACAGCACGTTGTCTTTTAAATAAAACTAAAAGCAATAAGATAGTTAAGATATATAATATACTTAGGAAAATCCTACCGCCCACCAAAAAGTCCGTATCGCCCACTAGTGGGCGGTAGGGACCAGGTTGACTATCGCTGGTCTATGCCAACAAGTCAGCGACGATTGATGAACTTCGTACGAATATCGAACGTGAAATTGCAGCAGTATCGGCCGATTTATGCTTGAAAACCGTCAAAAATTGGGTTCAGCGTCTGGACTTCTGCAAGCGTGCCCGTGGTGGCCGTGCAAAAGAAATGGAGTTCCATACATAATGGCATCGAACGTACTTTCACATGCATAAAGAATTTCATTGGTATCTAAAACCGGTTTTGTTTTATTTAAAAAAACTTTTGTAGCGGTCGTATTGAAAAACCCGTTACCTAGGATGAGATATGTTGCAAAATACTATTTTCTTACTTTGACGTTATGTGTTTTGGTGAAATGGGTCCACAAAATGTTTATTGAAATTCGCGAATATTATATATCTATGGAGTTAAAATTCCTCACTTATAATAGTTGCTTTTGAATACAAAAATTCTTTAATAATTGAATTGTAAAAATTTTTGTTCAGTTGTAGTTTTAATTTTTACATATAAAAGCTTTCATTGCTTATGTTGTCTTGCATAGTTTGTCATGAAAACAATATGTAACCAAATTATACAATGTAATTATTCTATATATGTTAACGTCAATCCACTGTTGTCATACCCATATAAATATATAAATCTCAGAATCCAAACCACTTCAGGTTACCCCTTCAAGTGTCACACACAGATCCTTATTTCATGCGGTTTACTCTGTTCCTATTGTGAAAATTTGGTGAATTTTTAAATATTTTCTTATTAAAACTTAAAACATGCACACACCACAGCACCACACGAAACCAATTATAGTTGGATCCTTTGTAATGTGTAACAACAAAATGAAAAAATTCCTGTATATGAACTTTCCGCGCGCTTCTACGTACAGTGCGGTTTAATAAAAAGTTTTATTAACAGAAATATGTGAGAGAAATGAAAGAAAATCATTGACATCGCATGCTAGGGGTAAGGAATTTCCATTAACGACCATAAAGTGAAGACGTGACATCATTGAGGATTACGTGCATTGTTTTTTGAGATTAAGAAATTATTTTTATCTAGACATTTTAAAGAAGATCAAATCGTACTTTAAGGGCGACACAATAAATCCACAACGATTTTAGTTGTACACGCAAGGTGACTTTACAGCTGTGACTGAAAGAAAAATGTGTTTTAGAACAGAATCTAAATTACTTAAAGAGTTTATATTTTTAAACAATGTAGTGATTTAAATCAAACCGAGATTAGTCATCGATGAATAAGCAAAAATAGAGACATACGTATGTATAAGTACAAGCAGACGCACAGTGGCGCCATTTGAGTTTTTTCGTTGCAAAAATCATATCTTTTGAACTGAATAAGATAATTGAATAATTTAAATGGCATATTATATATAATTGTTCAGCCTATGAAATGAGTGATCGGGAAGGGTGCTCCGCCTTGTAAGCACTTACTTATGGGTTATCAAAGTTACAATTTGTGGAAAAATCAATTTTGTGGTAAATAAAAAAATTAATTTTGTGGTAAATAAAAAAATATTTTTACCAATTTTAGATTTGGTTTAGTTCTTTTTTAAGGTTTTTATGTTTTAAAATTATAATTCAACAAATTAACAAAAATAATTTTTGATATGCTAACATCTATAGGCACGGGTAGAGCAATCTATCAAAGTGAGCATATGCACACAACACTTAGCGTTAGCATCACATACATGGTTGTTGTACAACAATAGTCTCTGCCTGAAATAAGTATGATTGTATTGACGTAGCAGCAGCGAACAAACTAGCAGGTCGTCGTCGCCAAAGAGTATTGAATAGTATTGGTAACTCATGGAATGAACTGTACGACTCAAATCACTGGCGACATCTGGCCAGTGATACAAAATGTATTACTCTCTTTTTGTCATAACTTGGTCCATTCATAATTTTGATGTGAAACATTGATGCCTTTTGAAATATTAATGCTTTGTTATTGTTTTGTGTGATAACATTTTCGAAATGGAAATATTCTATAAAGAGAAAAAGACTCGTTTATGCTCTTTTACTCAGACTCTCTACATGAGAGCGGAAAAAGAGTGCAATAAATTCTCTATACTATTCAATACTTTTTGTTGTCGCTCTGTTTATGAAAAACAAAACAATTATTCCAGTGAGCTAAATAATACTTTATTTATTTTAACAATATTACATGTAATGTTAAAGCAGATGTAAGAAAAACGAAAGTGCAATAGCTAAAGAGCCTTCAGTAGAATAACTATTATTTTTTTTATATTTTCCAATGTAACGTTTACTAATGTGTTCATAGAAATCTAACAGGTACCGTGTAACAAAAGTTGCTAACATATCGCCCATGAGTTCGCAGTCTCATTGACTTTTTTTAAATTTTTTGTTTTCAATTTTCTGTAAAATATACATCAAAGTTCGGAAGAGAATTTTATAATTGTTTTATATATATTTATTCTATTGTTATATACATAATTCTATCTACATTCTTCATTCGTGGCTTCACATGCCGCTGGGAGGAAATAACTGGATCGGAGGATGCTGCCAACATGTTGAAGAGGTCCTCATTTTGCCTCACTCTTGGTGCTTTGAGCGTGTTCTGTTTCTTATACAATTTGTTAAGAAACTCCTATGCTTCTTCAGAAAGCTCTTCAATTGGCAAAGACTGGTATTCAAATATATCTTTGCCATGCGCCAATATTTTATGGACTGTCGGGGTCAACTTCTTCTGTAGATACATTTCTCCTAAAAATTAGGCAGTTTTCGATGCATATTCTTCACATTTTGTAGAATTGACGATTTCTTTGCAGTTTAAAACATTCAAGATCGTTCCCAATCTTCTAGCGATTTGATTGCCAATTCCAGTTACTGCCTCATCATTTTCAAAACTTCTCCTTGGAGTGTTTCCATCTTTTGAATTTCGGTATCCGTATTTGCTTCTTTCTGATCTATGGGGCGTGCAGTAGTGACATTCCATAGATGAAATTCTCCTCGTTCGTAGAATCCTTCAAATTAGCGCAGTTCTTCTGACTCTTTTCGCAAATCGCGCATGACAATGTTGGGGTTGTTCTCATCAGTTCGTTTACGACTTTCCCGTTCACTATGGTCAGGTGGAACTCCTAAATACATTCAATATACCTATATTCCTTTTCCAATTTGCAGCTTTGTGGACTTAATCTTGCTTATTTGTTCTTCAATGTCCTTCATCGTGTTCCTTATATGTTCTGTCGATTCCGGTGCAGTCTGAAATATTATTGGTCGTACATTTTTCCAGTATTGGGAAACATCATATTTTAGCCGGAAAGGAATAATAGATGCCATAAACATATATTGTCCGGATGGTCCATCCCAGCCCTAGTTACTGATCAGTGTCAGTTTTTAGGAAGAAATTCCATCTCATTGTCAGGAAGACTCTCCAACAGCCGTTTTGCTGTATGGCCCATAAGATCCTGCAGATTGGCTTTCACAGAGACTTCCCGTACTATATCATGTTTGTCTTTGGAAGGTTGTAAGTCCATCAGTAAGGCCAAAACTTTTTCGGAACCATATTTTTTTAAGTGTGCGTTTGGGGGCAAAGGAATGCTTTCCTTAATCCTTTCTAGTCGTAGTGGGCTTTCCTCAGCAACAGATTTTGTAATCTGCGACCTAACTTTTTCACTATCCTTTGTATATTTAATGGACAGCGCTTCCGATAAATTCTTCGTGGTCAAGTCATCGGTGGCATTGGCAAGTTTCCACTTTCTTGTGAAAATTTAACACTCCCGCATCCTTTTTTTGCCCTCCTTTTGCTCCTTCGGCTGATGTTGTGGGCTGATACCTTCCGCCAATGTATCCAGGATGGTGTCATCATTAAGCCAGTTCTCGTATTTGGTGTTGAATTTCCCAATGGTTCGAATGGATTTTATCCACTTGGCCTTAATATTTGCATATGTCAGATAAAGATTATTTTTTATACTTTCGCTTTGCGGAGTATTTCTAAAGCAGCTTCCGGGGAAAAAACAAATAAAAATAAATAATTGGTTTCCCATTACAGCCCATGAGGGAATCAGGGAGAGCTTCTCACAACCAGTGAGCTGTGCGCTTTCTAGTTTTATACACACTGATTGCGACTGGCAATTTTACACTGGTTCCGAACGGTATTTTGCGAAGCTTTTTCATGGGCTAAATATTCGGTAGTGTCGCGGTGACTATACGAGTTGACCGCCGTCGGAAGAAATTTAAGGAGGTCAGAGCAGGGATCGAACACAGGATCTCAAATACAAGTGTCGCGTACACTAACCATTTAGTTAGTCGTAGACTAAACCGGGGATTATGCTTATTTTGCACTATACAGTCTTATCTATTACCTGATAGGTACCTTTTGGATTAGGGTTTATAAAAAGGCTTATGCTACCATGCCTAAAAATTTATCAGTTATATTATACACGTATCCGAATAAGATTTGTGCCTAACTACCTGTAGGGACCAGCCTTCGCTGATTCTTTTTCGTTTCTTGAAAATTCTGCAGTAGCCTCTCGCAACAGATCGTTTTTCGTGTTAATGGTGCTGTTCGTATTTACTGCAGATTTTCTCATTATTATCTCCATTAAGATGTTGAAGAGATTGCATGAAAATGTGTCGCCTGTATCGATTTGATTGTCGTTGGTCTTTTCCAGGACTTGGCGTAGCGTGAATATTTGGTCAGTCGTAGACTTGCCTGGTCTAAAAACACACTGATAAGGTCCAATCAGATTTTCAACAATTTGCTTTAGTCTTTCATACAACACGCTCGACAAGATGTTATACGTGATGGATAAAAGACTGATACCGTCATAGTTGGAACATACACGCCGATCATCCCCTTTGAATACAGGATATAATACACTGAGACTCCAATCGTCAGACATAGATTCCCCCAACCTTAAGTTAATGCATGTCCGCTAGCAGTCCTTCACCACCGGCCTTGAAAAGCTCGGTAGGTAGCCCATCCACACCAGCGGCTTTATTGTTCTTAAGCCAGGGGATTGCCGTTCTAATCAGGTCTTGGTTTGGGGGTGGGGGGGTTTCACTCTACACTGTCTTCCACAAGCATTACCTCCTGATCTTCTGTGGAAGAATCTGAGCGGATTAGTGTGGAAACGTGGTCTCTACATATTCTAAGAACAGTCTGCTTATTCGTCACCAGATTCCCATTGTCGTCTTTGCAGGAGGCCAGCCCATTATTCGATCGTCTTACCCTCTGGAAAAATTTTCGGGGTTCGTTGCTCATCCTGCACATTTCGGTCTTTTCACTATCTTTCTGCTCCCACTGCCACCATTTTCTCCTAAATAGTTGGGTTTCTTCCCTTCTCGTCTTCGGTTCTTGCAGAGGTTTCCAAAGAATGGGAGATGTGCTTCCACTGAGCTTCTGGGTCCTCAGGATGGGGAGTATTCTTCTCTAGCAGGAGGGTGAGCTTTCGTTGATAAAATAAAATAAATGGTTTCCCATTACATCCCATGAAGAGACAGGGGAGAAACTTCTCACAATCATTGAGCTGTACGTTTTCCAGTTTTCATTCACTGATTGGGACCTACAGTTTAAATCCGATTCCGAACGGTATTTTGAGAAGCTTTTTCATGGCTATATACTCGATAGTGTCGCCGTCACTATGCGAGGTGACCGCCGCCGAAAGAAATTTTAAGGGTTCGAACCCAGGATCTCATGTACAAGAGCTGCGCACACTAACCATTGCACCACCGATAAGACTTTGATATCTCCGGTATTTGCAGCTTGTCGATATCTAGCGTTTCTCGTGTTAGGCTTCGTAGGTTTTTCGGCCTGCTGAAGCTTCTGCGAACGTTCGCAGCCACCGGGTAATGATCCGAGTCGATAGTGGTACCTCGAACCACACGTACATCCATTACACTAGAATAGTGCCTGGCATCTATTAATAAATAAATAAATGGTTTCCCAGTACATCCCATGAAGGGACCAGGGAGAACTTCTCACAATCACTGAGCTGTTCGCTTTCCGGTTTTCACTCACTGATTGGGACCTACAGATTTACACAGATTTACACTGATTCCGAACGGTATTTTGAGTGAGTCAAAACACAGGTTTGTTTCCTAACTTGGCATTATAATCTCATAGAATAATCTTAGTGCCGGGGTCAGGGAAGGGTTCGTATACTTCCTCCAGACGTCAATAAAATGAATCTCTGACCTCATCGTCTTTATCCTCTGTCGGCGCGAGCATAGTTCACAGTGCACAGTCTCTTGGCAACTATAAATCCGCACCCGAGTTCGTGCTTTCTCTCATGGCAGCTGTAGTAAATATCGCAGTTTTTCTTTCTGGAGCAACCATATCTTGTGCATCGCATTTCCTGGATAGCTGTGATGTCAGCTTTATATTTTTCGTGGATATCCGCCAGTTGGAAAGTGGCTCTCGTCCTGTATAGTGTTCTCACATTCCAGGTACATATCCTTAAATCATGGTCCTTATGACGTTTGCGAGGGTTGTCAACAGTGAGGCGGTTCATTTGTTTACTTTTCATGTATATTCTTATTGCCTACATAACGGTGGCGGGAGGCAAACTCAGCCAACCGTGGTTTGATGTTACCTACTGCCAGGATGATCATATTTCAGCCGCCCATTATGGATCAGACGCTGCCCAGAATGCAGTGAGTCGAAACTGATTTTGGTTTCTTCAATTTTGATCCGCCGTTGGACAGAGGTCTTGGCTCATCCGCCTTCAAATAACAAAAAAATATGTCCACTAGTTCGAAGATCTTCAGTGACAGGGTCACCTAACAATCCTGAGAGGTAACAGTGATCGCATTACCACTCAGGTTGCTCATTAGTTTCGCTTTTTCACTTTAGCTAGCTAACGGAGGATTCCGATAAAGCTATTGACCAGGACATACTGCGTGGAAGTAGTGAGCTGCTTGGACTGCCCAATGAAGGAATCATTTCTGGACTCTCCCAAGTGAATGGCTATCAGAAACTTTCCACCTCCAAGGACGGTCCCATGTCCCAAGATTTATTATTATTAAATTTGTTATACATTACTATTATACATTTAATAAATATATCAATCAATACAGGCAACAAAATGGGTTTCGTTGTATTACACCTGAAGTCGGACCAAATTTCCTAAAAATTGTGTATTTTTTTCCAAACTGAAAATCGTGCAATTCTAAACTACTCCAATTATTTGAAATCGTTGAACAATTTCCTACCATATGTGTTTATTCAAAATTTCGTAGGCGCACATGACAATTTTGATTTTTGGAACATTGTTTGATCTACGAGCGACACTGTGCGTCGTTTATATTTTGACAAAAATATATTTTTTTACCCATATACACTAGGATCCGAAACGTCAACGGCCGGTGGTGGACTATAAGTACCCGCGAATAAAAAAAGTTTCACGTCCCGCAATCAACACTTTAACACGAATCCTTTGGGACCCAGTCCCCTCCCTACAAACTTTCAAATGTAAAGGAGATAATTAAAAAAAAAAGCCTTTTCCCATTACATCCCATGAAGGGATTGGGGAGACCTTCTTACAACCAGTGAGCTGTGCGCTTTCTAATTTTTCACTTACTGATTGGGACCTACAGATTTACATCGGTTCCAATCGGTATTTTGAGAAGGTTTTTCATGGCTAAGTACTTGATAGTGTCGCCATCACTAAGCGAGGTAGCCGTCGTCGATGGAAAATGTAAGGTGGTCAGAGCAGGGATAGAACCCACGTTCTCATGCACAAGACCCGCGCACACTAGCCATTGCACCACCGACGGCCACAATAATAGATAAATAATAAATAATAGATACGAAATTTGTGGCACATTGTAGAAAAATAAACAAAATATTGATTTACACACTGGATATCCGGGGGAAAAATTATTAGAAAATGGCATCATTTAGAATGCCTTCAAATTTGCATTTTAGTTAAGAAACTATTAAAAAAATTACGACTCAAGTGCATATTTTGCTTTAGGGTTCCCGACAGGTACTGAAAATCAACACTAGAATGATAATGTAGGTAAAAAAAATTTTTGAGGTCCTCTATATTTTTTTTGTCGCCCTCTATATTTCTCTAGGATATTTTAAAGTTTACACTTTCAAACATTTAAACTCACTGCATAATCGTAAATTGGCAATTTAATATTTTTCTTTTTAAATTTTGCATTCAAAGTTGCTGTTTCCCGCCGATATCTTTTACTTTTTGTGTCACCACCTAACAGACTATGGCGGTTAAAGACGCGAACATTTTAATTATTTGAGATTTTATCTGGGACTTTTGAATAAATACTACCATGGCGGACTAACAACATAAGTCGCCGTTGTATAACACCTTTAACAATATGCTGATATGTATGAAGGTTTCCGACATAAACTGCCACCATGTCATTCGTTCGGTCGGTCGTTCATTCGCTTTTCATATTACGAACATAGTATGCATTCAAAGTTGTATATTTTATTTGCCACCCTGCTCTTCCCGGTTGTTGCTTATAATATTCTTCTTGTTCTTTTATTCGACATCTCGCAATAAAATGTAAATGTATAATGATGCACGACGGACCGCCAATTCATCCTGGTGTACTAGTAAATTCATAACTAAGGAAGGAGATATATGTACTATGTGCATGGCAACATTCATTCGCGACCGCCTTATCTATGGACGCATCCTACTACTACCCATCTTCCTGGCATTTATAAATAGCAACCGTAGTAAATAGAAATGTGATAGTCCCCGATGGATGGTTGTATATTATGCATCCACAGGTATTATTAATATCCTTTGAGATATTGTCAGTGGGGTGGCAGTGGGAGGGTTCTCTGCGCATCTTTAATTAATTTATTCAAATCGTTTTTAATCTTTTGCGTCTTATATTTCCACCAAGTCAACAAACCTGGTCATTCGAACAGTCTGTGCCTCACCCAAATCACCTCAGTTCGTTGGGGTTTGAGGAATGGCCGAATGGTTGAATGGATGCCTGGTTCATCATCGACATTATACTAAACTAAATATAAGACATTTATGAATGCTTTGCATAACAAGATTTTGGCCCATTCATTAGCTATACATTTGGGCTGATGATTTGTTTGAAAGGGGGGGGGGGGATGTTTTAATATAAAACAAGGTGGAAAGGTAATGTTGTCTCTCTGGCGTTATAAATGTTAAGAAATTTAATGTTGGCTTCGGCCTAACTTAAGTTGGCGATTGTTGCTTATTGGCTTATTTTATATTGGGTTTCGTTTCGTCTTTCAGTACTGTATCTACACTTAGATGAAATTTAATAGGCTATTATTAAGTTTTATGCAATGATAAGGTGAAGGAACAGAGATGTTTACCTACTAGTAGGTGGTTCAAATAGTCGAACAATTAATTGCTTTGGCTTTGTTGGAATTCATAGCAGACTGCGGAAGACATGCATAAATATAAAAACATTTATCAGATAATGAAAAATACATTTGCTATGATGTTAAAGTAACCACCTGTTTTAAAAAGTGTAAACATGTTTTGCTTAAAGATTTCTGTGTGGCATATCCCTGTGAGATCCAGAGGCTTCAGCGCTTTTATGCGGCTGGTATATAAAGGGATTTTCAACAGAGACGCTACAAAAGTAAATCGATAGGGACAGCAAACGACGCCATATTTTTTCCCGCTCTTTTGACATTTCTCTTCAGTAAGGTTTGCCATTTCATCATGGAAAGATATACGAGCCAACAACGAGTCGAAATTATTAAAATTTACTACCGAAGTCTGGAGTCAGTGGCCCGAACTTTAAGAGCGCTACGTTCAATTTATGGTCGTCATAATCGTCCTACCAGATCAACAATTGAGCGTCTAGTGGAAAAATTTGAATCCACAGGCACAGTACAAAATGTTCCCGTGCCAGTGAGACAAAGAAGTGCCCGTAGTGTCGAGAATATTGCTGCCGCTGAGGCTTCAGTTCAAGAAAGCCCAAGTGTGTCTCTCACACGTCGTTCTCAAGCGTTGGGCATCTCTGTGACGCCGTTGTGGCGAATTTTTGAAAAGATCTTGGCCTACATCCTTACAAGATCAAATTGACGCTTCACCACCATAAGCGTCGTATGTTCGTGCAGAGGGCTGAGCAACAACTTGAAAATGATTCGGATTTTCATCGGAAAATCATCTTCAGCGATGAGGCTCATTTCTGGCTGAATGGCTGCGTCAATAAGCAAAATATGCGTTATTGGTCAGACAGCAATCCACACGTAATCCATGAGTCATCATTGCATCCTGAAAAAATTACGGTTTGGTGCGGTTTATGCGCCGGCGGAGTCATTGGGCCGTACTTCTTCCGTGATGATCAAGACCGGCACATTACTGTGAATGCGAATCGCTACCGTTCAATAATAACCGAATATTTTTGGCCCCAATTGGATAATATGGACTTGCAGGACATGTGGTTCCAACAGGACGGCGCCACAAGCCACACAGCGAATGCCACAATCAATTTATTGGAAACCAAGTTTGGTGAACGTGTTCTCTCACGAAATGACCCAGTCGATTGGCCGCCTCGGTCGTGCGATTTGACGCCGTTAGATTATTTCCTGCGGGGCTACGTCAAGTCTATGGTCTATGCCAACAAGCCAGCGACGATTGATGAACTTCGTACGAATATCGAACGTGAAATTGCAGCAGTATCGGCCGATTTATCGAGTTCGATACATAATGGCATCGAACGTACTTTCACAGGAATAAAGAATTTCATGGGATCTAAAACCGGTTTAGTTTTATTTAAAAAAACTTTTCGATTATTTAAAAAATATGAAAAGTCGACTTTCGACTTTTCAATTATTTCAAATATATGAAATGCCGACTTTTAATTTACTTTTCGATTATTTCACATGAAGTTTTGACTTTATTTTGACTTCATTGACTTTAGTATCGCAATAATATAAAAGTCTGCTTCTACGTTTTGATTATTTCAAAGCTGTATATGGAAAGTCGACTATTTTAAATATAAGTAAAGTCGACTTTCCAACAATAATTTTGGATTGGGATATGACTGTGTGACAACATGTGTATGAAAAGTTGATTTTTCAATTATTTGAAATACCTATTAGAAATCAGAGTAAGGATTGTTCGATTCACTCGAAAAATTTAACGCGGTTAGGTGGTTTAATTTTTAATACTTTAAAGATCTTAAACTTTGTATTTTTAGCTTCTAAGCCGAATTCAAATTGTCAAAGAGTTTAATTTAAATTATATTAATTATATTAATTATTAAATGTTTAGGAAGTATGTTCTTAGATACACTCCGGTTCACTTATTTAAATTCACTAAAAATTGCATATTCAGCAGCCTGTATCTTTTGCAATTTGTAACCGATTGCAGAATTTTAAATTGGAAATAGAAGCTAAACATCTTGCGATATAAAAAAATTATGACAATAGTGGTTTCTTAACTAAACAACTGTTTTTGAACAATTTATAGAAAAAGGCCAAAAATGTGCTATTTTTTTTTTTTGGTTCACTTGCATAAAGGCACTTTATTATTTTTTTTAAATTTTTAAAGTAAACGCTGATTTTTTGTAGGGAACGTTTGTTTATTACAATTTATTAGATCTTAATCATTTTACGAGTCAAATTGGCCAAACAAAAAATTTTAAATCTATCGGAAAAAACTAAAATCGATGTCTACCGTTCTGAAGGATATTCTAATCGCACAATACTAAACAAATTGGACGAAGCCCAACAGTTTTCGACAATTACATCAAGGACCCCGAGTGGTATGGAAACAATTTTAAAGGAAGGGTTTTATTGTCTTTATCTACGTCTGAGAAAAGAAAAATCATCAGAATTGCTTCTAATTCTGCCTTATCCTTGTCAAAAATAAGATCCCAAGCTGGAGTGGAAGCGCGCAAGTCATCAGTACGCAGAGTTATTAAGAGCTGTGAGTATCTTAAATACCTGAAATTACATAAAAAGCCGCCACTTAATGCTCCTCGTAAGGAAATGCGACTTCAATTCGCAAAAGACTACATGGTATGGGAAGTGAAGCCAAGAGGTCATGTAAATGACTGGAGAACCGTTGTATTTACGGATGAGAAGAAGTTTAATTTGGATGGGTCTGATGGGTACAACTATTATTTCCATGATCTGCGCATAGAAAAGCGTTTTTTGAACGACATCGCAGCCGAGAGGGCGGTGTTATGGTGTGGGGTGCTATTACGTACTATGGCACCATCGATCTTGAATTTCAAAGTACACAAATGACTGGTGCAAGCTATAAAATGTTATTGGAATCGGCTTTTCCGAAGTTCAGTGAACTATTTGGTCCCATATCTTGGATATTGCAAGAGGATAATGCCTCTATACACAACGCCACAGTAGTAAAGTAGTTAATTTCAAGTCAAAATGTTAATATTCTTGACTGGCCACCCTATTCGCCAGATCTAAACATTATCGAAAATGTCTGGGGTTGGTTATCTCGCAAGGTCTATGAAGGTGGTAAACAATTTGATGACCAGCAGTCACTAATTTAGGCCATTGAGGATGCTTGGAATTAAATTTCGTTGGATTACATAAATTCTCTTTATCCCTCAATGAAAACCCATATATTTGAAGTTATTAAAATGAAAGGGGTTTTATCCATGACTAATAGTTCTTAAGTAAAGTAAAATAAGTTAACAAATCAAGAAAACTGTTTGCCATTAAAAGTAGTTAAAGTGTCTTTATTCAAGTGAACCAAAAAAAATAGCACATTTTTTTTATATAAATTGCTCAAAAAAAGTTCTTTAGATAAGAAACCACTATTGTCATGATTTTCTTTACATCTCAAGATTTCTAGCTCCCATTTCCATTTTAAAATTCTACAATCGGTTACAAATTGCAAAAGATACAGGCTGCTGAATATGAAATTTTTAGTGCCTTTAATTGAGTGAAACGGAGTGTATGCGTGGATTAATAGGAAAGGGGCAACAAATTGAAAAATTTGGTGGTTCGTGACAATTTTTTGAAAGGGTGGGAAGGTGTTAGAAATTGTCAACGGAGGTAGAATGGATTCAAAAGTGGTAAGACTTTAAAATGAGATAAAAGTCGCATGAATGTAATCAAAATGGTGTATGTGGGCAAAAAAATAACGAGAAAATTAGTTTGGAAAGTGGTCAAAATTATGAATGGGAGTAAAAGCGGGACAAACAAGGTAAGTTTTCAAAGTACGAGGATGAATTGATTAGCAATGTGAAAAAATGTGAATATGGGTAAAAAAACGTGCCTAAAAGGGTAAAACCTAAAAATTCGAGATGATTATAAGTAGTGAAAAAAGGGTAAAACGAGGCTAAAACACGCAAAATTTCAAAATATTAGAAAAAATCGTTTGGTATGATTGGGAATGAGTTAAAAGAAAGGGTATGGCAAAAGAGTCAAAAAACGTTTAAAAAAGGTAAATCTTAAAAATTAGAGAAAAATCGTTCTGAATAATTTGGACCATATTGACCCTTTTTCAACCATCATTTCTAAACGATTTATCCCGAATTTTCAGATTTTACCCATTTTACCCACATACAATATTTAAAATCAAGATTTTTGTCGCATTTTCATCTTTTACCCTTTTTACGCACAAACACCCTGTTTAACAAATTCAAATCATTTCATGTAATTTCTCTTGAATTTGTAAGAGTTCTACCCTTACTGAAGTGCTACCCTTTTCGCCAAATATAACAAACTAATTTTCGCGCAATTTAAACTTTTATCATTTTTGTCTTTTTTATCCACACACAGTATTTTTAACACATTTACCATCATTCCAATCTAATTTGCTTATTATTTGAAGTTGCACCTTTAACCCTATTTTACCCACATGCAACACTTTTCGTATATTCCCAATGATGGTAAATTTTTGCATTTGCAAGTTTTACGCTTTTTTTTGCACGTTTTACCCATTGTTACGTTTTTTACATACACTAGTATTAACACATTCTAAACGAGTTTGCTTTGATTTTGAAGATTTACTTGTTTATGACCCTATTTTTAACTAACTATTTTAGTCTTTAGTCGAAGTTTTACCCTTTATGTTCCTTTTGAATAATTGTTTCCCCTTTTAACATCTTTGCTGTAAGTATTATATGTACTCAGTCGTCGTCCAAGACAGATTTTGCTTTTCTACTTTCGTACAATATGAAAGTAGATTTCGACTCTTCAACTTCTTCCCATAAAAAGTCGATTAGTCGAGAGTCGATTTATAGATCTTTAAAACCTTACATTTTTTTTCGACGAAAGGCACTTTGTTTAGCGGTAGCGACGCTATCAGCCACGAAACAAAATTTTCAGATCCTTTTCGGAATCGATCAAAAGGTGGAGTAATGTTCAAATGTGCCGATTGCATTTAGTGATAATACTTATTTATTTAATTTATTTATTAATTTATTGGTCACATCCTGCACACCAGGACTTAAAATCTTTTTTTTTTTTTTTTTTTTTATATTACATCTTTATTACAATTTGTATTTACATGATTACAGGGTATTGAGATTTTATCAGTAGATATTACAGCAAATATAGTTGGTAATCACCGATTTGAGAATTTGTTACAATATTAAATTTATTAAAGGGAAATTGGGTAAAACCTTTATATGAAAAGAAAAAAAAAAGAATTCAAATATTTTTAGAAAATATGTATGCATATGATAGTATTATAAATGATTATAATAGTATCATAAGCATATCATTTTCAAAGTGATAATTTCCGAGTACATTTTACTTTTATGGTATTTCTCTACATTCTCTTATCAGTTGATACGGAGAATTTTCTATATTGTCACAATACTTGATATTTAGTCTACGTATGAAATCGTACATTTTTTCATAACCTGTTTCGATGTGAAGGAGGTGCGTTGGATATCTCCAATGTCTTTTATTTATTATCTTAAGGCATTTGTTTTGAAGAATCTGTAGTTTCTTATGATGTATTTTTGCAGCTTTGTACCAGATTGGACATGCATAAGTAAGTGTAGGTCTTATTACGCTTTTAAAGATGAGGTTTTTGTTTTTGTTGTTGAGTGACGATCGTTTGGCTATTAGGGGCCACAAACCTTTGATTGTTCGTAACGATGTTTTACAGATTTCCTCGATGTGCTTACCGTAGTTGAGCTTTTTATCTAGCACAACTCCTAGATATTTAACCTCATTCTGAATGGGAATTAACTCATTTCCAATATTAAGTTTGCGTCTTGGTATCCTTTTAGGCGATTTGTTGAAGGGAAATATAATGGCTTGTGTCTTGTTGGGATTAATCTTAATTTTCCACTTGAAAAAGTACTTATTGCATTGCGCAAATCCTTTTTCCATTTTTTTCTGAAGGGCAGTTGTAAGTTTACTGGATGTAATTAGGGCTGTGTCATCCGCGTAGTACGCAGTCTTGAGGTAGGATGGAGGAGAAAAATCTGATGAATATATCGAATACAATAAAGGTGACAATATCGAACCTTGTGGCAAGCCTGTTGTTATTGACCTTGGGGATGATAATATTCCATTAACCGAGACAACGAATGATCTGTTGCTCAGAAAATCTGCGATGAGTTTGCATAAGTATTTAGGGAAGTTAGACTGTATAAGTTTATAGATTAACCCATTATGCCAAATGGTGTCAAATGCCTTTTCAACGTCCAAAATAATTAGACCAGTAGAATGTCTTTTACGTTTATTCGTGTTTATTAAATTGGTAATTCGGTTGATCTGATGTACAGCGCTATGATGTTTCTTAAACCCAAATTGCTCATTGGCTATTATGGACGCACTGGTAGCATAATCAGATATTCTAATTTGGATAATCTTCTCAAAAAGTTTTCCTAGGTTACTGAGAAGGCTAATGGGTCTATAACTGCTAGGATAATTTTTAGGTTTATTTGGTTTTGGAATGGGCAACACTTTTGCCGTTTTGAAATGATTTGGAAAATATTGTAGGCGAATGCAGCTATTAAAAATTATTACCAGTAATTGAATTGCTTTAACGGGCAAATTTTTTATTATAATATTAGAAATGGTGTCTAGGCCAGGGGATTTCGATGCCTTAAGCGACGTAATTAGGGAAGATACTTCATCCAACGACGTCAGTACATCATTGTTAGATTCTATGGCTTCTGTTTTGAAATGCGTGACCTTGGAATTTACTTTGTTATCTATGGAATGTCTATAATTACATGTGAGGTTATTTGAAGTGGCAAACGCATCCGATAATACTTGAGCCTTTTCGTTGTCTGTATTAATTTTCCTATTGCCCCGGGTAAAGTGGGGAATTTTCTTATTGGATTTCCCTCTTAAACTTCTGCTTATTTTCCAGAACGATTTATCACCTGGCTTTAACTTTGATAACATTTTATTCCACTTCCTGTTCCGTTCCGACATTATTTTATTGTCAATCATTATAGATATTAGTTTGGTACACTGATCATAGAAGTTGGCTTGACATTGGATTGCCGTTCTTTGGCTTCTTCTATTTAACGCGTTTCTTGTCCTGATTAGTTTCACGGAATCTTCAGGTAACCCAAAACTACTGGAATTACTTGCTTTCGGTGTTGATTGGTCCCGTGCTTCTGAAGCGAGTTTAGTGAATTTTTTAATCTCGAGGTCAATTGATTCTTTGCAGCTATAAGAATCGGTATTTATAGAAATACTGTTTTCGATAATGTTCCTAAAACGTATCCAATTTGTCAATTTGTAGTTGTAGTAACCGGTGTCAAATGAGTTTACAGCCGAATGTTCGATTAAACATAGAACAGGACGATGATCGGATGGGATTTCGAATCCAAGTACATCGAGATTTACATTAAGTGTAGTATTGCTTAAAACTATATCGATTACGGAAGTGTTACGATTACGTTGATATGGGAAGCAAGTCGGACTGTTTGGATGAAACATGAAAAAATTATGATTTTGTTGGAGGTTGAAGAGAACATTTCCAGCAGTATTACCAGTTGTGCAGTTCCAAGAGGAGTGTTTTGCGTTAAAATCACCTAAGATTATGAATTCGTTACTGGACGAAGTTAATTTCAAGATATCGCTAGAAAAGCTAGATGCATATCTAGGAGAATATGCAGTAGATATAGTGATGGGTCTGTTGTTTATCGTTACTTCGATAGATAGATTTTCTATAATTTGTGTGGTTGCAATACTTAGTAATTTGTGTTGGATGGATCTACGAACGACCAGAGCTACACCTCCTCCTCTCGAGTCTATTCTATCATTACGATATATTAAATAATTCTTAAAAAATATTTTATGAGTTACATTAAGATGTGTTTCATTTAGTGAAGCAATTTGAATGTTTTCTTTTTCAGGCAAATATTCTAATTGAGTTACATGTGATGGGTTGGTAATACCATTTACATTAAAATGAAGAAGTTTTATTACATTTAAATTATCGTAAGCCATAAGCGTATTTTACCATTGACATCACCACTTGGACTTGTTGTATTTTTGTTGTACAGCGTTGAAGATCATCCAATGCTGTCATAAATATGTCGAAGAGATCATCTACGCTGAAGAGATCATTGTTTGCTCTTACTTGTGCAGCGTAAGACAAACCGTTATTGATTCTATTGTTATTTTGTTGAACACTTGTTGGAAGATCAGCATTGATGAATTGAGCTGCGTTGTGTTGTTTGTTGTTGTGCAGTCGAGAATTTCTGGTTGTCGCTCTGGCTCTTGTTTCCAAATATTGGGAGCGCAGGGGGCAGTTAATGTCGTTTGCAGAGTGATCCGTACGATCTTTACCATGCTTTTTGCAATTGAAGCAAGTGAAAACTGCTGGGGTTCTATTATGGTTTTTGAGAGGACAGTCATTGGTGTGGTGTTGATGGGCACAAATCATACAGGCTGCTCTACGATGACAATGCTCTCCGCCATGACCGTACATAAGGCAGTTCCAACATTGCGTTGGATTATCATTCTTCTTTGCTTTGTATTTCTTCCATGAGACAATAACATTGCAAATGGTTTTAACATTTTGGAGAGCTTTCGGGTTGAAATTTTTTTTAACAAATTGTACTTTGTAAACTGCGTTGTCAACTGAGCTAAATTGTGTCTTTATTTCGGAAACAGATGAAGGCATTAAGTTGTAGCCTTGAATTTCTTTTTTAATGTCTTCAGTGCTGATTTTGGGAAGACCGTACAGGAATATGTTGTACAAACGATTCTCTTTTGGATTTTAAGAATTAAACTCTACTTTCTTGTCCTGCAAAACTTTTTTGCAAAGTTCGTATTTCTCAAAGCTTTGTGGAAATACCTTAGTTCCAATGGAGGTTCTTTTGAATACTGAATCCTTACCCAATAGTGTTTGGAGTTCCGTGAGCGTAGTATTAGTATCGACGACTAAAGGTGGTGGTTTGGTTTGTTTTACATCTTGGATATTGGATTCAGGTTCGAATTCCATGTCATTGAGATCTGCTAACGCGCTGAACCGATTAGTTGATGTTGACGGCAAGTCAGAAAGCATGCTTAAGGGGAGAGGGCGAGACAAGTTGTGGTGTCTCATTATGCTGGACCTTCTCGGATTCCGAGGAAGTGATTTGGTCCCAGGGGCCATCATTAATTTCGAATCTCTAATAGTGTAGTGTAAATTGTCTCACGTGTGTGGTTCAATACGAACAACAAAGGCAAGTTACACTAACAAACACTTTTTGTAATTCTTTTCAACAATTCTTCGTATAAAAATAATACCTCGCGTATTTGAAGACACGACTGTTGTCTGACCAATTCAGTATCGAACTGGGACTTAAAATCTTATAATTCTATTGCAGGACTTAAAATGTGTTACTGATAACACTGCGCCACAAATGCTAGGGTCTGACGTCGGCGGGGGTTCTGGCTACCGGAAAAAGTTATATCGATCAAAAACAAGTTATACGTGTTCCGGCGTTTCGCTGGTGGCTGAAATTTGTTGTTTGTCGCAAAAGACGTACGATCCCGACAATCAAGCTGAAGAAGAAGAATATACAATGGGAGTTTCCCATTCCATGTAGGAATTGGGGGAGCTTCTCACAACCAGTGAACTGTGCACTTTTTAGTTTTATACACACTGGTTGGGACCTACATATATGATACTTACTAACTTCAAATCAATATATCTAGACGTGCGAAACGTCGGGACACGAAGAACCGAATTGGCCGTAACGGAATGTAGAATTTGTCACTAGCGACTTCCGAGGTTTCATAACCGCCGTTAAAGGTTGTCACAACCGACTTTAGAGGTTGTCACTACCGACGATAGAGGTTGTCACTACCGACTATAGAGGTTATCACAACCGACTAAAGAGGTTGTCACAACCGACTATAGAGGTTGTCACAACGGACTATAGAGGTTGTCACAACCGACTATAGAGGTTGTCACAACCGACTAAGAGGTGACTTTAGTAGTTGGCACAACCAACTGTGATTGTTTTCACAATCAACATTAAAGGTGGTACACAGTTTTCAAATCGATATATCTAGACGTGTCCCAGCGAAACTTCTGGCCACGGAGAGCGGAATTAGCCGTAACGGAATGTATAACTTGTCACTAGTGACTTCCGAAGTTTCACAACCGCCGGTAAAAGTTGTCACAACAGACTACAGACGTAGTCACTACCGGCGATAAAGGTTGTCATAACCGAATATACAGGTTATCACAACCAAATATAGAGATTGTCACAACCAACTACAGAGGTCGTCACCAGCGACTATAGAGGTTATCACAACCGACTTTAGAGGTTGTCACAAGCGACTATAAAGGTTGTCACAACCGACGTTAGAGGTTGTCACAACTGACTATAGAGGTTGTAACAACTGACTATAGATGTTGGCACATCCGACAGTAGAGGTTGTCAAAACTGACAATGGTTGGTTGGTTGGTTGGTTGAAAAGGCTGCAAAACAGCATGATGTCCAGCACACTTAGGCTAAAGAAGCCAATTGTGATACCTGCAGTTTATTCTATAGCAACTATTGACAAGTCGTCCAGGCAATTTTCCCTTTAAATGAATTTGTCTATAAGACCTACAGGAATATCCTGTAGGGCTACGGTGCTAACTAAATGTATTCCGAATATCCTACTTCTCAGTCTTGCCAGAGCAGGGCAATCCATGAGAAGGTGTTTCGTCGTTTCCTGGTTCTCTTCCATGCAGTGGAGAGTGGAGTTTCTATGTCCCAATTTTAGGGCGTGTTTTCCTACAAGGCAATGTTCCTATCATTGTGGATAACCTGCATCTCGGCAAGTTAGGTAGTTGCCTAGTCCTCTTCCTGTCCACCTGTTGCCATAGGACCCACGCAACACAACTCACTATGAAGGTTATCAAAACCAACTAAAGAGGTTTTCACAACTGACTAAGAGGTCGTTACAAGCGACTACAGTGGTTCTCACAACCGACTGGAGGGGTTCTCACAACTGACTTTATTAGTTGTCACAACCAACTGTGATGGTTTTCACAATCAACATTAAAGGTGCTACACAGTTTTCAAATCGATATACCTAGACTTGTCCCAGCGAAATGTCGGGACACGAAGAGCCGAATTGGCCGTAACGGAATGTAGAATTTACCACTACCGACTTCAGAAATTTCACAACTGCCGTTAAAGGTTGTCACAACCGACTATAGAGGTTGTCATTACCGACCATAAAGGTTGTCACAATCAACTATAGAGGTTATCACAACCGACTATCGAGGTTGTCACAACCGACTATAGAGGTTGTCACAAGCGACTATAGAAGTTGTCACAAGCGACTATAGAGGTTGTCACGACCGGATTTAGAGGCTGTCACAACTGACTATAGAGGTTGTAACCGACTAAGAGGTCGTCACAAGCGACTTCAGTGGTTCTCACAACTGACTTTAGTAGTTGTCACAACCCACCACAGTGGGGTCAACATTAGAGGTACTACATTTTTATCCCGGGTTTGCATTTCTAAAATCTTCTACTTTTTTATTACTATATGCTACAGTTTATTCTGATACACATGTACAATTCTGTACAATATTGAAAATCCATTTTCAATGCTTCGTTCTGCTTTAGAAGGTATAACGTGTAACAAGAATGTTTGATAATTTAAATTCCAAATAACTGTAAGTTTGTTTTTTATATCTAATTTGACCTGAATAATTGTTTTATTAAATTTACATATATTTTGTTAATTTTGTCAATTTGTTAATGTTTGCTTATTTCTTAAAAATCCCAAAATCCCAGCCTTTCGTAAAAAAGCCAAAAAAAAGGCCACCTAAAGTATGAGCAATTCTTGTTTGCGCATTCTGTTACTCATACGTAACGATGTCCGTAGAAGATTAATATTATTTTGATGTGCCTCAAAAGACCTCTTATAAATTCCGGCGGACGTCCTTCTAACAATTCTGATTCCAAAAAACTTTGAAACCAAATAATAACTATAAAGTATGAAACTGTTTGTCATTATTTATTAAAAAAAAAGTCTGCACAACTTTCATCCCTAAGTTTAATGATATCTCCATCTTTCTTCGAAAAAATACTAAAACTCTCTTAAGGGAAATCAATTTTATTACTATCACGTTATAATATTGTGCATCCCTTTAGATGACATTTTGCTTTGGGTTTTGTCACCGTCAGCAGCAGCATCATCATCGTCATCTATGTGGACATGTTTGGAGTGCGCTTTGTCACTGAAATTTGTTGACATATCTTCTGTCCTTGTTCTGTTTTGCCAAGCTTATTACAGATATTATCAACAGCGCTAAAGGAAAGAAAATACAAACATGACGTTGCAACATGCACTTCATGTTGACTTGGCTCAAATAAATGCATCCTTGAGATTTTTGATAATTATTATGATGATGATAAATAGTTTGCCGCGATTTTACTTAGTCATTTTCGACGAGCAAGTACGTTTTTATTAAGATGGACAGTAATAAATCTGGGATTAAAATGTATCTTTTTATTTGATTTGAAGCAGCCTATGTGCTAACAAAATGTGTTGCATTCTTTAAATTGTTTACTGTTTAAAAGTTTGAAACACTTGGAGGAAATATTTTGAAAAATTGCTGCTGATTTCTGGTAAAAAATCGAAAATCACAAATGGTAATTTTAGCTCTTTCCTTATTTCTTACATGCCATTTAGAAATACATAGTAAATAAAGAAATAAACCAATGCTCCATAAACTGGTCAAACATCATAGGAAATGTAAAATGTTTGATATTTTACAACTATAAAGGGTTAAATTTTTGAATTGTTACGATTAATTTAGAATTGTTACGAATATTTTGAAACTTCGCAGAATATACTCATATCCATTTGCTTCAATTTCTACACTTACATATTTCTCACAGAAAAATTCGGCTTAGGGTGACGAATTAGCCGTCAACGACGACAATAAGGGGTTCTCTCAACCGAATTGTGTGTTCAAGGGCACAACCAAAATTTATTTGACCCCTTCTTAACTTAGCACCCTAAAAAGTACGAAGTTAACACGTTTGCACCTCTTGGTAATTCGAATCACTGTATCATTTCACCGTCCTTTTCGTATTCAGCTCTTAGTCTGGCTTCAAACACAGCTCCGAAGTGAACAATTTATATTTAGGAAGAGGCACGTTGGGCCGAGCTCAGCAAATTTTGTCAGCATTTTAACTGGAAGCTTTGTTTTCTGAACAATGACATAGATTCGGATGCTGAAATGATCGAGAAGATAATTTGATTTGATTAATTTTGTTGCATTCCGACGTAAATTATTTCGGTTAAACAATCGGAAAAGAATTGGTGTAACCAGACATGCAAGAATACTGTCAGATCCAACGAGGACGCGTTCAGCGATGGGCCTTCTAAAAAAACGTTACAACTGAACTGCTACGCAAACAGGCAAGATCCAAGTATGCCAAAGTACTTCGACGCGAACAGCGTATTCGTGCTAATGTCCTTTCTTTCCCTAGAAGAAGTAAGAGCTTATGGTCATTTGCAAGAAGAGTAAATAATTGTTTTTCCTTTATCCCAACTCTGGTTAAAGTTGAAATAACATTCACTGAACCGGTTGATAAAGCTAACTTCTTGGCTGAAATGTTTGCAAGGAACTTTTCCTTACCTGATAGCAATCAACCACTTCCCGTGATAAACTACGATATTTTTTCGTACGCGAGGAGATACAAATGTTCTTGTGAATCTCGTCGTAAATAAATCCCCGGGCCTGGGTGGCATATCTGCACTGATCTTGAGTAGGTGGTCTTCGATACTGGCACGTCAACTGCGCAACCTTTTCAACCTTGCATAACGTGCGGAAGTCTTCCCGGCGTGTTGGTAGGTTGCTAATGTCCACACAATCCCTCAAAAAGGTGATGCAGGTAACCCTGTAAATTACTTCCCAATGACAAATTGTTCTGCGATCTCGAAGGGAGAGCATGGTTAACCACCATCTTGTGAAATATCTTGAGTCCAATGCCCTTCATATCATATACATATATATTGAGTATGGCTTCCGTAGAATGAGATCTACTGGAGACCCGGTGGCGTTCCTTTCGGAACACTGAAGTAAATCCATCCACCGGCTTGGTGAGAGAAAGGTAGTGGCTCTTGTCAAAGCTCGCTGCTTTTGGTTTCGGTGATAACTTCACTCGATTTGTATCGTATGGGTCCGATTGTGAATCCAATCTACTCGATTACGGATGACAGTAATCTCTGTCATCCTTATTCATTCGACTGTAGGCCAAGTCTTCAAGAGAAGTCAAACGCAAGACAATGAATGAAACACTCAACTGAGATCTGGTATCCATTGTTGAATGGTGTCGAATGCATAGAGTAGATTTTAATGCGGTTAAGATCCAGTGTTGTTTGTTGTAGCATAAGCGGATTGCTGCCTCAGCTGAGTCGTCATTATCTATGGACGGTGTGGATATTGATGAACCAGAAGCTCTTGATGTTCTGGGCATAACAATACAATGTGATGTCCGTTGGGCAATACCCGTATTTCAAGTATCGAAATATTCGTTCAAGTGTCTCGGATTTCTAAAGCGGTGCAAGAAATACTTCACACCATCTGAGCTGTTACATATGTTGTCACAACTGCATTAGGGGTTGTCACATCCGAATCAGAGGTGATCACAACCGAATTTCGATACCACTGCATTTTGAGATTGTTGTCTATTATTATTGAGGTGATTTATTTTCTATAAATTCCATAACTGTTCTCATAAATATCTACAAACCGAGGAAATAATTCAATAAATATAATAATAATAACAAATTCAGTATAATTCCACTTCCTACCGTTTTTGAAGTCCCCGACATCAGGTTCACCGCACCAATTCTGATGTGTGGTATCTGTCGATTTATACAAAAGACGATGGAAGCACATCTAAAGCGACCGAAAAACTGAACAGTTGAAATCTTCTTGCCCAGCACGCTGATAAAAATAGACGTTTTCATCAAAATATGACATTTTAATGGAGAAATAATAATTACAATATTTTTACTTACCATTCCTAGAATCCACAAAAACGTATTGATATTAACGTGACCGTGAAATTGTTTTGGCTTTTTTAATATGATATTTGAAATATAAGTATATAGAATTATGTTATGGTAAGCGAATTGAAAATGAAATCTTTTGTCACAACGGAATTCATGACAAATTTGGTTACAGAAATTGAACTGATGCGTAATTCGACCAATTGGGTCGTTACACCTGAACTAACTCCAAACTCGGTTATTGCAACCGAAATTAAAGATATTTTTGAATGAATATAATTGAAGATTCAGTTGTCACAATCGAATCAATTACACAGCGCAACACGAAAAAATATAACCATATACGGAATATAACCACTACGTGATAAAACACCAAAAAAAGATCCGTGTCTCTCAGTTTTGCCCAAAGTCATGCACATTTTTTTATGGGCCCCGAAAGATTTGGGGCCTCGGTGTCAGTTTTGCAACAAAAGTGATTATTTTGTCAGGCTCATATCTTGCAGACCGTTCGGAATTTTGATTTACTCTCTGAAAGAAAGTTGTAGCTCTTCTCGTAAAGAATAAAAATTGTGAACATATAAAATCAAAAAAACTTCATCTTCAACGTAAAAAAAATTCGAATTTGTTAACCTGTTCAGGTCCATAGGAGTGTAGTTCAAAATTCAAGGAAACAATCAACTACAAAAATGTACCTAAGATCTCAATAAACTTTCTGGAAGATATGTACTTCCTCGAAATGATTCTGAACACCGGTTAAGTAAGCGCTTAGGTAGCGTTTATGTAGCTGCAAGAGTGAAAAATGTCCGAACAATTTTTTTATTTCATTTGTTTTTTCTTTACTTCCACATTGAGATACTATGCTATCTATTACAAAAATAATAAAAAAAATATTGATGGCCCTGAACCTGCAAATCGCACTCTCTTGAGTTGTGGATCCAAATCGTCGTCCGAATCTGATTCTGATTCAGAACTTATGGTGTCCACAGGCACGTTGTTTCCAGACTGCCCTCCATCATCAGCCTTTTCTACATCAAATACTTCATTAACATCATACAGGGTGATCTTGTGACTCCACCAACATACCTGAAATTAATTCGAAAATAAATCAAAAACGGAATGCAAAACAATGCATCAATAAAATTGATATTACCTCTGCATGCAATGCGTCGAGTTTTTTGCCTTTGTACCGTTTTTCCATGGGCATTGTGGGGTGGTGAAACCGTTCTCCGTGCTCATCGGATTCGGTAGGGAGTTGTTTGAAAAAAATCGTCAAAATGAAAATGTAGAAAATGCAGCTTTAATGTCATCGATGTGCCGATTTTCTCAAAATAATACAGCATTTTTATAGTTGATTGTTTCCTTGAATTGTGAACGGAATAGGGGAAAAAGGTAAAAAAAATTGCGATTTTGACCTTGAAGATGAAGTTTTTTTAATATTGTATGTTCAAATTTTTTGTTCTTTACAACAAGAAATTCTTCACTAATTACTTATAAGTGTGGATTTATATGGATAAAATTAACTATAATAAATAATACATATATGAGCGCCGAAAAATTTTTTTTTACTTTTTGAGTGATTCTTATAGGAAAAAAAACGCTCTTTCAAATGCCGCAAACCGCAAGTTTCTATGTCTTTTAGTTTTTTTTTTACAAATCACCTGTATAGATGAATCACCTGAACAGATGATATTTAAAAAAAGTTCAATATCAAAGGTACAAAATTACAAAAATATCAAAATTTTACTCTTTTTTACTCCTAACACGCTTTTTTGGTGGTTCTTCTGTATTTTGCTGCTTTTTACCTTTGTCTGATCAGGTTGAAGGAAGAGTTGCATAACCATGCGCAAAACACGGAAAAATGAAGCGCTTTTTTTAAACGCGTTTTTCTCAATAACTTCTTTTCGGCGCGAGGTCCCTTTTCGTGGAGCGGGTCACATATATTGAAAACAAAGTATAATTCGTTTGTAAATATTATTATGTTTGGGTGGAAACACTCATATATTTCCTCGTAAGTATATGGAGGTTTGGGAGAATATCCACAATATTATATGGATGTTTGGGATGAAGAATGCATATGCATATGTGTCCACGTAAAAGCATACATGTCTGCCAGTAAACATGCTACCGTTGGAATTTAAATAAAAGTGAGAGTGGGACTTTTAAACATATGAGTGTTTGAAATGTGGTCCAAACATATACATTGTTCCTGGGGAATATCGTTTTTTTTCGTGTCTTTCGCAAAGCTGTTAATAAATTCGAATTCCTGCGAAGACGGTTCTTCGTCCTGCGAAGACGGTTCCCCAAGTTCTCTACAGTGATCTGAAATATGAGGAAAAGTTGCAATATTTTAAATTCTTCGACATTCCATCACGTTTTTTTCTGAAAGACGTTATGAACTATTTTGAAATGAGGAAAAAGCTACAATATATAGTCGAAGATTGTAAAGCAAATCTGCAAACTACTTAGGATTTATTGAATTCAAATCCATAAAAGCCCTGTCCTTCAGCTGAAATTTTAAGGCCGTAAACTAAAATCTTCCATATAGGCGCATAATCTATTAATGGGCAGCTTTACACTGAAAAGTGATTACTTGATTCACAATTTCTTTAAGGACAAAAGTGCTGCATAAAGGGACAATGGAAAACAAGCTAAATTGAAAAAAGCAGCTGCATTCAAAAAAAAGGCCGACAAAATACACTAAATGGGCTAATCTGCCAACACAGATGCAGAGGCTGTCTGTCAGTGGTAAAAATAAGCTGTACCAGTATTAACTAGCGCCACCCTCACACTGTCCATTTACGATATGGAAACAGGAATTACAACACACTTAACGAAACAAAATAGTGGCTTCATTTGTACCATATTCCATATTAAATTCCTTCAAATCATTAATGCGGCAAACGCTGCCTTCTCTGCAAACAAATTCCTAATTTTTTTAAAGTTCGTTGCAATCCAATTTTTGTGAAATATCCATTGTGTTAAGGACTTTTTCTTGCTTTTGCACATGTGTTTTGTTTTTTGAAGAGGGTTGAAGGTCTGCTCCCATTAAAATCAAATCTATTGAAGTATGTGTGTCTTTCTCAAATACCATTAAATCCGACCTCAAATAAAAGTTGGGTGTTTATGAAAGTTTAAGTGTGCTCAAATATAAGTAGACTTGTGGTGTTTTTTATGTATTGGTATGTGTATTAGTGTGGACTAACAACATATTTTTTGGAATTTTAAATATGGTGCGGAGGAGTCTCAAAATATGTGTATTGAAGAGTTGATCAAGGCTTGAAAATTCCACTGTGAAAAAAATGTTCTTTCCAAATTTGAAAAATATGTTTTCCTGTATATGCTCGTCATGACACGTCGTTCGAGCGCCACACTGACAAAAACATATTTGTTCAAATACACCCTAGAAAAAATGAGCCGGTGAGTCTCCCACCTCGTATAAGTAACCTCGTCTAAATAATTGTTAGAAGTTCCCGCCATCAGCACCCCAATGTGTATATGTGCTTCATTCAATTTCATTTCTATATTGACAGATGTTTTCACAATATTCATGTGTATTTACTTTTTTCGTCCATTATATTTTTCTCCTAGTAATTTTTGTTGACTAATAATTTAGATTAAAAATGATTGATATTTGTTTGTTATAGGTATTCAGCTTTTTCCAATGATTTCCTTATATTCAGAGTAGAAAACGTGGAAATAGTTTTAATGGCTAATGACAGTTTTTTCACTTCAATTCTATTCGATCATTTATTAACTTACAATGTCAATTTTATAGTTTTACACGAGCCAGCATTTTTATGACTGCATTCTCACGACAATTTTGTGTTGAATTAAGTTTTTACCAAAATTGAGATATTAATAAATATAACGTTCATATAAATACAAGAACGAATTTTCCGACCTTGAGAATTTATTAAGTAATTAATAAATATGCATATTTTCCTCATAAGAAGAAGAATATGATAGAGAAAAGCAATTAAAAGATTTGATTTGAGAAAGCGTTCAAATAAGTATTGTCTGTAAATACCCAATAAAGGACGAAAGCTTGCACACTGCATTCGAGTTTTTTGTGATTTAGAATACATATACCTGATGATATTGGGACTATTTAATAAATCGTGAAAAAAGTGTCACACCCGCTGCTTATTTAATTGTATGACCTTAAGCCAAACTAACTCAACTCCGACAAGTTCAATCGTATATCTTTGCTCAAAAGGAAAAACTTCTTAAGAGCTCTTAGGTCGAAATTTTGTTAGGAGTGCCACAATAATCTCCATGACCAAAAGTTCCACCTATTAAATTTTGTCGTAAATCGGTCGATATTTCCGGAAGTTAGAGCGCTGAGACGTTTGACTACTCTCATTTAAAGTCGCGACTTCACGCGGAGTAACAATCTGATTACAGATAAGATTTAATATTATTTAAAAGTTTTTTTTGGCACAACAACTTATTTACACATAAGTGATTTTCTTCTCTTTTTTAAATGGCATACAGCCTATGTCGACATAGATGACTCAAAAAAAAATTAAATCCAAAATGGAATATCGTTCCCCTTTGCGCATTATAGTTTTACAGTCACTGATTGGGACCTACAGTTTAACACATGTTCCAGACAGTATTTTTGAGAAGATTTTGTCACAGCTAACTACTCAAGTATTGCTAAACAGCAAATACCCTGTGGGCTGGGTTTGCCTCACGGACTGGGTCTGACGAAGAAGAAAACGAAGAAGAAAACATAAACAACCCCTATTTAATAACGACAGATATGCACTTCGAATGTAAAAACTCTATATAGATCCGGTGCAAGTATCCAATTGGCAGATGTCCTCGAAAGTTCTCAGGCTGACATTACCGCTCTCCAGGAAATGTAATGAGCAGGAAGTAGATGCACAAGAAAAAGAAACTGCGATATATACTACAGTTGCCATGAGAATAAACATGAATTTGGTTGCGGATTTGTAGTTGGCAAAAGACTGCGACATCCAGTCTCTAGGTTCAATCCTGTGAGTGAACGTATAGCCACAATCCGCATAACAGCGATACATTTTTATATCCCCTTATTTGTGTGCATGCTCTGACGGAAGAGAAAGACGATGATGCCAAAAACATATTCTATGAGCGCCTAGAGAAAACGTACGACCGCTGCCCTGGCCATGACATTAAGATTGTACTAGTCGATTTTAATGCTAAAGTAGGCAGGGAGAATGTGTTTCATCCAACTATTGGCAATTTCAGTCTACATGCTGACAGTTCCGAAAACGGTATGAGACTGATAAGAGACTGATTGGCAAAAAACATGGTCATTAGTTGTTCTGGATTCCAGCGTAAAGACATCCACAAGGCTACTGATCAAAGGCTACTGATCCCCTGATCAAATAACGAAGAACCAAATTGAGCACGTGGTAATTGATGAAAGGCACTCATCCTGTATAATGCACGTACGAGTGATCAGAGGAGCTAACATTGATTCTGATCACTACCTGATAGCAGCAAAGGTTCGTACAAGATTAAGTGAAGCGAAAATCGTACGAAACCAGACGCAGAGGAAGCTGGACATCGGAAAGCCTTCACAAGGAAGCTCTCGCAACTTATGGTACAGAACCCACCCCCTCCCGATAACGATCCAGAAGCACAGTGGAACCCCACTTCCGACTCTATAAAAACTGCCGCAACAACCGTACTTGGTTTCGAAAAACCGCTTCGCAATAAACCATAGTACGATGAAGAGTGTCGCATTGCAAATGCTGAAAGGAATGCTGCACGTATGGCAATGATTGAGTCAATTACAACGCGAGCTTGGACAGAGCGGTATAAAGAAAAAAAGGGGGTAAACTACTTTTTAGGCATAAGAAACGGCAGTGGAGAAAGCGCGAGAATGAGCAAATTGGGACATACAAAACGTAGGCCGAAGCTGCAAAATTCTACCGAAAGCGAGCTGCGACAGAACGGTATAAAAAAAGAAAAGGCTGAGCAATTGAGACAAATTCTACCATAAAGTTGAAAACGGAAGAAATGGACATGGTTCATGGCCACCCTTCTGTAAAGACAAGGATGAAAATCTCATGAAGAGATCATTTGTCCGCGCTACTGGTACCTGGATATCCAATGACGATGAGACAATCGATTACAATTTGAACAGCGACTTCGATTTCCCTCTGCCATACTAGACGAGGTCAGAACAGATATTGCCCGGTTACCGGCGGAACTGTTTAAGGCTGGCGGCAATGAGCTAGTAAGGTGCATGCATCCGCTCATTAGCAAAATTTGGTTAGATGAATGCATGCCCGGCGTTTGGAGTCTCAGTGTACTATGTCCCATATTTGAAAAAGGTGACCCGAGCCTCTGTGCCAACTACCGTCTAATAAGCCTTTTATCCATAGCATATAAGGTTCTATCAAGTGTAATGTGCTCAAGACTAAAACCAATTATCGCTGACCTGATTGGATCTCACCCGTGTGGCTTTAGGCCTGAAAAATCGGCAACTAACCAGATTTTCATGCTACACCAAATTATGGAGAAGACTCTCGAAAACCAAATCGACAACTATCACCTATTTGTCGATTATAAGGCGGCTTCTGATAGCCCTATACGGGAGAAACTCTACGAAGCAATGTCTGAGCTTAATATTCCTGCAAACTCGTACACCTTAGCAGGATGACCCTGACGAACACCAAATCCGCAGTGAAAGTTGGTAAGGATCTTACCGAACCTTTTGGAACTAAGCGAGGCCTCAGACAAGGTGACACCCTATTGTGCGATCTCTTTAACATCTTAATAGAGATTATTCTGAGAAAGGCTGCAGTCAACATGAATAAAACCATCAGCAGCAAAAGTCACATGCTGCTCGCTTATGCTGATGATATAGATATCAGTGGGCGCACAATTAGAGAAGTTACTGCGGTTTTTTCGAGAATTGAGAAGGAGTCAGCAAAAGTGGGTCTGACGGTAAATGAGGATAAGACAAAATTAATGGTTTCTACGAACTGGACCTCTACGCGATTAGACCAAAGCGTGAACGTTGATAAACGTTATAACTTCGAGGTGGTGCACGAATTTATATACCTCGGGTCTGAGAATTGTGCTTGCGAATAGATGTTATTTTGAGCTAAGCAAGCACTTTAGAGATAAAGCCCTCTCTCGGGAAACAAAAGTCCAGGTATACCAGACTCTGATACAACCTGTTTTGCTTTATGATGGAGAATTCTGGGTCTTGTCGCATGCAGACGAAACATCTCTAGGAGTCTTCGAGAGAAAAATGCTCCGAAAAATGCGCACAACGGCGAGTATCGGCGGCGCACGAACCATAAGCTGTATATGCTATATTCAGACATTGACATGGTTAAGAGGATAAAGACAACAAGACAATGCGATTGCGCTGACTAGGCCATGTCAGTAGAGTGGATGAAGACGAACCAGCGCGAAGGGTTTTCGAAGCTGAACTCGAAGGAAGGCGAAAATAGGAAGACCAAAACTCCACTGGAGGGATCAGGATGACGAATCCCTGCGTAAACTTGTTATTACCAACACGAAAGGTTAACCTAAAGGTCGCACTGTTATCTTCGTTTTGTAAGGTCCCTGACCCCAGGGGTTGTCCGAGATCGGATAATTAAGTATGTAAGCAAGCTGACCGTCGGCAAAAGAAATGTAAGTCGGTTAGTTCGATTTCATGGACAAGAGCCGCGAACACTACTATTGCACCACCGACGGCAATATATAATTAATAATTCACGATTGATTCAATTAATCTTCTTTGGCAATCGACCGACCCATATCTGTCATAAAAGTTGTGACATGCAGCTTCCAAATTAACCACTTTAACTTTGTAGACATTTTGAAAATTTTGCATTTACAGTTTTCAATCAGTACTAGTCCAGACACAATAACTTTAAGTCTAGTAGATTTTAAACTACTTTCCCCATCATTTCCCAGCACTTCTTTCAACGTTTAACAGGACATGTACATAAGTATTTCTGACAACATTTGAAAGGGTGGTTAATCATACAACCTGGTATGGAAATATAACATTTTGTGTCGCAATAAAAATGAAACAAATTTATGAATTTCCTTGTATAATCATAAATTTTGTCTGGATTTTATGTTTGTTACAGCTTCAATGCATATTCCTCGAAAACTTTCATTTTATGGAAAGGTATATGATGAACATAAAGGACTTAGTTACAAACATGAACACTGCTGGCAATGATTAATTTGATGTTTCCTTGTAACATGACGAAGTGCACTTGTCATGTTATCATTCGTGCTATAAAGTACAATTTACTATTTGCAAAATTCGGAGAAAACTGTACTAAGCACAAAATGCACTTGCATTTGTTCGACTCAACACAAAGAAATATCAAAATGTACATTTCGTTCAAGGATTCAAGAGATTCCATTGTTTGTTTGTCGGCAGTGTTTGTGTGTAGTTGTGGGTGAGAAAGTGTATTTTAATTGCAAACTAAGTAAATCCCCGAAACCCACAACACGCTTGGTAAATGTTTCCATGTTACATTCGTTATCATCATCTTAACCATCGTCATTATTGCTGTCATTGGTTGCAGCTGAAATAAGAGCTGGGGTAAAGACAAAACCTCAAAAACAAAATTGTAATATTGGTGAACTGTTACAATAAATAAATAAATAAATGGTTTCCCATTACATCCCATGAAGGGACCAGGGAGAACTTCTCACAATTACTGAGCTGTGCGCTTTCCAGTTTTCACTCACTGATTGGGACCTACAGTTTTACACCGATTCCGAACGGTATTTTGAGAAGCTTTTTCATGGCTATATACTCGATAGTGTCGCCGTCACTAAGCGAGGTGACCGTCGTCGAAAGAAATTTTATCGAACCCAGGATCTCCTGTACAAGAGGCGCGCACACTACCCATTGCACCACCGACGGTCACGAACTGTTACAATACGAAGCTTAAATACCAAATATTAAAGCACAAAAGTTTATCCTGTATTCGGTTCATTGAACTGATGCAACTGTTTATTATGTAGGAGATTCCAAGGATACGTTTTATCCATCTCTCATATAATAAGCACTAAATAAAAACCAAGTGATGCAACTTATGATTTGTTATCTTTTCTAAAATATATGACGCCCTATAGTCTTCGTGAACCTTTTATCTAAACTTTGTATTGTAATATCTTTATCTTTAGTATAATTCTACTGCACGTGTGTTTGTGACTGAACTCCTCCTAAACTTCTGGACCGATTTGAATAATTTTTTTTGTATGCGTTTGGGTGGCGCCCTGGGTGTTTTAGATTTACTATTCGGTCCAATTGGACAAAGGGGCGTGGTACCTCCTACACAAATCGCTTGAAATATTATGCAGGACAACGTCTGCCGGGTCAGCTAGTTGTTTTATATATTTTTATTCTTTTTAAATGAATAAAGGACTAAAATATATGGCCAACTTGTGATTTGAGTTTTACTTTTAAATCTAAACATGCCAAAAAATCTAGTGATTATATCCTCACCCATCGGGACGGGCTATGCACCGTTTGATACGGAAGAAGTTGTACCACAGAGAACGAGTCATATTTGATGCTGGTAGGCACTGGAAATACCCAGTTTTAAGAATTTATGGACTATTGACCCATGTCATTTTATGTGTAAGTCTGACTGGCTCCTTGGTCAACATGATAACTGAGGTAGATATATAATCATTAAAACTATTTTATTATATTCATTCAAGCTCAATATGATTAGGCAAATTGTAGCCGTCGGTGGTGTGGTCTATCGACTATATTAACCTCTAATACTTCAGCCTGCAGTCACATGCTGATATAGGTTGATTTTGACACGCCAAGAACTTGACGACTACCTGGTTGGTCGAAAAATAAAAAAATAAATCTTTTCCTGTTATATCCCATAAAGGGAGTTGGAAGAGCTTCACAGGACCAGTGAGCTGTGTGGTTTCTAGTTTTACACTCAATGATTGGGACCTATTTTTTATTGCTAAATGCTCGATAGTGTCCCCATCACTAAGCAATGACTTCCGTATAGTACAATCGATCATAATTAAATGTAGTACATATTTAATTTTATATACGCTGAAAAATTTGTCTTTTTTGGTTGTTTGGATGCAAATATAACGTGGATGTAGCTTGTCGCAAGTTTACTAATCTTGTGTCCAAACACATTGTGTTTCCTATTCAATATAACATATTTGGGATACAATGATTAATAGGTTATAATATATGTATGTATGTTAGGTCGGCTTAATTTTTTTTTGATGAAGCGTATAGCAAAAACGTAATCTATAGGTGATTTTGAGAAATTTTGCTCTAGAGACCATAGCTCTAAGTCTGATTTGGAGCCCCCAAAATTTCAAAATAGATATTTTTCCATATATACATAGAATAATTTAATTAAATTCGTCATAAAATCGGATAGAATTATAGTAGATTTCTCAATGTGGGCTTGTTTGAAAGGTATTTTTATCATCTTTCAGAATCTGTATTGACACTAATATTTTTTTTATTTTTAGTTGAGATATTCGGAAATTTTTTGCAATGGTTAGTGTGCGAGTCTGTACATGAGCTACTGGGTTCGATCCCTGCGACCACCTTAAATTTATTTCGGCGGCTGTTACCTCGCATAGCGACGGCGACACTGTCGAGTTTTTTGCCATGAAGAAGCTTCTCACAATATCGTTCGGAACCGGTGTAAAGCTGTATGTCACAATCAGTGAGTATAATACTAGAAAGCCTACAGTTCAGTGGTTGTGAGAAGCTCTCCCCAATTCCTCCGTAGGATGTAATGGAAAACCATTTATTTTGTTTATTCAAGCTCAATACCATTTAATGTCTCTATTAATAGAGATATAGTGTTTCTCTTAAAAGAAATTTTGCAAAAGTCATCCTCATGATTCGCGGTAAACCGTACAGCTATTTGAGATCTTTCGCCAGTGGTTGAAATGATGCTGTTGGAAAATTCATCAAACTAACTGATGAACTAAAGTTAATTTTCATTGAGTATTCCCCACTGTGTAAGTGTTCGAAAATTCTCACAGGCAAAACAAACAACAAAGCATTTGCAAAAACTTCTTTCCAACGCCAGAGAACCATTGGTTCCTATTCAACAAGATTTTTGTTGTTGCCTGAAAGACAACACCATTCATACCGATAATAAATTTGACTGCACCGTCGTCAAATTCATTAGGAATGATATTTATATACTCGTCTTTTTTTCGTTCCTTTTTTGAGAAAACTATATCTCTATTAATGCATGCTGAAGGAAAAACGCACAAATATCTAGCATAATATTGCAACAACCATGTCTATGTTTGCAAGCATTGTTTTCATGAATAAAAGATCGGCTGTTTTTCTGAATGTCACGTTTTTCTTTTCAGTAGTTTTCAACAAACAAAACCACATATTATAACCAATTAAGCATTGTGCCACCAACATGTAATTCAGAATTCCAAACACAAAATGTTTGGATACAAGTATACTATATTTGCGACGAGCTTATAATAAGCTTATATACACGCTTATTATCAGCTTGTAGAGATATGGAGTGGTCCTGAGCTGGAATAAAAAACTTAAAATAGCTCTAATAAAAAGGGCTGGTAAAATCACAATGATGTTTTGCAGTGTGAAAACTTACTTATCCGGTCACGAACAAACCCGAGCGGCAGGGACCTTACAAAACGAAGATAACATATTTCGCCAACCAATTCGATCTTTTGCGTTATCTCTCCAGTTGGCAATACCAAGTGTACGCAGGGATTCGTCAACCTTATCCTTCCAGCGGAGTCTTGGTCTTCATAGTTCGGTTCGGTCCTTCCTGTTCGGTTTCGAAAATCCTTCGTGCTGGTTCGTATTCATTCATTCTACTAACATGGCCTAGCCAGCGCAATCGCGTTATTTTGATCCGCTTAACTATGTCAATGTCGGCATAAAGCTCATACAGCTCATGGTTCATGCGTCGCCGATACTCTCCGTTGTGCACTATAGGGCCTTAAATTTTTCGGAATATTTTTCTCTCGAAGACTCCCACAGATGTTTCATCTGCTTGCGATATGGCCCAGGATTCTGCGCCATAAAGCAAGACAGGTTGAATGAGAGTCTGGTACAGCTGGACTTTTGTTACTCGAGAGAGGGCTTTATCTCTACAGTGCTTGCTTAGCCCAAAATAACATCTATTCGCAGGCACAATTCGTTGTTTTTTTTTTGATTACGGCGGATCCGAGGTATATAAATTCGTCCACCTCCTCGAAATTATAACGGTTATCAACATTCACGCTTTGGTCTAATCGCGTGGAGGGTTTGCTCGTTGAAACCAATAATTTTGTCTTGTCCTCATTTACCGTCAGACCCGCTTTTCCTGACTCCTTCTCAATTCTCGAAAACACAGCAGTAACTTCTCTAACTGTGCGTCCAATGATATCTATACCATCAGCATACGCGACCAGCATGTAACTGCCGATGGTTTTATTCATGTTGACAGCAGATTTTCTCAGAATAATCTCTAGTAAGATGTTAAAGAGATCGCACGTTAGGGTGTCACCTTGTCTGAGGCCTCGCTTAGTTTCGAAAGGTTTGGTAAGATCATTACCAACTTTCACTGCGGATTTGGAATACCAACCTCAGACATTGCTTCGTACAGTTTCCCCCGTATCGGGCTATCGAAGGCCGCCTTATAATCGGCAAATCGATGATAGGTGTCGATTTGTTTTTCGTGGGTCTTCTCCAGGATTTGGCGTAGCATGAAAATCTGGCCACTTGTCGATGTTCCTGGCCTAAACCTACACTGGTATGGTCCAATCAGGTCAGCGATAATCGGTTATAGTCTTTCGCATATTATACTTGGTAGATCCCTATATACTATGGATAAAAGGCTTACTCCACGGTAGTTAGCACAGTGGCTCGGGTCACCTTTTTTAAATATGGGACATAGTATACTGAGACTCCAGTCGCCGGGCATGCCTTCATCTAACCAAATTTTGCTAATGAGCTGATGCATGCACCTTATCAGCTCATCGCCGGCGGGCAATAGCTGTTCTGAGCTCTACTTGGTTAGGAGGGGGGCAACCGACGTCGTCGTCCAAATTAAGATCGATTGTCTCGTCATTGGAGATCTCAGGTACCAATAGCGCAGAGAAATGATCTCTCCATATTCCCAACACACTGTGCACATCTGCGATGAGATTTCCGTCCTTGTCTTTACAGAAGGGGGGCCCTGAACCGTGTCTATTAGTTTGACTTTTTGGTAGAATTTTCGGGCTTCGTTCTTCCTTCTGTATGACTCAATTTTCTCACTCTCGCGCTTTCTCCACTGCCGTTTCTTACACCTAAAGAGATGGTTTACCTCCTTTCTTTTCTCGCAACCCGCGTTGCAATTGACTAAAGCATTGCCATGCGTGCAGCGTTCTTTTCATCATTTGCAATGCGACACTCTTCATCGTACCATGGTTTGTTGTGAAGCGGTTTTTCAAAACCAAGTACGGTTGTTGCGACAGTTTTTATAGAGTCGGAAATGGGTTTCCACTGCACTTCAGGATCGTTATCGGGAGGGGTGGGTTCTGTGCCAAAAGTTGCGAGAGCTTCCTTGAGTAGGCTGTGGCTACCCCCGGCAATAGCAGCTTTCCTATGTCCAGCTTCCTCTGGGTCTGGTTTCGTACGATTTTCGCTAAGTGTGAAAACTTAGTAAAAGATATTGTGGCCACATCCCTTCTAGTACCGTCTATGTGTAGATCTAAAAATGTAGTGCAAAACTTAGTTGCGACTAGCATTTCCCATCCCGGAAAAAACCGGGTACATGAAATTTACGTATAGCTAAACATTCTTCAAAAGTGTATTTAGTTTGAGAAATTTGTCGAATATCTACGGCCCTTCAGGAACAACAATCCCGCAAAACACTATCGATTTGGGTAAAATTTTGTATTAACCTCTAATACTTCAGCCTGCAGTCACATGTTGATATAGGCTGATTTTAACACGCCAAGAACTTGACAATTACCTGGCTGATCGAAAAATAAAAAATTAATGTTTTCCTGTTATATCCCATAAAGGGATTTGGAAGAGCTTCACATGACTAGTGAGCTGTGCGCTTTCTAGTTTTACACTCATTGATTGGGACCTATTTTTCATTGCAAAATACTCGATAGTGTCGCCATCACTACGCAATTTCTTCCGTATAGTACAATCGATCATAATAAACTATAGTACATATTGAACTTTATACACGCTGGAAAATTTGTCCATTTTGGTTGTTTGGATGCAAATATAACGTGGGTGTAGCTTGTCGCAAATTTACTATTCTTGTGTCCAAACACATTGTTTTTGCTATTCAATATAACATGTTTCGGATACAATGAATAATAGGTTATAATATACATGTGTATCTGTGACCCACATGTCGCAATATTTGTTGGAAACTGTTGAAAACAAAAACGTGGACGATAATAAAGAAACAAAAAGCATCAGATCTTCAATTCACGAAAACAATGCTTGCGAACATGTACATGGTTCCTGAAGTATGTTGCAGGGGCCATTATTTTTCAGCGTGTATTGTCAAATGCAACTCTACTATAAAAAAAATGGGTGATGTTGTCAATTCCTTTCTGGTGCCTCCCAAACATATCTTGTGGGGATAATTTGTTCGCGAATATTACAACATATACTTTTAATATTTATAATATTTTCTTTATCGCTGGGCAAAAAACTGCCTTCGGTATATATTCTCCAAATCTCGTTCTGCAGGAACCATCTATATAGTTGGAACACCCTCCAAATATTCATATATTTTCCAGTCCCACAGACACTTAAATTTAAATGCGAATATTATAATGGTTCCTTGTAAACATAGATACGTTTACGTGAAACCATATGCGTGTTTCATCTCAAACACACAAGGAAATGTTGAAAAACTGCAACGGCCGTGCTTCAAAAGGCGTGTATGACATCATGACAGGGTGCTAATCATGGATCTGTGCATATGAACCGGAGACTAAACAGTAATCGACTCGATAGGGTTTCCACGACGAGGCAAATCCAAAAAAAGGTGTTCGGGCACGAAAAGAAGAAATGGTTGCCTGCATCTTCAACATACCTGGGCATGTGGCCATAGTGCTGTTAGAGCACCATAGGACAGTCAATTCTAAATGCTACACAACCATTTTTTTGACAGAAGGAACCATTTGTTTCTGGCGAACTGAGGAAAATGAACCACAAATCTGTAAACGACAAACGACATCGGCTCAAACCAGCGAGTATCCATGACACAGCTGAGTAGTAGGAAAATGGTGGAGATCAGATTGGATGGACGAGAGAACGATTAGCAACCAGACGCCAACCATTCAGCAAACTAAGTTTAAATGCTTGCAGTGTTTGGTTGATACTAATGCCAGCTAAATTATATTTTATGTTGGTTGTATCGAACGTAAATATGCATTCCCTTTCATTTCTGTCAGTTTTGTGTCCAATCAAAGAGTTAAATTCAACAGCAACTCGAACTCGATGCAATGACCTACTTCCTCATCGTCGTCGAGAGAACGTAAAGAGAGGAATAGAGACCCTTGCCTATTGCTCTGTTCTCAAACACACGCGAATTTGACCAACAGAAACATTGATTTGACACCTTATGATTTTTTTCCCGCAAATTTGAAAGAAATTGGGTGGTCGACGTTTTGTGACATATGTTTTGGAGGTACCTCTTATGGAGTCACAGAAGTGCTTTGACTAGACTAGTTAAAATTCATGGAAAATTGTATTGATCTTCATGGGGATAGTTATAAAAACAATAATACAAATTCTGGTCATTCTGGTTATTTTCTCGGTCCCACGCATGGACAGATTCAGTAATTTAGAAATGACGTGCATACCAAATAATAAAAATGTTGTCATATTTTGCGTCAACAATTTTAAACAAACATCTGACGCAATGTGTGACTTTTGTTGTGATTAAGAAGCTTTAAGGACCCCTAAAAAATAAATTGGTGTTACCTCGTAGTATTGTACAATTTCCAGGCGATTAATATATATTTCTTGAAACGAATTTCCTTATCGCACGTTGCGGAATGGGGGCTAAATAACACTATTATGCTACAACCCAGTATTATCAACTATATTGGGTACTTTGCTTTGGTTTGTGTCTAGACTAATATATGTTGTGAAATTTCTTGTTTAATGGGAAGTTTTCTAGGTGGAGTCTGTAAACAGTATTTAGTATATATTGTAGTTTTGAACCCAATAAAAAGTAAAAAAAGCCAAAGTGAAAGAAAGTTAAAAAAGAAAATTTTCTTAAAAAAAATTAAATTTTCTCACAAAAATACCTATTCATATTCTTAAACAAAGTGCTTTTTCTTAAAAAATACCTTATCTTAACGAAGTACCTTTTCTTAAAAAAAGTATTTTTTTTTTAAATATGTATCTTTACTTAAAAATACAATTTTCTTACAACAAATTGCCTTTTCTTAAAAACCTACCTTTTTTTAAAGAGTAAATATTTTTTCAAACAAAATAACTTTTCTTGAGATAAGTACCTACTCTTAAAAATTTACACATTCTTGGAAAAAGGACCGATTTTCCAAAAATTCCCACTTGTTAAAAAAAAATAACTGTTCCTAAAAAAATTATCTTTTCTTAAAAAAATTCGTTTTAATGAAAATAACTTTTTTATAAATATAAATTAACATCTTCTCGCTGCTTTTCTTGAGAAAAGTAGCCTTTCTGAAAATACGTACATTTAAAAAAACAAAAACCTTTTCCTATAAAGAGCACCACTTCTTCAAAAAAAGTACCTGTTCTTTAAAGCAGTACTTCTTACCTTTTATAATAAATATAACACATATTCTTACAAAAACGACATACAAATATACTTAAAATCAATCATATGATGACGTTTCATTTAAATAATATTAATACGTAAAATTATTTAAAGAGTCATAATTTTCTTGCTTAATACTTTTTGTTTTATTCCCACAAAAAACAAAGAGAATGAAAAGCCACATACACAAGTAGTTATACAAACATTGTGTTATGTTCGTAAGCTTACGAGTAGCAAGTCTTCATCTTTTGAGACAACTATTCGCTGCCGCTATATCAATCCCATCATACTTAGTTTCAGGCAGAGGCTATTGTTGCACAACAACCACATATTATTTGCAATGTAAACGCTTCGACGTAGATAACGCTGTGTGCTGTTTGCATGTGTTGACTTTGTTAGATTATAACCTACCCGTGCCTATAGATTTTGGCACATAGATGTTAGTCATTGAAATAATTGTTTTTGATTTGTCATAAACAGAGCGTCTTCAAAAAGTATTGAATAATATCAGGGTTTTTTTTTTAGCACAGCTGAGAGAGAGACCAAAGAAGACATACAGACTATAGACCATGCAGCCAACTAAGTTGAAAAGTGTTTGATTGATACTAATGACAGCTAAATTATGTTTTATGCTGTTTGCATCGAACGAAAATACGCATTCCCTTTTATTTCTGTCCGTATTATGCCAACCAAAGAGTAAATTACTAAAGCAACTCGAACTCGATGAAATGACCTACTACCTCGTCATCATTAACAAAAGACGAAGAGACGCATAGAAGCTATTTTCTATTGCTCTGAGAAAGCATAGCGAAGTTATTGCGCTCTTTTTCCGTTCTCATGTAAAGAGTCTGAGGAAAGGAGCATAAACGAGTCTTATTCTCTTTATTGAAGATTTCAATATAAATGCACCATTTCGAAAATGTTATTACAAAAAACAATACAAAAATCATAAATTTTTGAAAAGGCATCAATGTTTCAGATCAAAATTATGAATGGACCAAGTTATGACATAAAGAGTGTAATAGGTTTCGAATCAGTCGCCAGATGTCGCCAGTGCTTTTGAGTCATACAATTCGTTCCATGAGTTTTCTATACTATTCCATACTCTTTGGCGACCACGACCTGCTTGTTTGTTCGCTGCCGCTACATCAATTTCATCATACTTGTTTTCAGGCAGAGACAATTGTTGTACAACAACCACGTATGTGATACTAACGCTGTGTGTTGTTTGCATGTGTTCACTTTGATAGATTGCCCTACCCGTGTCTATAGATGTTAACACATCAAAAATTATTAAAATTTTACAAAAAGTATCTTTTCTTAAAGATCCATTTAAATTATCATATTTTTCAACGGGAACCTTAGGCGTGTTGGAACTAACTAATACATGATATATAGCGAAAGGAACTTCGTTCCAACCAGGTGTCCCCTGACACCTCATGTAATTTTTATTTTTGATTTGCGTTTGTAGAGGTAATTTGCTTTTGGGTTAATTTATTTACCCCACGTATAATTTTAATGCAATAATCCCCTGAATATTTCGCAAATTAAAAAAATCAGTTTCAGAAAAACATAACTTTTCTACATTTTCGAGGTGATGTATCGATTTATTCCCAAAACCCATTTTAGTATAGTCGTAAATGTTAAATCCTTTTTTCCCGGAACTCCCTTTCTATATCCTATGCGTCATTATATATAATAGTTTTGTAGCTATAAAGTTGGGTTTGCAAATATGCGGAATACCCACGCCTATACAAATGTGTGACCAAACACCACATATTGTGTCTTAAGTTTTGATGGCGGCCTGTGCAAGTACTCAGCCACATGTATTCCTCAGGTGTCAATTGCCATGTTACCATATGATGTTCAGATATTTACAAAAATTAGATGCATTGTTGGTGATAAACTTGGTTACACAACCGTTTGTATGGTTGATGACACGAAAGTAAATTATATAATTGTCTGCAATTTGTTATATAACACTAAATCTGTCATGCATGTAATTTCCTCGGAAAACAACCCCAGAACGTTGCTAAATAAATACACACACACACACACAAGCACAACAGTATACATACGTGTGTGTGTATATTTTGCAAATTAAGAACTCTGACAAATATTTACATTAAAAATCAACGAAATAAAACGTATTTCAACTTTACAATGCTTCCTCTGTTTTCCTCGCCACGTTTGTAGTTGTATGGAATACATGATAAGCATGAAAACACATACGAATTTTTAGCTTCTTTGTTGTATGTGTGTGTATATGTTTGAAAATCATGTGCTGATGATAATGATGATGATGACGACGCCGGCGTTGACGATGAAACCCATTCTCATCACAGAGTCAACATTATCTCATTGTGATTGTTGTACCTCTACAAATTGTTACGGGAATCTCTATCCTTTTGTCTCCTCTTTTTGTACAATATAAATACAATTGTACGTGTATTTGTACTCGTACGAGAAGGAACAAATACAATAGAAAAATAAGAAGAAAAGAAAAATACTGTATGACAGTTTCATACGCAAAGTCGGCAGCTAACGATAGGATTACAGCGAAGTGTAACACAAGTGAATATGTAAAGAAAATATGATGCGCGTGTGTATATGATTTATGTATTTACCGGGCTGTATAACCCAGAAGAACTTCTTACAGCAACAACAGCTTTAAGTCCGGAGCACAGTTCTAGTTGTCGAAGATGTCTACAAGCACTTGCTTACATAACTGCAACAATGTTCGCAGATGAATGGCAAATTTATATAAACTGCTGAACGCATGACTTTGGAAACAGAGGCGCGAACTCTTTCTTTGCTAACACACAAACGTTGGCGAGAAATGGAATAAGTTAAGGTTAAACAATAACGGATATCCCTGAATACGTAGCGGCACAAATTTTGTCGAGAGGGGCCATCAATGCCTAAGTACAGTGTTCCCAAGAAGTGTTATTTATTGTAAGTACGACTAACTCCTATTATCACCCCCAGGGTATGGATCCTGCACCGGGAATTATAGGGAAATCCAGTAATTTTCCGCTCCCGGTCTCCATCAGAATTTCTCTGGCAATTATTATACGAAAAAACCAACATTTTAGTTTTTGTTAAAATATTATAATACAAGAAAAGTAGTCAGATATGGAATACTTTCAATAATATACTTACTTAAAGAAATTGTTTCCAGTTACATCCCATGAAGGGATAAGGGAGAGCTTCTCACAAACCAGTGAGCTGAGCGCGTACTAGTATTCCACTCACTGATTGGGTCGTATAGTTTTACACCGGTTCCAAGCGTTAATTTCAGGAGCTTTTTCATGACTAAATAGTTGATAGTGTCGCCGTCACTAAGCGAGGTGAATTTTTTCAACATTTCCTTGTACCTATCGACTCAATCCGATTGAGAATTTATAAATTTTCCACCGCGACCAAACTTTTTTAGGGCCAAATGTATTGGAGTGGACATTATGCCCAAGGCTACCCTGTCACACGGTATGCGACAAGTTTAGTCCCTGCAGCGGTTTCCAAAGTATGGAAGATGTGCTTCCACTGCGAATCAGGGTCCTCGGGAGGGAGAGTATTCTGGCCTAGCAGGAGAGAGAGCTTCTGTTGATAGGACATTGATATCTTCGGTATTTGTAGCTTCCAAGTGTGCCAAACGGACCCGTTTCGGATCTGTAACGGATCCACTTCTTCGTACTTTCTATCCGTAACGGATCCGTTTCGGATCCGCAAGCGGGAGAAATTCCTCCAAAAAAAAAAACGGATCCAATAACGGATTTTATGTCCGTTTTTCGGATCCGTTACGGATTCGTTACGGACATCATATTACGAGCCGTTGCGGACCCGTGTATTTTAATAAAACGTATCCGTAGCGGAATCCGTTACGGATCAGTTTCGGATCCGCAAGCGGGAGAAATTCCTCCCAAAAAAACTGATTCAAAAACGGGTTTTATGCCCGTTTTTGTATCCATTTCGGACTTCATATTCGGATCCGTTGCGGACCCCTATTTTTTAAAAAAACGGATTGTAATAATTATTTTTTTTAATTTTAATTTTTGCACTATTATTATATAAATTCAGTCATTTCGTATTAAATTAAAGTACAAAGCAAAAAAAAATTCAGTTCACTTAAAATTAAAATATAAAAGCAAAACTCAATTGAAATAAAATTTTGATTGCAAAAAAAAAAATAAATTAATAGTCTAATAAATTAACAGCCTATATATGTATTTGTCTATTTATTTTTTTTATTATTAATATTAGATAGACTTATTATTATTAACTGTTATAATTTCACATTTTGTTGAGTAGTATTTTACATAAGTGACATATTGTACAAGGTGGCGCAAAAGTAAACTTCCGATGTTTTTTGGCTGTACTTTAAAAAAAAATTAAAAACTTTGATTCTTTTTGTGGATTATTTTTATTTGGTCTTTTAATTTTTTTTACATCAAGTCGAGAATATGATGTCATGTAAATGGCCGCCGCCACAGTTGATTGTCATTTGAGCCCTTTTTATGGCATTTTCCATCACTTTGGCCAAAACTTCCGGCGATAAGTCCTCACATTCTTGACGGATATTGTCTTTAAGAGCTGCAAGAGTCTGAGGCTTGTTGACATAAACCAGCGACTTCAAAAAGCCCCACAAAAAGAAGTCTGGAGCGGTCAAATCAGGCGATCTTGCTGGCCAGTGCAAATCGCCAAAACGGGAGATTAGGCGCCCGGGAAATGCATCCTTCAGCATGTCGGTTGTGGCACGTGCAGTGTGTGCCGTTGCACCGTCCTGTTGGAACCACATGTTTTCCAATCCCAATTCATCAAGTTGCGGCAAAAAGAACTCGTTGATCATTGCTCTGTAGCGCTCTCGGCGCTTCCATGACATCGACGGCGCTTCAATGACATCCTCGGCTACAGCAGCAATATTCTCTGCAGAACGGCTACTCCGGGGTCTGCCGCGCCTGGCAGCATCTCGTGTTGTGCCAGTCTCTTCGAGGCGAGCGGCTAAACGTCGCAGTGTTTCACCAGTAGGCGTTGGACGGCCAGGAAATCTGCGACGAAATTCACGTTGTGCCAAAGTCACCGACCGATTATTGGTCAAATAAATAGTCAGCAATATTCCGCGTTCTGGAGCAGTGTAGCGTAACATTGTTTATTAACGTGTATTTCGCATGTGTTTACTACACAAATGTCAAAACAGAACTGACATTAGGGGCCAATCGCAAAATTTATAGCATTTTCTGATAGGAGGATTACTTTTGCGCCACCTTGTACTTGTTTTATTGGCCAACATGCTTTAAAATTACAATATTGTATAATAAATGACATGAAATGAAATGTAACTTTCACTGCTTTTCTCCTATTCTAAAAAAAATAGATCTCAATTGAGTTGTAATTTACGAAAAAAAATAGTAAAAACTGATCTTCATGGGTCCCACATAAGGACCTTTTCTTAAAAAAAAAACTCAATTAGCGATTTCACTGATTCCTTTTCTTCCTTTTTTTACGGAGACACATCGGGATTGAAATGGATTATTCAATTCGCGGTTACGCTAATCCCTTTCCTAACTTTTTTACGGATCCTTAAAATCGCGATTACACTGATTCCCTTTTAAAATTTTTACGGATACGTAAATTCGCGATTGCACTGATTCCTTTTTTAAATTTTTTACGGATCCGAAACAGGTCCGCAACGGATCCGTAAATTCGCGATTACACTGATTCCTTTTTAGAATTTTTTACGGATCCGAAACGGGTTTTGTGCACATTGGTTTGTCAATATCTATCTTTTCCTGTGTTCGGCTTCGTACGTTTTTCCCCCTGGTCTATCTTGTGCGAACTTTCGCAGCTATCAGGTAATGGTCCGAGTCGATATTGGCACCTCGTATCACAAGCACATCAATTACACTAGATGAGTGCCCAACTTGGCATTAAAATCGCCAATCTAAATGTCATGGTCAGGGCAGCGCTCGTATACTTCCTCCAGATGCTCATAAAATGATTCGTTGACCTCATCATCTTTATCCTCCGTCGGTGCGTGCACAAAAATTAACGAAATGATGAAATATTTGGCTTTGATGAGAATTATGCTTATGCGGTCACTCACTGGGTTGAACTTTGAAACTAGGTGTCGCTATATCTTACCAACTATAAATCCGCACTCATATTCGAGCTTTCGCTCATGGCAGCTGTAGTAAATATCGCAGTTTTTCTTTCTGGTTCAACCATATCCTGTCCATCGCATTTCCTGGATGGCTATGATGTCGGCTTAATATTTTACGAGGACATCTGCCAGTTATAGCTTTTCTGTATAGCGTTCGCACATTTACTGCATTCATTGACATAGCAGACAGCTATTGTTTTTTTGGTTTTGAGGGAAGAGAGCTTAAAGTGAGCAAGAAGTGCTCTTAGTTTGGTTTAAAAAAAACATAAACAATGCACGTTTTGATTCTATTCGCATTAATGTTAAACTATTATTTTGGTAGCGAGTCTCTTCAGAGCATTGCTCACTTCTGTTGTCTTAGTAAAGCAAATGCATTTGTGCAGGGCTCTAGTAAATACCATAGTACGGAGAGCGCTGTTTTTCCCCTCGCTCACTAATGAATAAATCGCTAGCGAGCACAATTTTCAACTCGCTGACGATTTTACTTCATCCCGATCACGATTTTAAAATGTCAACTCAAGTTTTAAATCAGGCAGCTTTGTTAAGAATGTATTTTGTTTTTAATAAGTAAATATATGATTTTGTAAGTTTCTCTATTGAGGACATTTTGAAACAAGATCAACATTATGTTGAATGATAATGATGATAACAAATGTGACAATTAGTTTCTATGATGTTTTTGGGAATCTCATAATGAAATATTATTCTGCTTCTAAACTTTTGTTTAGCAAATTTTTCTATTTTCATCATAAGAATTTTTTTTTCATATTCATAATTTTGACGACCCGAGTTTGTATTTATCAACCATCGCAATCAAAATTTTAAATGAACATGCATTTTACAACAGAAGATCCGCTCTTTTTCACTCGCTCCCAAAAGATGAACGGCTCTCTGTCGGGATCAAGCGCAATAAAAGGTAGTTTTTTTATTCCGTTAAGCTATTATCACTTACGACTTTCCAAATACAACGTGCCAACATTTGCCGTAACGGGTGAACGTGCCAACATTTGCCGTAAAGGATGCGATACGGCAACACTTTTGCAGCCAGTGCTAACAAATGCACGGTAGCAGCAGATATTAAGCGTGTTTTGGTTACACCGCTTACTTATATATTCGCTTGTTTTGTATGAAGCACTTAGCGAAGACTTAGCGAGAACTTGGCGACGAGATTCATTTTCGCTAAGTTTAAAACAAAAAAATTTTGACAACTTTTACCGTTTTTAACCATTTTTCATATTGTTGAATAAAATGACTTCTCGCTAAAAAGCCGTTTTCTCTGCCACTTAGCAAGCGATATTCGCTTACTTGTAACCAAAACACGACTATTGTTGTAGTTGTAAGCAGCGACAAAAACGGATACGGATCCGTTACGGACCCGCTCCGGATCCGTAATAGACTTAAAAAAAGGAATTAGTGTAATCGCGAATTTTCGGATCCGTTGCGGACCCGTTTCGGATCAAATCAAATTTTCGGAAAAAATTTAAAAATGGAATCAGTGTAATCGCGAATTTACGGATCCGTTACCGTAAAAAGTTATTAAAATACACGGGTCCGCAACGGATCCTAATATGATGTCCGTAACGAGTCCGTAACTGATCCGAAAACGGATAAAATATCCGTTTTTGAATCCGTTTTTTTGAGAGGAATTTCTCCCGCTTGCGGATCTGAAACTGATCCGTTACGGATTGCGCTAAGGATACGTTTTATTTAAATACACGGGTCCGCAACGGACCCTAATATGATGTCCGTAACGAGTCCGTAACGGATCCGAAAAACGGACATAAAATACGTTTTTGGTTCCGTTTTTTTTGGGGGGAATTTCTCCCGCTTGCAGATCCGAAACGGATGTGTAACTGATTCCGTTACGGATAGAAAGTACGAATAAGTGGATCCGTTACGGATCCGAAACGGATCCGTTTGGCACACTGGGGACATTTTATTTTCATTCATTCGTTTCAGTTGTCAAACTCTACACAAATACAAAGGGTACCGATGAGTCAGCTGTTCAATTTAGTACTTGGAGAACAGATAGAGAATATGCTTTCAAAGAAGAAATGTTGATAGCTGACTGGAATTCAGCAAAAAAATGTTCCTCAAATAGTCAACTGTTTTTCACTTTTGTTTTGATGTTTTCGTTCGTGGTCGCGTTCTTAATTTCGGGTAGTTTTGTGAAATATTATATTAAAAAAGTGGTAAAAAGTAATTAAATTAACAAAAAATATTATAACAAATCAAATGCAAGACGTTTATACGGTGGAAGTAAATGAAACACGACAAAAATCGCGGAAATAAATCTTCAAAAAAAAGCGAAGCATACCGCAAAACAAAAGTGAACAAAACACATTTCCTTTTGCTACGCTGTGCTCTATATGTTTCCCATGTATTCCACGGAAATCGTTAGTACAAAAACGAACTAGTGCACACTCTTAAAGTATTACTCGGTGCACAAATATATACCAACAATACAAGAATAGAAAAAAGTATGAAACCAAAATACATATGATTTTGACAAGTGAAACGAAAAATGACGTGGAACAAATGTCATCACGTGTTTAAACGACTACTATACTTGATAGATAATTCTACCATGATAAACATATATAACATTTACCGCGCGTTGCTGAGAACAAGTTAGTTCCAATTTTATTTTCAATCGCAATTGAAAATCTATCTTTCAAATTTAGAGATATAAAAGTATACGTAGTCTTCCATTAAATAAAATCAATCCAATCGTTGTATATACAAACGTTTTAATTGCAACAACGTAAACGACAAAGCGTTTTTCTTCCAGTGTAGTTAATAAGAAACTCCGCTGTACTTGATACTTCATGTGTGCATGGAAATCTAATTATTGTCATGTGTACACAAGACACACAACCTATTTTGAATATATTAAAGTTATTTGTTTCAAACTCACTGAACACAGTACAGCAATATTTTGATAGATCCATAACCAATTTTGCTAATATGTAACATGTTCTGCGTAAATACTATTATTAGTTATTTATTTTTAATAACTGAAAATATATATAAATTTGTGCACATTTATTTAAATATTTCGTGTATGCATTACTAAACAGAACAACTAATTCCCCATTATATACCATGAAGGGATTGGGGAGAGATTCTCACATCCAGTGAAGTATGGGCATTCTAGTTTTAATATCAATGATTGGGAAATGTAGCTTTGTTTGTCTTTTGTTTGCATTAATTCAAATTACTAATTTCCTAAACAAGAATACCAAAATAGAAAACATTTGTAAAACCCTTAATTAAATCACAATGTGAGACAAAATTAGATTTTTTCAAAATTATGTGGTTCTGTCAACGGATTCTGGTAGAATGGTATAAAAAAAAATATACGTGTATCGGCGTTTTGCCAGATCTGATCAGAATTTTTTTTAAGGCGGTTCGAAGGTTCCGCCCCTCGGAACTTTCCTGCAAAATATCGGCATGCAAAATTGTGTGTTCCTTACTTCTGAGGTACAAAATATGTTCAGAAGTTTTACTGACAAGATTCAGGTAAACATTTTTGTGGAACAAATTAACCCTCTAACTGTCAAGTATAACCATAATATTTACCTTTTTTTTTTGAAAACTCGCAAAAAACTGCTCCAAAATGACGGGGAGCGTGGTCAAAATGTTCTACAAAAATTATCACCATAAAATATCACTATATGTGTCCGAACACCCCCAAACACAAATCGTAGCCCAAGTGCTAGATAATAAGCAAAATATTATGAATTTTGCATATTTCATCTTTTATCTAGCACTTGGGCTAAAATTTCTGTTTTGGATTGTTCGGACACATATAGTGAAATTTTATGGCGATATTTTTTGTAGAACATTTTGACCACGGCCCCCGTCGTTTTGGAGCAGTTTTTTGCGAGTTTTGAAAAAAAAAATAAAAATTATGGTTAGACGTGACAGTTAGAGGGTTAATTTGTTCCACAAAAATGTTTATCTGAATCTTTTCTATAAAAGTTCTGAACTTATTTTGTACCTCAGAAGTAAGGTACACACAATTTTCCATGCCGATATGTTGCAGGAAAGTTCCGAAGGGCGGAAACTTTGACCCGCCCTAAAAAAAAAAATTCTGATCAGATCTGGCAAAACGACGATACACGTATATTTATTTTAGACCATTCTACCAGAATCCTTTGACAGAACTCCATAATTTTTTTTGGTGTCGCACTGTGTTATTAGTTAGATACTACTACTAAGAAAAGTTAAATAAGGTGGGGAAAATTGTAGATTAATCAACCAACCCGTAGTGTCAAGCAAGGTCCATTAAAAATCGTAGAGGCGCAACTAGAAACCGTTTCAGATACCATAAAATTTGTGGCAAATTGTAACTAGCTGATGGAAGATATTCAGCCTTATTACGAATGTCGTTCTCGTATTTCGACTACGACAGTTTTGTAAAAGATTAAAGACAAAGTTGGCGTGTTATCTTTAATCTTTTACAAAACTGTCGTAGTCGAAGTACGACAACGACACTCGTAATAAGGCTGATTAAATGAGAACCCTGATCTATTTACGATTACAAGCTAACTGAGGGAAAGTACAATCTCATGATTGTTTAAAACAGTACAAACCACGTATTTTTGTGGTTTCTGACACCAAATTGTAGAACAGTTTCAAATCGAATCATTGAGCCGTATTACGAATGTCGTTCTTGCATTTCGACTACGACAGTTTTGTAAAAGATTAAAGACAAAGTTGGCGTCTCATCTTTAATCTTTTACAAAACTCTCGTAGTCGAAATACGACAACGACATTTCTAGTTAATTTTGGCCTTTTTACTAACAAAGACATAACAATTGAGGGCATGAGAATTAAAACTCGGTAAAGACCATTTTTGCAACTTTTCAGGAGAAGCAAAAAACTGTTTTCTGTTTACCTTGTTTTCATACTCACTGACAATATGGATGTACTTTGATGCTCCCTAGCGGCCAAACTAGGAACTATACAGGTGTGGATGTTAAATCAGAGGGTGCGCCTTGGTCTAGAGAACAAGAATAGTGAAAAAACGCATTTCACCAAAAATGGTCTTTACCGAGTTTTAATTCTCATGCTCTCAATTATTATTTGAATTCGAAAATTTAAGTTTCGATTTGATGCGTTGCTTATTTTTTCCAAATTTGACCTTGTAACGTGGTTTTGTCGATGGATGAGGTAGGGTCTTTCGTTAGGAATACCCTTATCGGGGGTTCAAATTCAGATTCTTAATTGATGCAATAACAATTTAATTTACAGAAACAACATCAACAGATTCTCTTGACGAAAGCACTTCTGGTGGTCTAACGACACTCGTCTGGGTTCAGCAACACTCTCTTGGGGAACCTGGTCTTGGGTTGAGGTAGTCTCCAGATACTTGGCGGATAGTCGATTGAAGATAATTGGGGACTTAGTGCACATGTTGTGATTCGTATTTAATGGGGTTTGGGTGTACAGACTTGGTATGAACTATACAGGTGCGGTTTGAACGGTCGTCGTTCGATATGAATAGTTCGCGCTGAGTGGGAACTGCTCAGGATCGGCACAGTGGAAAGTCGGTGAGAATCCCAGCATGGGGAATAGTCAGGCGAAGCCGCTATAGTGGAACAGTCAGCCGAAGTCGCTATAATGAAATAGGCCAAGCCGCTATACTCGAACAGTAAGCCGAAGGCGCTATAATTTTATTGTTAGCCGATGCCGCTATGATCGAATAGTCAGCCGATCTTTTTTTAAATATCGTCAAAATAAGAAAATCGATAGAATAAAAAAATGCCTATAACTTTATCCAATGGATGTTTTTCAGACGGCAAAAACGTGCGGTAAACTAAAAATTTTCAAATAAAAATCGCATGAGGTATCAGGGGACACCAGGTCGTAATGTATCCAATGTATCCACTTATGCCCGTTTTAGTTTTTGGTGTCTGGTAACACTGGTACATTATTGTAAAATTCAACCATTATTTGAATTATTGTGAAATTCAACAGAGTAAATACGTTTTGTGCCACCGTTGATAGTTTAATTTGCTGGATACTAAATTTTTCGCAAAAATATTCACTTCGTGACAAAATTAAACCGAATCATTGAAATGACAAAAAACGATGTTTCAACCCCTAGAATTGCTAAAGAAGTGGGTGTTTGCCATCGAACAGTGCTGCAAGTTGGAACAAGATTAATGTAGAGCCGCCAGAAGCCAGGAAATCGCGACCAATATTCCTTTCCAGTAGAGATGCACGAGCTATGGAACGGGTAATACCGGAAGAAATCAGCATTATCCGCGCAAAATTTTTCGGCGCGTCTCAAGTTTTCCAAAGAGCACAAAAATTGGAGCGTCGACTACCGGAAGAGGGTAATATGGTTGGAACAGACGAAAATCAAGCGCTTTCTGTCGGATGGTAAGCAATATTTCTGGCACCGCCCATATGAAACGTTGAAGAAGCACCAAGTCAAAGAAACAATGAAGCATGAAGGAGGTAACTTGATGGTGTAGGGTTGTTTTACTTGGTGGCATGATCGGCCCATTGGTAAAAATCGACGAACTAATGAAAAACGAAGATATCTTCGTATTGTGGAGCATAATTTACTACATTTTGTGGACAAAAGCGCGTATTCCGAGGATGAAGTTATATTTCAGAAGGATGGAGATCCTAATCATACGGACAAAGTTGTCAAGCAATGGCTCGCTAGTCAAAAATGTAACACATTGCAGTGGCCAGCTCAAAGTTCCGATCTTAACCCGATCGTAAATTTATGGCCTTTGTTGAAAAACGAATGGCTACATACGAAACTTCATCACAGAACTTGAACGAGCAATGGTCTCGGGTACATGCGGAGTGGGTCAATATTCCAAAAGAACCCATCCAGAAACTGGCTAAAAGCATGGTCAAACGAATAAAAAGTGTCATTAAAGCCAACGGCCGTTGGACAAAATACTAACCAACGTGATTAAAAATATTTAATTTTCGAACGAGCATAAGTCGATACATTGGTTTTTCGGTTTGAGTTCCAAATGTTACTTTCTTCATTACATATTGGAATTATTTCTAGAATTAATAAAGAATAAAAATAAAAAATAACTTGTTAGAAATTGTTGTATTTTTAGCGGTTTTACAACTGGACAAACTGAAATGTGATTATGATATATCCACATCTGCTCGCCACTGTAGTACCAACACCTTTAAGGCGCCCATTAAACAATACGACAATTTAAGTGAATCTATTTACTAAATATTGGTTACAGGCTCCACCTAGAAAACTTCCCACTACACAAGAAATTTCCCAACATGTGTCAGACATCTAGTTTAGACACAAACCAAACCCAAAGTAAACAATATAGTTGATAATAGTCGGTTGTAACATAATAGCGTTAAAACAAAAGTTGTTTAATTTTTTCATTTAGCCCCATCTCACAACGTGCGGTAAGGAACTTCGTTCCAAAAATTGTCAAAATACAAAATAGCTATAACTTGGAAAAAATGCGTCCAAACGCAAAAATATTAAATAGTTAACCAATCAATGTCTTTCATGCGGCATCAAAAAAATTCGATAAATTATCATTTTTCCAAGAAAAATTCGCTAAAACGCGCATATGTGTTATCGATTTTTTAAAAATAAGTGATGCCGTATTAAGTACATTCATTGATTACAGACTCTATAGGGGATAGGAAAGTCATTAGTTTTCAGATTGCACACACCGTTTTCGATTTATAACCATTTTTTATTTTACTGATTTTCTTACTTCGGCGATTTTTTAAAAAAAATTACCCTACGATTGGACCACGTTAGGAACAACCCTTACAAGCCACTAAAAATTAATTCTTTTCCCGATTTGACGCTCCGTTTCCGAGATATTGAATATTAACGATTTTTGATTCGAAAACTTATAATTCTTTCGATTAGAAAAAAATGTATGCCGTATTCAAGACATCCACTGGTTAAAACCTCCCGTGGGGGGAGATATAGATAATTTTTCTAAATGTTTAAAATTTTCGATATAAAATCGGGTTGGGTTGCCCTGGGTAACCCATTACCCACAGCCGCGGGTAATGGGTATTGGCTCTTACCCATTTCGCATGTGGGTAATGGGTAATCGTAATCGGTAATTCGCCATCGTCGTAAGTAACTACCCATTATTTTCCCCATTACCCTGTGGATAATGGTTAATCGTGATGGGTAATTCCCCATTGTCGTGTGAAGCTACCCATTATTTTCCCCAAACTCTGTGGGTAATTAGTGAAGGTTCATTCTTCCTTTCATCCTTTCCCTACGGTGATATGAATGGGTTACACATTGGTGGGGTAATTACGAACTCTGTAACCATATACAAACAGTTATACTTTAAAAATATCATTTGTGCATTTAAGTTAATTTGTAGGCGGCCGGAAGACGGGCCCCAGGAAATAACACCCCAATTGCAAAATGAAAATGAACCCCAAATTTAGCGTTTGTTTTCGTTATGAAAGTGGGCCCCATATTTCAAAATGAAATTGCCTCCCAAGCAATGATAAAGGGCCCCAAAAAATTGTATAGCACGACCCCAAATATTTTAGTGGGGGCGGCTCTAATTTTTTTGATTTAAACCATTTAAAAATAAGGCCCCAATAAGCGGAAGAGGTCCCCAAAAAAATTGTTATTTGTTGTATACTGATAAAATTTGGGGCCAGATTTAATTGACTCTTTGGGGTGTATTTTCTTGAAATATAATTTTAAAGAATAGAAATTGCACCCCACGAAAATCGGCCCCAATAGAAAAAAATTGGTTTTGTTTTATCCGTCGATTTTATTAATTTCAGAATGAATATACAATACACACATAAACATGTAACATTAAACAAAATAAGACAGAACAGAATAGTTAATTCAAATATTTGTTCCCCTTTTTGTGACGTCTCTGTTGTCTGTGTCGATATCAGTGTTAAATTTTTTTATAATTCACTCTACACTCCATTCAATATTGCAGTAATAACATTCCATTATAGTCTATGGTATCACAAAGTATTATTTTGCTCTCCTAAGCAAGCCTATGCATGCACAATCAAATACATGTGATGTAGCGCCGCAGGGAAAAAATTTTTCCCAAAAAAATTGCGCGATTTTTTTATGTAAAATTTTTTTTCATTTCTCTCTAAAACAGTAAAATATAGTTTATTAAAATTGTTGCTGATCGTGTATTGAAGCGCTGCAGAAAAACTTATCTTATAAATGTCCATACATTTTATCTTATATATGTCCATACAACACTTATCTTATAAATGTCCATAGTGCAAAATACACTGCAGGTCTACACCTAATAAAAATGATTGCACGTCAATATCCTTAATGTTTCATTTGTACTTTTATAAGTGGGTTTATATTAGTAGTGTACTTTTTAGTAATATTTGGGGCCTAATTTCATTTGTTATTTTGGGGTCTTTTTTCATTAAGTTTTATAGTAGCCATACGGAATTGCACCCCGAGAAATGACACCTCAATTTAGTTATGAAATAACACCCCTAAACACGAAGACGGACCCCAAGTAAAATGAAAATGTCCCCCAAAAAATAATTGGGGTCAACACTCTTTGGGGCCCACATTCATAATGAAAAAACATCAAAAGTTTAAGCGAAAATGGACCCCAAATGTACGAAATAACACCCAAAAGTTTCGTGTTGTTGTAACCTGTCTATTGGTTTAGGGCAAATTTTCATTTTGCAATTTTTGTGTTGTTTCTTGGGGCCGTCTTCATTCCACCTAATTTGTATCATCCACAATAATAGTTCCTCCAGAGAAGTGTCCAAAATATTCTTCCATATGTATGTTTGTGAAGGCGTCAATAGTAGCTTCAGATTCAATGACGGTGTTTAAAAGTCTCACTTCACCACAATTTATGGTAATACTACTAAAATAAAAAATTCTTGCGATTTAGAAACTAGTGTGGTGAGATATATCAAATGCGCGTATTCGTCTTGTCGACAACAGTAAAATAGACGTGAACTTTAATGACCTTCTTTTGATTTCGTAAAGAAAAATATATGTCAATTGTTGTTTTTGTCCAAAGCATATAGAATTCTACTTCTATAAATACTATATTTTTGACGTAGAATACGTCTTACCTTACGGTATGAGGAGTCATGTCAGGTTTTTATTGTTGTAATCTTTATTTCATTGAATTTGAGGAAACGGCTAGATGAATTTTTTTAAAATTTTTTTTGTAGGTAAATGAAGATGTTATCTTTCGTTTGATATACATTTCATATTGGTTGATATATTTCTAGTATTTTAATTTCTCAAATGAAAATTGTTTTAACACATACACTCAAACATATGTGTGGTGTTTGGTTGAGTGTTTTTGGTTGCTCAACATTGCTTAGGAACATGTATCTAGTAAAAAGTGAAACGAACAGCAAGCTAATGTTGCTTGGCAACATGTATCTAGTAAAAAGTGAAACAAACAGTAAGCTAACGTAATAAAGCTTTTTTCCGAAAGCTTCAATAAAGCTGTTGTAACATTAATTTTTAATTGTAAAGCGTAAAGCTTTCACACAACGCTCGAATGCTAATGCGAAGACTCTATAAGGTAAAACTTTTTTAATATTAGGGCGGCCCTCTCAACATTCGCAGAACTTATTTCAATAAAAATATTAATTAAAATACATAAATTAAATTAAGTTTAAAAAAAATTGAACATAATACTTTTTTTTTTTAAACGGACTTGAATCAAATGCCGTTGGTAAATATAAAAATTACAGCAGACAGTTGTCAGAGTCCTTCGGCCACGGACTGTCCCTGCAGGCAGTGTCAGAGACACGGCCATTAAGTTTAACGTAGAATACGCCATCCGATAAGACAGAAAACATATATAACAATAAATGATAAATAATATAAGCAAATGAATTTATTGTTATATATGTTTTCTGTCTTATCGGATGGCGTATTCTACGTTAAACTTAATGGCCGTGTCTCTGACACAGCCTGCAGGGACAGTCCGTGGCCGAAGGACTCGGACAACTGTCTGCTGTAATTTTTTTTATTTTATTTTTTTTTTGCGAAGACCAACACTCAGGGGATGTCCCCTATAAATGCAGTGCATTGCATTGGACTTAGGAAAATGGGATAGGAGTAGGGGGAAAGAGAGAGAAGTACTTGTTAGTATGTGACTTAAACTTGCTGATGTTGTAAGAAGTGGGGAATACACTTGCCGGAAGCTTATTCCACATACGAACTGTTCGGCTGAAGAACGAATTGTTTCTGTAATGCGCAGTTCGATCCAACGGCCAGGAAACAGAAAAGGGATGAGTTCCACTCGAAAACCGTGTCGTACGGTTAAATACCCTAACTTCTGGAATGAGGCCATGTAACTCGGCGGAACACTTTCCATGGAAATACCTATAAAATACCGAGACACAGCTAAAATTTCGTTGATGCTCCAAGGAGGCAACAGTGCTGGATACACTGCTGTCGCCTATCAGCTTCAACGCCCTCTCGCGGTCTAGAAGCACCAAGGTGGACGCTGTAGCCCCAGCCCAAATATGAGAGTTGAATTCCATTTTCGGCCGAATATACGTAGTGTAGATATTGAGGAGATCGAGTGGGGTGAAAAATCTTTTACACCGCTTTAAAAAGCCCAGGCATTTGAATGCTTCTTTCGACACGTTGAAAATGTGCTTATTCTAACGAATGCCCAGAACATCAAGAGCTTCCGATTCACCAACATCTAAACCACCCATTGAAATCATTGGCAGGGTCAAGTCAGCAGTGTGCTTGTGCGATATCTACAAACTTGATTGTTTTTTCACAAATTTGTTTTTTTACTTTATGTTTAAAATAATAGTATTCCTGAAAGGTCCTCGTGTAACATTCTAATATAAATTCTGTTTTACAGTGAAAAGTCGAATACAAAACTTTGTGACAAGTGTTTTTGCAACAGAAACTAAATTATGATTACAGTGATTGATATTTAAATACGAATTCTAATGTTATACTTTTTATGAGTTGTGGCTTCCATTTAAAATAAACGAGGTTTACTTAAATTGGTTAATACAACTGAATTTCTGTACTACCAACTTCCATTGAGTAAGACCTATTTCAAAATTTATCAATAACATCGACAAATAATTCTGGTGTATGATAATTATTAATTCTAATCAAAATATAGACTGTATCATGGAATTCCCAAGGCCCGAGTTAATTTCCAAATAATATTTTCTATGTCGGCAATGAAATACACACACAACAGAACTGGACAATCCCAAAAATTTTTCCATTTATTTCTGGTTGTAATTCTAAGTCAAACCACCTTTATTTCTGGGTATTCTTTCATTTAGTTGTGTGTCATTGAAAGTGTGAAAAACTTCATGTGTCTAGTTGAAATTATTTTTGTATTTCGCTCTTTTGGTTTTTTTTTCATTCGTATGTTTCAAAATGCGTATATGTTGGCTTTCCCATCGGGATGGATGAGGCTTTTATTTTGCATGCTATGTTTGTCTTTCGCTTTCTTCGTTAGTATCGTAGTGCAATCGTTGTCGTTAGTCTTATACAGTGAGTGATTGTATATATGTGTAGGCAGTTACTGCGTTGAAGTGCATTAGGTCACGTATTGCTGGTTTTGTGTAAGTGTGTTTCTTCGTTTGCCACAGTGTGGTCAATGAGCATAGTATATACTTGCCATGAATTTATTTTTCGGTCATTTGGAACGAAGATACGAAGATACAGTTGCGGGATGGGGGCTAAATTAAAAAAAATTAAGCAGCTTTTGTTTTAACAGTATTATGCTACATCAACTATTATCAGCTATATTGTTTACTTTTGCTTTGGTTTGTGTCTAGACTAACTATACAGTGTGATTCAGGAAGTTCCGGACAAAGTATTCCTTGGCTCATTTCATGAAGAAAAGTCCATTAGGATCATGTCCGAAAATGCAAGGTTGCGAAATTGTAGCGGGTTCAAAATTTTCGGATTGATGGTCGGATGGTAGTAGGGTAAAGTTGCTAACTTCTGAGCCAGTGGTCGGATTTTGTTGTTTTTGGGCTTGTTGGAAAGGTCTTTAAGAGGCCTTTCAGAATCAATAAAAACAAAGTAGAAAAACGTCAAATCGTCGAGATACAGAGCTTGGAAAAATCGAAAACAAATGCACATAACCTCAATTTGCTAAGTAAGATGACAGGTAACTTATATTATGTAAGATAGCCATACGTCTTACCTTTCCAAAATGACCTAAACGAAGCCCAGAGGTCTTACCGTGCCAAAGTTATGACCAGTTCTGAAAATTTCAATAAAATAAAATCTTAAACGTGTTAATTTACAAAAACAAATAAAAGTGTGCTGTTATTTCGCTTCCAAAAACAAATACAAATATTTTTGCATTTCAGTAACATGGTCATAACTTTGGAACGGTAAGACCTCTGGGCTTCGTTTAGGTCATTTTGGAAAGGTAAGAGTTATGGCTATCTTTCAACAGAAAAATCTGGCTGAGCAAATTGAGGTTATGTGAATTTTTTTTCCTTTTTTTCCCGAAAGCTCTGTATCTCAGCGATTTGACTTTTTTCTGCTTTTAGAAAAGGCCTGAAAGGCCTCTTAAAGACCTTTCCAACAAGCCCAAAAACAAAAAATCCGACCACTGGCTCAGAAGTTGGCAACTTTACCCTACTACCCTCCGACCGCCAATCCGAAAATTTTGAACCCACTGCCATTTCGCACCCTTGCATTTTCGGACATGATCCTAGTGGACTTTTCTTCATGACATGAGCCAAGGAATTCGCTGGAGAAATTTGTCCGGAACTTCCTGAATCACCCTGTATGTCTCACATATGTTGGGGAATTTGTCGTTTAATGGGAAGTTTTCTAGGTGGAGCCTGTAACCAATATTTAGTATATATAGTGTAATTTTGAGCCCAATAAAAGGTAAATTTAGAAAAGCCAAAGTAAAAAATAAAGAAATACATTTTTTCCCATTACATTCCATGAAGGGACTGGGGAGAACTTGTCACAATCACTGAGCTGTGCGCTTTCCAGTTTTCACTCACTGATTGGGACCTACAGTTTTACACCGATTCTGAACGGTAATTTGAGAAGCTTTTTCATGGCTAGATACTCGATAGTGTCGCCGTCACTATGCGAGGTGACCGCCGCCGAAAGAAAATTTGAAGGTGGTCAGAGCCGGGTTCGAACCCGGGATCTCATGTACAAGAGCCGCGCACACTAACCATTGCACCACCGACGGCCAAAAGTAAACGAAGTTTAAAAAAGAGAATTTTCTTAAATAAGTGCCTTTTGTTAAAGAAGGTAAATTTTCTCAAAAAACATACCTATTAATATTTTTAAACAAACTACCTTTCCGTAAAAAAATACCTTATATTAAATAAGTACGTTTGCTAAAAAAAGTAAATCTTACAAAAAGTACTTTTGCTAAAAAAATTTATGTTTTTCAAAATAAGTACCTTTTCCAGACAAAAAGTAGATTTTCTTAGAACAAATGGTCTTTTCTTAAAAAACTAAATTTTCTTTAAAGAGTGCCTGTATTGTGAAACAAAATAACTTTTCTTGGGATAAGTGCATACTCTTAAAAATGTACCTATTCTTGAACAAACTCAATTCTAAAAAGAACCTTGTCTTCAAAAAAATACCTTCTCTGAAAAAAATAAAATGTTTTACAAAAATTCGTTTTCTTAAAATTACCGTTTCTTAAAAATAAAATAATACCTTTCTGAAAATAAGCACATTTTCTTAAAAAAAATAACCTTTTCCTAAAAATAGTCTTACTTCTTTGAAAAGTACATTTTCTTAAAAAAATTCTTCTTTGTAAAAAGAGTATACTCTTATGGCTTTTTCTAACCGAAAGTACTTCTGCTTAACAATAGTGCCTTTTCTTAAAAAAACATTAGTTTTTATAAAAGAAGCACCTCTCCTTAAAAAAGGACCCTTTCGGGAAAATATGATACATATTCTAACAAAAAGTACCTAAAAATATATATTTTTTTTAAAAACTGAATTCTACAAAAAAAAAATATCTTAAAAAAGTTTATAATTTTACAAAAAGTATCTGTCTTAAAGATTCATGTAAATATTTTTCGACGTACATATGCCTACTATTTCTAATACATTTTATGATTTTGTGACTGATTTTTCAACTTTTTTGCACATTTTTACATGTCTGTGTGCACTTGTGTACTTTTTTGTTCACTGTTTGCACGTTTCTGTACAATTTTTGCATTTTTATACACACTTGTCGTACTTTGTCGTACACTTTTTAGACTTTTGTGTATACTTTGTGTACTTTTTCTACACTTTCAATTCTTTTGTGCACACGTGTTGCACATTTGGATACACGTTTTCTAATTTTGAATATAATGGTTGTATCTTTGTGTACACTTAGTACCTGGTTTGTGTACTTTTTTACTATTGTATACAATTTATAACCCAGCACAATATTTCCCTACTAGTAAATGTTGCATTTTTTGCAAAAGTTGTAAATGAACTTTTGGAATATTTAAAATTATGTTAGAAAAGACTGCAATTAGAACCATAGTTAGCACCAAATTCGTTTTGAATTGAAAAAATGTGTGCATTTCGAAATGTATTCGACTTTCATTTGACATCTGTATTTTCTAAAAATTATGAAAAAACATCGTGAGAGTTTTAGGCTCCACGTACCATCGTGCACTCACATAATTTGATTCGGCAACCCCATTTTTCCTTCCATTTTCTTTCGTCCCACTGTTCATTCTTGCCTTGCCGTGAAACACAACTCACACAAACGGATGGTGCGCAGAAAAACTTTACACATCCTAGAAAAAGTTCACAACTAACTTGATACATTTTAAACATATATAAAGAATATTTCTTACATTTTCCAAAAGGAAAGGAGAGAAGAAACCAGCCAGTTCATATCAGCAAAAGTAACGTAATACCCTATTGTATCCATTTCTGTGTCAACCCGTATATCTGCATTGTTACATGCTACGTGTACTGCGATAAGTCAACAATGGCTGGAAAGAGAAAAGTTCCAACATAGCAAAAGTTCTAGTTCTACCGGATTGTACCATTGTTCATTTCAATCTTAATACTCGTGCATCCTTCTTCATTTCTGACACAAAAACTTATTTGAACAACAATAAAGCGAAATGTTTACAACAAATTGCATCTCCTTTGGTGTGAGAAAAAATTGTCCCATCTATCCGTGTCTGCTTACAAATCGGCGAGGTAGCAGTGATATTTATATACACATACATATACTTATTTACTTGGAAAGTTTGATATTGTCTGAACCTGTAATTTGTTGACAGTTTGATACATTTATCTGGATGTGGAATAAGTTCCTTGGAGCTGTCAAAGCTTTCCCTTAGAAATAATTAGAGATTGTCAATACCAAACGAGTTACTGTAGATTTTATCAGGTAAACCTAGTACAAGATGAACAAGTGGAGCTGTCTGATTTAGTTTTTGTATAAGTACGGCATCAAATAAAGTTCTTGACAGGATACTGGATTGATGCTCTTCGGTGCTCTAATATAAGATAAGCTGGGTTACCCTGAGTATCCCATTAACCATCGTCGTGGGGATTTCGAAACGATTGTTTACAAATAATGGTTAGTGAGCCACGCCACAGCGTTTTACCCATCCTGATTACCCATTACCCAGAGGATGGGGGTTAGCGGTCTTTACACATAACCCACGGCGATGGCTAATAGGTTACCCAGCGTAACCCATTCCCACTTTTGATCGAAAATATGAAATCTTTCGAAAAACGTCTATAACTCTAAAACGGAACGCCCAATCGAAAAATCTATTTATTTTTTTTAAATGTTTCTAAGTGGTTCTGATAAAGTGGTCCAATTCGTGTGGACGATTTTTTATTAAATATCACGAACATTAGAAAATCGCTAAATAATAATATATATAGCTATAAATAATAATAAAATATATAAATACAAAATAATATAAAATACATTTCTGACCGTGTGATGGGTAAGTCCCTTTCGTTGTGGATAAACATTATTTTCTCCATAATGGGTAAACGATCGTTGCCCATTAACACATGGGTTGGTAAATACGAAATCAGGTTTATTCATATGCATTTACGCACGCTCTTTTTCGGGACAAACAAGGACAACGAGTAGGTCGAGTGCGAGAAACAACAAAATTGTTCCAATTAAACATCTGCATGAATTCATTCGTATAATGAATAACCAGTCGCATTTATGAATATTTCCTCTTCCTCAGTGTATAATAATACTTTTGGATGAATGCAGCCACTGAAGATTTGATGCACTTCGTTGTGCTTCGTCTGCCAAGGATTGTATTCATTCGTCCCATAAAACTATAAAACTCGAACTCAGAATATTCAATAACAGAGGCTAGAGCTATTACAGACGGATCGCGACATTAATTTTTAAATCGCCATTTTTGTTACTTTTTTCGATATGAGTGGAAAGAAGAAGGTCAAAATTTAATATTAAAAAAAAAATTCATTTTACTTGACCTGGCAACACTGGCGTGAAACAGCTGTTACTGACAGTTTGATGTTATATTTTGCCTGCTACACGTGTTGCGAGAATATTAATTTATTCTTATGTGCCAAAAGATATAAGTACTTGTTTTTATTTTTTGAGCATAATTCACTACAACTAGTCATTGTTCACGTGTTGCACCCGCTATACAAAAGATATAAAAGTTTGTGTTTTGTACAGAATTAAACTGCTAACGTCTTGAAACTTTGTACAAGTAAGAAGAAAGAAAAGGCAAGCACACATCAGTTGTTTTTAAGCGCATAATGTAAGCTGAATAGAAATAAACATTGACTCAAACTGGTTGCACCCGCGATCGAGATGTTAAAATCGCGGGTGCAACTTTATTTTTATATAATATTTAGCTATTTTTTATAGAACTATCGGGTAAAATGACAGAAGAACAACGAAAAGAGACTCCTTCGCAGAAATATAGACGAAAGCTAAACGAAAATCCTGAACTTCATGCAGACCATCTCCGTCGAGAAAAGGCTCGTGATGGAAAACGTAGAAAAGAAATGAAAAGAAAATGAATGCAGATGACGATTTAAAAAAACACGCAAGAATGAGATCAAAAGAAAGAATGCAGGCATTTAGAAAACGACGTAAAGAAGAGCAAATTACAGAAACAAGTACTACATACTGCAGTCCTTGCACCTTGGGAAAGGCTGTGGCAAAAGTGAAACGTTGTCTGCCTGCCAGTCCCACTAAAGCAGTAGAAGTTGTTAAAAAAATAGTTACTGACTTGCAAGTTGCTGTATTTGATAAAAATAACTCCCTAAAAGCAGTGCCTCGAAAAATGACGGATGAAGTAAAAAAACAGATTTGTAATTTCTATAATAGGGATGACATTAGCAGACAACTGCCTGGGATGAAAGATGTCAAATCAATCAAGTCGAATACGGGAACGAAGCTTAGAATCCAAAAGAGAACAATGATTATGAGCATCCGTGAAGCCTTTGAACTTTTTAAAGAAACTTTTACCGCAACATCTATTGGCAAGACTGTTTTTTATACAGAAAGACCTGCTTACATTCTGCCCATCAGCGATACTCCTCATTATGTTTGCGTGTGTACAACTCACTCAAATTACATTAATCTTCTTCTCGCTATTTCGAAACGTGCGAACGACTTACCGAAAACACACCAAGAGCTTCTGAAACTGGTATCATGTAGTGTGGATAATGAAGATTGCATGTCCAACAGTTGCGATGTATGCAAAGAATCCGACATTTGGGATATCACCCTTGATTCAAACCCCAGACTTAATTGGAAGGCCTGGATCTTTCAGAATCAGAGACCAAATCAGATCGAAGTTAGCAAACCTTTCAATGAAGCACTACATGAACTATAGGACAGCACTGCTAAGTTCAAGCTGCATTCTTATGTTAAAAATGTTCAGTCGAATTATTTTCAAAACAAGACCTGACCACTGGGAAAGCTATTGTACAAATAGACTTTGCCGAGAATTATGCGCTGATCAGTCAAGATGAAATACAATCAGCACATTGGTCTCATGGGCAAGTTACGATTTTCACGTGCTGTATTTGGACTACCGACAAACTCCATTCAGTGGTCAAGCGATGAATTAAGCCACAGTAAATATACTGTACATCTCTTTCTGCAGAAAATATTTGAGTACATCACTGATCGATCACTGATAATACTACATTTTTGCATATCTTCACCGATAATTGCGCTGCTCAATTTATGAATCGTTATTTAATGGCAAGCATCAATGCCCTCAAATCAAAGTACGGGTTCACTCACCTCGAATGGAACTTTTTCGCTGCCTCACATGGCAAAGGTGCCGTGGATGGTATCGGTGGAAGTGTTAAAAGATCAGTGTGGATTGCAGTTAAGTCCCGGACAGCCATAGTCAACAGTGCCAAGGAATTCTATGACTTGGCATGCAGTCTCTGTAAAAACGTCTTCTTTATATTCGTACCAAAAGAAGAAATTAAAGTAGGGATGGCCATGTTGGATTATCAATCTAAACATTTCTTCCAATCTGAAGATGGCAACTGCATTTCCTTCGCGCGAACCTCACTGTCTCATCTCAAGTGCACATTGCTTTTGAAATCTTCGAAAACCACCACTGAAAGTGATTGGGACAACGACGATTTGGAACCTCTCATAAATTACAAAACACAAAAAAAAATTCCTTCGCCTTCAGTATCAGCAATGAATCCTTCAAGCCACCTAAAGCTAAATTGCGCGTTTCCGATGTTTACAGCGATTCAAACGACGAATCTTCAAATGATTAATCTCCAACAACGTCTCTTGAACCCTCAAAATTACCATCAAAAGAACACAGCCTTTTAATCCATACGGAGCGCAGAGGATTTTGTTCGTGTGTTTACATCGGGATTTGTCGTAGTTAACTTTCCAGACCTAAAGACACGATGATAAGGTCCTATAGGGTCTGCAACAACCGGCTTTATTTGTTCACACATTACTCGACTTTATGTGATTTAGGTTAATTTTTGGTACACTTTGGAGACATTATTGGTACACATTATGTTCGTTTTGTGAGTATTCTGTTCTTTTGGAACGAAGTTGCTTATCGCACGATGGGGGATTGCGCTAAATGAAAAAAAAATTAGATGCTACAACCCAGCATTATCAACTACATTGAGTAAAGAAACAAGAAAATAAGCGCCTTTTCTTAAAACAACTAAATTTTCTTGAGATAAGTACCTACTCTTAAAAATGTTCCAATTCCTGAAAAAAGGACCAATTCTAAAAAAAAAATCCCATTCTTAAAAAAGGTAATTTTCTTCAAAAAATACCTTCTCTTAAAAAATACAGTTTCTTACAAAAATTCCATTTCTTATAAGAATCATTTCTTAAAAGTAAAGAAACACCTTTTCTTTTCTTAAGATAAGTACATTTCTTTACATTTTCTTAAAAAAAGTACCTTTTCCGAAAAAGAGTACCACTTCTTTAAAAAGTACATGTTCTTGAATAAAAAATCATACTCTTATGGCTTTTTCTTTCAGAAAGTACTTCTTGTTAAAAATATTAAATTTTCTTTAAAAAACCATTAACTTTTAATAACATAAGTACCTCTCTTTAAAAAAGGACATTTCCAGAAAAATATAATACATATTTTTACCAAAAGGCCCTAATAATATACTTAAAAAAATACATTCTTTAAAAAACAATTTTTCTTATATAAAGTTTATCATTTTATAAAAAGTATCTATTATTAAAGATCCATTTAAACTATCGTATTGTTCAACGAACGCCTTAAGCGTGTTGCAACTCACTAGTACATAATATATAGAGAAAGAAACTTCGTTCCAACCGGGTATCCCCTGACACCTCATGTAATATTTTTTCTTTGGTTCGTTCAACCCACGTTTTGGTACAGCTTATGTGCTTCTTTAGTAGTTATAATGTTTGATGCCTTTGATCTGGTTGGTTTTCGTGGTTACTAAAGATACTATTTAGCATCAATTAGTGTCTTGAGACACCGTTTTGCATACCACATTACTCCGGGCAGTCCAAAATACCATGTCAATATCCAGCCTGTAAATCGGAGATACCTCATTGGATCCCCTAGATCTCAATGAGGTTATGCAGGAAGGGACGGTCATAGTCTTCAGGCGTCTATTCATCAGAGCCGGACAACTGCAGAGGAGATGCTCCACCGTCTCCTCCTCTTCTGCGTCATCGCAGGCACGGCAGTGATCATTATATGGCAGCTTCAACCGTCTTGCGTGATTACCGATTGGCCAGTGCCCGCTCAGCACGCCAGTTAGCCTAGATAAGTCTCCCCGATAATGGCTGATCAGGTAGTTAGTCCGGTGAATGTTATATTCTGGCCATGTGTTTCTAGATATACGGCACGTTTCCGTCCTATCCCATGTGGTCTTCGCTCGTTCAAGGTAATGCAGAAAAATACATCTTTTGACCAACCCTATGGGCGTTGCGACTGTGACCATATGATGTTCGGTGGAAGAGGATTTCGCCCTAGCTAATTCGTCTGCCTTTTCGTTCCTTAGGAGACCCTTATGGCCTGCTATCCAGATAAGAACCACATTGGCCAGCCGACCGAGCTCGACAAGTTTTTCCCTACATTCACTAGATGCAGTGTTGTAGGATTTGAGTGACAGGAGAGCCGCTTGGCTATCTACAAATATTCCAATGCGCTCTATTCTTCGCTGTAGTATAAGTGCGGCGCAGGCGTCTTTGATGGCCAGTATCTCCGCTTGGAAAACGCTGCACTTGTTCGGGAGTTTGAGTGATAAATTGAGGCCTGCCTCTTCTTAGAAAACACCCGAGCCGGTTCCATATTCCATTTTGGATCCGTCCGTACATACTTTGGTTTCAAATCCTGTAAGTGGTTCCCCTATTCTCTTGGGAAACCTGACATCGAATAGGTTATCGAACGTCAATGAGGGGGTGCAGTAATCGGTGGTTATATTGAGTTTTCTTTGGAATGTCTGTAGTATACTCGCATGTCCATATGCGTTGCTCTTCCAGAGTCCAAGAGCGTTTAGTCGGGTGGCACTCCAGGCCGCACTAGCTGTGATGAGAAGGTCGATTAGTATAATATGAAGCAACGTATTAAGGGCTTCAGCCCTTAATGAGCGGTTAGATGGAGTGTCTATACTCGCTTGCTTGTGTTCGCGATGCCTGCAGTCTCGTTACCATTTCTGGCCATTTCCTACACTCATTCCATCACGTAGTTACCGTTCCTTTGGTTCATGGTTTGGTTTGGTTCATCTAATTAATTATGAAAAATTAATGCAATAATATTTTATAAATTATTGAAAAGTTTTTCCGAATCATAAAATTTTCAAAAGTTTCAGGTACATACTGCTGGGCATGTTCTCATTGCCCCTGTTATGCCGATGCAAGCTGATCTCTGTACTCTATACAACAGTTTCATGGTGGACGTCTTCCCTGCTACAGGCCACCATACCATTGCTCCATAGGAGAGTATTGGTCTGATTATGCTAGTGTACATCCAAAGCACCGTTCTCGGTCGGAGACCCCACCGGCTTCCGAAAATTTTCTGACAAGCGTATTACGCAACGGTTGCCTTCTGTGCGCGGTGCTCTATATTACGCTTCCAGGAAAGTTTAGGGTCTAGAATCACGCCCATGTACTTGGCCTGAGTTGACAAGGGTAAAAAGCATGACCTCAGTTTTCCCTGAATTCACTCCAAGACCACCACTCCCAGTGGCCCAATCGTTAAGTGATTTCAAAGGCCCCATTCATGATTTCGCTCAAAACGGATGGGAACAAATCAAACGCCATAACGACCACGTCATTCTCATACGCCACGGTTTTGATCCTCATATTGTCCAGTTTCAGTAGTATTTTGTTGATCAAGAGTAACCAAAGTAGCGTAGAGATGACTCCACCCTGGAGAGTTCCTCTATTCACTCGCTTTGATGACTCGCTGTTTCCCATGCCTTTGATCTACTTTTTGGTTTATTTTTGACGTGACAACGTCTTAAATTAGGTTGCGGCTGGGAGTCACTTATGAAAAAGTGTAACGCCCGGTAACGTTACGATGAGTCACCGAACGAGAGAGAGGCCCGCCGAATGCCTTGCGTCTCTCTCCCACTCAATAAATAATTCTGTGTGTGCGGATGTGTGTGTTTACTTGTGTGCCAGAAACGATTTGCTTTGCTGGCTTCTAGTGGCTGTTGGTCGGTGGTGTGAGTGTTTTTGTTTTTTGGCACATCATATATATGACGACTGAGCAAGTATGTATGTGCGTATATATGTGCGTGTGTATGAATATTGATTTAGATCAGTCTGCATTGGATAAGGTATTATTTTTTGTTTTTTTTTGTTTTTTGTTTTTTGGCTTTATGATATGTGTAGTGTATGTTTGTGTGTAGAAATTTTCATATGAATTAGGTAGCCAAAACGAAACAGAGAGCTGCGGTCGGCTTTAAAAACGATATGCGAATATGATGAATTGAAATACTTTTTGGTTAGTAAATTATTTTCTTTTGTTTTTAATAAAAGAAATGTTTATTTTTTATAATAAAAGAAATGTTTATATTTTATAATAAAGGATATGTTTATTGTTTATAATGTCACATTTGATAATGTGTTCATAGAAATCGCACAGGTACCTAGATGGTGTTGAAATTACTTCTATTTTCCTAAACCATAAGTTTCAATAAATGTTAAAACATCGCCCGTGAGTTCTAACACTCATTGGTTTTTTTTTTTATTTTACAAATTTTAATTAATTTCAAATTTATTTAGCAAAAATTTGAACCTTCGATCTGAATAAATGTTTTGATTTTCGAATTGATTCTTTAAAATTACAAATATTAAGAAAAAGTGGCAGATATAAGAAAACTTGATTTAATCTGTGTTGAGCAAGAATTTTAACATCTAATCAATATGAAAATCAAATCAATCTAAACAAAATATATTTCTATAGTTAAAATTTGTGCAATTCTTATTTTCATTCAATTCCTTGTTCCTATTGTGCAATTTAATTATATTCATATCAATAAATATTCTACCGAGAAAAAGACGTTGTCACGTAAAATCTTCGCCCGTAAAACCGACTTTACAGGCAACAATTTTTTTTCAACTTATGAGTTTTTTGGTATTTTTTACATTCTTTTATAAGTTATTTGAACTTTTAGTACATTAGTTATACTTTTTAGTACATGTAATGCCCTTTAGTGTACAGTGGTCGTATATTAGTTGTACCTTGTCCCCATTTCGTGCACATTTTGCATAATATTTCCAAGCTATTATCACTCGCACCTGGTGTCCTGCGAATGCATTTTACACGAAAAAATCTAACCATGAGTTTTTTTCTGCCTGTGTTTCTAACCTACTTAAGAGCGCGTGTGTTTACAATTGAACTTTGGAAATTCGAAATTTTGAATTGAACTTTACCTGCAAATAATGACTTACGGCTCGAATCTCAGTAGATATATTTTGAGCAGTTAGGTGGAGTGTCTATACTCGCTTGCTTGTGTTTGCGATGCCTGCAGTCTCGCTACCATTTCTGGCCATTTCCTACACTCATTCCATCAGGTAGTTACCATTCCTTTGGTTCATCTAATTAATTATGAAAATTTAATGCAATAATATTTTATAAATGATTGAAAAGTTTATCCGAATTATAAAATTTTCAAAAGTTTCAGGTACAGACTGTAGTATTCCCCTACCAAATATAATTTCTATGCTATTTGACATAACTTAAAATTCTAAATGCCTGGCTGCAATACAGTCCCTTTCCCTCCAGTCCTATACAAACAATGTACAACGTAAATAATTTTATTTTCTTGATTTTTAAAACTAGAAACAAACAGGAAACAAGCCATATTAGAGCGTAGGTTAGTTACACATTGTGAAATTTTCAGCAAATATTTGGTCTCAACATTTACTTACCAAACTTCTCTAGCTAACTGGTGTTCCGGAGTGCTCAACATCTACCTTGCTGTTCACTTTTTACAGACTGGCAAAACAAAAACATGATTTATGACCACAAAGAACAATTTTGTTCTGATATCGACTTTCATCAGAAGCGACCTGTCCGTGCCACAAAAAAATTATGTACTCAAAACTGCCGTAACTATGTAATCGGCCCTGGTTACAAGCAAGTGGTGTTTAAAGCGGTTGTTGTTGTTGCTGTTGTAGTTATTTTGTTGTTGGGAAAAAGGAAATGAGGAGAAAAGTTGTTAACTGTAAACAAAAAACTAGATTACAATAAACAACTATAGTTGAGCTGATTGAAGGGAAACATTAACGCAACTTAAACAAGGAAATTGTAGACAACTTGATGTTGATGAGCTAAGGATTTGCTGCCACCACCATCGCCATTTTGAAAAGTAAATAAAATAAGTTAGAAAATTTGATAATGGTTGACGTCAGCCTGTAATAGCTCTGCTCGAAAGTTATATAGTTATTCAGAGGGGTATATTTTAGGTAGCGTAACAAAGAACGTTGCGTGTCACTGTTTAATCAGAGGTGTTTAATCCTCATCAACATCAAGATCGAATACAACTCATATCATTCAAATGGATTTATATTAAGCCACGTACAGACAAGCTTCGCATTTCAAAGTTACAACGGCGTGTTTATTTCTGTTATTGGAAATGTAACATTTGAAATACGGAAAATAAGGATGACGTATCATTGCACTTTTGGCCAGGATCACAATTTGTTTGCCCAAAATGATGTTTCAGGTACTTATATAAAATATCGGGTGGAATTTTCAGTATACCGGCATTTTGAGTATTTACGACCTGACGTAGTGTTTCACTGTGACATGATATTTTCGCATTATAGTTCGCCAATGTAGATCGAACTGGTTGGCGAAATATGTTATCTTCGTTTTGTAAGGTCTCTGACCCCTCCGGGTTGCCCTCTACGGGTTGACCGGATAAGTACGCAAAAGTTCGCCAATGTCCAAATTTCGAGTTTATGTGAAGTTTTTCTGTTAAACATAAAAAGTTGAAAAATATTGAATATATTTCTTTACATGCAGTGAACGGAAAAGCCTCATCACAGCGATGAAAATGCTCATCACCCCAACAAATTTTGACATCGAAAGTGAGCTAACGTATAGTTTCATCCCAGCTACGAAAATGTGTTCATCAACTGCAAGTTTTTTGTCAATGCGATGAATGTCCGGTTGTTGCTGCGATGAATTTGTGTTATTGTTGCAACGAAATTTGTTTCGTTGTGGCAATGAATTTGTTTCATTGGTGTAATGAATAAATTTCATTATAGCAAAGAATAAGTTTCATTCTTGAATTTGTTGCATTGCTGCAATGAATTTGTATCATTACTGCAATGATTTTGTTTTCTGGCTGGAATGAATTTTTTTCACTGCTGCAATGAATGTTTTGCACTACTTGAAATTATATTTTGTCTATTGTACATAAATACTAAATACAAATACTAGTAACGGGGTTTTCAATAAGAGCGTTACAAAAGTTTTTTTAAATAAAACAAAACCGGTTTTAGATTCAATGAAATTGCTTATTCCTGTGAAAGTACATTCGATGCCATTGTGTCGAGCACGCTTGCAGAAGTCCAGAAGCTGAACCCAATTTTCGACGGTTTTCAAGCATAAATCGGCCGATACTGCTGCAATTTCACGTTCGATATTCATACGAAGTTCATCAATCGTCGCTGGCTTGTTGGCATATATCATAGACTTGACGTAGCCCCACAGGAAATAATCTAACGGCGTCAAATCGCACGACCAAGGCGGCCAATCGACTGGGCCATTTCGTGAGATAACTCGTTCACCAAACTTGGTTTCCAATAAATTGATTGTGGCATTCGCTGTGTGGCTTGTGGCGCCGTCCTGTTGGCCTCACATGTCCTCCAAGTCCATATTATCCAATTGGGGCCAAAAATATTCGGTTATCATTGAACGGTAGCGATTCGCATTCACAGTAATGTGCCGGGCTTGATCATCACGGAAGAAGAAGTCATCAATGACGCCGCCGGCCCATAAACCGCACCAAACCGTAATTTTTTCGGAATGCAATGATGACTCATGGATTACGTGTGGATTGCTGTCTGACCAATAACGCATATTTTGCTTATTGACGAAGCCATTCAGCCAGAAATGAGCCTCATCGCTTATTGTTGAGGCCTCTTAAAGTTGAGGCCACTGACTCTAAATTTCGGTAGTAAATTTTAATAATTACGACTCATTATTGGCTCGTATATCTTTCCATGATGAAATGGCAAATCTTACTGAAGCGAAATGTCAAAAGAGCGGGAAAAAATATGCCGTCGTTTGCTGGCCCTATCGATTTACTTTTGTAGCGTCTCTGTTGAAAAACCGGTTACATGTACAAAATATTAGTATTATCGAACATTGCTGGTGTTTTCGTCCATTTTAATAACTAGTTTTGAATTTTTGTTTCGATAGTTTACTTAAGTTGCTAAATGTTTTACTTCCATTCCATGTTGAAATACTCATCAGGAGAAATATTGTGGTATTCGAGGGGATGAGTGTTATTGTGGCCGTCGAATTTAGGTCCTGCTAATAAAAACAAATATGACGGTTTTTTTATTAGGATTTATATATATTTAAATAAAATATCGTCAGCTAAATTGCAAAAGAACGTAACTACAATTTTCATTTAGTTCAAAGGAGTTGAAAAACGCTTATAAAAAAACAAAAAATTCAGTTTGCGGGTATATTTTCGAATCTTGCTGAATGTAAGACTTTACTTTAACAAAAGTTTGAAAATTTGAATTAAAAAATTAATTCCTCACCCTTTTACGAGGATTGTTTCTTCTCTTGGAAATATAAATTAAAATTGTAGTTACGTGGTTTTTCATTTCTGCTAACGATATTTAGAAGATACGTATTTATTTGTGCCTGCACTTACACTGAATATAAGCTCTACTCTCCAATGAGTTTATCACAGCAATTGATCTACTTATGTGCAAAATTTCCTATAACATAGAACCTCATCATTGTTTTCTTAAATCATGTAATTGCTGTTGCATTGAGGGTTCTGTCATTCAGTTGAACCGCCAAATCTCTCCGACATTAAGCCAGTGATCGATCGCTCTGTAAGCATTTTCTCCAACTGCTCACTTTTATATTTTAACCAAAAATTTTTACAATTTCGAATGGATTCATTTCAATAAAAGAAAGGGGTAAATTGTGCGGTTCATTGTTATTTTTTATATTCAGCTTGCTTGAGACACTTTGCTTCTTTGACTTCTTCGATTTCATTGGTTTCGACCTCCCGCACAAATGTATGTCCTTCGCTTTTTCTGAGTCCAAATACCAAAACAACGAAGCATGCGCGACAGAGTTGAGGTTAACACAAAACACAATTTTTTTCAAATTTAGTTGCTTTTAGATCCTCGTTATGTTTAAAGTTGTAATTTCCTTTAAGGCTGTAAGAGATCATGTTTTCTCCGGTTTTGGAAAAAACCACAACATTTTGTTGCGATTTGTACTGTCGCGAGCATACACACATACAAATGTCAGTTACATATTGCGGGGTTGTTTTTCTGCTAACGATGCGTCACCGTTTTTGCTGGTGTGATGCTCCTTGCAGTCTTTTTATTTATCCAGGGGGTTTCTATGGCACAGCTGATCGAAAAGCCGCTAGGGAAATGATGTAGACTGAGAGACCAAAATAAAGATACAGATTACAGACCATGCAGCAAACTAAGTTTAAAAGTGTTTGATTGATACTAATGACAGCTAAGTTGTGTTTGCATCGAACGAAAGTACGCATTCCCTTTTATTTCTATCCGTATTATGCCAACCAAACAGTAAATTACCAAAGCAACTCGAACTCGATGAAATGGCCTACTACTTCGTCGTCATGAAGAGACATTGAAGAGAGTAATGGAGGGAGGCTCTTTAGTATTGCTCTGTGATTTATCTATTTGATTTATAGATACTCAATTTAACAAACACGTAAATTCACAGGATTTATTTTTCTGTTTAAATTAGTTTATTTAAACTTTTGCGGTTGATGTAAAGGAACTGATTTAAGATGTGTAGGTGACCCACCACTTTTTTACGCGCGCTTAGGTTTTCGACTGCTTGGCTCTCTTGATCGTCATAAAAACTTGTTGGTAAAGCTCAAAAATAAATAAATACTTAAAAATCACAGAGGTGTCAGGGGACACCCGGTTGGAATGAAGTTCGTTTCGCTAATGTACGAGGGCGGATCAATAAGTCAGTGACTTTTTGAATGAAACAGTTTTTTTTTGCAAAAAAAAATATTTTTCAACTTAAGCTCCTTTTAGCTCAATACACTACGTTTCTCCAATTTTTGTATCCCTTCCAAAAAAAATAGGATTTTCGAGGTCCAAAAAATATGCATTTGTTTGATAATAATTTCATCGTTGGAGCTAAATCGCTTTCCACCGAGCCACTTCTGTAGGTTTGGAAATAGGAAATAGTCACTGGGGGCTAAATCCGGAGAATATGGCGGATGAGGTACCAATTCCTTGCACAATTCATGGAATTTTGCCATTGAGACTACACAGGTGAGCAACCGTACGTTTATGGTCAATTGAGAGCAAACGCGGCACCCATCTTGCAGACATCCAACTGATTATTTAAAATCGAAACCACACTGCCATATGAAATGCCTATGGCGCACTTTTACTCTTCGATCAGCCAACACCATATCGTGGATTTATTAATATTAAAAAAGAAAATATACCTAAATGCTTGTGGAGAAGTGAGCTGCTGCCATGCCTCGGTGGGCATTGGAATAGCTATATTCCCCACCATCCACCATAATAATCAATTTCACATTTTTCTTTTCTACTATTTCTATTGAAATGTACTTTTTCACAGACAAAGTACTTTTTAATAAATATTGATCTTGAACCGAACAATTATTTAAAACATAATATGTCTTTTATATTCCCGAAAAGGTCATTTATTAAAGAGAGGTACTTCTTTTTTTAAATTTTTTTTAAGAAAAGGTATTATTTTTAAGAAAAAGTACTTTCTGTAAGAAAAAGTCAGAAGAGTATGACTTTTTTTTTTTTTACAAAGAAGTACTTTTTTTAAGCAGAGGTACTTTTTACAGAAGTGGTACTCTTTTTAGGAAAATTTTATTTTTTAAGAAAATTTACTTATTTTCAGAAAGGCTGCTTATCTCAAGAAAAGAAAAGTTATTATTTTATTTTTATGAAAAGGTACTATTAAGAAGATGAATTTTTGTAAGAAAATGTTCTTTTTTAAGGAAGGTATTTGAAGGAAGGTATCCTTTTTCAAGCACAGGAACATTTTTAAGAGTAGGTACTTATCTCAAGAGAAGTTATTTTGTTTCACAAAAAGATACTCTTTAGAGAAAAGGTAGTTTTTTAAGAAAAGGCAATTTGTTGTAAGAAAATGTACGTTTTTAATAAAAGGTTCTTATTTAAAAAAATTAACTTTTTTTTTGAAGAAAATTTACGTTTTTAATAAAAGGTTCTTATTTAAAAAAATTAACTTTTTTTTTGAAGAAAATGTACGTTTTTAATAAAAGGTTCTTATTTAAAAAAATTAACTTTTTTTTTGAAGAAAATGTACTTTGTTTAAGTATATGAATATGTACTGTTGTATTGTGAAAATTTACTTTTTTAAAGAAAAAACACTTATTGAAGAAAAATTTTTTTTAACTTCTTTCACTTTGGCTTTTCTAAATTTACTTTTTATTGGATTCGAAACTACAATATATACTAAATATTGGTTAAAGGCTGTACCTAACCTAGAAAATTTCCCATTAAACAAGAAATTGCCCAACACATGTGAGGCATCTAGTTAATTTCTTTCTGTAGGATCCAAGCCGTTAGTCTAGACACAAACCAAAGCAAAAGTAAACAATATGGTTGTTAATAGTGGGTTATAGCATAATAATGTTAAAACAAAAGCTGTTTAATTTTTTTTCACTTTGCCCCTATCCTGCAACATGCGATAAGGAACTTCGTTCCAATTATTTCGAAAAAATCATTAAATTTTTTCGCTGCACTGACACTCCGGTTCACATATTTAAAGGCACTAAAAATTCCAGCCCCTGTATCTTTTGCAATTTGTAACCGATTGTAGAATTTTGAAATGGACTAGCTAGACATCTTAAGAAAATAGAAAAAACCATGACAATAGTGGTTTCTTAACTAAAGAACTGTTTTGAACAAATAGCACATTTTTGGATTTTTTTTTATAAATTGCTGAAAAAATTAAAAAAATTTGCTATTGTATTATTTTTTTTACTATTTTTGATGTAAGCGATGTTTTTTGTAGGGATCGTTTGTCTATTACAATTTATTACATCTTAACCATTTTACGAGTCAAAATGGCGAAACAACATTTTTAAATCTATCGCAAAAACCTAAAATCGATGTTTACCGTTCTGAAGTATATTCTAACCTCGCAATAGCTAAAAAAAATTGGACGAAGGCCAACAGATATCAAAGACCCACAGGGGTATGGAAAAACTTTTAAAGGAAGGGTTTCATTGTCTTTATCTAAGTATGAAAAAAAGAAAAATCATCAGAATTGCTTCTAATTCTGGCTTATCCTTGTCAAAAATAAGAGCTCAAGCCGGAGTGAAAGCGAGAAACTTATCAGTACGCTGGGTAATTAAGAGCTGTGAGTATCTTAAAAACCTGGAATAACAAAAAAGGCGCCAGTTAATAGGCCTCGTAAGGAAAAGCGGCTTCAATCCGCAAGAGACTACATGGTATGGGATGTGCAGCCAAGAGATCATGTAAATGATTGGAGAACCGTTGTATTTACGGATGTGAAGAAGTTTAATGTGGTTGGGCCTGATGGCTACAACTATTATTTCCATGATCTGCGCAAAGAAAAGCGTTTTTTGAAACGGCATCACAGCCGAGAGGGCGGCGTTATGGTGTGGGGTGCTATTACATACTATGGCACCATCGATCTAGAATTTCAATGTGCAAAAATGACTGGTGCAAGCTATAAAACGTTTTTGGAATCGGCTTTTCCGAAGTTCAGTGAACTATTTGGTCCCATATCTTGGATATTGCAACACAACGCCAGAGTAGTAAAGGAGTTCATTGCAAGCTAAAATGTTAATATTCTTGACGGCCCACCCTATTCGCCAGATCTAAACATTATCGAAAATGTCTGGGGTTGGTTATCTCGCAAGGTCTATGAAGGTGGTAAACAATTTGATGACCAGCAGTCACTAATTTAGGCCACTGAGGATGCTTGGAATTAAATTTCGTTGAATTACATAAATTCTTTTTATCTCTCAATGAAAACCCCTATATTTGAAAGTATTAAAAACAAAGGGGGCTGTACCCATTACTAATGGTTCTTAAATAAAGTAAAATAAACTAAAGACAACAAGAAAAACTGTTTTTCATTAAAATTAGTTAAAGTGCCTTTATTCAAGTGAACCAAAAAAAACTGCACATTTTTTGGACTTTTTTTAGAAATTGCTCAAAAAAAATCTTTATTTAAGAAACCATTATTGCCATGATTTTTTTTAAATCTGAAGATGTCTAGCATCCATTTCCATTTTAAAATTCTGCAATCGGTTACAAATTGCAAACGATACAGGCTGCTGAATATGGAATTTTTAGTGCCTTTAAATAAGTGAACCGGAGTTTATATATTAATAAAAACTCAAAAAGTTTCATGGCCAGACTTTATGAAGATCTATCTAGTGATGCCAATTGCAGCACAGTCTGACTATAAACTGCTGAGGTTTAATCTTTTTCAAATATTGAAGCTTTGCTATGCTACATGTATTTTTAATTTCAGTCTCACTATGATTTTGGGTTACTTTTCATATGGAAATTTGCCCAATTAATTTCGGCCATTTTTTTATAGAAAATTGCACAATATTTTTGGGCGATTTTTCATATTTCTTTTGGGTCAGTTTGCGTTTATTTTTGGGGTAAATTTTCATTTTGGGCAATTTAGCATATTTCGACCCAATTTTAAAAATTGGGTGACTTTTAGTACAATTATTCGGTTATTTTTCTTTTGGGCGATATTTCATGCCGCCAATTCCAATACATAAAATGTTTACACTTTCAGTGTGACATATTTATAATTTAGCTTCCACTCCTCTACAACTTGATACTTTTAAAGTCTATTTACTTGAAACTGTGTTTTTTGAGTTGTGACGGTCTGGCACCAAATGATTGATATGTAGTTATAAAGCTTATAACAATAAACAAAACTCAACGTAATGAGAATTGCTTCAAAATACTTGCTAGTGCGAAAACATCAACAAAAAAGTTTATAAAAACACAATATAAAGCAAGAGCAGTATAGACTGCCTACTACGCTTTATACTATACGTAGTTAAAAACATGTGTATGCTAGGAAAATAAATTTCCTTAAATATTCCTAACTATAAAAGGTCATTGTGTAGGAGTGTTTAGGCCGTTGAACAAAAAACAGTTAAATTGCCATAAAAATGTTTATTAAATTTTAACATATTTTTCCTATGTAAAAACAATGATTGAGATCTTAGTACTAACCTTTTAAGGATAGGCAACGCACACAACCAAAAATGGCGCGTTGCAAGAAAACATTGAAATAAATGCAAAACAAAATTTTTATATATTTTTAAGTTCCTAACGTTAAGCTGTTACACTTGAACCAAATGTTTGCGCTTCATTCCTTAAGTCAGTTTATTCTGTACATGAACGATAACATTTTCACGTTTCCCGGATACATTTCCTTAAGTGAACGTTGTTACTTCAGCAGACAATTCTTAAGTACTTCGCATTGTTTTACTGATGTTTGCTCCATGTTGTTCTGTGTACATATTTTGACTTCGGCATATACGAGAACTTCTTCTTTGCACTGGAATATTCGCACAAGTACAAGCACAACATCTTAAAATCTACCAGTGCCACATATGGTGCAAGCCATACTCCTGCTGGCTGGCTGCATGACTAGTTGTTGTTTCATGCATGTTGGTGTGCAATGATATCATGCAACGGATATGTCAAATAGTCGACAGTGCTTTTGTCGAAAGGTTAAACGTACAAGGTCTTGAGGTACAATCGAAAAAAGCTTAATAAAACAACTAACAGACACTTATGCTGTTTTACAAATGCACTTAAAATACCACTCACATGGCAGGAGGGATTACAACTTAAAGTAAGTAGGAAGTTGTACTGTTTACCAAGCTTCATAGTTTTCTAGTGAACTCGTCGTGTTTATTCATGTACGCCAGAAATGTTGGAAGTTGATGCCACTCCTGGGCTTAATTAACGCCATATTAATTCATTTTAATATTTCATACGAATTGTGTATAATTTTGCAAAATTATATAATTAGTCATCAAAGCACTTACAAGCTGCAAATGAAATATTGAACAGGCGTTAGATATACGATAGCTAGATGGTTTCTATGGAAACTAAAATATGGGTTGTAGTATAGAGAAATGGACAAGACTTTCTATCCCTCGCTTTTCGTTCTCTCGGTCATATATTAACTCATATATACAATTTTTTATCCATCACATCATGAAGAAATCAACTGTTTTGCTACAACAAGTTGTGCGAACATCGAACAATATCCTCCATTTTTAATTTAGTACATTCACAATGTTTATATATAGGGTAATTCCAAAATATTTCGACACAGTCCAGGACCCAACTCCTATTGAATTGTATGAAATTTGAACAGAAGTTTCTCGTCGTCCGTATGAATTCCACCACACCAGAGTTGAGTCAAAATTAATTGACTAAGTTATTGAAGTTTTTATTAAAACTAAAGCTTTACTTACTTAAGTTTAATGTTTCTGGTAAAATTTTATAAAAACAAATCATAATTAATTTTTGTTTTTTTTTGTCGGTGGTGCAATGGGTAGTGTGCGCGCCTCTTGTACAGGAGATCCTGGGTTCGATCCCTGCTCCAACCACCTTAAAATTTCTTTCGACGACGGTCACCTCGCTTAGTGACGGCGACACTATCGAGTATATAGCCATGAAAAAGCTTCTCAAAATACCGTTCGGAATCGGTGTTAAACTGTAGGTCCCAATCAGTGAGTGAAAACTGGAAAGCGCACAGCTCAGTGATTGTGAGAAGTTCTCCCCGGTCCCTTCATGGGATGTAATGGGAAACTATTTACTTTTTTTTTTTAATAAAAACTTCAATAACTCAGTCGATTAATACCGGGTTTTTAAAAACAAAGTTGCGTTTTACTCACTCTGGAACGTCCCTTTTGAATAAATTCAAGAGTATTATGGTTTCTTTATAAAATAATGGGTGAAATCATCGCCAAAATTGAAAAATGGAGAAAAAAACTTAAAAACTATCTGTTTGCTGGACAAATACACACACACTTCTCATATTTTCGTAAATAACATATGGGGCATTCCATGTCAAATCGCACAGTTTGAAAATTTTTCTCTTTGATTTCCGCCATTTTGTGCTATTTTGTGGCAACCATTAAGCAACGGTTCCTAGTCAATTTTTATATTGTTATAATTGCACGTTCAAAGAATATTGATTTTTAAAAAAATCGATTTTTTTAAAGGACTGTTTTGGACTATTGGTTATAACTTCCCCAATAATGGTCCGACTTGGACATTTTTTTTAAATCTATTTGATTTTTCGGTACTTTTTAGACAAAATATTAAAAAAAATATTCAAAGTGTTTTTATATACGAATTTTGAGTTTTGTGCCCTTCGATTTTCTCGACATTTTTTTTTTTATAAACCTCTATCCATTCTGTATCATTTAAGCCCAAATTGATTGTGGCCAAGTAATTATTAATATTTTTTTTTATATATTTTTTATTAATATCTCGAGCCGCCTTTACCAAACCTTATGTATCTATAGCTCCCATGGAGATCCCATTTGATAATTTGGCTATGATGTAGAGAAAAAGATAGAGATTCTTTTTGGTAGGGGAAATCAAAAATTAAAGATACGTTATGCCAGGATATTCAAGGATAAAATATACTTTGGAGTTTTCAATATCATTGAACCACAACGACATGACTGTTGTATCGACTATTATCAAACCGATTTTTGCAGGCTTTAAAATGATATTCAACATTTTGAAATCCATTAACGCATTTCAAAGTTATGCCATTTTTAATATAGGTCCTTTTTTCAGAAAGTTTCATACAATACCTACTTCAGCGATCCATAAAACAAAAACTACTTTGAATTTTGACTCAATTATGGTGTCATAAAATTCGTATGGACGGGGAGAAATTACTGTTTTATTTTACACCAATCAAAAGTGGTCGGGTTCGAAAATTCTGATTTTTGTGTCGACTTTTTTTTTTAAATTACCCTATATACACATTTTGAACATTCGCAGTAACAATTTAAGCTGTGGTTTTCAAACCTCAGCGACATCATACTTCTCTTGATGTTCGAACTTGCAATTTCCACAAGATCCCTTCCCTTCAATCATTAAAGCGACGAGCGAGTTGACAAATCTATGTATAAATTAATCTATTCTCTCGATGACGACGAGGTAGTATTCCTTTTGTTTTTGGTTTTGTGTGTTTCTCTTTGATTAAGCATAATGCGTATTTTCGTTCTATGCAGCCAATATGAACATAATTTATATCAATCAACATTATTTAAACTTAGTTTGCTGCATGGTTTGCTGCTGTTTTCTATCATTTGCTTACTACATAGTTCCTCATACCTCTGGGTTGTAGAGGCAAATAAGGTATATCTTTTCATTAAGCATCTAAGTCATCGGGCAAAGGTGAATGTAATAAAGAAATCATCGAAATATGTTTTCTAAATTTTGAAAGAGTATATATTTTCACAGCAGCATTTTGAAATCTTGATCAAGGATACTTTTCCTTCCCAATTTATGAACTAAATTTGCAATTCACTTGTCTTTTTTTTGAATTGTTCATGAAACTAAAGGACGTCTCAGTAAGAATGCACTTTTCCATTTTATAATAAATCCACGTACTTTGTGATGTAGTTGTGATTTTTTTTTGTGGGAATGTAAAGAAGACATGTTCCGATTAAGTATAGAGTAAAATATCCTTCAAATGGCCCTACGGCTCTGATGACAGACCATTACTCTTTTAATGAAATTTCCCATGCCTTTTTCATAGAGATGTGGCTGTATCTCACCGAGGACACGTTGGATCTCGGATTTGAGCTCAGGAAATGTTTCTAGTTTCTCCCCATAAACCCGAGATTTCACAAAATCCCAAAGAAAGGAATCGCATGGCGTTAAATAGTATGATCTTGGTGGCCAGATGTCGTCAGAATTTCATGAAATAATTTGTTATGAAAATCTTTGCTGCATTGAATAAATTGTTCCATGAGCAGTGTGGCAGGTGGCACCGTCTTGCTGAAAGCACATATCGCCCATATCATATTCCTGTAACGTATGCCGTTCACAGTCACTGCAATTTCGGCCTCATCTTCAAAAAAGTAAGGCCCAATCACGCCGCCTGACCAAGATCCGCACCATACAGTTGCTCGTTGTAGGTTCATTTATTTCTCATGGATTGAGAAGTGCATGAGTATTTTCTGAACCCCGAATTTGACAATTTTGTGTATTCACGAAGCCATTTAGATGGAAATGCGCTTCATCGGAGAAGATGAGTGTTTTTTAAAAATTGGCATTAACTTTATAAATGTCGTTTTTATTTTATTCCTAAATTTTCCGGCTCAAGTCCACATAGATAAAAAATAATAATGTTTTTAAAATTATTTTCTTTATCACATTTTATTTTATCTCAATATTTCGACCGTTATCGACGATCATCTTCAGGATATTAAACACACAAACTTCTGAACACTGTTCCAGTTGCATTTAGAAATACAATTGGCAGTTACTTCACTTTCACTTTGCCCATTGGCTCCACGAAATACCCCACAAGGGTTTATTTCATTGGGTGCTATTTCCTGGGCGTTATTTCCTTGGGCTGTATTTCGTGATGCCCGCATTTCATGGTCTGCTGGTTTGAGTTCCTGAGAAAGCTGAATTTTGTACGCAAGAAGGTGGAGGTCTTTTATCAATATTCGCTGTGTAGTGCTTCGTGATATTTTCTGGTTTTCGGCGACACTCTCTATAAGACCAGCAAATTTTTCACGATCTGGCCGGTACGTTGATGCACGGGAGTACCATAACCTACACAGTTTCTTTCATTTGTTGACCAGTCTTCGAATGGTTGACACATTAGGTGCACTTTCTCGACTGAATATTCTTCGAATTTTGGGGGCGGTCTCAGCACAACTTTCCAAATTTTTGTAATAAGTTTTCGCAATTATAACTATTTGTTTTTAATAATCGGAATACACAACTGTGACAGCTGCCAAATTTCAGAGTTGACACTAGCAGAAAAAAAATTACAATAATCATCAACGAATATCTTGATTCTTTAGGTGGTGGAATATGAATTTGGGATCTCTATATGCGATTTCTATTGTCTGCTGCTGATATTATGATTCCACACGCTGATTTTGATTTTGATTTGTTTTTTTTTAACGTTTGGATGCAAATATTACATGTTTGTAGCTTGTCGCAAATATTGTATACTTGTGTCCAAACATATTGTGTTTGCTATTCAATGTAAAATGTTTGCGACACAATGATTAATAGGTGGTAATGCATGTATTTGTGACAAAATTCTGGCTTTGTGTGTTGAAAACTGCTGAAAACAAAAACGTGACAGAGAAGAAAGAAACAAAAAGCAGCAGATATTCAATTCACAAAAACTATGCTTGCAAACATATACATGGTCCCTGCAATATGTTGCTGGGTCCGTTATTTATCAGCGTGTAGCCGATGATGTAAAAGTACTTCAAAGATTGATATACAGGGTGATTCAGGAAGTTCCGGACAAATTTCTCCAGCGTATTCCTTGGCTCATTTCATGAAGAAAAGTCCACTAGAACCATGTCCGAAAATGCAAGGGTGCGAAATGGCAGCGGCTTCAAAATTTTCCGATTGGCGGTCGGAGGGTAGTAGGGTAAAGTTGCCAACTTCTGAGCCAGTGGTCGGATTTTGGAAAGGTCTTTAAGAGGCCTTTCAGAATCAATAAAAAAAATAGAAAAAAGTTAAATCTCTCAGATACAGAGCTTTCGGAAAAAAATGGAAAAATAATCCACATAACCTCAATTTGCTCAGCCAGATAGCAGGTAACTTATGTTTTTTTTCCTGTTGAAAGATAGCCATAAGATGCTTTCCAAAATGACCTAAACAAAGCCCAGTGGTCTTACTGTTCCAAAGTTATGACCATTTTACTGAAATGCAAAAATGTTTGTTTTTGTTTTTGGAAGCGAAATAACAGCACACATTTATTTGTTTTTGTAAATTAATACGTTTAAGATTTTATTTTATTGAAATTTTCAGAATCAATAAAAAAAAGTAGAAAAAAGTCAAATCACCGAGATACAAAGCTTTCGGGGAAAAAATGGAAAAAAATTCACATAACCTCAATTTGCTCAGCCAGATAGCAGGTAACTTATGTTTTTTTTCTGTTGAAAAATACTTCTTACCTATCCAAAATGACCTAAACGAAGCCCAGAGGTCTTACCGTTCCTAAGTTATGACCATTAAAGACCTTTCCACCAAGCCCATGATCGTCAGACTAGTCACATTTTTTGGTGGCTAAATCTATAATTTTCTTTTTTCTTCTGTTTTCTTTTTTAATGACTTGACTTCTTAAACTTAAAAATAGTTATTAAAGCAATGTTTTTTCAAAAAAATTTTCATTACAAAGTATTATAAAAATTAAATACATAACTTTAGATTATTTAAAACAATATTTAATTTGCAAAATCAAATATTAGAATAGCTATAAGCTAACTTAAAAAATATGTTTGAGTTTCCGATTCCGGAACAGTACATATTACATGAAATTTATAATTAAGATACACTATTTGTTTATTTGTAGTATTAAGCATATTTACTTGAATTAAATAAACAGATTAAAAAAAAAAAAAAAAAGGACCTTTTATATTATTTTCAAAAAGCTCGAACACAAAAAGGGGCCCAATGATGCCAAGGCTGTCTGCATAGCTATTTCGGATCTTTCCAGGATCTTCATCAACACACGGTGTTTGGTATGTTTTGGGTGAATTCATCAAAAATTTATCATATCATCATATTAATGCGAATTCCTTTATACATACGTTCTAAGAATACCAAGCACTAACATTGGAAAAACTTTCATGCTCAACTCTTTTTCACCACGTCGAAAAACCATTGGTTTTAAACAGGCATGATTTGTTTTTGTTTTGTCATTACAAAACAAAGGGTTGCCATCAACAATATTATTGTTTCAAGCTCAACTTTCATCATTTCCCTTGCGGGAGTTTTTTACTCTGTCTGTTTTTTAAACTTACAATTTTCTAAATGCTTTAGATGCTTTAGAGACATGCGCCATAAAGATACCCGTTGACTGCGACAACTTTTTTGTTATTACATGTGCGTACTATCCGGCCGTCAATATAAAGTCAATACGAGCAAACTTGCAAAAACTATTGGATTTTATGAATCTTCAAAATTCAAATAACTACTATGTACTAGCGGGAGACTTGAACTCCAAGCACGCAGAATGGGGTAATACTGTTAATAGTGCAAAAGGCAATAACCTACAAAAAATTCAACATCGAATTCCTTACAGTTCCAACATTTTTAGCGAAGCCCGCTTTTCTTAGCCGTAATTATGTCATAATGCCTTCCATTGAAGCCAGCACACATCACAATAACATGACTATCACAAAGAACACAACCCTCATATACGTCCCTGACTGTACAAATCTCGTAATAATCACCAAATCCTAAAAGTATGCAGAATAGTACTGTGTTGTATACTGGGTTATAGCATAATACAATTAAAAAAAAGTTGTTTAAAATATTTTCATTTAGCTCCCATCCCGCAACGTGCGCTAAGGAAATTCGTCCCAAAAAAACCTTTCTTACAAAAATTCCTTTTCTTAAAAGTACATTTTCTTAACAATAAAATATTACCTTTTCTTTTCTTGAGATAAGTAGCCTTTCCGAAAATAAGTAAATTTAAATTCAGTACTTCTTTGTAAAAAAATGCAATTAAATTTTTTTACAGAAAGTACTTCTTCTTAAAAATAGTACCTTTTCTTAAAAAACATTAGCTTTTAAAAAAAAGGACCTCTATTTAAGAAATTACTTTTTCGAGAAAATATAATACATATTGTTACAAAAAGGATATAAAAATATATTATTTGTGAAAAAATACATTATATAAAAAAAATTTTTTCTAAAAAAAAGTTCATCATTTTACAATAAGTTTATTTTCTTAAAGTTCCATTATACATTTATCGTATTTTTCAGCGGGCGCCTTAGCCGTGTTGGAACTAACTAGTACATAATATATAGTGGAAGGACTTCGGTCCAACCCTGACGCCTCATGCATTTTTTTCTCACTTTTCAATTTAGAGAAAAAATAAAAAAAAATCATATTTATAAAACGATGTATGAGTTTAATAGCCGATACATCTTATCGAACGCTTTCCTTCACTTGCTAAGGGACAAACAACTGAATGGTTTTCCACTAGCACGTATAAAGTAAAAATGACAAAGCAAAGAAATTCATTGCGAACGAAATAGTAAAGACTTTAATTCTAAATTATATTTGTTTTCTTTGTCATTCTGCCGTGCGTTAGTGGAAGCCAAATCAGCTGTTTGTTGCGAAGCAAAGCGTTGTATTTTTGATGTTTTAACATATATACGCACGGGTAGGCTATAATCTAACAAAGTCAACACTTGCAAACAACACACAGCGTTATCTACGTCGAAGCTATGCTGCGTTAGCATTGAAAATAAAATGTGGTTGTTGTACAACAATAGTCTATGCCTAGTATGATGGTAAAGGCGGAGTCTTGCTACTCGTAAGCCTACGAACATAACACAATGAACGTACATGAGTCTGAAAAAGTATTAAGCAAGAAAATAATGGCACATGTCCTTGCACTTGTCTTTAAATAATTCTAGGTATTAATATTATTTAAATTAAACGTCATCATATGATTCAACCATAGACTAATACTTATAAAGGGGTTTTCAACAGAGACACTACAAAAGAAAATCTATAGGGACAGCAAACGACGCCATATTTTTTCCCGCTCTTTTGACATTTCTCTTCAGTAAGGTTCGCCATTTCATCGTGGAAAGATATACGAGCCACCAACGAGTCGAAATTATTAAAATTTACTACCGAAATTTGGAGTCAGTGGCCTCAGCTTTAAGAGCGCTACATCCAATTTATGGTCGTCATAATCGCCCTACCAGATCAACAATTGAGCGTGTAGTGCAAAAATTTGAATCCACAGGCACAGTACAAAATGTTCCCGTGCCGGAATATTGCTGCCGCTGAGGCTTCAGTTCAAGAAAGCCCAACTGTGTCTCTCACACGTCGTTCTCAAGCGGTGGGCATCTCTGTGACGTCGTTGTGGCGAATTTTTGAAAAGATCTTGGCCTACATCCTTACAAGATCAAATTGACGCTTGACCACCATAAGCGTCGTATGTTCGTGCAGTGGGCTGAGCAACAACTTGAAAATGGTTCGGCTTATCATCGGAAAATCATCTTCAGCGTTGAGGCTCATTTCTGGCTGAATGGCTCCGTCAATAAGCAAAATATGCGTTATTGGTCAGACAGCAATCCACACGTAATCCATGAGTCATCATTGCATCCCGAAAAAATTACGGTTTGGTGCGGTTTATGGGCCGGCGCCGTCATTGGGCCGTACTTCTTCCGTGATCATCAAGACCTGCACATTACTGTGAATGCGATTCGATACCGTTCAATGGTAACCGAATATTTTTGGCCCCAATTGGATAATATGGACTTGGAGGACATGTGGTTCCAACAGGACAGCGCCACAGGCCACACAGCGAATGCCACAATCAATTTATTGGAAACCAAGTTTGGTGAACGTGTTATCTCACGAAATGGGCTAGTCGATTGGCCGCCTCGGTCGTGCGATTTGACGCCGTTAGATTATTTCCTGTGGGGCTACGTCAAGTCTGCCAACAAGCCAGCGACGATTGATGAACATCGTACGAATATCGAACGTGAAATTGCAGCAGTATCGACCGATTTATGCTTGAAAAGCGTCGAAAATTGGGTTCAGCGTCTGGACTTCTGCAAGCGTGCCCGTGGTGGCCATGCAAAAGAAATCGAGTTCCATACATAATGGCATCGAACGTACTTTCACAGGAATAAAGAATTTCATTGGTATCTAAAACCGGTTTTGTTTTATTTAAAAAAACTTTTGTAGCGCTCTTATTGAAAAACCCGTTAGTAGACCTAATAGTTCTCTCACCAAATTTATGACATTTGGCCGGTATGATATTTACGTCCGATGTTGAAAAGAATTGCTTTACTAATACCAGATAGAGGCAAAAATAACAACAACGGCATTTCATTTTGTGTTTTAAAATTATTGTGTTAAATACAACACAAATGTATGCTAACAATAACAGGCAATAAAAAGTTTAAAACACACTTAAATTTCACAGTTTTGCACCAAAGAGAGATGATAAATACAAGCCAGAAGTTATTGTAATTCCACCTGGTGTATATCACTTTTCGTCAAGCATCTCGCTATCACGCCGACTGTATCACGAAGAGTGTGAAAGGAAACGTTAGATGAGCCAAAGATTTACTCTATGGATTGAACGCTGTTTTTTATTTTTCAATGTAACATTTACTAATGTGTTCATAGAAATCGAACAGGGACCGTGTAGGCACACTGTACTTGATGATGTAATAATTTATATAAATTATGAATGACGAATTCGTTTTGTCAATTAAAATAATAATCAAAATTACAATTATTAAATTAATTAATATTTTATGTCTGCCATTTGTAACCTGGTGCAAATCATATTTTATTTAATACTATACTATACCTATATTTATTAGAAAACTATGTTCTCAAAAAGTAGTGAAATCGATCATTTAGACATATGATTGGTATTGTTGCCTTTCAAGCCCCTGTTCTCATCTTATCATAATCAACTTTTAAATTCGTTTTGTTCCACGTCATCTGGATGATTTTGATGAATACTTCAGTTTCTGACAACTTTAACGAAATACAAAAACAAACAACCAATGCTGATTTATCTTCAACATGAGCCCATACACGAAACTTTAAATGTTAATATTCGATACATGTTTGTAGGAGTACCTCATCCATATGTTCCATATGGTGCTTTATGTGATGCCATAAATAATAAAAGGAAAAACAACTACATCGAAAAAGGGAAACCTCATATTTATGTTTATATGATCGTATGCCCGCACAGACTATGAAATATAACATTTATGGCAGGCATCACATTGAACTCTTGATTGTCGCTGGAGGTAGTCTACGTAAGTGAAGGTACTATTAAAACCTGAAACTCGCAAACACATAAACTTTGTTACTCCCTCGTAACAGAATTTGTATGACGAAAAAATGTTTTCTCATCGGCAATTGCCGGCACAGTGGTTTTCAGGACTTGTAGTATTTCCGTTGGGTTGAGACAACCTAATGTCTCTCATTTGTATGAGACAAAATATCCGTTTTCTAAACTTTGTTTTTAAAGAAACAACTACAACTACAACGTTAACTACAACGAAAGCTTGCATGTTTTTTTGTGATTTATAATACATAACCCTGAGGTTGATTAGCGATGCTAATCGAAATATTGGGAAAATTTAATATATCTTGAAAGTACAGTTGAACCCGCAGGTATTTTCATTTTATGACCTCAAGCCAAACTAATTGAACGGAGATAACTAAATATTTTAAACTTAATAAGATTTTCAAACATGAAAATCCTTTTCAAATTTTAATGTGATTTATGATTTAAAATCTATTTAATGCGATTTTGAATAAAACTTTTAAATTCTATATTAAACACACATTCCAAATTTTAACATGATATATAGGGGGAATTCCAAAACGCCAAAATACATTGCTCTGATGCGGTTTAACTGCACCATTTGCTTTGAAAATGGTGCTGTCGATAGCAAAAAATATTATTTTGGAAAAATTGATGGGATTACTGGAAGAAACACCTCAAAATAATTTTAAAATTTTACAAATATATATTAAAAGTCAAAGAACAAAACGCTCTCTTGGCTTATATACAATAACCAACATAGAAGTGAGGAGAGGTGTGCCAAAATTTAAAGAATTTCCTAAAACTATTGATGAAATTTTTCACTAGAAAAATTAAAAAAGTTTCTTTAAATAATAATAGCTCTGTTCTATTACTCGAAAATTTGTACAAATTTGTGCAAATTTTTACTGAACTGTGTTCGTTTACTCCAACAGTTCAGTAAATGGGAGCCAGAGAGGGAACATTTTGACAGTTCGATGTTAGAGATCTTGCACATTTTGGTTGGAGAAATTTTAGCCAACACAAATTTGCAAGATATAACAGCTGTTTGAAATCAGTTGTTGATGTGTTAACATCTATAGCGGCGTATAGGGACTAAATCTATCAAAGTCAAGATTTTATGCTGCTGCTTAAACCAGATATTATGCAGCTGCTAAAACCAGATTTTATGCTGCTGCTAAAACCAGATTTTATGCTGCTGCTAAAACCAGATTTTCTGCAACTGCGAACTGTCCACCATAACAATTTACACTCTCACTCTCCACTCTTTGCATTCCCTTAACAGTTTTTCTCTAAGGTACCCCCCATACACCCACCACCCACACAAACACTCCACGACACAGCACCCTGCAAACATTTGGACGAGTTTTGGAAGATTAATATGCTGCGCGAAGAATACGCGATTCTTCCTGGCGATCATTAAAAAGCAATTCAGTTGGGGAGAGGATTTTGCGAAGAATCTGCGATTCTTCCTGGTGATCAATTCAAATTCATCGCTTAGGCAGACGATTTTGCGAAGAATCAGCGATTCTTCCTGGTGATCAATTCAAATTCATCGCTTAGGCAGATGATTTTACGAAGAATCAGCGATTCTTCCTGGCGATAATAACAAAATGAACGCTTTGGCAGATGATTATGCGAAGAGTCCGCGATTCTTCCTGGCGATCAATACAAATTCATCGCTTAGGCAGATGATTTTGAGAAGAATCAGCGATTCTTCCTGGCGATCAATACAAATTCATCGCTTAGGCAGATGATGAATACTCTAGTTGTAATATATTGTTATTGTCATCGCTTGGGCAGAAGAATCCGCGATACATCCGCGATGTATGCGCGATGCATCCGCGATTCATTGCGGCGATGTATTATAACGGGATATTATTAAGAAGACAAGTTTAAAAATTGTCATTTAAGTTTTTGAAGTGATCAGTGAGTGTTGTGATATTGTGTTGTGGCAAGTTTCTTTTCTATTGTGTTGTGGCAAGGGTGATTAAAAAATATTTTAAACATTCTAATAATAAACAGTAACATGTACAATAATACAATCCGAAAACGAAGTAAGAGGGAAAGTGCAAGGCGATTCGCTTGAAAATCAACAAGGCGATTCGCTTGTAAATCAACACGGCGGTTCGCTTGCAAATCAGCTAGGCGATACGCTTGTAAATCAACAAGGCGATTCGCATTTCACCGGACATTTTCTCACGACTCAGCATTCGCCGATGCATCGCAGATGATGATCGCCGCGATTAAGTTCATCTTCCACACTATTCGCAGATTATTCTTCCGCGATCGAAAATGTTTGCAGGGCAAGCACAAATAACTCAGCAACATATCAGTAGTAGTAGTAGTTGTTGTTGTTGGTGTTGTTGTTTTTATTTCTATTTATAATTGTGTTCTCACACTTTTCGATCTTTGCATTCTCTTAACAGTGTTTCTTTTAGGTACACCCCGACCACTCACACAAGTACACATCGACTCCATAAGCAATGGAGTATATTTTAATATGTGTGGTTGTGATTTTTATTTAAATGTAACGTCATCATATGATTGAACGCTGGTTTTTATTTTCCAATGTAACATTTACTAATGTGTTCATAGAAATCGTACAGGTACCGTGTAACAAAAAGTTGTTCACACATCGCCCGTGAGTTCGAACACTCATTGGATTTTTTTATGTAAACAAATAAAAGTCACAAATAAATCAACAACGGCAGAAATAATTACAAACAAGTTTTTTTAATATTTTATTCAATATATCACTGAAATTTAGTAAGAAAATGGAAGCGACAACGTCATAATTGGACAATTGAGGCAGTAGATATGTAATGTAACTACAAGCTAAAATGTATGTAGCTAACGATAAAACTACATCAGCTGTTTTCTTGCGTACTGTTTGTGCAAATTTTCATAAACTCAGCAAAATTGTTCTTTCTCTCTCAAAAGTAGATTCTTGCAAATTTTAACTGGGAAAGTAAACGAACAAAGCTAATATAAAACCATCAACAGCAATATTTCCTTCTCTTTCATCCGCCATTGTTGTACTTGCACTCTCTTTTTTATAAATGTTAAATGTCAATAAAGCATCAACAACATTAGTGATGCACAGTTTGCTTTTTGTATACGCACTGATTACTTTTATTATACATTTAGGGATGTATGAGATTGTCAACGTTTACATGGTTGCGTTTAGGAATGCATGACTTTGTTCAGTTGCATTGGAAATGACGTTTTGGAACTCACCCATATTTTGTAAAATGTGATTTATATTTAAAATTAAAATGTTCAAGCGTTAGGTCTATTTTAAATTATTTTATTCTTCCATATTGGGTAGCATCGTCAAGAAAATAAGCACAATCATAAAATAAAAATTTAATTTAATTTTTAATTTCATTATTATTTTTTTCATTTAATGTTTAATTAATAATTGTGTTGCTCTTTCCGACGATGCTACCCAATGGTTAGCGAAATATTGAAGAATATAATAATTTAAAATAGACATAACGCTCGAACATTTTAATGTTAAAAATATATATAGCTTTTATTTAACATTAAAACGTAATTAATTAAATACAATTGTGAAATTTTGAGTTTTCAACACGAATAAGTATATGAAATGGTCGTTAAACAAATGTATTAGCTCTGTTCGAGTACTTTCCCAGTAAACATTTGCAAGAATCTACTTTTGAGAGCGAAACAACAATTTTACTCTATGCAAATTTGCAACTAAAGTACGCGAACGACTTCCAGAAATAATTTGCAACGAAACAGCTGATGTAGTTTTATCATTTGCTACACACATTTTGGCTTGTAGTTACATTACATATACACTGCCACAGTAGTCCAATTATGACGTCGTCGGTTCACCAAAATTTGCTGAATGGTACTACATATTATTGCTTTCCATTTTCTTTCTAAATTCCAGTGATATTTTAAATAAAATAGTAAAATAATCATTTGTACTTTTTTCGGCAGTTGTTAATTTATTTTGGACTTTTCTTTGTTTACATAAAACAGCTAATTTCAAACAGCTGTTTTATCTTGCAAATTTTTGTTGGCTAACATTTCTCCAATCAAAATTTGCAAAATCTCTAACATCGAACTGTCAAAATTTTCGCTCTCTGGCTCTCAATTACTGGACTTTTGGAGCAAACGAACAGAGTTCAGTAAAAAATTGTACAAATTTGCACAAATTTTCGAGTACTCGAACAGAGCTATTGTTAAATCTACATATGTAATTTAACTTAAAGTAAAAAACCCGAAAAAACCAGATCTACCGGTTTTTGGCAAAATTAAAAACCGAAAACCCGTTTCTAAAAAATTCTGTTTTTTTTGGACACTCTACTGTAAACATAGATAAAGAAAATTAATGGATGAAACACTTGCTGGGATATTATTAGTGTAATAGGTAATTTTCTAGGTGTCGTTTAGGGCAATAAAGGGAATTTTTTTTTTTGTGTCCAAAAAGACAAAAAAAAAATGTGACATTTATTTCATATCAACGAAAATACAATTTCAGAATAAGTGTCTAACACATAACATAAAATCGAATTTCTGATGGTCGTCGAATTAGAATACACGTCATGGCAAATTCAGAAACTGCCCTGTGGCTGGGATCAAACGTCATTCCCACCTTTTTGGTCAACCTCTTTAGTCTGGCTGATAAAAAAGCCTTGAAATCTTTTTTCCAGATCTGCGACAAAATCAGGCCGGGCTGTCTAATATCCAGCTGGTTGCCAGGGCACATACACATTAATTGCCGGGCTGGAGGTACACAATGCAGCATCACCAGACAAGTGTGAGCCATGTATGCCCTGAGACGTGACCCTACGGCTAAGGGAATTGGGAATGCCTGTAAACTCTAGACACGGGCATGGCTCAGTCCTGGTCAGCATGAGTACTTTCGAAAATGTGAACAAGCCTACGGATTACATGGCTCCGAGAATAATTTAGGAAAAAAAAGTTAAGGTAATTATAACTAGACGTGGACATTGGGCTTCAAATAGCGTTACCGAGGCCGGTGAAATTTCAATCTTCACTGATGGATCTAAAGTGTAAGCGGGTACGGGACAGGGAATATACTCCGAAACCGTAAATTTCAGGATTTCCACCAGACTTCCGAAACAAATGTGTCATCCAATCACGTTGTACGATCCCTAACCCAAATTCAGGCGCACGAAATCACGCTCAACGGCAACTTATGCTTCTTATCCCTAACCCAAATTCAGGCACACGAAATCACGCTCAACGGCAACGAAGTAGCAGATGAATATGCTGGACTGGGCTCCTGTGCGCGGGAAGACTCTGCGTACCCATATTCCGTTCATGGAACTTAGGCAACAAGTCGACGAACTGGGAGTAGCATTAACCAAGTCGAGATGGGAATCGGTGCAGAACTGTAGGATAGCTCGATCTCTTCGGCCGGCCATTCATGGAACACGTACCAAAGGGCTGATCTAACCTTGAAAATAATACATTCAACACTTTCACAGGAATCATAACTGGACACTGCGTGATAGGCCACATGGCTGCACTCATGAAACTTCTATACGAAGACTTCTGCAAAAGTTGCTTAGATGAAGAAGAGGTGGAGGCAGTGCAGAACTTTCTTTGTTTATGTATAGGACTGCAAGTGTATCGCCTAGCCTTCCTGAGGGGCAGGCTCTTCGGAAACCTCAATGACTTAGCAGGCGCTCCAGTTAAACCCCTCGTCAGATTCATAGAGAAATCTCGCTGGGTCAGCAGAGCACAAGAGGAAAACTGATAAATCTTTTTGAACTAGACTTTCTTCTTTAACTTACCCACTCTTCTACATTCTTCTTCTTCTCTACAACTATTCCTTTCTCCTTTCAATTCTATATAAGGGAACCACAGTGGACTGAAATTACGGCTTTGGGTGAACTCGTTATTTGTTTTTAACTCAAATTACGGGCTTCCCTTTCAACTTAACCTAACCTATGACTTCAGTCGTTCCGTCAACTTCATATCAAGTCCTCGATAGAATAACTAGTATCAGTAATTAGAGGGCACACTTTAAAAACCGTGCTAATGATTCCTGCAGAAACTGTGGTGGTGAAGAAGCGGACGAGATTGTCCAATATCTCCACTGCTAACATATATACACGGAGATAAGCTGAATGATTTTAGGATCTTAAATATTATATATACGTCTCGTCTTCAGCCATATGCAGATATATCAGTACGGGGTGTCGCGACGTAATGTTATCAATAGCAGTGTTGTGGAGTCGGAGGCTGGGATATTTGCCTGTGCTCCGAATCGGAGTTGGTGGCCCAACACTTTGGACGACTCAATGTATAGAATTTTCCGCCTTTCGTATCACGGAACAGAAGCCGATGTGGACTTGCATTCTTCGAATCGTTAAAAATGTTCAAACTCTTATATCAATTATACTTGCAAATAGACAACGGAAGTTCAAGACATTTAAGATAATGAAAATAAGATTATTTTTCAATTTTGAAAATTTAATTCGTTTTATATTATTGTAAAGTGAATCAACTGTTTTTTAATTAAAAAATATATTTTTTCTAAAACAATATATGTAAATATTTGTGTGTTGTGCAGGGAATAATAGTATATTATAGATTTGCAGTTCAAATTATTTCGTTGTTAATGAAAATGGTTTTATTCAATATTGGAGTCGGATTGGAGTTGTATATTTTCAAAATGCTGGAATCGGAGTTAGAGCGAAGTCGTGGATTTTCAGAGTGCTGGAGTCGGAATCAGAGTCGTTGAATTTTGGCCAGACTTCACAGCGCTGATCAATAGTCAATAGTGACAGACACTTTTCCGTATCCTAACTAACAGTAACTAGCAGGGCGCAGGGATGAAGCTTCTTCGATAATGTATATACTTTACATTGCAGCACGGAAAATAATCGTATTGTTGACGATTTTATCGTAAATACGTTGTGGCGTTGTGCCTTTAAAAGGAAATATTCTTCAAGCTGGCGAAGCTTTTCCTTTCGGTATATTCACAGTGAAGTAGCTATTTTAGTTATTGAACTCATTACGACTCTAGCACACTTCCTCTATTCTACCACACTTCAGATGAAAATGTTTATCGGAATGCACTATTTAACACTTGATATGACCCTACAGTTTTCCACCGTTTCTAAATGTTTTTTGTGATGTTGTTTCATGGCTTTCCAGTGTAACATATGAATCCGTTATGAATTCGAGACGTCTTATTTTCTTCGTACATTTTGTCCGAAACAGACATCAGTTATGGACTCACAACGAATTCATTTGCGTATGAAATTCCTCTGGAAAAGGCGGATCGTTTTTTGTACTCTTTCCGTTCCGTATCGAAGTCGCATCGGACTTTATATTCGAATCAGTTTCGGTGCCGTTGTTTTGTAAGTAAAATTTGTTCAAGACGGCTCCACTTTTCGTAATTTTTGTTGATTCGATACGGACTCGTTCTGATATTTAAAATTTAAATAGGTTATGTACTATGGTTATGAAACTAAGGTTATGAAATCCAGTCGCAAGTCCTCATCATTAGAAAACATGTAAGTGAATCCACAATTCGGAGAAGATTAAACACGTATGATATAAAGACCTACACGCTGAAAAATTTATCTTTTTTTATTGTTTGGATGCAATAATAACGTGTTTGTGGCTTGTCGCTAATATGGTATACTTGTGTCCAAACACATTGTCTTTGCTATTCAATATAACGTATTTGGAACACAATAATTAATAGGTTATAATATTTGCATTTGTGACCCAAATGTAGATTTGTGAGTTGAAAACTGCTGAAAACAAAAACGTGGCAGACAATAAAGAAAAAAAAAGCAGCAGATATTTAATTCACGAAAACGATGCTTGCACACATGGACATCGTTCCTGCAATATGACCTGGGTTCGTTATTTTTCATAGTGTATGTCGCGAGAAAAGTAATAGACATATATGTAAGAAAAACAAGAAGAAAACGTCTAGAGTTTGTCATGGAGTATATCCATAAACCGGTGGAGTTCTGGCACAAAACTTTATTGACGGATGAATCCTCATTTAAATTTGATGGGTTATTGGGAAAAACTTAAATGCACATTTCCAAAGGATCGAAGCATGAAGCAGTACAACCTCTTAGTTGTTTCAGCTGTGTTTCAGAAATGGTTTTGGGATATGTCTCATACAATGGATTTGGAAATCTAGTACCAATACAAGACACTCGAAACTAGGTAGGATATCTAGATATTTTGAATGACAATGCTATTCCTTCGGCTCCTTTGCAGCATAATAATGCTCCATACCACAAAGCATGGTTAGCAATAACATTTTTAAATCGACTTAGACAACATATTCTTGCATGGTCCAGATTTAAACATAATTGCGAATGAATAGGCATTAAAAAAGGGAGCGATTTATCCAAATGGGCCGAAAACGAGAGGAAATTATAAATATCTGGAACAGCTTAGAAATCGAGTTTCTACGCAAATTGCTAACTTTTGAACCAGTGATCAGATTATTTGGTTTTGGGCTTGGTGGAAAGGTCTTTGGTATACCTTTCAGTATCAATAAACAAAAATTTTGAAAAAAGTGAAATCGCCGAGATACCGAAGCTTTAAAAAAAATTGGAAAATACATAAGAACGTGCACATTTGCTCAGCCAGATGGCAGTCAACTTATGCCCAGATGTAGTACCGGTCCAAAGTTCAGCCAATTCTTCAGCCAAAAATTTAAATAAACCAGAATTTTAAACGTGTTAATTTACAAAAACAAATATGTATGCTGTGATTTCGCTTCCAAAACTAAAGAAAAAATTTTTGCATTTCAGTCAAATGGTCATAACTAGGGCAACCAAAAAATTGCACGAGCAAGTTTTTTTTTAAACACAGATATGACAAAGTTATTCAATTACAAACATGTTTTAGACATTTTTGAATGATTGGGACTATGTATGTGTTAGAGCCAATTTTTCCCAAATTTGCAATAAAGGCAAATTTTTGCCAATTCTGGTAATAAATGCTAATTCTGGTAATAAATGCTAATTTTTGCCAATCTTAGTTATGAACGCTTCTTTGCATGTATGTATGTATATAAAGAAAAGTCTGACAAACTTTGGCGCTTGTTGCAGCACACGCTGAAACAACTACTCAACAAGTACCCACTAAACTATCAAGGGCAAGCATATATGGACTCGACTAATAACGAGAAAATGTCGTTACTCAAAGCATACACATAAAATACGACGACGTTAAAATCAGCTTTTGTTGTTGTTGTTTTATGCGCTCACCCCTCTCAGAAAAGACTTTCAATAACAAAGAACTCGCTCCACACTGTGTAGCACTTTCTCCGACGCGTCATAGCTTGATACAGCAAGAACTAATACAGTAGCAGCAACAGCCATCTGAATTTCCCAAGAATTAACTTATGGAGTTAAACGGTATTTTTTTGCATAGAATTTTGTTTCAAAACTGTCACCGCCACTGCCATTCGATCATTGTTATTGAGGCTTTTCATAACAACAGCCAGACGAATTTTCAAATACAACATACACTGCAACAACAACAATAGCCAGCCGAGTTTGCTCAGTTGAATTTCGCACAACAGCGGCCGGCTGAATTTCCTAATAACACTGTGATAGTGGAAAAAATGAACTTCGATGAATCCTTTTCGAACTATTAGGGGGGAGTCCCCTGAGTGGGAAAGTACATTTGGAAGTGTCAGATTGGCTCCAGTTTTTGAGAAATCGGTAATATGGATATAGCTAAGTCTGCGCTATTTAAACAAATTTTACCGGCCATAGTCCAATTTTTTTTTGGCCTAAAAGGGATTAAAAAGCTTATTAAAGTAGAAAAAACAAATGTTTGCGCTCGGTCCAACTTCTTGAGATATGGGCCTTTAAAGCTTGAGTATACAATTGGCCATATCTCACACATTTATGGTCCGATCTGGTTCCGGTGAATATCAGTACAAAGACCATTAAAACTCTTTAAATCTGCATATAAACATAATACATTTTATTAACCCATTGGGGACAAATTTAAAAAATACGATTTTTTAACCTCACTTTTTTGCTAAAAATCTGATTTTCTCCAAAAACAGCCCTAGTAAACCTATTTTCTGCCTAGACTCAGGTTGTAGACAACACTTCAAGCGTTGTGTTAAGGTATAATACTTCGCATTAGCCCTTCGAAAACCAGAGATATTTATGTTCAAAGTTTGAAATACAAGAAATTAACTTAAAAATTATGGTTAATTAACTTAATGGTTAATTAACTTGAAAAAAAAAACCAAAAAAATATATAAAAGTCCAATATTTTGATTTTGAAGCTTAACTTGAGGCCTATGCTAGGAAAATAAATACAATTTTTAAAAAAAGTAGAAAAACTTTACTTTTTTCTTGTATTTCAAACTTTGAACATAAATATCTCCGGTCGTAGAAGGGTTAATGCGAAGTATTATACCTTAAAACAAAGCCTGAAGTGTTGTCTACAACCTGAGTCTAGGTAGAAAATAGGTTTACTAGGGCTTTTTTTTGAGAAAATCAGATTTTTAGCAAAAAAGTGAGGTTAAAAAATCGTATTTTTTACATTTGTTCCCAATGGGTTAATAAAATGTAATATATTTATATGCAGATTTAAAGAGTTTTAATGGTCTTTGTACTGATATTCACCGGAACCAGATCGGACCATAAATATGAGAGATATGGCCAATTATATACTCAAGCTTTAAAGGTCCATATCTCAAGAAGTTGGACCAAGGGCCAACATTTGTTTTTTCTACTTTAATAAGCTTTTTAATCCCTTTTAGGCCAAAATAAAAATTGGCCTATGGCCGGTAAAATTTGTTTAAATAGCGCAGACTTAGCTATATCCATATATACCGATTTCTCAAAAACTGGAGCCAATCTGACACTTCCAAATGTACTTTCGTACTCAGGGGACTCCCCCCTAATAGTTCGAAAAGGATTCATCAAAGTTAATTTTTTTTCGAGTCAAAAACTATCACAGTGTAATTGTCAAAAAGACAACCAGTACAGCTTTAGTCACAATCGAAGACACTTTGAACTTTAATAATTGCTCCGGATAAGCAACTAAAAAACATTTATGAGTGCTATTTCCTTGTAGGTCAGAGATAAATGTTAGATGTCTTGTTAGAATTAAATAAGTGCGGTTCGGTTCGTTGACCATTATTTGAGGTAACTATTTTTATATTTTAATTGTTGTGGAATTTAATTTGAAATAAATTGTCTATTAGATTATGCCGAAATCTAGACAACGAAAATCCGCTAGATTGACGGGATACATACGTTGAAAAGTATCCTGTCTTTAAAACTGATGGACAGATACTTTACTGCAAAGTTTGCAATAAACAAGTATCAGGGGAAAAAATATACAGCCTAAAATCACACTTAAAAAGTGCAATTCATAAAGAACAGGAGCGCAAATCTACTTCTTTTACCCAACAATTTTTGGTCGAAACTGCATCTTCGGGGAATGTCCAATTCACTGCTGATTTGTGCAAAGCATTTATTGCTTCTGATATTCCACTATATAATATACGGAATGATAACCTAAAGTCCTATTTGCAAAAATATACAGGGAATTATATTATTTCATCAGAAATAAGTTTGCGCACAGCCATCAAATGTATCTACACTACTTCAATTGAAAAAATCAAGGCTTGCATAAAAAAACAGTATGTCTGGATATCTATTGATGATACCACCGATGCCTCTGGACGCTACATTGCAAATGTGGTACTAGGCATACTTAGCAAAGATGAGAAAATTTCAAAACAACGGGTTTTATTAACCCTGCTGTTAGGTTAGGAAAAAAATACGAATGTTAGGTTAAGGGACCATTTGGTCCATACTGCAATTTGCATGCAGAATATCAATTTAATCGCATTCGTTGTATATATTTTAGTTCAATATTCACTACATATTATTATTATTATTATCATCTTTGTTTTGAAAATAAATGTAAAGAAAATCAAAGGAAATTACTATGGACCAAATGGTCGCTTAACCTAAGATTCGTATTTTTAACGAATGTTAGCTTAAGAGACCATTTGGTCCATACTGCAATTTACAAACAAAATAACCATCTATTCGTATTCTTTGTAGCTACCTTGGGTCAGTAATACTCAAATATATTTACTATTATTGTTATTTTATATTTTGAACATAATTGTAAATAAAATCAAAGAATATATTCTATGGACCAAATGGTCCCTTAATCTGAAAGTTGTAATTTCTTATTTGACTCAGTCATGTTTCTAGTTAGAAAATTTAATTTTTGCTCATGCCATTGGTTTATAAAAAAGATCATGTGACCTGAAAAATGAAGTCAGTATATGTCACCGTTCAAAACTTTCAAAGAAAACTAGCCATTATTTGGACCGAATGGGCTTAATCTAACAGCAGGGTTAAATACGGCCTTATTAAACGCAGCAAACCACACCAACATTGCCCGGCTGTTTGATGACTCGATACGCATATTAGGTGAAACTTTTAATAAGGAGGATGTGTTGCTTCTTTTAACTGATGCTGCACCATACATGGTGAAGGCTGCAAAGGCACTGCAAGTGTTTTATCCCAAATTGCTTCATGTGACTTGTTTGGCTCATGCTCTTCACAGAGTATGCGAAAAAATTAGGGAAAGTAATCCAAAAAATAGATGGATTAATAGCTTACGTAAAGAAGGTTTTCGTTAAGGCTCCATCGCGTGCCGCTACTTTTAGAGATTGTGCACCAGACATACCATTCCCGCAACAACCAATAATTACACGATGGGGAACTTGGCAGGAAGCCGTTGGCTACTATGCTAAACACTTTGAAATCATACAATCAGTTTTCGCGGCATTGGATTCAAAAGACTCACAATTTGTGAAACGTGCCAAAGAATTATTAAACGATGCTGCAGTTCGCCAAAAATTACTGTGTGTGGACGCTAGTTTTATTTTCTTGGTCAATTCAATTAAAAAACTAGAGTCTGCTGGTCTTCTGTTAACAACACAAATACAGTTGATCAAAGAAGTCGAGGAAGCAATTGATAAAGGGCAATGTACGGAGATTAAAGAGAAGCTTATATCAGTTTTATTTAAAATCAAAGGTTTCATTGAAATAAAAAAATTGCAGACCAAATTGAAGGAAAAAAAGTTAATTCTCCTTGTCACAATGCCACATACACTATTTCCGAAACTCAGGCTTTTAAATATGCGCCTATTACGTCCGTAGATGTAGAACGAACGTTTTCAATGTATAAGAGCCTATACCGTGAAAACAGGCACAGTTTTCTGTTCAATAATTTGGCGGAAATATTTGCTGTGTACTGCAATAACAACCTCACTCAATTTTTTAATTAAATTTTTATGCTTTGAAATGTTTACTATTGAAGTAATGTTCATTTCGTTTTACGCCTTTTTCGTGGTTTTTTGTTTTAATGTTTTCTCGACTGAATAATAATATGTGAGTAAAAGTAAATTAATGTACTTTTTTATGTTTTAAATAATCAAATAAAAAAAAAATAAAAAAAAAAATTTTAACTAAAAACTTTTTATTTTAAATAACATTTTAATGCCAATTTTAGTTGCCAGTTTTTATGACTTTAGGGCAAGAAACTATTTATTAGTGCCATTTTATGGTTGCCCTAGTCATAACTTTGAAACGGGAAGACCACGGGGTTTTTAAGAGAAAAATAAACATAAGTTCCCTGCCATAAGGCTGAGCAAATTGAGGTTATGTGCACGTTCTTGTCTTTTTCCCAATTTTTTTAAAACCTCCCAAACACGCCCAACAAGCCCAAAAAGAAAAAAATCAGACCACTGTTGCAGATGCTTGCCATTTTACCCTACTACCCTCCAACCAGCAATCCGAAAATTTTCAAACAGCTGCCATTTCACACACTTGAATTTTGGGGGATGGTCGTAGTGGACATATTTTCATGAAATGAGCCAACGAATACGCTGGTGAAATTCGGTGGGTTTTGACTGCATCACCCTGTACATTCTTCCAAACATATTCTGCAGGAACCATGTATATGTTTAGAACACACTCCAAAAACCACATATTTGCAAATTCTAAGCACACTTATATTCAAAAGGCAAACATTATCATGTTTAATTGCAAAGATGCATACGTTTACATACAGCCACATGGGTGTTTCATCCCAAACATCCATATACTACTTACGTCGAAGTATTCGTGTGCTTCCTCCGAAACAACCCAGACGAACGATAAGAAAACATAAGAAACACTCAATTCAGGAATATTCAGGAATATTTATGAGTCACTAAATTAAAAAATAATGTAAAACTACAATTAAACACTTGCAATAACATTAACTTAAGCTGAGAACAATCTGTCTTTGTGATTGTTTTATTATATTGCTCTTGCTAGAGTATAGAGCCAAAAAATTAAGTAAACAGTGCACTAAACACAGCTGTAATTGTATCACAAACAAAGCTGTATTTGGATCACAAACACATATATTATAACATATTAATAGTTGTGTCTCAACCATGTTATATTGAATTGCAAACATAATGTGTTTGGACACAAGTATACCAGCCGCAAATACTCATTACATTTTCATCAAAGCAAGAAAAAAAAGGCGGATTTTTCAGGATGTAAGCGTACTAAAATTTTGAATTTGTGTAAATATATTTGACTATGCCTGTATGTTATAATTTTATATTAACTTTTTCAAATACGAAATTTCATGTCAGCCATAGATAAATAAAAACCATAGATGATTAATTTGCTTTATCAGAATTTTCGCCTGAGTGCACATGCAATTTCCGTATGACCATGCTTCACTCCGATGCGACGAAAAAGCTCTCAATTATAATTTTTATAACGATTCTGTAGTTTAAATTTGAAAATAGAATATAAGTAATAGAAAAGCATATCGCCTTTGATATCTGTTGACAATATAAAAGGCAGAAATTCATGGTTATATAGTTTTGTCAATAGTTGTTGTTTCCAGGGAGATTTGCCCATAGCCACCATAGATAAAGGATATATAGCGCGACCATTATCAACTTTGTTCACTAGGTGCTGTTCTGTACTACTGTCACTTTCACTGAAGGTTCCCATAATTCTCATTGACGGCTATTCAAAATTTTTTATGAAAGTAATTTAAAAAATTGAAAAACTGACAAAATGTATGTGATTTTACATAATAACATTTGTTTCTTATATAAACAACAATTTCAAAGTCATGAGGACGGTGTTGGGATATCAATAGGAGAATACCCGTAAAACCGACAAAAGATGAACATCCCGGAATGCCTTTTTAATCCAAAAACTTCCCCGGGCAAAAACTGTAGCAACTTCTGTGGTCGCAGATGCCAAACCGTTAGAGTGTCTGAGGACTCTCAACAAGGAATGGTAACTGAACTGGAGGAAGAACCAATTTATTAGGACATAGACGGTAGTGATATGGCTTTGCAATTCGACGGCCATCAGATATTCTACTTCAAGGAACATGTTGTATTCTTGTACATATTCTTGATATTTTTGTTGAAAATTATATTTTCTTTTGATATGAAATTTTAGATTTTTATTGTCATTTTTTTTGACTTTTGGTTTTGGGATCCAAAAAAAATCCCATTTATTGCTTTCAACGACATCTAGAAAATTACCCATTAACCTAAAAATTCCCCAACACTTGTGCTTCATCTATTTGTTTACTTTATCTATGATAGCCACCACTCCGGCGCCATCTAGAAAATTTCCCTTAACTTCAAAATCCATCCTTTCACCACCTTTTTTTTTTATTTATTTATGTGTCAGCTAAATTTAAATTTTTTTTGTATTTTTTATAAGTTTTTGTGTATTATCATCTCAGATATGAATCAGCGACATTACATATTTCACTGATTCGCTTTTTATGGTTTTACTGACTGGTTGCGGCTTCGAAACGGATCTGCCAAATATCAATATCCCTGATTCACTTTTCTGTCTTTTCACTCTTCTATGTTTTGTTTATGTTTTGGGTTCGAAACGGTTCCCAAATCCCAATTTTACTGATTCGATTTTTATATTTTTGCGGACTCGTAGCGGATGCGAAAAGGGCTCGGTAACTGACATTTGATTTTTATATGTTTACGGACCCGTAACGGATTCGTAACGGAGCCGTACTCAATTGTGTCGCCGTCACCAAACTATTATACCACTAAAATCAGAAACAGCGTGTCGTTTACAAAACACAGTGCGACCGGAAACATTCTGGCCATATGTTAACTCCACTTGACTATATAAATGTATATGTATTCCTTGGTTTGTGTCGTCGTCCCTAAACCGGATATACATATACAATGTAGGTATGTTAAATGTTTTACTGCCATCTGTAAATCAAATTTGTTCGTTACTTCTCTTCCAAGTCGAGTGGGTAAAATGAAATCAAAGTATTCACATTGATATTTTGCATTATTTGTTCATTCAGAATATGCAAAATGGTTGAGTGTAAATACTTTATACATATATCCTGTATAGCTACATATGTTGTTCTGCTGTTTCAAACGAATATACAGTGTACCTGTATAAAATATTCTTTAGTTTGAAATATTTCTCATAAATCATACAGCCAACACACGCACATCGACCCACATGCATGGCACATTCGAGTTCATACATCGAATCATATGTTGTTCCAGAAAGTTGAAAGGAAAAATCTAAATAAAATGGGAAAAACTCTTTATTTGTGCCCCAAAATGTTTTGATGTTCTATGGCTTTTAGATGCAGGTTGTTTTGTTTATTGGGGTTAGAGCAACAATTTAGTTGAAGTTTTTGAGCAAGATTTGTTATTCGAATAAACAAAATTACATTCCAGTAAATGAATTTTGTTTACATGCATTCAATTTGTTTGATAAGGAAATATTTGATTATTTTACTTAAGTGAAATATTCTGTCTATATAGTTCCATATACATATAAAATAGATGTGGCTATCAAAATACAGACGACACACACACACACATGTATGCATAAACTCATTTAAATTGAGATCTAAACTTTTAGTGAAATGTTGCCAAATTTTAACACAAAGAAGTGATGGCACCGTATGAATGCTGCAGATTATCGATTTAACGGACACTCAATTCAAGGAATACTCGCCTTAACGACCAAAGGATTTCAAGCCGAAAAATATTAAACTGAATTTATATTGAATTTTAGATATCTGTGATCCGTATATAACATGATTCTCCAGTCAGTGAAACAAATTTAAATGCCTCGGAATTCAAACTCACATACGCTAGACGATCGTTTTGATGTTTATTATTTATCATAGATTTCCGTTTGCTTTACCGCTTCCAGTGAATGTAATTTTTTTTTAAATTACATTCAACCCCAACAGTTTAGATCATTTCCATTTTTTGTCCCTGCAAGAAAATGATGCCAATTGTTATCGGGTGTGGAATTTAACATTTTTCAGGCAGTCGATTCAGTGCCTAATTAGCCAAATCATTCGTTAAACAAACCGTGACACCAAACTACTCGATTAATTAAGATTCATGAAACAACTAATCGGTTGAAAATCCTATTGGCTCATTCCAATGTGTTTTGTAATTCCAAAATAGAAATAAGCCAAGAGAAATAAAAATGATTTTATACCAATATCTTCCGAGTGTAATGGACAATTATTTGCTGGGATGTTACAAAATATTTTTCATTGCAACATCGCTTACCTGATACACAACCAATCTAGTTTCCACAACTGGCAACTCTAAATACAATACAATACAGACAAAATACAATTATTTTAATCCAGTTTAGTCAAGAAGAAAATATGTACGGACAAGCATCAAAAGTTTTTACATTTTGGGAATTTTTTATACACGCAAACCACAAGGGTCACATAATATTAATTCGAGTACAGAACTGCTGTCTTGTGAACCGACATACACATACCCTCACCCAAAATCAGTCCATGGATCCGAGTTGCATTTTAAAAGATTAATCCAAATTATACTGAAATTTAAGAAATTTACCCCCTTATTCCTAAAACGTTGTGAGCGGTTTAACAGACGTTTTTTGTATGAAAAATCGTCTCTCAAACCTCTCATAACTTTTTATGAATACGGCCGTTAGTCCTTCCACACTTTGTCAGCCCCTACCAAAACACCTGCATAGGTCTAGTGATTGTTTTAAAGGATTAGAAATTTAAAATAAAAAACATTAATTGCAATGAAATTGGCATAACGTAAAATAAAGTGTTGTGCCATTTTCATTTGAATAACATTTGTGGAAATTGTAGCAGCACCTGGCTAGGGCGTTGATAGTGTAACCAAAAAAGGGTTGTCCAAAAATGTCGGGTTTCGATTTCTTCGAATATTCCAGTTTTGGCGAGGTGCAGAAACTGGTTAATAACCGGTTCCGGTTTTGGAACGAAGTTCCTTATCGCACGGTGCGGGATGAAATGAAATGACACAATTTTAAACAACTTATTTTTTATCTACTTTACTACAACCCATTATTACCAACTGTATTGGGTACTTTTGGTTTGGTTTGGTTTAAAGCGAAGTTTTCTAGGTGGAACCTAGAAAAGCTTGAGTATGGAATTACATTTGGCAGCACATTTACTCTTACACTCGTACTTTTGGTTTGGTTTGTGTCTAGACTAACATATGCAGTTTAATGGGAAGTTTTCTAGGTGGAGCCTGTTTATTACATATTGTAATTTTGAACCGAACAAAAAGTAAATTTAGAAGAGCCAAAGTGTAAGAAGGTTAAATGAATAAAATTTTGCTAAATAAGTACGTTTTCTTAAAAAAAAGTAAATTTTCTCAAAAAAATACCTATTCATATTCTTAAACAGAGTACCTTTTCTTAAAAAAAATACCTTATCTGAAAGAAGTACCTTTGCTTAAAAAAGTAAATTTTCTGACAAAAAGTACCTTTCTTAAAAAAAATTTATTTTTTTAAATAAGTACAATTTCTTAAAAAGTACATTATCGTACAACAAATAAATTGCCTTTTCTTAAAAAACTACATTTTCTTTAAAGAGTACCTTTTATGCAAAACAAAATAAGTTTTCTTGAGATAAGTGTCTAATCGTAATAATTTACCTATTCTTGAAAAAAGGACCAATTCTAAAAAATACTATTTCTTAAAAAAAACATTTTCTTCTAAAAAAAATACATTGTCTTAAAAAAACAGCTTTTCTTACAAAAATCCATATTTTTAAAAGAACATTTTCTTGAAAATATAATAATACCCCTTCTTTTCATGTGTTGAAATATCTTCGTATCTTTCTGCAAATAAGTACACGTTCTTAAAAAATAACCTATTCCTATAAAGAGTTCCACTTCTTTAAGAAGTACCTGTTCTTAAAAAGTACTTCTTTGTAAAAAAAAACGAACTTATGACTTTTACTTACAGAAAGTACTTCTTATTCAAAATGGTACATTTCCCGGCAAAACAATACATTTTAATAAATGAGGTACCTCCCTTTAAAAAAGGGCGTTGTCGGGAAAATATAATACATATTTTTACAAAAAGGACAAACAATATACTTAAAAAAAAAAATACATTCTATAAAAAAAAACAATGAGTATTCCCACTCACGGGCGATGTGTTAACACTTTTTTGTTACACGGTACCTGTTCGATTTCTATGAACACATTACTATATGTTACATTGGGAAATAAAAAGCTGCGTTCAATCATATTATAATGACGTTATATTAAAAAACAATTATTTAGAGACAAGTGCAAGAACATGCTATTATTTTCATGCTTCATAAGGACTGATCAATACGTCCGTGACTTTTTGAATGAAACACAGTTTTTTTTTGCAAAAAAAATATTATTTTTCAACATAATCTCCGTTTAGCTCAATACACTTAGTCCAACGTTTCTCCAATTTTTGTATCCGTTCCAAAAAAAATAGGATTTTTCGCGGTCCATAGAATAGACATTTGTTTGATCAATAATTTCATCGTTGGAGCTAAATGTCTTTCCACCGAGCCATTTCTTTAGGTGTGGAAATAGCCACTGGGGAGAATATGGTGGATGAGGTGCCACTTCGTTGCCCAATTCATGGAATTTTGTCACTGAGACCGCACACTTGTGCACCCGTCCGTTTATGGTCAATTGAGAGTAAACGCGGCATCCATCTTGCAGACAGCTTTCTTAAACCTAAATGATCACTTAAAATCGAAACTACACTGTCATGTGAAATGCCTATAGCATCAACAATCTCATGTACTTTTACTCTTCGATCGGCCAAGACCATATCATGGATTCTTTCGACAATTTCGGGTGTATTGACCAAAATTGGCCGTCCAGAACGTTCAGCGTCCCAATTTTTTACCATTAAAATCGATGGTGCAGCGTCCTCATAGTATTTATCAAGTTTTTCCTTGGGTTGATTGACGGTTCTTTTTCGCTGAAAATAATGTTTAATGAGAAGTAGAAATTCACTTTTTTCCATTTTTAGAAAAATGCTGAAGGTTGTATGTTTGGAACAGCTGTTAAACGCAACGTAAATGAAGGAACTTGCTTAAAATTTGACAGTAGTCTACTAACAGGTGGTACCTGATGGGTTCAGTGTTGCATTTGAGAATGCAAAGCAACAGCCACATGTATATACATTGTGTTATTTTCGTAAGCTTACGAGTAGCAAGACTTCGTCTCTTAAGACTACTATTCGCTTCAGCAATACCATCATACTTATTTTCAGGTAGAGGCTATTGTTGGACAATTATTTTCCAATGCTAACGCTGCAAAGCTTTGACGTAGATAACGCTGTGTGTTGTTTGCATGTGTTGACTTTCTTAGATTATACCCTACCCGTACCTATAGATGTTAACACATCAATAAAGCAATATTTAGCTCACTGGAATAATTGTTTTTGTTTTGTCATAAACAGACCGACGACAAAATGTATTGAATAGTATAGGTAACTTATTCCACTCTTTTTCAGCTCTCATGTAGAGTCTGAGCAAAAGAGCATAAACGAGGCTTATTCTCTTTATAAAGGGGTTTTCAACAGAGACGCTATAAAAGTAAATCAATTGGGACAGCAAACGACGCCATAGTTTTTCCCGCCCTTTTGAAATTTCTCTTCAGTAAGGTTTGCCATTTCATCATGGAAAGATATACGAGCCACCAACGAGTCGAAATTATTAAAATTTACTATCGAAATTTGGAGCCAGTGGCCTCAACTTTCAGCTATGAGGCTCATTTCTGGCTGAATGGCTTCGTCAATAAGCAAAATATGCATTATTGGTCAGACAGCAATCCACACGTAATCCATGAGTCATCATTGCATCCCGAAAAAATTACGGTTTGGTGTGGTTTATGGGCCGGCAGCGTCATTGGGCCGTACTTCTTCCGTGATGATCAAGACCGCCACATTACTGTGAATGCGAATCGCTACCGTTCAATTATAACCGAATATTTTTGGCCCCAGTTGGATAATATGGACTTGGAGGACATGTGGTTCCAACAGGACGGCGCCACAAGCCACACAGCGAATGCCACAATCTATTTATTGGAAACCAAGTTTGGTGAACGTGTTATCTAACGAAATTTCCCAGTCGATTGGCCGCCTCTGCCGTGCGATTTGACGCCGTTAGATTATTTTCTGTAGGGCTACGTCAAGTCTATGGTCTATGCCAACAAGGCAGCGACGATTGATGAACTTCGTACGAATTTATGCTTGAAACCCGTCGAAAATTGGGTTCAGCGTCTGGACTTCTGCAAGCGTGCCCGTTGTGGCCATGCAAAAGAAATCGAGTTCCATACATAATGGCATCGAACGTACTTTCACAGGAGTAAAGAATTTCATTGGTATCTAAAACCGGTTTTGTTTTATTTAAAAAAAACTTTTGTATCGCTCTTATTGAAAACCCGATACAATATTTCAATATAAATGCACCATTTCGACAAAGTTATTATATAAAACGATATAAAAAGCATAAATGTTTTAAAAGGCATCAATGCTTCACATCAAAACTACGAATGGACCAAGTTATGAGAAAACGAGGGTAATACGTTTTGAATCGTTCGCCAGATGTTGCCAGTGCTTTTGAGTCCTACAATTCATTCCATGAATTCTCTATACTATTCAATACTCTTTGGCGACGACGACCTGCTTGTTTGTTCGCTACCATCATACTTATTTTTAGGTAGAGACTATTGTTGTATAACAAACTCGTATGTGATGCTAACGCTGTGTGTTGTTTGCATGTGTTCACTTTGATAGATTGCCCTACCCTTAGGAACCCATAGGAATTATAGATGTTAACGCATCAAAATAAAAAATCTTAAACAAAGTTTATCATTGTAAACAATATCTTTTCTCAAAGATCCATTTAAATTATCGTATTTTTCAACGGGCGGCTAAGGTGTGGTGGAACTAACTAGGACATAATATATAGCGAAAGGAACTTTGTTCCAACCGGGTGTCGCCTGAACGCGAACATTATAATTGGGACTGCTATTTGGTGAAGCGAGGCAACCCGCCAGTTTAAAAATCGTAGGCGATTATAGAAACAGATTGGAAAATGCTCTCAAATTTCAAGATATTTGTTTTTTTATATTTTTAGATTTTCAATTTGTATAACTTTTAAAAATGTGTACATTAAGACAAACATTTTGAACAAGTCACCATTTCTTTTATTGACGACCAAATACTATCAGCTTTCATTAAATTATAAAATTTGTAAATTGGAATGAGATTACAAATTTTGTACAAACCTAACGTATAAACCTAAGATCATCAAAATCGTAAGAGCGCGCGGCCAACATATTTATACATTGTTGGGAAAGGTGTTGAGTTTAAAGCTTCATGCCAGCAGTGTGACTCTGAATGTGAAGTACTTTTCCTTTGTGCAAAACGAAAGGTCATTCTATGTTTTTACTAACTGTCAATTTATGCTAATAATTCATTATTGTTTCAGCTTACTCCAGAACTCCTTAATATTATACTTAAAGTCTCCCTCGGTTCAAAAATGCAAACATCCGTCCCAGATACAGGGGTGGATACGCAAACAAGAATAATTACAAGCTACTAAATCAACAACAACAACAACAATAGATATTACAACAATAACAACGACATTGTATATATGTTAATGCCGGCGTTTATAGACCGAATCAGACTTTGTATCTAGGTATTTATTTGTATAAACAACGTTCCCCTCGTTTGTCCCATCTGACTGGAAAGTAAAGAAAATGTGTTATCCAAACACTGCATACAAATAGAAATGGCTTTGCCGGCGCCCCAAGTCCTTGCCTCTCGCAATTCGTATGCTCACACATGTCCTGGCATGAACAACATTTGGGCAACAACTACACTTTTGATGTGGCATGCGAATGAACAACAAACAACAACAACAACAATGTGCGTCTATGACAAAAAAGACTAGAAGCAACACTGCCAATAATAGTTGAAATATGTCAAACCAAAAAAAAAAAAAAAAAAAGCAAACGTACACTACAACATTTCAAATATACGTGTGAAGGGTACAAATTATGGTTAGCATGTTCATATTTATGTGTCATGTGTACAATAGGGTGTAGTGAAACCCAACCTTTTATGAATTTTAAATCAAAATAATGTGTATTGAGGGGTTTATTATGGGAGTGTTAAACTCTTTGTTTTTTTTCGAGGGAACTTTTGGACCCCTACCAGCGCACAGTGTCACAGAGGACAAATCTCAGTAACTTTTGATCTATTAACCATTTCTAAGTTCTGTAAAAGAGGGATGGTAGTAAAGAAGTCATGGATTATTCTGAAATGGTAATAACGAAAATCAGTCGAATGAGCATATTTTAGAAACTAACCTAGGATTGACTTCTGTCTTATTTTCCTATTGCAAAAAAAAACAAAAATTTTAATGTTTTCGACACAAATGTCCTAAATTGTTTTATTAAACAAAATTGTTTTTTTTGCATTTTTAAAATTGAAGAAATTTGATTACTTTTGTCGAGTTTCTTTTCACAGTGGAAGTTTTCATATCCAGTGTATTTTGCGGAACAGAGAATTTTTTTGACGTAGTCAGTTTAATATCCTGATCATATCGAAATTCGTACTTTAATAAAATTTTCAGTACATCCTAAGGTGTTGTCGTGTGTGCGCACACTGACGGCAACCCAATCACAGTGTGAGATTTCTTAAACAAAAAGTTAAATTAATATTGCCATTTGCAATAAAGTCTACGATTACATGCTAGAAAATTTTAAAATAGGTTTGCTTTGATGGGGGCGCATAAATACCCAATGTGGATTCCCTAGACTTTAGTGCATAGTGTAATTTGACCATCTCGTTCACATGAAAAATTCAAATCTTTGACATATGTGACAGCGCATAGAGAAAGGGACCTAAGGGTAAAAAAATCAATTATCGCTTTTTTTTTTGATGTGGACAACATCTGAGCATCGAATGACACCGATCCCATGCCCCAAAAGTATTCCCTCCCAGAGATATGCGCGTTTTATGAAAGTGAAGTCGACGATTCTAAGCGCAAATAGAAAGGGACCTAACGGTAAAATTTATTTATTTTAATTTTTTCCCCTACTAAATTAACAAAATAACTTGATTTTACGAAACTTCAAAAAATTTATTTTTTTCCTTATGAACAATTTAAAAAAATAGAAAAATCATTTTAATCGACTGTTCTTGCGAATTGGTTCCTTAGAACTTGACGGTACCGGTCCTTTATCTTTTTTCGATTTCTTCTTAACGTCTGCTGACTCCACTGCTTGAGGATTGTCCACTTCCTCCGAATCCTCCTCTTCGTTTCCATTTCCAGAGACCAAAGGAAGAGGAGCAACCGAATCATTTTTTGAATCGTCAAAACATAAACCCCGGATCTCTTTATACAAGTACCATTGACAGTTTCAGTAAAACGGCAGATAAATGAAACAATTTCTTTCTTTTCCAAAGTAGTTAAAGCATCTGTACGATTAATTTTATTCGTCATGCCATGTTCGCGTGGAGAAACACAATTTTTGTCTTAGATTTTTGTAGCGTTTAATTCCCATTGTATACAGGATGAAGTAAATATCACGGCATATCGGCAAACTTCTAAAATAATATATCTGATTGTACCGTTTCTTCATAGCTCGCGATATATTATATTGAACTTAGTTTTACATGAAGTTGCATGTTTACTGCTGCATGTTTGTATAACATGTAGTTTACTTTCTTCTTTTGTAAATGTTCCCTTCCTTGGGCTAGTTATTTAATAATAACATAATTTTGAAAGTCTCTTCCCAAACCAAATGCTATCAGTTTCTTGGATTACTGGAGCCTATACATTTGGAAATCACAAAACCATGAAGTAAATATATAAGTACAAAGCGGGACCATATGTCTCATCTGGCGTTTCATTCCACACCCTTCGGCGAAAGGTAGGTGCCATTAAGGAATGCTCATCATAAAATTATTTACACCAGGTGGAGTTACAATAACTCTGAATTAAATTTGCCATGTCGTTTGAACCGCTAAACCTAAATGTATTTTGGGGTTTTTTTTATCTTTTGCTGTTAGAATATATTTGTTGCCGAAAATATCGTTGTTGTTGTCTTGTGGGTTGCTTTGAAATAATGCCTCTATCTGGTGATATTACAGCAATCAACTTCAATCTCCAACGCTCATATGCAACCTTGCCTAATGTCATAAATTTTCTGAGAGATGTAGTCCCTCTAGGTATCTTCAATCACGAGCGTCTTTAAAAAACTAAAGAGTGCAATATACGACTCGAAGGCGAAACGAAAAGATCGAACGCGAAAATATCGGATCGCGAGCCCAAGGCATTTTGTTAGTTTCATCCCAACCAGCTCTGACAGTGTGTGTCTTTAATTTCTGATTGTTTTGATACCAATGTATTTTGTTTTCATTTACGATTTTTTATGTTGAAGAAATTAGGAAACAAGCTCAATATTATATTGCATGATAATGATGATACAAAATGTGATAATTAGTTTCTATTCGTGCTGAGAATTATAATTTTCGTATTCATAATTTTGGCGACCCGACTTTGTATTTATCAACCGTCACAATCAACATTTTCAACGTTGTGTGTTCCGACGAGAATATATTTAATCTCGATGGACCTGATGGATATAACTTCTATTTCAATGATTGAGTGTAAACGGTATCTTCAAAGAACACATTATGGTTATTATTATGGTACCATCGTTTTGGTATTTGAAACAGTATAAATGGCCGTAGCATCATATAACAGGATATTGGATGAAGCATTTCCGAAGTATAGTAATTTGTAATAATAGATGTATTTTTCGTGGTATTTCTATTTTATTTTCTATTCCAAACTGAATTGAAACGTGTTGTGTTTTTCTTCTTTTCTTAAATGATTGCTTTGGTCAAGTGATTTAACCATTTTATGTGCATCAATTGAATAAGCAATCATTGACGAAAAGAAAAAAAAATGATATTTTTCAATTCAGTTTGGAATTAAATAAAAGTCTAATAAATAACAAACACGAAAATTGTGTTTACTAACAATTAAATTAAAAATTAGCTTATTACGAGGTTGCTATTTATATTTCAGTTCCTGGCAGTACTAGTGTTGCCAGATGAAAACTGGAACTTCCATTGGAGAGTTTGACATTTTTTTATCATAAACATACATTCCTTAAGATCACTATTTGTTATATTTACAGTTAGGGAATTCACAAGGTGTACTAAGGTTGTAGGTTGTAAGAAAATATAAGACCTTCAATAGCTCATATGTGAACTCCTGTCGTAAATGCATATACTACCGTTCAAGGCGTATTGAAGACGGTGGTGGCACTATATCAAAGTGTATTTTTATCAAACGGAAGCATTACGCGTTGTTGTGATTGTAGGCAAAAACAACAGGCATTTCGTTAGTTAAAATGCAAAAAGGCGTAGGTAACAAAAATATAATTTTACTGGAGCATCAAAAGACTTTGTAAATGAAAACTATAAATATTTTTAACGAAGTTTTCTCTAATTTCACTTTAAGCACATAGACAGATTTTTGATCGCAGTAGTGTAAAATTTTTTCAAGACATATAGTTTAATGGCTTTCATAACAATCTATCAAAAACTCGATTTTGAATTTTTGGTTAGTTACGCCTTTTTGCATTTTAGCTGACGATTTGGATTTTATTTCGTACCGGCGTTGTGTCAAACTCTGCATGTATGTATACCAAAAATAAAATTAAACAAGCATGTACAAAAACAAAATATACACGAATTTGACAGTGGCTAGGTACAACGTCATGAAAATATTGAAATCAGCTGTGCTAATGCTTCCACTTGATATAAATGCACTTTGCACTAGATGTTATTTGGCGACTTCTAATTAATTAAACTGTCAAAATGAGCTGATTGTGAGAAGAGTATTCAGCAACCCGCCTATTCCAGAAACCGGGTTTTCAATTGTTTCGAAAAGTGCAATTTTTGAAACACCTGTGGGAACGGTTATTTTTAATACAAAAAATAAAAAAAAATTATGGAAAAGACATAAATTATGTTCTTTCATGTTTCTCTTTAACAAAGGCGAGTTATCGAAAATTTTCATGTAATTTGTTTTCTTTATTTTGCCTCGTATTGTCCAAAGTTGTAGAGGCTGACATTGACGAATTATTTTTTTTAACAGGACGGCGACATTTGGCATACAGTCAATGCCTCAATCGAACTTTTGCGCACTTTGTTCGAAAAGTTGCGATTTGAACCCGTTAGAATATTATCTCTGGAGCGCCGTGAAAGACAAGTATTACCCAAAAAATCCCAAGTTCCATTGAGGCCTAAAACCACGAAATAGAGGGCCACACAATCGACAATGTACTAACAAATTGGGCTGGATGAATGGGGTACTGTGTCTATATTAGTATTTTTTTTCAACGAAACCACACTTTAGTTTTCTATTACATTCCATGAGGGCATAGGCTTACACACCTTGGGACCTGCAGTTTTACACCGGTTCCGAGCGGTATGTTGACAAGCTTTTTCATGGCTATGCACTCGGTAGTCGATCTCAAAATACAAAAAGACTGACTTAAAAATAAACGATGTTGATAAAAGGCACAGTTTACCATTTTGTGATAAATACGGAAACCGGGGTTTATACCGCGGTTTAACCGAAACCCGGTTTCGCCAAAATCGGTACATTCGAAGAAACCGAAAACCAACATTTCTCAAAAACCGGTGTTTCAAATACACTAGTTCCATACCCTATTCATGTTAGTCGAAGTGTATATACCTTAAAGTAGTAGTACTTGAGGCTAGGTAAATGTGTGGCCTTGTGATTTTTGATGTGTTCGCATCTATAGGCACGGGTAGGGCAATCTATCAAAGTGAATACAGGCAAACCACACACAGCGTTAGCATCACATACGTTGTTGGTGTAAAACAATAGTCTCTGCCCGAAAATAAGTATGATGGTGTGGATGTAGCGGCAGCGAACAAACAAGCAGATCCTCGTCGCCAACGAGTATTGAATAGTATAGAGAACTCATAGACAGAATTGTATGACTCAAAAGCACTGGCGAAATTTAGAGAATGAATCAACTTGGTCCCAAATTGGTCCAGTCATAATTTTGATGTGAAACATTTATGCTTTTTGAAACATTTATGCTTTTTGTATTGTTTTATGTAATAACATTGTCGAAATGGTGCATTTATATTGAAATATTCTCTAAAGAGAATAAGACTCATTTATGCTCTTTAACTCAGACTCCCTACATGGGAGTGGAAAAAGAGTGCAATAAGTTCTCTACGCTATTCAATACTTTTTGTCGTCGATCTGTTTATGACAAAACAAAAACAATTATTTTAGTGAACTAAATATTGCCTTTTGTTCAGTTGTATGCCAGCATAACTATAATTTCAGTGAGCTTAATATTGCTATATTTATTTTAACAATATTACATCTAATGTTAAAGCAGATGTAAGAAAAATTAATGTGTAACATCAAAAGAGCCTTCAGCACAATTACTATTATTTTTTTATTTTCCAGTGTAACATTTACTAATATGTTCATAGAAATCGAACCGGTACCGTGTAACAAAAATATGTTAACACATCGTTCATCAGTTCGAACACCCACTGCTTTTTTTATACAATTTGAACTACTGTGACAGTGTTTTTTTTTTCAAATACACAAAATACCATAATACAGTCACACTTTAACTTAAATTATATCTATGTATATATAATCAACTCTTGTTTGTCATTCACTAGTCTCTAATACATGTATAGACGTTTTTGTCCCCACTTTTAGAACGTTCGACAACAATTTATTTGCAACCCGGCTAGTTGGCGTTAAATGGCCGCGTATGACAAATTGCCATATGATGATATTCCAAAATGTTGCTATATATTAAAGTACTTTGAACCTAAATCAGTCTATTGCTGCTAGCGAGAATTTATCATGCGCCACAGACGAGATGTGGAATATTGCAAAAAATAAATATTTAACGATTATTTGACACAGTAAAACAACAGGAATCAAACAAGAAAAGCTACAACTGTTGTCTGTTGAACATGGAGCGACAGCTCGGCTAGACATTTGGCGCCAACGTTATGTTTTAAGAAGAAATGCGACTTGGGCAAAATCCCTTAAGTACCCATGTGATATGATGTGGGGGAGGTTAACCAAAAAGTATCTCAACAAAAAAAAATAAAAAAGAGCACACAGCAGCAAACCGATAGAGAGAAACTCCTCCACAACACAAAGCCACACGCTTAAACCATAACGCTCTCATTAGCCATTAGGGGATGACAAACGCTCCTTATGAGAAATTACACCCGACCAGAAAGACGGAAATTTAAAACATGCAAAAATCAAATCAAAAAAAAAAAGACAAAACCAAACCACAGAAACCCCAAGAACCAAGAACAAATGTTAATAAACTTTTCCTATTGTGTTTTGTTAAAAATATCACTCACAAAGACATAAATACCAATATTGTTACCAGAAAACAGAGGCCAAACTTTGGTCTAAAAGCCAAAACCAGAAAATGAAGACAATTGTAATCACACACATACACAAAGAACATTTGTAATTGACAGAAGATGAGAATATCAAGTTGGTATTTTTTTTTTAGGTCTCGGAAAACTTCATTGGGATGGTGCTCATATACAAATATTTACCCAATGATTTCCCAAAGTAGAAAGTCATTAGCTGTTTGACAGCATTGACGTCAATACTATTGTTGTACTTATGATGCCATTGAAATAGTATAAGGTGGAGAAAAGTCGTTAGCACCAACTGCTTTAGGGTTTTGTACATCGGTTTGTATTATTGATAAATGTACAAATACAAATAATGAAAAACCATTATTTCCATACATGACTGGGAGCTGATATCACACTTTTATATTTATTGACTGGGGTTCAATAAATTGCGACTAATGACACACGTCTGCCGCTGAACTAATGGGTGGTTCAGTTAGAGGTATTTTCTTTGTAAAAATTAAAAACAAAACATTTTTTTAGTTTTCGATTAAATTATATTTAGATTCGATTTTTCTGCAGATAATAAAGAAATTAAGCAGTCGAAACTGGGATTTGTACTCACATTGGCGGATGATCGTTGCAATGATTGTGAGTTTTCTCGTGAACGACTTAGCGTTCTAGCCCCGTGATCTATCTTGTTCAATTGTGCCACTAATTTCAGTTTTTGTTTTCGGGGGTTCTCCCCTCTTTCTCTCTCACGTGTAGACGACTGTATTTCACTACAAACACCAAATTACAAGCACCTGTGCTGAAGTTTTGAAAATAACGCTATTTATAGAACATAACTACTAATTTTTGTTAGTGTACTACATTTTCTTGGTCGCGCGTATGATGTTATTTTATATGATTCGATCTTCATCTGTATAGTTGACCGTATTGCTATTTAAGATCTGGCCACAGGACTTCATCAGCGGTTGTTTGGAGTGATGATATTGACAAATTAAAACGAAACCTCAATTCATATGAAAATACCTTATAAAGCAAATTTTCGAAAAATATCGGTAGCACAAACACACAAGAAACTCATTCGAAAAACTACTTTATATGTCCAATGGACCTTCACTTCCAAATACTGGTATATATGGTATTTTTCGAAAATTTCATTATAAGGTATTCTCAAATGAATTGAGATTTCGTTGGCATTTAGTTTAAGGAACCGCTCAACAGAATCAACCGCTGATGAAGATCTGTCGCTAGATCTGAAATAGCTATACGGTTCGCTAGGAATCATGACGATGCAGTCTACAAAACTTCCTTTGAAAACTATATTTTTATTAATATAAAAATATATGTAGAATGGTATTGAGCTTAAGCAAATAAGGTGAAAAAGTATCAGAAAAATTGCCGAATAAATAAATATCATCCCTGGTGAATTCAAAAAAAAAAAATAAATTACATGAGTTGTCAGGTGATACCCGGTTGGAACGAAGTTCCTTTCGCTATATATTATGTACTAGTTAGATCTTTTAATTAGATCTTTAAGAAAAAAAATAGGATTAGGGAGAACTTCTCACAAACCAGTGAGTTTTACACTCGTTCTCTAGTTTTACACTCACCGATTGGGACCTACAATTTTATGTCGGATCCGAGTGGTATTTTGAAAAGATTTTTCATGGCTAACTATTCGATAGTCTCGCCGCCAGATAGATGACGGCCGCCGCAAGAAATTTAGGTGGTTAGAGCAGTGATCGAACCCTAGTTCTCATGCACAAGTGCCGCGCACACTACCATTGCACCACCGCAGAAAGATAATTTGTGTGGCCGTCGGTGGTGCAATGGGTAGTGTGCGCGCCTCTTGTACTTGAGATCCCGGGTTCGATCCCTGCTCTGACCACCTTAAAAAAAAAAAAATTCTTTCGGCGGCGGTCACCTCGCATAGTGAAGGCGACACTATCGAGTATTTAGCCATGAAAAAGCTTCTCAAAATACAGTTCGGAAACGGTGTAAAAACTGTAGGTCCCAATCAGTGAGTGAAAAATTTAGAAAGCGCACAGCTAACTGGTTGTGAGAAGCTCTCCCCAATCCCTTCATGGGATGTAATGGGAAACGTTTTTTTTTTTTTTTATGTGGTATAATTTCTTGAAAAGGTAATTTTTTAGGAGAGGTACTTTTTTTAACAGCTAAGGATTTTTTTAATAAAAGGTACTATTTTTAAGAAGAAGCCAATTTTTTTTACAAAGAAGTACTTTTTTAAGAACATGCACTTTTTAAAGAAGTGACACTCTTTTTAGGAAAAGGTTATTTTTTTAATAAAATGTACTTATTTGGAGAAAGGCTTACCATCTTAAGAAAAGGAAAGGTATTATTTTATTTTTAAAAAAATTAATTTTTGTAAGAAAAGATATATATTTTTTTAAGTGAAGGTATTTTTTGACGAAACGGCGTTTTTTTAAGAAATGGGATTTCCTTTGAATTGGTCCTTTTTCCAAGAATAGGAATATTTTTAAAAGTAGGTACTTATCTCAAGAAAAGTTATTTTGTGTTGCAAACAAGGTACTCTTTAAAGAAAACGTACTTTTTTAATAAAATGCAATTTGTTGTAAGAAAATTTACTTTTTAAGAAAATGTACTTATTTAAAAAAAAAATATTTTTTGAGAAAAGGTAATTTTTGTAAGAAAATTTACTTTTTTAAGCAAATGTATTTCTTTAAGATAAGACATTTTTCAAAGAATATGTAGCTCGTTTCTTTTCCACTTATAGAGATATAGATGATCTTGAGCTTGGATAATAGAATGGATAAGTATCAATAAAAAGGCCGAGAAAATGAAAATCTTGCCCCAAAAGGTAGTTTGTTTGAGAATATGGATAGGTATTTTTTTAAGAAAATTTACTTTTTTTAAGAAAAGGCAGTTATTTAAGAAAATGCCCCTTTTTAAACTCCTTCCACTTTGGCTTTTCTAAATTTACTTTTTATTGGGTTCACAACTACAATATATATTAAATACTTTATTGATTAAAGGCATGGGAAGGTTTTCCAATTAAACAAGAAATTCCCCAACATATGTGAGACATCTAACGGGTTTTTCAACAGAGACGCTACAAAAGTAAATCGATAGGGACAGCAAACCACCCCATATTTTTTCCCGCTCTTTTGACATTTCTCTTCAGTAAGGTTTGCCATTTCATCATGGAAAGATATACGAGCCAACAACGAGTAGAAATTATTAAAATTTACTACCGAAATTTGGAGTCAGTTGCCTCAACTTTCAGAGGCCAACTTTAAGAGGCCTCAACAATCAGCGATGAGGCTCAATTCTGCCGAATGGCTTCGTCAATAAGCAAAATATGCATTATTGGTCAGACAGCAATCCACACGTAATCCATGAGTCATCATTGCATCCCGAAAAATTTCGGTTTGGTGCGGTTTATGGGCCGGCGGCGTCATTGGGCCGTACTTCTTCCGCGATGATCAAGACCGGCACATTACTGTGAATGCGAATCGCAACCATTCAATGATAACCGAATATTTTTGGCCCCAATTTGATAATATGGACTTGGAGGACATGTGGTTCCAACAGGACGGCGCCACAAGCCCCACAGCGAATGCCACAATCAATTTATTGGAAACCAAGTTTGGTGAACGTGTTATATCCCGAAATGGTCCAGTCGATTGGCCGCCTCGGTCGTTCGATTTGACGCCGATAAATTATTTCCTGTGGGGCTACGTCAAGTCTATGGTCTACGCCAACAAGCCAGCGACGATTGATGAACATCGTACGAATATCGAAAGTGAAATTGCAGCAGTATCGGCCGATTTATGCTTGAAAACCGTCGAAAATTGGGTTCAGCGTCTGGACTTCTGCAAGCGTGCCCGTGGTGGCCATGCAAAAAAAATCGAGTTCCATACATAATGGCATCGAACGTACTTTCACAGGAGTAAAGAATTTCATTGGTATCTAAAACCGGGATTGTTTTATTTAAAAAACTTTTGTAGCGCTCTTATTGAAAAACCCGTTACATAACCACGTTACATAGCCACCAACAAATCCGATTCAGCAGTCATCAAAACATTATTTAAAAGATCCATTTGTCTAGCCAATTGGATCGCGTATTGTATTCGTTGTTCGTGGTCTTGCGGTAGCATTGTTTGCACAAATTGAATTTTGAATGGGTTCGTCTTAAGAGGACGAGTAGAAACAACTGGATCATTTACAACACTCTGCCGGACAGCTTCCACTTTTTCTTCAGTACGAATAGTTGAACGAGCACCTCTTCCAGGACAGTCAGCCAATGAACGCTGTTCCTCAAAACGACTGACGAAATTGTTAGTCAAGATGTCTGTGAGATCTGATCTTGAATTCAAATATTAGTAATAATTTCACTGTGTCATAACAATTAACCGTTGACCAGAATTGAAAAGGGCGATAATTTTAGCGCGTTGTTGTATACTGTATGAACGTAATATAAATTTCCAAGAATTCAGTTATAATCGGCAAAAGATAAATTAAACCAGAAATTAAAAAAATATTTATACTTAAAATTAGTTCGGCCAACCATCCTGCAGTTTATTGCCTGAGAGAATTTTTTGAATAAATGGAATTAAAACGTTCCTGCGGAGCTCGTCGTAAATCAATACCCTGGCGCGTATGGAGTTCCGTCACTTGTTTTACAAATGTGCTCAATGAGTCTTGCTCGCCCCATTCATACCGGGTGGGTGTCGTTGCAGTATGTTGGAAGGTTGCCGATGTCCAGCCGATTACTAAAACCAGAAAGCTAAAACCACCGGAAACTACCAGCCAATTTCACAATGTTCCATGCTCCCGAGGGTGATGACAAACAAACATATAGTAGCATAATTTGAATTTGTCGGTCTACTGGGTGATCGACAGTATGGCTTCCACAGAATTCGTTATACAGGAGATCCTGTGGCGTTCCTCTCGGAACATTGCAGACGGTCCTTGCATTGACTGGGTGCTAGTAGTGTAGTAGCCCTGAATATTTCCAAAGCAGTTGAGAGAGTCGGCACGCCGTACTCATATCAAAGATTACTTCTTTTGCCTTGGGTAGTAACTTCATTGGATTTATTGCGAACATTCTCAGGCATCGTTTTATATTTTTTATTAGTTTTATTACACCCAATGAATCTCACCCTAAAGTTACTGTGGGTGTTCCACAAGGTTCTGTACTCCCTCCTTCTCATTCCCTAATTTTCATCAAAGACCTAAAATTAGCCGTAACCTTATTTAGAGATTGTCACAACCACATCAGATGTCATCCATATTACAGGTAACCTCATTCTGAAAAGGCTGCTACAACTGAATTTCAGTTGTGGCGACTAAATTCGTTTGTGACAACATCAAATCGGTTGTGGTGACTGCAATTCGGTGACGACAGCTTATTTTTCGATTGCTGCAACATCTTTTCAAAAAATTATTTCTGTGAGTGTACTTGCACGCTGGCAAAATAGCCTCTGTAACATATTCTCCTAAACACATTCTGCAGTAACAATGTACATATTTGGGACACGCTACAAATATTCCCATAATTGCAAGCCCATCACTCGCTTATAGTTAAATGAAAACACTAGCATCTTTTCGTCCACGTGGAACCACGTGGAAACAAATGAGTTTTTCATCGTGGAACCAAATGAGTTTTTCATCTCAAACATGCACATACTTACGTGAAAGCATTCGCGTGTTTCATTTCAAACGAATTCCTACGTGGAAAAATTTGTGTGTTTCCTCCCAAACATAGCAACTTTGAGAGGCAAATTATTTTGGTATTTCAATTTCATTTATCATAGTTAATTTTACCAATATAAATCAGTATTAATAACCAATTGCATCATTTGTTTAATTTTTCATGAAATTTGAATACGCTGCCCTCTTGTTTCTCGTTCGTTTGTCGTCTATGATGTTTTTAGTTTTCAGCAGGATTCAACGTCAGCAAAAGCCACAACGCTTCACCGATCGACTAGCCGTATGAGATGGTACATAAACAGTCTAGCGAGTTCAGTTTATATAAATAAAGCGCGGTTTAACTACTGTTTTTTTTCTGACTGTAAAATATGGGTCAATTGTCGAAGCAAACATTGTCACAACCAAAGCTGTATTTGTATTATAAACACATGTATATTTGCACCACAAAACCATAGAATATAACATATTAGTCATTGTGTCTACAACTTGTAATATTACATAGCAAACACAATCTGTTTGAGCGCACGTAAACAATATTTGTGACAAGCTTTTCTGCGTGTGATCAGACTGATAACCTTTTCAACTCCTTTACAGGAAAACAATGCTTGCCAACATGTACGTGGTTCCTGCAATATGTTGCTATATGTTATTTTTCAGCGTGTAGTTGACAAAAAAAAGAAAAACCTCGCATAGTGAGGGCGACACTATCGAGTATATAGCCATGAAAAAGCTTCTCAAAATACCGTTCGGAATTGGTGTAAAACTGTAGGTCCCAATCAGTGAGTGAAAACTGGGAAGCGCACAGCTCAGTGATTGTGAGAAGCTCTCCCCTATCCCTTCATGGGATGTAATGGGAAAAAATTTATTTATTTATTTATATTTGGTGTATGCGCATGAAACACATTCCTCGTATAACTCTAATTTTCGTTATACAGCTGCGTAATTTCTAAACCATGTCATGGGCTAAGTTCGTCCATGATAGAATGACAAACAATAAAAAAATGTTTCCCATTACATCCCATGCAGGAATTGGGGAGAGCTTCTCAAAGCCAGTGATCTGTGCTCATTCTAGTTTTACAATCCCCGATTGGCACTTACAGTTTTACACTAGTTTTCATGCCCAAATACTAGATAGTGTCGCCGTCACTAAGCAAGGTGACCTCCATCGAAAGAAATGTAAGGTGGTCAGAGCAGATATCGAATCCACACTCTCATGTACAAGAGCCACGTACACTACTACTGTACCGCCGACGGCCAATTAATATTGACGAAAAATTCAATGAAAATTTTTATCTTGCAAAAAAAAGATTTATCCTGCAACAAGTAACTCTAGATGGATCGTCCAATATAGTATTGAATTCAATAGCATCAGTCTGGGTAACCTACTTAAACATATCCTCACCTGAGAGCGTAGTTCATTTAAATTTAAGAATAACTTAATATCTTATGGGAGGTATTATCACGGTTACATGGCCATGAGCTTGCCTTATCTGGTAATGTAAAGTATTTGGACATTGTTTTCGATTCGAAACTCTCTTGGAAACTAAGCAACTTGCACAGAGTTCATAAAGCCACTACTGTCTTTTAAGCCTGTTTGACGATACGCGGTTTGAAATGCGGTCATTTTCGAATGGTATCTCTTTGGATGTATACGGCAGATAAGACCAATTTTCATAAGTGGGTCTATGTATAGTAACCTCAATGAGTAGGAATTCTACAGCTACACGCTGAAAATCTGTCCTTTTTTGTTTGGATGAAAATATAACTTGTCTTTGGAGCTTGTCGCAAGTACAGAATGCTTGTGTCCAAACGCATTGTGTTTGCTATTCAATATTACATGTTTGTCATATAATGATTAATATGATATACGTAATCTACGTGTTTGTGATCCAAATACATCTTTGTTTGTAATACAAAAATAGCTGCGTTTGATGCACTATTTTTGCCTATAATTTTTTTTTGTCGCTATGGTCCATCGAGAGCAAAATAACAAAAGACGACCATACAGAGATTGTCCACAGCCTAAGTTAATATTATTGTAAGTTTATAACTGTATGTTTGGATTATAATTTCTCTCAGTGATTCATAAATATTCCAGAATGCGTCTGTAAATGAATTGTTGTCTGATGTGTTGCGTTTTAGTTTCATGCATTATGCCGTCACTCGTTCGTTTGTGAGAAAATCTACGAATGTTTCGACGTAACTATATGGATGTTTGCGATAATAACATGGCTGCACGCAAAATTATGCATCTTTGCAAGTAAACATGCTAATGTTTTAATTTCAATATAAGTGAGTTTCGTACTTGCAAATATATGAATATTTAGAATGTGTTACAAACATATACATGGTTCCTGCAGAATGTGTTTGAGAGAATATATTACAGAGGCAATTTTTTTCAGCGTGTACATGTAGTCAAGGGGTCTTATGCTCATTGAAGTCTTTGAACACTGCGTGTTAAATGTGCTTTAATTCCCATAGATTGACATATTAGGACAATATTCGTGACACGCCGTTGCTGATCACAGACTGCTAGAACTGCTGCCTCCATACGAGCCCACGAGCCCACTCTAAAAAGGTACTATCAGAAATCATTTGAGGTTGTCTTCTTGTCTATGCGGAGGCAAAGCTAAAGGGTTAGGGCTTGCGGAATTTTTTTTTATTGAAGATGAAACATATGCTATGCTATTGCATCTCCGCTGATGGATATAGTATATAATTTTCCTACCGGCCACCGAATCTCTGACAGTCTTGTTATTGAACACATTGGAATTTTTGCCGACATAGGAAAAGGTCTCTCGACTCTTATGCCTCATATTCCATTCTGGTTAGTGAGGGCAAGGAAAAGCTCCCTAAACTTGGTCACTTACCCTATACTACTTTTGTATGGGTCTCTAGCACTAGCAATGTCCACAATACTGAAGAGGCAGATGAGCTGCAAGGGTAGCATCATCTCTGGATATCTCGAATCTGGTAGCTGACGCAGTGGTACCCATTACAATCGTAATGCGCGAAATCTCTTCGTAACACAAGTAGGAAGGATGTGCATGACAAACTCTCCCATTCTCAATAGCAGGATTGCAAATAATTATCTTGGAATTGAAATTGGTTCATTCTTCTACAGGTACCATAATATAGCCCGCGTATCACAAAGGAGATAAACAAAAAACTTAAAAATTGTTTAATGAGGCGTTCAGAAGGCAAACTGATTAACTCCAACTTTCCACGACTTTGGTATGTGAAGTGTCTGTGGGCTAAACTAAAACTCACTTAGTCGATTTGAAATTTAACTATATAATATAAAGTATACAGCAGTAGTGAAATAATATTACTGTCAGTTTAGAATTTACGTACGTATTTGGAACTTTTCAGGCACGAACCACCAAATAATCGTCAAGGGCAAAACTGCTTAATACGGCTTCCGGGACTTAGCACTGTTTAAAAAAATTCAGTGGGTGCTCGAACTCACGGGTAATATTGCTAAAATAAATATGGCAATATTTAGCTCACTGAAATAATTGTTTTTGTTTTTTCATAAACGGAGTGACGACAAAAAGTATTGAATAGTAAAGAGAACTTATTGCACTCTTTTTCCGCTCTCATGTAGAGAGACTGAGTAAATGAGCATAAACGAGACTTCTTCTCTATATAGAAAAATAAATGCACCATTTCGACAATGTTATTATATAAAACAATACAAAAACCATAAAAAAGGCATTAATGTTTCACATCAAAATTATGAATAGACCAAGTCATGACAAAAAGAGAGTAATAGGTTTTGAATCGTTCGCCAGATGTCGCCAGTGCTTTTGGGTCATACAACTCGTTCCATGAGTTCTCTATACTATTCAATACTTCTTGGCGACGACGACCTGCTTGTTTATTCGCTGCCGCTACATCAATACCATCATGCTTATTTTCAGGCAGAGACTATTATTGTACAACAGCCAGGTATGTGATGCTAACGCTGTGTGTTGTTTGCATGTGTGCACTTTGATAGATTGCCCTACCCGTGCCTATGGAACTATCAAAACTATCACAAACTTAGGAGTTCAAAGTTCATATTCAAAAAATTGCAACAAAAACTTCAGTTAGTGATAAGTATGAACACGCAGTGCGATGGCTTAGACGCTGCTGAAGATAATGAAGGCATTAGAACGATCGTCCTGCAAATGTCAGTTCGAATCCTACCTGGGGCTGTTTAAATTCTTTTCACTAACCGAAAAACTTACCAGTTCGTTAAAAGGGTTTACAGCAACGAAAGTTGTTAAATGTCCAATAAAATTACCTAAAAAATTTATGCAATTATTCTGAAAACTTTTGTTAAACTTTGTTATTACAAAGAAGCTCAACACGTTATAAACGTATGTTTTGATGTGGGGAGATATTCGTTTATACGACTCGTTTTTGCTATTGACTGCCTTTTCGGACAGGCCTAACATTAATAGCTTTGGTTGGTTGGCTTTCAGATTCGTTTACTATATTTTTGTCATGGCTGTTCCTTGAAACTGTTCTACAAGTTTTGTAGCAGTAAATCAGCTTATTCAATTATGGGGTTGCAATCAGACTCATAAATTACTCGCATACCTCGACAAACATATGTATATAGTGCTTACGATATGTTAAGTATTGTTCATACAAATTTGAAGTTCGAATTTGAATTTATGGGAAATACGAGGTATACGAAGTATTTAATGGTGTGAGTGAAAGCTCATATTATATTTTGTTGCATTCCGACAGCCTAACTCTTATGCCAAATATTTGCCTCTTGTCGTACATTTTTGTTTTTATCATTTACAATTAGGAGTCTGTCCCACAACATGAGTCCATAACTTCAACACGTTTTTTCATGTTTGCTTATTTCCTTACGAGATCGAAATACATTGTAGGAGCGCCGTCACTGCCAGACAAACAAGGGCGTCACAAACTACTTAAGGACTCAAACACTCACAATCAGACACAAACATAATCACAAGCACAACCATACAGGCCCGAGCACGAGTCCAACTCACAGTCCTTCACTCACCAAACACTAACATCAAAAAATCGACAAATATTGTCCGAAATTGTTCCCCAATGTATTCAACCATAAACAGAGGATACACTTCAGCCGCTTTCGAAAACAAAGGCACTCATAAACATGCACACAGTCACATCGGAAACTTCAAGTACTAAAGGAATTTAAATATTTAAACAAATAAGGATACGAGAGACACTCACATACATGTTTAGCTACTTTTATGCAGACAACAAGATTCTTCTCTTTTCTAGCCGATGACGGAAGAGGAATTGTCTTTGAAGGGAGTTGCCAGATTTGTTGTTAGAATAAGCAATCCCACAAAATGTATGTACAATTAATTATACACAGTGCAATCAACAAATTTGAGTGAAAAGAATTTAACTTTTCAACATTATTTACGAAATTGGCGCAATAAAACCTGTAATATGCTAAAATGTTATGCAAACTATGGTTAAAGGGCACACGCTTGCTCAGCGGCCCGGGGCGGCCATTTAGCCGATATTATATTTCATACCAAATTTTCTGAAGTAATTGGATCATTCAAGTTTTATGAAAAAAAAAATGCATCGGCCTGGAACATAAAAAACAACCTGTATAATAATTTGGATCGAAATCAATACATGTGAATGCGTTTTTGTGCAAATTGAGAATGTAGCTTGATATTAAAAATAGCACACTGTCTCGAAAGACTACTGTGTTTTTAGAGTTTATAATGATTCACATCAAAAAACCAAACCAAAATGTATCACTCTCACGGAAGATGCTATAAGAAAATCGCATGAGGTGTTAGGGGACACCCGGTTTGAACGAAGTTAGTTTCAACACGCCTAAGACTCCCGTTGAAAAATACAATAATTTAAATGGATCTTTAAGAAAAAATACTTTTTGTAAAACGATAAACCTTTCGTTAAGAAAATTTTTTTTTACAGAATGTATTATTTTTAAACGAAATATATATGTTTAGGTCCTTTTTTAAGAATATGTCCTGAAAAGGTAATTTTTTAAAGAGAGGTACTTCATTTATTAAAAGCAAATGTTTTTTTTAAGAAATGGTACTGCTTTTAAAAAGAAGTACTTTCCGGAAGAAAAAGCCATTAGATTATGAATTTTTTTACAAAGCAGCACTTTTTTAAGAACAGGTTATTTATAAAGACGTGGTACTCTTCTTAGGAAAAGTTTATTTTCTTAAGAAAATTTACTAATTTCAGAAAGGCTACTTAGAAGTTTTTTAAGAAAAGGTACTTTTAAGAAAATGATTTTTTGTGAGAAAATGTATTTTTTACGAGATGGTACTTTCTTGAAGAAAATGTTTTTTTAAGATTTCAGAGGAGATATTTATCTCAAGAAATGTAATTTTGTCTCACAAAAAGGTACTCTTTTAAGAAAAGGTAGCTTTAAAATATAATTTTTTTTAAGAAAATTAGCTTTTTGTAAGAAAATTTACTTTTTGTAAGAAAATTTACTTTGTTTTAACCAAAGGTACTTTTTAAGATGAAATATTTTTTTATGAAAACGTACTTTCTTACTTATCCGGTTTCGAAGAACCTCGAGAGGTCAGGGACCTTACAAAACCAGTTAGATCTCCTGCCTTATGTCTCCAGTAGGCAATACCAAGTGTACGTACGGATTCGTCAACTTGATCCCTCCGGCGGAGTCTTGGTCTTCCTATTTTTCGTCTTCCTTCGAGTTCGGTTTCGAAAACCCTTCGTGCTAGTTCGTCTTCATCCATTCTACTGACATGTCTTAGCCAGCGCAATCGCGCAATTTTAATACGCTTAACTATGTCAATGTCGGGATAAAGCTTATACAGCTCATGATTCATGCGTCGCTGATAGTCGCCGTTGTGCACTTTAGGTCCATTTCGGAGTATTTTTCTCTCGAAGACTCCTACAGATGTTTCGTCTGCTTGCGATAAGACTCAGGATTCTGCGCCATAAAGCACGACAGGTTGTATGAGAGTCTGGTATAGTTGGACTTATGTTACTCGAGAGAGGGTTTTATCTCTACAGTGCTTGCTTAGCCCAAAATAACATCTATTCGCAAGCACAATTCTCGTCTTGATCTCAAGGCTGGCGATGTTATTTTTGTTTACTGTAGATCCGAGGTATGTAAATTCGTCCATCACATCGAAATTATAACGGTTATCAACGATCACGCTTTGGTCTAATCGCGAGGAGCCCCTACTCGTTGAAACCATTAATTTTGTCTTGTCCTCGCTTACCGTCAGACCCACTTTTCCTGACTCCTTCTCAGTTCTCGAAAACACCGCAGTAACTTCTCTGATTGTGCGTCCGATGATATCTATATCATCAGCATACGTGAGTAGTATGTGACGTTTGCTGCTGATGATTTCCATTCATGTTGACTGCAGCTTTTATCATAATAATGTCCATTAAGATTTTAAAGAGATCGCACAATAGGGTGTCGCCTTGCCTGAGGTCTCGCTTACTTTCGAAAGGTTCGGTAAGAGCCTTAACAACTTTCACTGCGGATTTGGTGTTCGTCAAGGTCATCCTGCAAATGCTTATGAGTTTTGCAGGAATACCTAGCTCCGACACGATTACGATTTTCGCTCTACTTAATCTTGTGCGAACCTTTGCTGCTACCAGGTAGTGATCAGAATCGATGTTAGCTCCTCTGATCACTCGTACGTCCATTACACTGGATGAGTGCCTTCCATCAATTACGTGATCAATTTGGTTCTTAGTTCTTTGATCAGGGGATACCCAAGTAGCCTTGTGGATGTCTTTATGCTGGAATCTTGTACCACTAATGCCCATGTTTTTTGCCGTGGCAAAGTCATTCAGTCTCATACCGTTGTCGGAACTGTCAGCATGTAGACTGAAATTGACAACAGTTGGATGAAACACAATCTCTCTGCCTACGTTAGCATTAAAAACTCCTAGTACAATCTTAATATCATGGCCAGAGCATCGGTCATACGTTTTGTCTAGGAGCTCATAGAACATGTCTTTGGCATCATCATCTTTCTCTTCTGTCGGGGCATGCACGCAAATTGTAGATTGTGGCCATACGTTCACTTACACGATTGAACCTAGGGACTAGATCCGCAACCAAATTCATGTGTTTTCTCATGGCAACTGTAGTATATGTCGCAGTTGCTTTTTCTTGTGCAACCATGTCCTGTCCATCGCATTTCCTGTATAGCGGTAATGTCAGACTTAGAACTTTCGAAAACATCGGCCAATTGGATGCTTGCACATGATTTATATAGAGTTCAGCATTTTACCTACTGCCAGGATATTTGAGTGCAGCAGCCCATTATGGATCAGAAAAGGTACTTTGTTTAAAAATATGAATAGGAATTTTGCAAGGAGACAATTTACCCTTTTTAAGAAGAGGCACTTATTTATAAAATTAACTTTTTTTAAACTTCTTTCACTTTGGCTTTTCTAAATTAACTTTTTAATAGGTTCAAAACTACAATATATACTAAATATTAGTTACAGGCTCCACCTATAAAACTTCCTATTAAACAAGAAATTTCCCAAACTATGTGAGACATCTAACTAGTTAGTTTCTTTCTCTATAAACCAAGCCGTTAGTCTAGACACAAACCACAGACAAAATAACAATATAGTTGGTAATAGTGGGTAATAGTGGGTAATAGCATAATAGTGTTAAAACAAAAATTGTTTAATTTTTTTGCATTTAGCTCCCATCCCGCAACGTATGATAAGGAGCTTCGTTCCAAAAGTTAAGTGAACTTCCTACTTCGTGAGTTCCTTTAAAGATAAGTTCCCTAATTCGTGAATTCCTACAAACTTTCGCTTAGTATGCGTCTGACCCTGTCAAAATATCTTAAGTGTTACAGTTGATCTCGCCCTTGAGAACTTTAACAAGCACAAGAAACGTATATAATAATCCACCTTGCCATAGAACTCCACACAAATATATCCTTTTTTGAACAGGTATGTATTTGTTGACAGATAAATGTGTACGGCAATAATTATTCTCCAATGCTGTTTGTCTTTCCTGACACTTATCTACTACTGCTTATTGTAGAGCTGATTACGGAATCGTCAAACTTTTTTATACGAGGGGGCTTATCGTCCCTCTGGCGTTTGGAGTTTCAATACATAGAGTAACAATTTTTTAATTTGTTTGACCAATGTGGGATTCAATCTGCTTGTCGTGATGAGCATATTTAGAAAATATAATATACAAAATTTTGACTGAATATTTTGTTTTCACCGCACTATTTTGAAGAAGTGATCAATCGCATTTTTCACCATTTTCTGCATATTTCTCATTGTAGTTCGGAAATTAGCTTTTAATTATATTTATTGAATATTTATACAAATTTGATACAATTTTTCATATAAAACTCAAAATTGAATGAATTGAAAATCGTATGGAAAATTTGGCACACAAAAGTATCCACGATCGAAATTTGATAATGGTACCGTGAACCAAATACTGTGCCAACATTTTGAAAATATATTTTTCAGTTTATGCTCGTTATGACTAACCTCACCAACCATACCAGTTTTGGCGGGATTGTCCCGCTTTCGATGTGTCATCCCGTCTTGGATGCCAATCCCGCTTTGTGACGTTTTTGTCATTGGCTATGCTAAAATATGATTTTTTTGGTACAAAATTTGAAAAAGTCGTATACAGCTTTTGGAGTCACATTGATAAACTATCGTCTTGAAGTTTGGGAACTTCATCCGCAGGTGCTTGAGACGTGGGTTATTGGCCGTTTATTCAAATTCGCCACAATCTGAAATAATTACTATGGTTGTATTGTCGATTTTTAAATCTAGCATACATGGGGCAAATTAATTATATGATAATTATAATTTGTTGTTTAATTTGAAATTCCTGTCCAAATGCAAATGCGAAAAACTTTCAGTACCATTGGCAATTGTAAATACTTGTTTTCAAAGCACTTCCAGCATATCTGGCAATTTTGGTTGTCAAATATTTTATACAGTACAGGTTTATGAATTTGAAAGTACTACCAGGCAATACCTAACGAAACCACAAACCTGTACATATAAAATACTTTAAAATCAGGATTGCCAGCAGTCAAGCAAATTCAAAATAATTAAAAACATTCTCATATTTCATTATAATTGGCACCTGATTGAACAACCTGCGTTTGCATTGGCTGAGCAAATGCAAATTCCACATTGTTTTATTGCCATTGCGGACAATCACAACTTTTAACTTGTTGCGCTGATCATTTTGGAAAGTGATTTTTGGAAGTGATATTGAATTTAGAGGCACTATGTGTCAACACAGTTGTTTTTAAAAGGTGTCAAAGTTCAACACTTTGGTGCTATTGAAACTGGTACTTCAACACTTATAGATCGATTACTTACTTTCTGTACTTACTTCTGCACGTACTTCTGTACTTACACTTTCTGTGGTACCGTAGATAGGCATATTATACGCCGTTCGATGGCTAAACTCCTCTTCTATAAAACCGTGTTCAGAAATATCCACATTTGACAAATTCCGATAACACTTTTGGAAATGATACGAAAAAAACTGACAATAAATAATTTTGGAAAAATCGTTTAAATATCTGATTTGAAATAGTTAAGTACATATTGATGGTATCTTACTAATTTTTTATATGTATAGAACAATCCAGGTCCAATTAAATCCCATCAAGTTTTTTTCCGTAGATATTATTTTTAATAAAAAAAAATGTCATATGAAAATTCATCTTTTTCTATATATTACGTTCATTTATGCGTAGGATCTATTTCTTTTTTGGCGTGTATTTAACAAAATTTCAATCTACAGTAACAATTAAAAAACTATATCAAAAACCCCCAACGAAATGTTTGCCAAACATCGAAGTTGTAAAATTTGTTCAAAACTTGCACATTTTCAGTGAACGCTGACTGTAGGGTGCATTCCTGAATGATCAAACTTTTGCCAAAGCCCTATCTGGCAGAAAAATTTGAAGATTTGTATAGGTTTCTTGAAAAAAACTAAATACAATACCGAACAAATCATGGTTGTTGTGTTTTTTTCAGTTTGAAATAGAATTCGAAATTGGACAAGTCGGCATTTCCAAACACCTTGAGATAACTTAAACATTTTTAAGGTGTACTCTTTACTAAAGTGTTAAAAAATATCTGGTGTTTGTGTCCCTCAAATGACCGAGTTAGTAGAAAAAAAAACTTGAAAAAGTTAACGAAAAAATTGGCCGTTTTAAATTTAGATAGAGAAGCCGACATGTTATGAAAATGATTGAGTCAAAATCGAATGCGATTTGACATTGCAACAAATTTTATTAGACTAATTCCGTATATTGGGAAATAGATATTTTATATAAATATTATATGATGGCGGATTCTCAAAAGTAAAAACTCTTTGTACTCGGTCTATAAGTGGAATTTGCAGCAGCACCAAAGTCCTTAAATTTGACACCCAACAACTGTTTTGATACACGGTATATTTTAAAAGCCCGACTCCTCCTCTACAGCTGTCTAGTACTTTCCAAAAATATCAGAGAAATAATATAAGGTTGATATATTATTACCGTGTATTTTCCAATCGGCCCAACTATGCGTAGTTTGGCAAAAAAAATATATATATTTTCAAATACACGAGGAATCGAGACTTAAGTACCCTCGTATAAAAAAAGTTAGACGTTGCCTTAATCAGTTCTTCACTATGTATGTTGTGAGACCCCCTCCCGATTTGCTTTTCACTACACCCTAATGTAGAAATCTACAAGTGTTCCAAATAAAATTTATTTAAGGCAAAATTCGGTAGAACCCATGTGTACTAACCGATTTCTACGTGGATTTGACATAACTGGCTAAAAGTCCCTCGAGGCAGATTTTTAAAAAAACATTTCAATTACTTGTAGAAACTATGCTAACATTGGGGACAAATTAAATGCTTGGTTGTAAAGTTTTCTATACTCCATAGGATAAATGAGTTTGAAAAAAGTGAACTATAGCAGATTTAAAAAAATATAAGTATAAACATATTGAATGACAAATTTTGCTCACAGTCCACGCCAAACTCTAAAATGTTCGCAACATCACCCTTTCAGACCAAAATTCCTATAGAGCACTATAAATCGATTTAACACAAACAATTTTCTTTGAGTTAAAATTTGGATGAAAATTCTTGTTAAACGCTTTGTTTGTTCAAGTCGTGGTACTCCGTGCATTTCTTTATCGGTCTGAAATTTTATTATAACATCATATTATGGACAATATGTGATATAGATTCCTCGAAGGCCATTTTAGGATAAAAATTATTTTAAATTAAGATGTTGGCCATAGTTCTTGCCATATTCACTTCTACTTAAGGATGGTTGATAAATGTAGGTTGCTTTGAAAATGGTTAAATTTTCTATTTCCTCCTGGTACTTTCTATTCAAAAGAAACCAGCCGCCTGACAGACACGATATCCCCCTTAAGCACAACCGCCCTGGTTATAATTTGATTTTATACGAAATTATGCCCAACACTACTCTAATATCGAGCGATTTATTTAGAAGTATTTTTTCCCGTATGGATTTTATTGTTCTTCAGTACTGTTTGATATTTCGTCAGGGGAAGACTTAGCCTATCATTAAAACGTTGGAGTCGACTTGAAATACTTTGTCGATTAGCACAATCACTCTACGTCCTTTATTTACTTTTGAATTTTTGGAACGAATTGCGTTATCGCACGTTGCGGGATGGGAGCTAAATAAAACAAAAATAAACAAGTTTTGTTTTAACAGTATTATGCTACAGCCCACTATTATCAACTCTACTGTTTACTTTACTTTGGTTTGTGTCTAGACTAACATATGTTTGGTAAACTTCTTGTTTAATGGGAAGTTATCTAGGTGGAGCCTGTAACCAATATGTAAAGGGGTTTTCAACAGAGACGCTACGAAAGTAAATCGATAGGGACAGCAAACGACGCCATATTTTTCCACGCTCTTTTGACATTTCTCTTCAGTAAGGTTTGCCATTTCATCATGGAAAGATATACGACCCAATAACGAGTCGACATTATTAAAATTTACTACCAAAATTTGGAGTCAGTGGCCTCAACTTTAAGAGCGTCCAATTTCTGAATTCTGAATCTTATTTCTGGCTGAATGGCTTCGTCAATAAGCAAAATATGCGTTATTGGTCAGACAGCAATCCACACGTAATCCATGAGTCATCATTGCATCCCGAAAAAATTACGGTTTGGTGCGGTTTATGGGCCGGCGGCGTCATTGGGCCGTACTTCTTCCGTGATGATCAAGACCGGCACATTACTGTGAGTGCGAATCGCTACCGTTCAATGATAACCGAATATTTTTGGCCCCAATTGGATAATATGGACTTGGAGGACATGTGGTTCCAACAGGACGGCGCCACAAGCCACACAGCGAATGCCACAATCAATTTATTGGAATCCAAGTTTGGTGAACGTGTTATCTCACGAAATGGCCCAGCCGATTGGCCGCCTCGGTCATGCGATTTGACGCCGTTAGATTATTTCCTGTGGGTCTACGTCAAGTCAATGGTCTATGCCAACACGCCAGCGACGATTGATGAACTTCGTACGAATATCGAACGTAAAATTCCAGCAGTATCAGCCGATTTATGCTTGAAAACCGTCGAAAATTGGGTTCTGCAGCTGGACTTCTGCAAGCGTGCCTGTGGTGGCCATACAAAAGAAATCGAGTTCCATACATGATGGCATCGAACGTACTTTCACAGGAATAGAGAATTTCATTGGTATCTAAAACCGGTTTTGCTTTATTTAAAAAAACTTTTGTAACGCTCTTATTGAAAAACCCGTTAGTATACTTATAGTATACTTATACTTATACTTGTAGTTTTGAAAAAAAATAAATTTATGGCTTTTTCTTACTGAAAGTACTTCTTCTTATAAATAGTACCTTTTCTTAAACAAAAAAATTGGCTTTTAATAAAAGAAGTACCTCTCTTTAAAAAAGGACCTTTTGGGGAAAATATGATACGCATTCTTACAAAAAGGACCTAAAAATATACTTATTTTAAACATAAAATATACATTCTATAAAAAAATTGTTAAAAAAAGTTTATCATTTTACAAAAGAATTTTTTCTTAAAGATCCATTTAAATTATAGTATTTTTCAACGTGCGCCTTGAATGTATTGGAACTATCTAGTACATAATATATAGGGAAAGGAACTTCGTTCCAACCGAGTGACTCCTGACACCTCATGTTATTTTACATTAAATTAGTATTTCTACTGACCGAATGAGTAAATCATAAACTGTATATACGTAGAGGTGCCATCTATCGAATCTTACTTTTCATTTCACACTCTTCGTGGTGATGTACTTGCGACAGAGAGATGTTCGACGAGAATGGCTTACACCAGGTGGATTTACAAGAACTGTTGACTTAGATTTGTCCTGTCATTTTGGTAGAGAACTGTGAAATTTAAACTTATTTTTGACTTTAATGTTGCATTGTATTTCTAGTACACTTTTATTATATTTATCAGAAAAATGTTAACACACAACACGAAATGCAGTTCTTCTTTTCTTGCTGGTTGTTTTGAACTAACTAATCTGCTATTGTTAAAGCGATGCTTTTCAACATCATAAGTCCACATGCATCCAAACGTAGTGTCGTAGATTTAGTGGGAGCTGTGACTACTCTAGATATATGTATTTACTATATGGAATAAAATTCTGCCGATTATAATTTTTTTACCCTATGAAATATGAATCCAAAATGTTGGCTTACGTTTCTTAACATTTTCATTCTCAGAAAATTTATAAGACATTCTTCGACACATCACTACTCAAAATACATCTCGCGAGATTCGAGTCGTATATATGTGCGTTTTTCTATTCCTCGTTTTGCGGCTCGTGCCGTGTGAGCATGCTGCGAGCGTCTGTATACGATGCCTGCCTGAAAAGGTGGCATTATTTAAAGATAAAATTTATTAGTTTTCTCCACGAACCAGTATATTGGCCGCATTGATCATATGTTACCATACCTCTAGGCTTTCTCAGTTGGAACTATATATAGTCCAAAGTCTACATTGACAAGCTAGCTGTGACTGAAGACTTGGATGCCAATTCTCGCCTTATATTCCAAATGACACTCGAAATCCTGCAACGTGTAGTTAAAAAATTCAACCTCTGACCAAATCTTTAACGTATCTACAGCCAAATACTTGACAAATAAATGTAAAGAATAGTTATTTTGCATGATAATGGAGTCTATCCGATAGAATTGAATAATGTATACTATTATTTATAATTTTTGATAGAAGCACATATAAATGGTTCCACCTGTTTTAGTGAGCAAAAGGATATAATAAATAGAGTCCTCTTAGGTTATCATCAACTTTGAACCCCCATTTTCAATGCAAATTTGATCCAAAGTTTGAGCTTAGTCGAAGGTAAGTAATCGGCCTGCCTGAATGATTCTGCGAATCGATTGGTTCCCTAAACTATTGAAATGTTAATAGAGAATATTTTCAAGTTTTATTATCTGTTTCCGTGTTACTTTTTTGTTTGTCCTGAATATAAATGAATCACTGCATAAACCATAGAAGTCAATAATTTAAAATTTTTGGAAATTCGAGGGCCTAATCGTGATCGAGGAGACAATCGTACCGACTCAAATTTGGACCAAGCGACTTGTTTGGATCGTAATTTTTAATTAGTTCTATCCTTTGATGCTTGTTTTTTTGCGGTTAATATACCTTTTTGAAGTTTTCTGAAAGCAGCTAACAATATAAGGAATTATTTAAAGTAAAAATGGAACAATATTAAGAAAGCTAATTTAAAATGTGAATTCAAGCGTTTAATTCTGTGGATTAATGTCGGCATCAGCAGTGGAAGTTGTATATAATTCCTTCAGCATCTACATAAAGTTCGTTCGCTGATTTCTTTGGCAGATATTGTGAAGTTTATTTTCACTTAAAGGTTATTTGCAAAGGGTGTCCCAAAATTCACGCAACATTTGAATTGAAGAGAAAACAAAGTTTTTATTCTTCTTATGGTAATATTTTTATTGAATCGTAAAGTACATAGGATAGGGTTATTTATGGAAGAAAACATCTGGCAAATGGCCTCCACGGCTTTCCATACACATACGTATTCGTTTGTCGAAATTTTCCATGACTTTTCTGCATAAATCTGGTTGTGGGCTTGTTAACATAAACCTGTGATTTTAAAAAACCCTATAAAAAATCTAATGGTGTTAGATCACACGATCTTGGGGGCCAGTTCTGGTCACCAAATCGAGAAATCACGCGACCTGGAAATGTCTCTTGCAGTAGTTGAAGAGCTTCACGAGCTGTATGACATGTGGCGCCGTTTTGTTGAAACCAAATATTGGCCACATCAATTTCATTCAATTTCGGCAAAAAAAACTGTGTTATCATGTCGCGATATCGAACACCAGTAACACCAGGACACCAGTAATTGCGAACGCAAAACTTTCATTACTTTTGAAATATTGTTCAATAATGAAGACACGCTGTTCTATCGTGTAATTTGCCATTTTTATTAACCCTGAACTGTCAGCTGTCAGCTGTTTTTTTTAGGGTTGCGAACTCTTTTCTACGTCGATAGCAGCAAACTTAAATGTTGCGTAAATTTGAGGACACCCTTTATTAGCTCTAATTTAGTAATTAAAACCCTAAAGTAGCTTATTTAACAAAATTTAACCAATCTACATTTTGTTTTTCCATTTTTTTTGGGGATTATCTGCATACAAATGGCTTCTCGGCAACAGCAGAGCTTTCGAGTGACATTTCGAATTCGCTATCGATTACCATGGTCCAAAAATTCGACATTTCGATAAAAATGTGTCGATCACGACTGTCGTGATTTCGCCCCTTGTTAATTAGTTTATTTGGTTTTTTTATTAGTCTCTGATTTTAAGTTTGTATAACAAAAGTGGGACTTCAAATTAAGCAGTTAGTCTATTTTAAGTGAAATGATAAAGGGGCCCAGAGTAAATTTAAAATGGGTTGCTACACTCAATGAGAAACAAATTGACACGCATAGCTTCCGCAATCAACGAATCATGTGAAATTTTTTTTTGTGTGCTCAAATGCATTTGCTGAACGAACACTTTGTTGAACAGAGTTTTGGGACGAAGTTCCGTATCGCACGTTGCGGGTTGGGGGCTAAATGAAAAAAAAAATTAAACAACTTTTGTTTTAACACTAATATGCTACAACCCACCGTTATTGACTATATTGTTTACTTTTGCTTTGGTTTGTGTCTAGACTAACGGCTAGGATCATAGATAAAGAAATTAACTAGATGTCTCACATATGTTGGGAAATTTGTTGTTTAATGGGGTGATTTCTAGATGGAGCCTGTAACCAATATTTCGTATATATTGTAGTTTTGACCCCAATAAAAGTAAATTTGGAAAAGCCAAAGTGAAAGAAGTTTAAAAAAATTACATTTTCTTAAATAAGTGCTGGTTCTTGAAAAAAGCAAATTTTCGCAAAAAAAAACCTATTCATATTCTTAAACAAAGTACCATTTCTTAAAAAAAGGAAATTATCGTACGGAAAGTAAATTTTCTTAAATAAAGTATTTGTTTAAGTAAGTACATTTTCTTAAAAAATTCTATTTTCTTACAACAAATTGCATTTTCTTAAAAAACTACAATTTCTTTAAAGAATACTTTATTTTGTAAATATGTACATATTCTTGAAAAAAGGACCTTTTCCCATTTCCCATTTCCAAAAAAAAAATTTATTCAACAAAATTAATTTTCTTACAAAAATTCTTTTTCTTAAAAGTACCTTTTCTTAAAAATAAAATAATACCTTTTCTTTTCTTTTCTCGAAATACGCAGCCTTACGGGAAATAATTATATTTTCTTAAAAAATAACCTTTTGCTAAAAAGAGTATCACTTCTTTAAAAAGTACCCGTTCTTAAAAAAGTACTTCTTTGCAAAAAATCATACTCTTGGGGCTTTTTCTTACAGAAAGTACTTCTTCTTAATAATAGTACCTTTTCATAAAAAAAAATCAGTGACTGTTCGAACTCACGGGCGATGTGTTAACATCATTTTGTTACACGGTACCTATTCGATGTCTATAAAGACGTTAGTAAATGCTACATAAAGCAATATTTAGTTCACTGAAATAATTGTTTTTGTACTGCCATAAACAGATCGACGACAAAAAGTATTGAATAGTATAGAGAACTTTCTACATCATAGTTTAACCTTGTGATATTACAAGTGTTAATCGACACTTACAATAAATACACAAGGCTCTTGTTTCGCCTCTTAGTAATGGTTTTGTCCAGTTTTAAATAATGTATATCCCGCAATTTTCTGTACTTTTGAACATAATGTTTCGTCTAAAATTGGGCTCAATTTAGTTACATATTCCCAAATATAGACAAAAAATTTCCATTAAGATAGTTAGTAGAATGTGTTAACAGAATATAAAAGAAGTTCGTGAAAACTTCTATAGAAATTATTTCATAAATGTTTCAACTGCCATCAATATTTCACATCAAAATTATGAATGAACCAAGTTGTGGCAAAAAGAGAGTAATATGTTTTGAATCATTCGGCAGATATCGCTAGTGCTTTTGAGTCATACAATTCGTTCCATGAGTTCTCTATACTATTGTTGTACAACAACCACGTATGTGATGCTAACGCTGTATGTTGTTTGCACGTGTTCACTTTTTAAGATTGCCCTACCCGTGCCTATAGATGTTAACACATCAAAACCATTAGCTTTTAATGCAAGAAGTACCTCTCATTAAAAAATGGTATTTTCTGGAAAATATAAATATAATACATATTCTTACGAAAAGTACCTAAAATTTAGTTTTTTTTTAAAACTAACATTCTATTAAAAAATTAATTAAAATTTTTTTTATCATTTTACAAAAAGTATATTTTCTTAAAGAGCCATTTAAATTATTGTAATTTTCAACGGTAGCCTTAGGCATGTTGGAACTAACTAGTATCTAATATATAGCGAAAGGAGCTTCGCTCCAACCGGGTGTATATAATTATAATTTTTGTGCACTCTTTGGATCCTGAAAGAAATAAGACTATGTGTAACGTGATAAAAGACAAAAAAAAGGACCAGTGTCTCCCAGTTTTGCCCTAAGTCATGGACTTTTTTATGGGCTCTCAAAGATTTGGGGCCTCGGTATAATTTTTTGCAAAAAAAGTGATCACTTTGTCAGGCTCATGTCTTGCAAACCGTTTGGAATTTAGATTTACTCTCTCAGGGAAAGTTGTAGCTCTTGGTGTGAAGAATCATTCCTAGGAAGTTCGTATGTTCTAGAAAGTTGTTTATTGAGAGCTTAGGTACATTTTTGTTGTTGAGTATTTCCTTGAATTTAGAACGGTTTGCTACCTATGGACCTGAACAGGGGAAAGGGTAAAAAATCGAGTTTTTGACCTCGAAGTTGAAGTTTGTTTGATTTTATATGTTCACAATTTTTGTTCCTTATGACAACAGCTACAACTTTTCCTCAGAGAGTAAATCAAAATTCTGAACGGTTTGCAAGATATGATCTTGACTAAAAATTATCACTTTTTTGCAAAAATCACACCCAGGCCCCAAATTTATGGGGAGCCCATAGAAAAGTCCATGACTTTGGGCAAAACTGGGAGACACGGGTCTTTTTTTGGTCTTTTATCACGTAGTGCTGTCCGTATATGGTAATATTTCCATGACTTAAAAAATTGCGCACTATCGAATTAAAAAATTATCCGGAAATTTTTAACTTTTGAGGCTACCTAAATGGTGTTAAGAACCATTCCTAGGAAGAATGTTGTTTACTGAGATATTAGGTACATTTTTGTAGTTGATTGTTTCCTTGAATTTTGAACGGTTTGATACCTATGGACCTGAATAGGGGAAAAAAGTTAAAATAAGATCGAATTTTTTTTAAGTTTTTTGCGAGATGAAGTTTTTTTTGATTTTATATGTTATTAGTCCCATTAAAAAAAGTGCATGACTGGGAGACACGGGTCAAAAACTGGGAGACACGTGTCTTTTTTTGTTGGTCTTTTTTCACGTAGTGGTGTCCGTATATGGTTATATTTTTTCGTGTTCCGGTGTGTAGTTTTAACTTTTTTCTTTCATGCTTTTGGGGCGAGTGTTTAAAAATTATCTCTTAGCCTTAAAAAGGAAATTACAGCTTTAAATATAACGAGGATCTAAGATAACTAAATTTGAATCAATATGGTAGGGCCAGACCAGAACAGAACGAGACAACTACAATGAGAATAGTGCGTTGTATAAATAGAACTTTCAAAACGTCCGCATCAGTGCGTGTAAGTAGGAAAGCAATGTGTAAGTAGCCACAAACAATCACTCTGCACAATAAAATAAATATCTTCGGTTAGTGACTGGTGTGAATACACACCGCAGTGTCTTAACGGGCTAGACGCTGCGGAAGATGATGCTTCACAAACATCGAAACGATCGTCCAGCGAATGTGAGTTCGAATCCCAACTAAATTTGAAATTTTGTATTGTTTGTTAAATACAGGCGTAATTATAGAAACAACAAATACTTTTCAGCTGTAGTTGATCGTTGTCATTTCACACATGCCCAACAGTATTAAGTTTACAGACATTTTATTCCTAAACGAGGCCGAGAATTCTACCCTAGATCTTGGGTGCAATTGCTTGCTTGTCAAATTTAGACAAATCTGGCAACTTTGCTACACACACAGAGGGGTTGATGTGCACGTGCACAGATATACATAGAACAGTACACGCACACACACGCATACCAAGTTCTACACGCACTCATAGAAAACACACAGTTCACATTTCTAAATAAGAAGAAACTTTCTCGCTTTCTTCGTGTGATTCTTCTGCTTCTACTACTACTACTACTACTGCTTCTACTACGATTAGCATGTTTTTACAATTTGGCTAAAGTGAAAAACAAAAATACCAAATTTTTGTTGTCACCCCCCTACCAACATAGCTAACAAAGAGGAAGAGTAAAAAAAAAAAGTAGAAAAGAGAACATAAAACCCAATTCGCCCCCTCCTCTCAACACCTCTGTCACACTCAACAAAAGAAACACTGTTACAAATTGCTGTGAGCGTGCTGCCAAAATAAGGGTAAGAGAATCTCTTTTTCCTTTGAATTTTGTTTTTTTTTCCATTTTGCTTTTTGGTAGGTTTTTGCTTCCCTCTATTCCTTATTCATATTGGAAATAATATACAAAAACAACATAATAAAAGCATGGATAACAACAGCAGCAGTAGCAGCAGCAGCAGCAGCAGCACAAACGACGGAATGAAAGAAGGTCAGAAGAGTCATACACTGACACAGTTAGTATTCTGCTAGACAGCGTGGAAGCAGCAAGCATTAGTGCCACCAGCATAAGTAACATTGCATAACGTATAGGATTACGTTTTGTGGGCTACAACGGCGAAACGAAACAAAGCAATACATGTAGTGAAGGAAAATAAATCGAAATCGAATAACGAAAAGGATAACAAGAATCTGATAATACAGCAACCCATCCTACCGATTTCTCGTGAATTTATGTGAGTTTTTAAATTAAAATCGTTTGTTGTTATTGCCTGGTCCACAGAGGAAAGTGTTAATAAATAATGAATTTGCCGAAAATTTGCTACAAATTAAAGTTAACATTCCAACAGAGGAAACAGCATGAGCACGCAGCCTTTGGAGCGTGGTTACGTATAAGTACTGTAATGTGAGCAAAGGATTTCATGTGAAATACGTGCTGTGGTCCACTGCCAACAAATTAAATTTGTGAAAATATTAACAAAAAAATATGAAAATGTAGCCACAATAAAGTGTGGCAAACTTTAAATCGTTATAGGTGTAATCGTTACAGCGGCACCTGTCAGGGAATGCCAAACATATCGTATGCATTATTTACACATCCATTGGAAGTCAAATTAATGTGTCTCAAACTGGCTAAATTTGGGCCGCAACAATTTCCAAATAAAACTAAAGGGGCAAATGTGTGACGTTATGTTAAAGCACCATGGAGATCTAATGTCTGTGATAATATCGGAAATTTGTAAACTAAAGTACGTCACAACGTCAACGGAGGAATGTATTACAAATTTGGAATTCGTCACATGTTTACGTTTGGCATTAGCTTTTGCAAACTTGTCACTTGGTTTCCTCTTAGCATTCGCACTTTAAAGCTGCAAATACAATTTAAAGCCTTCCCCTAAATGAGATTCGCGAGGCTATTTTGGAACACGTGGATTTGTGCATTGACGTTAACTCACGTGTAGTTTTATTAATTCTAATGACAACTGTTGGGATTGTATAATCCTTTTTCAACCCCATAAATGGCTACAGCCATAGATTGCGTGCAAATAATTGCATGTGACACAATTCATTTTCTGCAACTTTTCATTTCTAAGTTAGATGCAACTCCAAAAGCACGAGTGTATGTTTGATAGTAGCACACTGGGTTGATAATAACGGGGTTTTCAATAAGAGCGCTACAAAAGTTTTTTTAAATAAAACAAAACCGGTTTTAGATACCAATGAAATTCTTTATTCCTATGAAAGCACGTACGATGCCATTATGTATTGAACTCGATTTCTTTTGCATGGCCACCACGGGCACGCTTGCAGAAGTCCAGACGCTTAACCCAATTTTCGACGGTTTTCAAGCATAAATCGGCCGATACTGCTGCAATTTCACGTTCGATATTCGTTCAACGTTCATCAATCGTCGCTGGCTTGTTGGCGAAATAATATAACAGGAAATAATATAACGGCGTGAAATCGCACGACCGAGGCGGCCAATCGACTGGGCCATTTCGTGAGATAACTCGTTCACCAAACTTGGTTTCAAATAAATTGATTGTGGCATTCGCTGTGTGGCTTGTGGCGCCGTCCTGTTGGAACCACATGTCCTCCAAGTCCATATTATCCAATTGGGGCCAAAAATATTCGGTTATCATTGAACGGTAGCGATTCGCATTCACAGTAATGTGCCGGTCTTGATCATCATGGAGGAAGTACGGCCCAATGACGCCGCCGGCCCATAAACCGCACCAAACCGTAATTTTTTCACGACGCAATGATGACTTATGGATTACGTGTGGATTTCTGTCTGACCAAAAACGCATATTTTGCTTATTGACGAAGCCATTCAGCCAGAAATGAGCCTCATCGCTGAAGATGATTTTCCGATGAAAATCCGAATCATTTTGAAGTTGTTGTTCAGCCCAATTCACGAACACGCGACGCTTATGGTGGTCAAGAGGCTTCAGTTCTTGCGTCAATTTGATCTTGTAAGGATGTAGGCCAAAATCTTTTCGCAAAATTCGCCACAACGACGTCACAGAGATGCCCAACGCTTTGGAACGACGTGTGAGAGACACATTTGTGCTTTCTTGAACTGAAGCCTCAGCGGCAGCAATATTCTCGACACTACGGGCACTTCTTTGTCTCACTGGCACGGGAACATTTTGTACTGTGCCTGTGGATTCAAATTTTTCCACTAGACGCTCAATTGTTGATCTGGTAGGACGATTATGACGACCATAAATTGGACGTTGCGCTCTTAAAGTTGAGGCCACTGACTCCAAATTTCGGTAGTAAATTTTAAAAATTTCGACTCGTTGTTGCCTCGTATATCTTTCCATGATGAAATGGCAAACCGTACTGAAGAGAAATGTCAAAAGAGCGGGAAAAAATATGGGGTGGTTTGGGGGAAAAAATATGGGGAAAAAATATGGGGTCCCTATCGATTTACTTTTGTAGCGTCTCTGTTGAAAAACCCTTTATTATAGCTATCATAACTGCTATTCAAATTCACTGAAGTCACAATAACACTGTAAGTAGAATTTAAAGTTTTGAAATGACACACAAAAACACCGAGACACCCCAACTAATTTTTGGGTCATAGAATCTAGTGGTATACTCCGTTTTAAAAAGTTAGCTCAAAATAACGAGATATTTCGATTTTAAATTTGGTTTGGTAGATTGAGGATTTAGATTTAGGGTGATTTTTGATTTTATTTGAGGGAAAAACCTGCAAAAGCTCTTGTTAAATCAATGTATAAATTTTTTTTTCGACAAAATGTAACCGTTGAAATAATAGACATCTATGTGGAAGCAGAATTAGTTTACCTCTTACAATTTGGGGTCATAATAATTATAATAATTTTGGGATTCGGGATTTTGGGATTGGCATCCGTATTACAAACAGATGCTACAACATATACAGGGTGTTTTTTTTAAACTGAGACGATCAAATATCTCGAAAAATAGCCACTCTACAGAAAAAATGTCCATATTCAAAATTTAATCATACCGCGGGGGAAATACATTAGAGCAAAAAAAATAGTCCCCCACCCCCCCCCCCCCTTTGTAGATGGGGCGGGGGTAACTTTTAAACTAAGATAGGAAGCCATATTTTTTATTGCAGATACTGATTCTACGACTAAAAGTAATTATGATTTGAATGAAATATTTTGTTCGGTTCATGATAGATGGTGTTGTAATCGATGAAATTCAATTTTTTCAATTTCTCCCCCTTAGAACACACGCATTCGATTCTGCAATATGTTTGAAATAAAAAACATCACGTTATCATTGCAAATACTCGAAATTCGTCATCAAAACAATTTATTAATGTAAAAGGTAGGTGAATAAAATAATTTTAGCTTAAAATAAGTGTTCAAAATGATAACGTGATGTTTTTTATTTCAAACATATTGCAGAATCGAATGCGTGTGTTCTAAGGGGGTGAAATTGAAAAAATTGAATTTCATCGATTACAACACCATCTATCATGAACCGAACAAAATATTTCATTCAAATCATACTTACTTTTAGTCGTAGAATCAGTATCTGCAATAAAAAATATGGCTTCCTATCTTAGTTTAAAAGTTACCCCCGCCCCATCTACAAAGGGGGGGGGTGGGGGACTATTTTTTTTGCACTAATGTATTTCCCCCGCGGTATGATTAAATTTTGAATATGGACATTTTTTCTGTAGAGTGGCTATTTTTCGAGATATTTGATCGTCTCAGTTTAAAAAAAACACCCTGTATATCAAAGTATTCGTTTTGATAGATTAGTCCCTACCCGGCGCTATAGATGTTAACACATCAAAAATATAAGAATTTTATTGACTATTTTGAAAAAATTGAAAAATGAGTGACCAAAAATGCAGATCAAATTGCGAAAAATTAAATATATTTTGTTTTGTGCGTTGAAAATTTACACCGCAAAGTCATCGACGACAATTGGTTGAAGATGCCCTCAAAGCTTACAATCAGTATTTTTTGGTTACCCCCGCTGCAGAAATGCGAAATGTTGATTATGCACCTGAATTTACGTGCATCACATGTTTTAGTGCATTAAACAAATGGTGGAAATTACGGCGATATTCGATGCCATTTGGACTTCCAATGGCATGGACCGATCCAAGGGAACATGATACAGAAAAATGGTCTCAATCGAAACAGTACTTAGGGTTCACTTAGATAGACTATATATGGAATACACAATAATTTATTCTTATAGAACGATCCGGTTTTATATACAAAGGTATGCCAAGTGCTCACGTACCAGTTCCACACAGTGATGAATTGCCTGTCCGAGTACATCCATCGACATACCAATATGATACAGCGTCCTATGAAGTACAATCACAAACTTCAGCAGCATCATTACATCATGCTGATTCTTATTGCCTTCAGCCAGTTATACAATATCCATCATTAATTTCGCATGAACATTAAGATAGAATCGTTTGAAATCTGAAGCGATCTCAAAATAATGCAATGACTTTGGCTTCGGAACTAAGAAGCGTCAACGTGCTGGCACCAGGTGTAAAAGTTACTTCTTACAAATAAGTTGTAAAGATTTTTTTAAAGCGTTTGGTTAGCGTTAACGAAAATGCATTACCATACTTGAAAAACCACGCTTTTCCAAAATTATCAATTGAAAAATTAAAAGAGGGTAATTTTGTGTAACTAAAAGTGTGTGACTGCAATATATTTTATATCAATTTTTTTTCACAGATGTAGTTAACGGTCCAGATATGCAGAAACTTTTAAGGGACACAAGTTTTTCTGAAATGTTAGATGAAACTGAACTAAACGCATGGAACTCAATTCGCGCGGTAATTGAACACGTTCTTTGGAAAAATCGCTCACCAGAGTACCGTGATTATATTGACAACATGATGAAGTCTTTCGACAAACTTGGCGTTAATATGTCGTTGAAAATGCACATTTCGATTTTAACAAACGACAATTGTCCACAGAAACAGGCGAAACTGGCGAAAGATTTCATCAAACCATAATGGCATTCGAAGATCGTTTCGCTGGAAAAAGAATAGACTCAATGCTTGCTGATTTCTGCTGGTCGATTGCAAAGAAAGAGTAACAATTGAATAAATCCAAAAAAATTTATAAAATCATCAAAATAATAGCAAATATAGTTCCATGTCCGCTTGAAAATGGACTGGAATAATAATGGAATGAATGGAATAATAAACAAACTGACTTTAAAGAAGTTTTTAAAGTTTTTTCATTCAAATAAAATCAAAAATCGCCTTAAATATACTACGAATTTAAATTCGATATATCTCGTGATTTCGAGCTAACTTTTCAAAACGGGGTACACCACTGGATTCTACGATCCAAAATTAGGTTGACGTGTCTCGGCGTTTTGGTGTACCATTTTCACCTACTTACAGTGTAATTAGAGTCTTCCAATGCAATGTAGTTGTTTCATTTTTATATACTAAAACATTTGTGCTATTAATGAGTATAAATTCGAGTCAGTTTCACCATTCCACATGAATTTACATCAGTTCCTCCATAGATTTGGAGATACACATCAGCCAGTAAATGCGTGAGTTTGCGGCAGTTTGTGTGCCTACAAATCAATGTCCATGCAATCTTTTCCCCATACGAGGGTTACCATTTATATTTCGCGAACTGAGAATATTACAGCTCCCAGGTGCAAACTGCAACTTCCATTGGAAGGTTTGACATTTTTTACCATAAACATACATAGAAACATACATATTTACAGAGTGTTGAAAAATGCATCTCGGTCACAAAATGGAATTAACCCGTAACAATTTTCGTGAAGTCCTTTTTTACGATTTTCGGCGTGGATTATCGAAACAAAAGTGTCTCGGCTTTTGGTGATGAAGTACCATCAAAAGCCACTGTAAATCGCAGGTACGCCGTTCGCTCCAGGATGAAGTTCGTGAAGGTAGTCCAAAGTAGGTTGTTCTGCCACAAAATATCGATGCAGTGCGTGAACCGATGGTTGGTTGGTTGGATTTCGTGGTAGCATCAGTTAGTGTCTCGAGACACAGTTTACCACATCACTCCCGAAGGTCCAAATTACCATGTCTATATCCAGCCTGTTAATCGGAGATACCTCATTAGATCCCCTAGATCTATCTCGTGTATCTCGGTGAGGTTATGCAGGAAGCGACGGCCCATAGTCTTCAGGCGTCTATTCATCAGAAGCGGACAACTGCAGGGGAAATGCTCCACCGTCTCCTCCTCTTCTGCGTCGTCGCAGGCACGGCAGTGGTCATTACATGGCAGCCTCAACCATCTTGCGTGATTAGCGATTGGCCAGAACCCGGTCAGCACGCCAGTTAGCCTAGATATGTCTCCCCGATTTTGGCTGATCAGGGAGTTAGTCCGGTGACTGTTATATTCTGGCCATGTGTGTCTGGATATGCGACACGTTTCCGTCCTATCCCATTTGGGCTTCGCTCGTTCAAGGTAATGCAGGAAAATACCTCTTTTGACCAACGCTATAGGCGTTGCGACTGACACCATGTGGAGTTCGGTGAAAGAGGATCCTGACCTGGCTAGTTTGTCTGCCTTTTCGTTCTCTAGGAGACCCTTATGGCCTGGTATCCAAGTAAGAACCACATTGGCCAGCCGACCTAGCTCGCCAAGTGTTTCCCTACATTCACTAACGAGTTTAGATGCAGCGTTGTAAGATTTGAGTGCCAGGAGAGCCGCTTGGCAATCTACAAATATTCCAATGCGCTCTGTTCTTCGCTGTAGTATAAGTGCGGCGCAGGCTTCTTCGATGGCCAGTATCTCCGCTTGGAAAACACTGCACTTGTCCGGGAGTTTGAATGATACATTGAGGCCTGCCTCTTCGGAGAACATTCCATATTCCATTTTGGATCCGTCCGCAAATACTTTGGTTTTAAAACCCGTAAGTGGTTCCTCTTTATCCCACTCTATTTTCTTGTTAAACCTGTCATCGAATAGGTTATCGAGTGGAAATGAGGGGGTGCAGTAATCGGTGGTTATATTGAGCTCACCTGGGATTGTCTGTAGTATACTCGCTTGTCCATATGCGTTGCTCTTCCAGAGTCCAAAAGCGTTTTGTCGGGTGGCACTACAGGCTGCACTAGCTGTGATGAGAAGGTCGTTTAGTATAATATGAAGCACTGTATTAAGGGCTTCAGCTGGACATGTTCTCATTGCCCCTGTTATGCCGATGCAAGCTGATCTCTGTACTCTATACAATAGTTTCATAGTGGACGTCTTCCCTGCGACACTCCACCATACCATTGCTCCATAGGAGAGTATTGGTCTGATTATGCTAGTGTACATCCATACCACCATTTTCGGACGGAGACCCCACCGGCTTCAGAACATTTTCCGACAAGCGTAGTACGCAACTGTTGCCTTCTGTGCGCGGTGCTCTATATTGCGCTTCCAGGAAAGTGTAGGGTCTAGAAGCACGCCCATGTACTTGGCGTGAGGTGACAGTGGAATCTCTATTCCGTTTAACCGAGGAGGATTAAACTTTGGTATCTTGGTCTTCGTGGTAAAAACCTCCGTTTTCCCTGGATTCACTCCAAGACCACTCCCAGTGGCCCAATCTTGAAGTGATTTCAAGGCCCCATTCATGATTTCGCTCAACACTGATGACAATAAACCAGACACCATTATTACCACGTCATCCGCATACGCCACGGTTTTGATCCTCATATTGTCCAGTTTCAGTAGTATTTTGTTGATCACAAGTTCCCCTATTCACTCGCTTTGATGACTCGCTGTTTCCCATAGAGGCGTTGATAATTCTGGTCTGTAGCATTGTCACAATCCTACTCTTGAGGAATGTTTCCACACCTAGATCTGCAAGTGATTCTTCTATAGCCGCTGAGCTCACGTTATTGAAAGCACCCTCTATATCCAAGAAGGCAGCGAGGGTATATTGTTTGTGTTCCAAGGACCTCTCAATAGTTCTGACGACTTTGTGCAGGGCTGTGTCGGTTGAGAGGCCTTTTAGATATGTATGTTGGCTGCGTGATATTTTGGGCGATCCATCCATCTTCCTGCGGATGTGTGCGTCGATTAGCCTTTCAAGCGTTTTCAGAAGAAACGATGAACCGATAATGCAAGACCCTCATGTGACATATCATGAGACCGGGGCAGCCTTGCAGATTAGTTCTGCTTCAATACATTCGATTTTGCATGAACATTAGGCTGTAAAAAAGATTTGTTCGCGTTGGATCCCACATAATTTCACTATCGCTCAAAAGAATGCTCGTGTCAATTGGTGTAAGGAAGTTATTAATAGTTGACTATTTCTTCGGCCGATTGGGTATTGTGGCCACTGTTCCGCTTGAGCAACGTAGGACGTTCAATTCTGAGCAGTACACGACCATTTGTTTGCCGGAAGTATTCGGAGAAATTCGTAAAACCAACCGCCAAAGACGAATCATTCTCCATCATGACAATGCGAGTTTTCACACATCTCGTCAAACAGGTGAATTTTTGAGCAGTAAAACATCGAATTGATGATTTATCCTCCGTACAGTGCTGACTTGACAGCCAATGACCTCTACTTGTTCCCGAATATCAAAGGTAAAATGCGTGGTCAACGATTTACGAGCACCGAGAAAGCAGTTGAATCGTTCAAAAAACTATGTTTTGGAGGTGTCTCAAGAGGAATGGAAAACTGTTATGACAAATGGTTTGAACGAATGCAAAAGGAATATAAAGGAATGCAAGGGGAATATTTTGCAAAACAACAAAGCCATTTTCGTTTAAAAATTTTTATTATTATTTGATATTCCCGAAACATAAATAGCAACCGTCATATACCGTTTTAACCCATATTTTATATCTTTCGCATAAGAAGGTATACAAGGCAATATATATCAAAATTTTACAGTCGGTGTAATTTAAGTCAAATGGTACACTTTGTTTGCGACAACCTAAATAAACGTAACCAACTTTAGAGGTTCACACAACCGAGTCTAGAATATGTCCCCCATATACCCGACGTCATCACAATCGAAATTGATGTCGGGAAAATCATATTAGTTATTATCATAACCGAATGTACAGTTGTCAAAACTGAATTACAGGTTGTCACAATCGTATTTGTTGTTGTCAAAACCGAATTTAGAATATATCACAACCTGCTTATATAATCCAGTTCTTTTTGGATATAGAGGGTGCATTCAATAATGTGAGCTGAGCGGCTATAGTAGAATCACTTGAAGATCTAGGCGTGAAAACATTCCCCAAGAGTTGGATACTGACAATGCTACAGAGCAGAATTATCAACGCCTCTATGGGCAACAGCGAGTCATGAAATCGAGTGAATAGGGGAACTCCTCAGGTTGGAGTCACCTCTCCCCAACATTGGTTACTTGTGATAAACAAAATAGTACTACTAAAACTGGACAATATGAGCATCAAAACTGCGGCGTATGCGGATGACGTGGTAATAATGGTATCTGGTTTGTTCCCATCCGTGTTGAGCGAAATCATGAATGGGGCCCTGAAATCACTTATCAACTGGAGTGAATCCAATAGAAATAGAGATTCCTATTTCTAGATCGTAAGCTATGCTGGAAGCGTTACATAGAGCACCGTGCACTTCGATTGTCGGAAAATGTCCTTTCAGACATATCAGACTATAATCAGACCTATATTCTCCTACGGGGCAATGGTATGATGGCCTGTTGCGGGAAAGACGCCTACCATGAAACTGTTGTATAAAGTACAGATATCAGCTTGCATCGGCATAACAGGGGCAATGAGAACATGTCCAGCTGAAGCCCTTAATACAGTGCTTCATATTATACTAATCGACCTTCTCATCACAGCTAGTGCGGCCTGGAGTGCTACCCGACAAAACGCTCTTGGGCTCTGGAAGAGCAACGCATAGGGACATGCGAGTATACTACAGACAATCCCAAGAGAACTCAAAATAACCACCGATTACTGCACGCTCTCTTGGACGTTCGATAACATATTCGATGTCAAGTTTCCCAGAAGAATAGAGTGGGATAAAGGGATCCACTGACAGGTCTTGACACCAAAGCTCGGGTGTCTTCTACGAAGAGTCAAGCCTCAATTTATCATTCAAACTCCCAGACAAGTGCAGTGTTTTCCAAGCAGAGGTACTGGACTTCAAGGAAGCCTGCGACGAACTTATACTACAATGAAGAATGGAGCGCATTGGAATAATTGTAGATAGCCAGGCGGCTCTCCTATCACTTAAATCTAACAACACTTGGTTACTAGGTCACAAGTGTCTCCATGGGAACGAAAGGGCAGATGAACCAGCAGGGGCAGAATCCTCTTCCACCGAACTGCATAAGGTGTCAGTCGTAACGCGAATAGGGTCGGACAAAAGAGGTAAGGGCGGATCAATAAGTCTGCTACTTTTCGAACTTTCCTCGTAGTTATATGAAATACAACACTGCTTCCATCATGTACCGCCTGTTAACATACTACTGTCAAATTTTGAGCACGTTCCGTCATCTACTTTGCGTCTAACAGCTGTTCAAAATATACAACGTCTTGCATTTTTTCAAAAATGGAAAAAAGTGAATGTCGAGTTCTCATTAAACATTATTTTTTGCGAAAAAAACCGTCCATTAAACCAAGGAAAAGCTTGATAAATACTATTTGGACTCTGCACTATCCATTTCAATGGTAAAAAGTGGTTTACTGACTTTCGTTGTGGTCGTACAAATGCAAATGACGCTGAACGTTATGGACGGCTAATTTCGAAAAAAAATCCACGATATGGTGTTGGCCGACCGAAGAGTAAAATTTCGTGAAATTGTTGAAGCCATAAGCATTTAATATGGCAGTGTGGTTTCGATTTTAAATGATCGCTTGGGTTTAAGAAAACTATCTGCAAGATGGGTGCCGCGTTTGCTCTCAATTGACCATAAAGGTACGGGTGCAGACGTGTGTAGTCTCAATGCCAAAATTCCATGTATTGGGTTACGAATTGGTACCGCATCTGGCATATTCTCCGGATTTAGCCCTCAGTGACTATTTCCTCTTTCCAAGCCTAAAGGAATGGTTCGGTGGAAAGAGATTTAGTTCCAACGATAAAATTATTGATCAGACAAATGCTTATTTTATGGATCTCGAAAAATCCTATTTTTTTTAAAGGGATACACAAATTGCAGAAACCTTGGACTAACTGTATTGAACTAAAAGGAGATTATGTTGAAAAATATTTTTTTTTTTGCAAAAAAAATGTGTTTCATTCAAAAAGTCACGGACGTATTGAAATGCCCTTGTATTTTCCTGCATAACCTTGAACGAGGAAAGAGCAAATGGGATAGGACGGAAGCGTGCCACATATCCAGGAACATATGGCCAGAATATAACATTCACCGGACTCACTCCCTGATTAGCCAAAATCTGGAGAACATATGAAGGTTAATTGGCGTACTGACCGAGAACTGGCCAATCGGTAATCACGTAAAACGGTTGAATCTTCCATATAAAGACCACTGCCGTACCTGCGAAGACGCTGAAGAGAAGGAGGCGGTGGAACATCTCCACTGTAGTTGTCTGGCTCTAATGAACGGATGCCTAAAGACTATAGGTCGTTCCTTCCTACACAACCTCACTGAGATACACGAGATAGATCACGAGATAGATGTAGACACTGTACATTAGACCGTCCGAAGTGATGTGGTATCCGAAACGGTGTCCCAATACACTAATTGATGCTAAATAATATCTTTAGCAACCACGTGAACCAACCAACCAATTCATTTCGTGGTTTCAAAATCGTCGGTCTGGCAAGGCTATCAGCTCTAAAATATCTGTCACCCATCTATTTAGCCAAAGGTTTGCCATTTACGAATATTGATCGTTTAGTTGAAACTTATTACAAAAGTGAGATTCTAGGCTACTTTCGAGCATTTTCCTCGGCGATGCAGGTCATTTCTCACTCGGCGGTCACGTCAACAAGCAAATTTGTTGCATAGCTCGCAGAATCTAAAAGTGATTGTGGAAATGCCATTGTTTCCGGAAAAAGTGACTGTATGGTGCAGATTATTGTCTGAAGTTCGCATTGGGCTGTATTTTTTCGAAAATGAGGAGCACTGTGACATTATGATAACTTACTATTTTTGGCCTACAATTGAAGATTATAAACTGGATGATAAAATATAAACTGGAATTTCACGTTTTGGCGAAGTCAATTTGGCGAATGAGTTTTGCAGTAATACCAAGCTAAGACATTGGTTCATAGAGTTTCTCCCGAGTCGAGCTATCAGAATCCGCCTTATAATCGACAAATATATGATAGGTGTCGATTTGTTTTTCGTGGATCTTCTCCAAGATTTGGATTGGTGTGAAAATCTGGTCAGTTGTTGATTTTTCAGGCCTAGAGCCACACGGTTATGGTGCAATCAGATTAGCGATAATTAGTTTTAGTCTTTGCACATTATACTTGATAAAAACCTATATGCTATGGATAAAAGTCTTATTCCACGGTAGTTGACACCGAGACTCGGGTCACATTTTTTTAATATGGGACGAAGTACACTGAGACCCCAATCGCCGAGCATGCACTCATCTAACCAAATTTTGCTAATGAGCTAATGCTTGCACTTTGTCAGCTCTTCGCCGCTAGCCTTAAACAGCTCCGCCGGTAATCTATTGGCTCCTGCGGCTTTGTTGTACTTACGCCGGACAATAGCTATTCTAACGTCTGCGATGAGATTCCCGTCCGTGTCACTACAGAAGAGGGGCCCTGAACCATGCACATTAGTCCTGTTTTTGACTTTTTGGTAGAATTTTCGGGGTTCGTTCTTCCTTCTGTATGCATCAATATTCTCACTCTCGCGCTTTCTCGACTGTCGTTTCTGACGCAAAAAGATACAGTTAAGCTATTCCTTTTTTCCCTATACCGCTCAGTCGCAGCTCGGGTTGTTATACGTGCAGCGTTGATTTCATCATTTGCTATGTGATGAATCGTACAATTCAAAAAAATGTTTTAGTTCTAAGGTTAAACGCTGCTAAAAATTAAAGATGTGAACATCCATTTTGGGAAAATTGTTAAAATTTTGCTCGTGACTGTATGTTCTATGACTCAATAGATAAAGTTCAACCTCTTTAACAATTTTCACATTTCGCACCCTAACTGAAAACGGGTCATGACTCAAAATCTTCAGATTTTCATTTCTGAAGAATAACCAGGGACCAATTCTATTGGCTGTAAAAATCTGCCCCAATTTCCCTTTCCCAAACACATCTGGTTGCCACTACTGCAAATTGGTAATTTTGGAGTTATGAATCTTTTGTAGTTTGGGTCTGAGATGCTTAGTGTATATTATCCACGAACCGCACATTGGGGCGAATTCGAATTGAAACATTTTGCAAAGTTGCTCCTCCTCAATAATCATATATTCCTGACAGTTTTTTTGGTTTCCCTTAGATTAATGATTAATGACGATAATGACAAAAATGTCAATAAATGACAATTATAAAGGTTTTATTTAATTTTTAGTTTAAGTTATGATGATGTACCCCACAATATTATTTCACGAAGTTTAATAATGCAATATTACGATAAAATACCACATTTTCCACAAACAGAATAGTTTATAAATATATTTTTAAATTTAACCTAACATGACTTCCACATAACGAGTCCTTAACAATATTGATCTACCCAAATTTTACTTCGTGCAATACATGTGCAGTATTTGTAGCTCTATCCATATCCGACACATAGAAAAAACGACAACAAAATATTTAAAAATCCATATATTTCATATTTGCAATGTAGAAAAGCAAGTAATAGTGTATTCTCATCATCAGTTTTGTCAATGAACGACAAACGAACTGCATTCAGGCAAAAACAACTCAGCTGGGGGTTTTTGGAATACAAATAGTACACTGTCGGTCGTTACAACATATAATAGTAATATCTGTTATTTTTACTGATATTTAAGTAAATATTCTCTAATAGTCCATACGGATAAGTAATGCAACAAATTGCTAATGAGCTACACATTAGCCTTTACATTTCATGCTTTCGCAACAGCAAAAAGAGGTAACTTTCATGCCTTCTAGCGGCCCTATAAAGGAAGTCAGAAGGTCCATTCTAAAATTGCTATCGCCATTTAAAATTAACATTGGCGCTACAAAAAAGGGAGGACTGCATATTTCCTTTCTCTTTTCAGGCTTGCTGGTTGCCCTTCAGAGAAAAGAGTGCGTAGAAGTCCTTCCCTAGGAAGTCTGTCGATAGGACTGGTAATGAAGGGCTTCATATGACGACTTCAAAGGAAACCCTGATGGGAACCCTAGCAAAGAGTATTTTTAGACAGACTGTAACGTGGTTTTGTCGAGGTCTGAGGTATGCTCAGTAATGTCCAGAGTCTTTCATTAGGCTCCACCAAACCTTTCGAAATAAGAACAGAATAGGCTACCCTTGTCGGGGGTACGAATTCAGATTTTCCAATTTAAAAGTGATTTGATTTACAGAAATAACAGCAACTGATTCACTCGTTGGGAACACTCGCCTTAGCTTAAGAACACTCGTCTGGGTTTGGCAATACTCTTCTGGGGTCACTTGTCTTGGCTGGACAACACTCTTCTGGGAGCACTTGTCTGGGGCTGACAATACTCTGCTAGTGGTACTTGTCATGGCTTAACAATAGTCTACTGGCGGTTCGGGATGTGTCATCATTTAATAGATTGTGGAGGAATGTACAGGAGGATTGTCGGTAAGAAACCCACTATGAGGGGTAGCCGAACCCGCTAAAATCTAATATTCAGCCAAAGCCGTTATAAACGAATAGTTAGCCGAAGTCGGTATAATTGAATAGTCAACTGTAGTTGAATAGACAGCCGAAGCCACTATAATCGGTTAGTCAGCCGAAGCTGCTATAATCGGATAGTCACCCGTAGCCGCTATATCGGGTAGTCAGTCGAAGCCGCTATTGTCGAACAGTCAGCCGAAGGCGCTATAAGCGGATAGTCAGCCGGCTCAGCTATAGATAGTCAAACCCGCGAGAATAGAATAGTCAGCCAAAGTCGCTATAATCGAATAGTCAACCGAAGCCGCAATAATCGGGTAGCCAGCGAAAGCCGCCATAAGCGAATAGTCAGCCCAAGCTGCTAGAATCGGATAGTCAGCCGGATCCGCTATAGACAGCCGAAGCCTCTATAATATAAGAGTCATCAAAAGTCGCTATAATAGAATAGTCAGACGAAGCCGTTATAATCGATAGTCGGTCCAAGCCGCTATAATCGAGTAGTCAGCCAAAGCCACTACAATGGAATAGTCAGACGAAGCCGCTACAGTCGGATAATCAGCCGAAGCCGTCATAATCGGATAGTCAGCCGAAACCGCTGTAATCGGATAGTCAGCGGGAGCTGCTGTAGACAGCCGATGCCTCTATAATCGAGTTGCCAGCCGAAGCCGCTATAATCGGATAGTCAGCCGGCTCCTCTATGTACAGCGCCGCTAGGATAGAAGAGTCAGCCAAAGCAGCTATAATCGAATAATCAACCGAAGCTGTAATAATCAAGTAGCCAGCGAAAGCCGCTATAATCGATTAGTCAGCCGAAGCCACTATAATAGAAGAGTTATCCACAGCCACTATAATAGATTAGTCAGACCCAAGCCGCTGTAATCGATAGTTAGTCCAAGCCGCTATAATCGAGTAGTCAGCCAAAGCCGCTACAATCGGATAGTTAGCCGAAGGCGCTATTATTGAATAGTCAGCCGAAGCCGCTATAGTTGGATTTGTCAGCGGGAGCTGCTGTAGATAGCCGAAGCCTCTATAATCGAATTGTCAGCCGAAGTCGCTATAATCAACAGTCGCCCGTAGCCCCTATATCGGGTAGTCAGCCGAAGCCGCTATTATCAAAAAGTCAGCCAAAGCCCCTATAATTGATTGGTCAGGCAAAGCCGCTATAGTCGAATAGTCAGCCGAAGCCGCTGTAATCGGTAAATTTATTTAACTCGTCTTGAAAAATACTGTTTTCAGTATTTGTGCGCTCGGAAGCGACTGACTTATCATTATATACTTATCAGTATATACTTTAGCTGCATTGACTCGAATGAGAACTACATCAAAGTACTTATTATTTCGTAACCACTGAAACTAGTGCGCAGCTACTATCTACACAACATCGATAGAGCTTGTTTGTTTGTCAGTGAGAGTGATTGTTCGCGGTGTTTGTGTCGATGGATGTTTGGGGGATGGATGTTGTGTATGTTTACGTGACAATTTAATTGTCCAAATGTGCGTACATTCGGAAAAATCGTGCAAAAATTTGAGCAAACCGGGTCTGTAGGAGATGTGAAAACACCAGTGCATGCTCGTACAGCTCGTACTGCAGAAAATATTGCTATAATATTGCTAAATATTGCTGCTGCCGTTGGACTTCTTCCTTTGGGGTTATTTGAAAGAAAAGGTGTACGTCGATAAGCCAGCTACAATTCAAGAGCTAAAGAATGAGATAATTCGGCACATTAACGGCATAGAACCACAATTATGCCTCAGCGTCATTGAAAATTTGGGACATCGGATGGAGGTGTGCCATTTGGTCGATATTTTGTTCCAAACATAATTGAACCATACCATATTATAATAAAAAGAAATGACAATAATTTCCTAAATAATTTGTATTTTATTCAAAATCAACATCGGCCCTTAAAATTTGACCACCTTTACATACATATAGACTGAATATCTCGCTCGCTGGATGTTGGAAAGAATTGCTTTAAAAATACCAGATAGAGGCAATAGTTCAAACCAACCAACAAGAAAACAACCACAGCATTTCGTTTTTTGTGTTAAACACAACACAAATGTACGTTTAAATTTTACGGTTCTCAACCAAAACGGCTAGAGAAACTTAAGTCAACAGTTTTTGTAACTCCATCTTGAGTAAGCCCACCAGCTCCTATCACACCGACTGCACTACGAAGAGTGTGAAAGGCAACGTTAGATGAGAGGAATGTCAACTCTATATATGTATTGCTCTATGATAGATTTACATAAATAATGTACGAACGTATAAGGAAGACTCATGGAAAAATAAAAGATATGTGCAAATTATTTGTTTTTTATTCATAATGTTCAGACATTTGTGTCTCTTTTTAAATTATTTACACAATCTAAAATACTACAAAGTTTTTTCTCGAAATCTGCAACCTTAGTAATCAAACACACGATCTCAACACTTATAGTAAGGAAGATTATCCCCTCAGCTGTCGCATGATTTGACACTGCAATGACGAAATGCAAGCACATTGAAGGACGAGTTGTCCTGGTCAACAGCATCCTTGTTGCAGCCAGGCCTGGCCACAAGCTTGCTTAGAGAAGGGAAGTTTGCGTGACTATGAGCATCCGAGAATCACTGAGCAGGTAGAAAGAAGTCCTCTTGACAGACCCTTATTCGGAAGGGAATCAATCATGTTTCTCCGATATTTGTGTACATTTAAATGAAACATCGTTGCAGGCCTCCTCCAAGATGCGATATGTTAAAGTATGTATAATTTTTTGTCAGTCTAGACTCTAGAGGAAGTACAAGGTAATGTAAGTATGCCTGCTAGGAAAAGTCATAGTTCAATGCCAAGAAACTGCCTCAGACGGCATTCTTTAGTGCATATTTTGAAAGTATATCGGCCTTGACGCTACTGTTTTAGATAAATATCCTCATCTCATCTACTCCCTGTGATGGTGCTACATGCGGCCATTACGCATTCCTAATTTAATAATATAATTCTATGATTTATAACTGAAATAGAAACTAATTCGTATAATATTTCTCTCTCTTTTCTTTTCAGATTTTGAAGTGTGAATAACCAACGAAATATCTTACTACCAAAGTTTATAAATCTTCTATTTCAACTACCTATTGTAAATCTATATATCTAGAACTTTTTGCTGCGTAAGGGGAGGAGACACAAAACTAACTAAAGATGGCTGCATTTATAGCGAAACAAATGGTTGGCAATCAATTAAGCGCCGTTAAAGGTAAGTTAATGTTAATATAAATACATCCGAAGGTCTTTGTTTTAGTTACGCATTAGCTACGGCTGACTATAATTGATTCTTTGCTACAGTCACTATGCAGCCATTAGTACAGTTATATAGAAAACAAATTATTACCCATTCAATTCTAATTAAAGGAATACACGATGGTTACTGGAATAAGCTAATTCACATTATTATAACTTGAGGAATGGGAATTGTATTTTCAGGGGCAGATTATTAAAGGCATTTGATTCCTCAGCAAGAGCGCTTGTGAGTGAATAGGCATAGCTGGATGTTTCGCACATGAAATTCGGCATTATTGTTTGATTTCACTCAGAAATAAAATTATATCAGGATTGGGTGATTTGGATATTATTCATATATTTTTATATGTCCCTGTACATGAAGGTTAATAATTACTATTGTATGCAAACGAAACGGTCTGATTGAATAATCGAAGATATCATTCACAAATACATGAAGAAGAGTCTTGTGATACTGCCGCAATAAAATAATTGTCCTGCAATGAAATCCCCTCGATAGAGGGTAACTATTTATATTGTGAACATAATAATAACTAAGCTATAATTTGTGATTTAATATGGCTTTATTGCTTTGCAATATATTCTCCCTTATAATCTATATTCTTTTGCATGCTTTGAACGCATTTGTCGTAGCATTTTTGCATTCCAATTGAGGCCACTCAAAAACATGATTTTTAAACCCATTAACGAGTACTTGTGCAAGCTAAAATTGATGTTCACCCATTTATATGTGATTCACACCAACACCAAGAAATCATTGGGTGCCAAAGCAAAAGTGTACGGCGAATGATCCATTACTTTGATGTTTTACTGCCCAAAGACTCTCTTCACTGAACCGATGTATCGGAGTCTTTGGCAGCTAGTTTTCCTCATTTTTACACCCACATAACTAAATGTCTGAAAAGACGTTGTAGCAACCGTAAGTTCGGCTGCTGCCACAGAATTTTGGTTGAAACAACTGAATTGAGATTGTCACGACCAAATTTAGTCCTCACAACTGAAATTCGGATGGAGCAAACTCGTTACAAAATTGAACCGGTTGTAACAACTGAATCTGCAATTATATTCGTTCTGTCAATTAAATTTTCCAAAATTTCGGTTGGAACAACGGATGCAACAACACTAATTGGTACCAACTGACAACGAATGTGCCATAAATTCAGTTGCAACAACCGAATTTGTCATCGATTCGGGTTTATCTATCGATTTTGGTATTAATTCATTCGTAATAACCGAGTTTAGCCCTAAGTTGTTTGCAACGACCAAATTTGGCGTCAACTCGGTTGTCATAACTGAATTTCTAATGAATTCTGTGGCTACAACTGAATTCATTGTCAATTCGGTGACCACAACATAATTCTATGTACGAGGGCGGATCAATAAGTCCGTGACTTTTTGAAAGAAAAACTCTTTTTTTTTTTGCAGAAACAAAATTATTGTAATAGTAATTAGTTCAACATATCTACTTTTAGCTCAATACACTTATGGCCAGTTTCACAGTTGAAAATTCTTCATTTAAATATACTTTAAATGCCCGATGCTTGTCATTTAAATGTCAATTAAAATGAAAAAATTTTTTGAGTTTTTAAATGACGAGTGTGAAACTCGCCCTTACTCCAACGTTTCTCCAATTTTTGTATTCCCTTCCACAAAATAGGATTTTTCGAGGTCCATAAAATAGGCATTTGTTTGACCAATAATTTCACGTTGGAGCCAAATCTCTATCCACCAAGCCATTTGTTTAGGTTTGGAAATAGGAAATAGTCACTGGAAGCTAAATCCGGAGAATATGGCGCATAAGGTACCAATTCGTAGCCCAATTAAACAACTCCAGACAAACCTTTGAAGTTGTCACACGATTAGGGTTATGGTCAATTGAGAGCAAACGCGGCACCCATCTTGCAGATAGCTTTTTTAAACTCAACTGATCATTTAAAATCGAAACCACTCTGCAATTTGAAATGCCTATGGCATCAACAGTCCCACGCACTTTTACTCTTCGATCGGCCAAAACCATATCGTGAATTTTTATCGAAATTTTCGGGTGTATTGACGTCAATTGGCCGTCCAGAACATTCAACGTCACTTGTACTTGTGCGACCATAACGAAAGTCAGTAAACCACTGTTTTACCATTGAAATCGATGGTACAGAGTCCCCATAGTATTTATCAAGCTTTTCCTTTGTTTGGTTCAAGTTTTTTTTTTCGCAAAAAATAAAGTTTAATGAGCAATCGAAATTCACTTTTTTCCACTTTTAAAAAAATTCACGAGGCCTGAAATCATGGCCAAACAGTCCTTCTTTAAAATACGGAAGGCCTTCCATACACATTACCTCCTCCTTTATTTTTAAAATTGCACATTGGGAGGCAAGGCCTTCCTTGCCCGTTGCCCATAGAAGCCCTTAGAAGCCATGCAAAGAGGAAGGCCACAAATCGTAATCTTTTTCTACATATTTATATATATGTATGTATGTGTCTATCTTAGAAAGTTTTACCACGCCCAACTTCAAATTGAAAATTTTAAAAATACGCTGGAAAATATTAAATAAACCATTTAATTTTAAAATTTTTATGAATTTTTACAATTCAATTACGATTAAAAAGAATCGGAAAAGAGATTTCTCAAAATTGTAAAAATCGTCTTCTTGGTTATATCAGATGAAAAATTCATGCATTCCGCAGACCTTATTTTAGGAAGGTATTACAAAAGAACCATTCCGCATGCCTTATTTGTGGAAGGCCTTGCGACTTTCGCCGCTGGGACTGCACTTTGTTTATCGTTTTATAAAGAGAGAGGGTAGCGAGACTGGTTACCCATCAAGACTCCTCCACTACAGTTTATAGCGAGAGAACAGCTGATCCAATAATTTTTTTCTGACACTGAAATCCCAGAGCGACATTGTGTGACATGTATTATTTGTTGCGATAATTTTGTCAACCATACTACCAACAATTAAAAGGCAGGACTAATGCAAAATAAAGCCAAACATTATGCCTAATTTGTCGGGCCATTATCAAAGATGGTACACTTATATGTTGTTAATTATTAAAACATTTATAAGCGTTTCAATTTGTTAACTAACTATTTTTTTAATAACCGAAATCAAATACACTAGATAAATGTTACGCAAAAATATATCAAAGTAGCGATAATGCCATAATGGCTTTTTTTCACTTCGCTTGTGGAAGCAAAGCCATCTGATGTTATTTTTCAATTTGATGAGAAATTACACCATACGGCTTTATTGCCTATGGCAACATAACACGGTACTGTGGATTTTGGAGGGTTGGCATCATTGAATAATTTTTTCGAAAATGCTACTGGAAACGCAGCTATCAACAAAGAAAAACACATTTGGGTCAAAAATACATATATTATAACCTATTAATCATTGTGTCCCAAACATGTTATATTCAATAACAAACGCACTGTGTTTGGACACAAGTATACCTTATTTGCGATAAGCTACAAACACGTTATATCTGCATCCAAACAAGAAAAAAAGATAAATTTTTCAGAGTGCAGTTAAATTCGTTAATTTTTCAACGTTTCTCTATCGTTTGAAATTTAAGAGTGGTGATTCATTAGACCGCTGAAGCCGCTCGTAGGCTGCACTCAAATTCTGCTGAGACAACTGAATTAGATCTAACCGAATCTAGATGCAGTCACAACTGCATTAGAGGTCATCACAGCTGTATTAGAGTTTATAACAAATACAATAGAGGTTGTCACATCCGCATTCACGGTTCTTACAACCGCATTAGAGGGAGTCTCAACCGCATTAACGGTTGTATCCGAATTTAGGTTATCAAAACCTAATCAAGGTACACGCTAAAAAAACAGCCTCAGCAACATATTGCTGGCACCATGTTAATGTTTAAAATACCGTTTGCATGGATGGAAGATCTGCTGTTTTTTTGTTTCCATGTTTCTGTCGCGTTTTTGTTCTCAGCAGTTTTCAACAAACAAAGCTACATTTGCCCCGCAAAAACATGTATTATAACCTGGTAATCATCGCGTCTCAAAACATGTATAACACACACAATGTGTTTGGACAGAAGTATACTATATATGCGACAAGCTAGAAATATGTTATATTTATATCCAAACAAAAAAATATACCGATTTTTCCGCGTGTATTTTGTATTAACTACAAATGCATTAAGGGAACATTTTTGATAGTTTTATTGATAATCTAATTTCCCATGTTCGCATAAAAACATTTCAAAACTAGGAAGTAATGCAAGTAATGAACTTCTTCCCGATTTTAAAGTCCGAACTTGGGTCATAGCTACAATGTGTTGTGTTTGTAGACTAAACCTATCCCAGCGACCGTTCTGTATGACGATGATAGTAGCACATGTCCACCGAACGATCTTGAAAATCTTCAGAACTGATGGCGTCACTCGCTGATAGATCTGGAGATTTTCTGAAAAATAGGACGCTTAATCCATTATAACAATATTTTTGCTTAATTCTTTAACAAAAATTCTTATTGAAACCGCGACAGCAACAGTTCTACATTTTTTTAATTTTTTATTACAATGATTGTGTTTATAAATGTAAGCGTCATGAAAATTGCATTGTTATGTTGAGGGAACCGAATAGAAAATGAATTCGGTTCTATCAACAGAAGTCATCAGAAGTTCAGTTGAGGCAACTGCACTTTTTATAAATTCGGTTGAATTGATTCTAAATTTCGTTGAATTGATTCTAAATTCGGTTGTTGCAGCTAAAATTAATGAGAATTTAATTGATTTAACGAAAATAATTGGATGTTCTGTTGTCACAAATCGAACCATTTGTGCTACGAATTTGTTTTAACCGAATTGCAGTAGTCAATTCGGTTGTGACAGCCGCAATTCTGTGACTAGAGCTGAATTTATGATTGTGACACCCTTACACCTGTGGCCGGCGGTGGTGCAATGGTTGGTGTGCTCGGCTCTTGTACATGAGATCCTGGGTTCAAACCCTGCTCTGATCACCTTAAAAAAAATTATTTCGGCGGCGGTCACCTCGCATAGTGAGGGCGACACTATCGAGTATATAGCCATGAAAAAGCTTCTCAAAATACCGTTCGGAATCGGTGTAAAACTGTAGGCCCCAATCAGTGAGTGAAAAGTTGAAAGCACACAGCTCAGTGATTGTGAGAAGTTCTCCCCGGTCCCTTCATGGGATGTAATGGGAAACCATTTATTTTTATTTTTTACACCCTCTACACAAACAATTAGTTCTGTGAGCTTGGGCTGTCATCCAGTCAGACATACAAGTTGAGTATTAGCAAATTATCTTGATTGTTTATGTTGCCTTTTTACCTAATACGCATCGGCGTAAGCGTAAGATTAAATAAAATAAATAAATATTTTCCCATTATATCCCATGAAGCACAGTCGCTGAGTTGTGCGTTGTCCAGTTTTCACTCATTGATTTGGACCTATAGTTTCACACCGGTTCCGAACGGTTTCGAAACGATTTCACTGCTTATTACTCGATAGTGTCGCCGTAACTAAACGAGGTGGCCGTCGTCGAACGATCGACGACCGGGATCGAACCAACGTTGCACCACCGACGGCTACGTCTCATTAAGATTGCACTTTCTAAATTTAGAGTATTTTTTTTGTGCAAGTGACAACTCTGAAATTTGGCAGCTGTCACATATGTTTATACCTATTGATAATATTGGAGCGCTTTATGAAAGAACAACGCGTTATAATTGTGAAAACCTATTACAAAACTTTGTAAAGTTATGCTGAGACCGCTAGCAAACTTCAAAGAATTTTCAGACGAGAAAGTGCTCCTAATGTGTCACCCAATCGAAGAGTGGTCCACAAATTTGAAGAAACTGGGTCAATTATGGATAGTGAGATCGATACCGGTCGGTCTCTTGAAATCATTGCTGCTGTAAACGAGAGTGTGGCCGAAAACCCCAAAATTCGACAATCGTTCTCAACGACAATCAATTCAGCTTCGTTCTCAATAACTTCATATTTCACGAAGCACTACGCACCGAATTTTAGCAAAAACACCTCCACCTTCATGCGTAAAAAATGCAGCTTACTCTAGAGCTCAACCCAGCAGACCATGGAAAGCAAAGTGAAGTAAATGCCAATGTTTCAACAAAAAGGCATCTTCTCCGACGAGTGAATTTCCAACTGACTGGCGAGTTGAGAACTCAACATTTTCAGAAAATCCTCATGCAATCCATGAGAAACAAATGCACCCACACCGAGCAACTTTCTGGTGTTGATTTTGGTCAGGCGGCAGGATTGGGCCTTAGTTTTTTGAATACACTCTGGTTCACTTATTTACTTATTTAAAGGCACTAAAAATTCCATATTCAGCAGACTGTATCGTTTGCAATTTGTAACCGATTGCAGAATTTTAAAATGGAAATGGAAGCTAGTCATGTTGAGATATAAAAAAACATCATCACAATAGTGGGTTCTAAACTCAATAACTTGTTTTGAGCAGTTTATAAAAAATGTCCAAAAATGTGCTATTTTTTTGGTTCACTTGAATAAAGGCACTTTAACTAATTTTAATGAAAAACAGTTTTTGTTGTTTTTTAAATTTATTTTATTTTATTTAAGAACTATTAGTAATAGGTTTTTAATAACTTCAAATATATGGGTTTCATTGAGATATAAAGAGAATTTATGTAATCCAACGAAATTTGATTCCAAGCATCCTTAATGGCCTGAATTAGTGACTGCTTGTCATCAAATTGTCTACCTCCTTCATAGACCTAACGAGATAACCAATCCCAGACATTTTCGATAATGTTTAGATCTGGCGAATAGGGTCAAGAATATTAACATTTTGGCTTGCAATGAATGTGTATAGGGGCATTATCCTCTTGCAATATCCAAGATAGGCGACGAAGTAGTTCACAGAACTTCGGAAAAGCCGATTCCAATAACGTTGGCCGAAGGCCTCGGACAACTGTCTGCTGTAATTTTTATATTTACCAACGGCATTTGATTCAAGTCCGTTTAAAAAAAAAATATTATGTTCAATTTTTTTAAACTTAATTTAATTTATGTATTTTAATTAATATTTTTATTGAAATAAGTTCTGCGAATGTTGAGAGGGCCGCCCTAATATTAAAAAAGGTTTACCTTATCGAGTCTTCGCATTAGCATTCGAGCGTTGTGTGAAAGCTTTACGCTTTACAATTCAAAATTAATGTTACAACAGCTTTATTGAAGCTTTCGCAAAAAAACTTTATTACGTTAGCTTACTGTTTGTTTCACTTTTTACTAGATACATGTTGCCATGTTCCTAAGCAATGTTGAGCAACCAAAAACACTCAACCAAACACCACACATATGTTTGAGTGTATGTGTTTAAACAATTTTCATTTGAGAAATTTAAATATTAGGAAGATATCAACCAATATGAAATGTATATCAAACGAAAGATAACATCTTCATTTACCTACAAAAAAAATTTTAAAAAAATTCATCTAGCCGTTTCCTCAAATTCAATGAAATAAAGATTACAACAATAAAAACCTGACATGACTCCTCATACCGTAAGGTAAGACGTATTCTACGTCAATAAATGGTTTCCCGTTACATCCCATGAAGGGATTAGGGAGAGCTTCTCACAACCTGTGAGCTGTGCGCGTTCTAGTTTTACACTCACTGATTGGGACCTACAGTTTTATCAGATTCCGAACGGTATTTTGAGAAGCTTTTTCATGGCTATATACTCGATAGTGTCGCCCTCACTAAGCGGCGTAGCGAAATAACTCCCCATGAAATAAGTCCCATGAAATAACTCCCAACGAAATAATTCCCACCAAAAATGAAATAACTTCCAATAACGAAAAAATGAAATAAGTCCCACAAAAAATGAAAAAACTCCCAATAGCAACGTGAAATAAGTCCCAAGACTTCTCCTACAGCACTTGTTATATGGGCCTTGTACAAACGGTAATTTTTTTTTGGGAGTTATTTCATTGTCATAACACCAGGAAAAATGAAATAACTCCCAAAAAAACGAAATAAGTCCAACTGAAATAACTCCCACTTTTTTGTGGAAATTTTTTGGGACTTATTTCATTTTTCTGGTGGGAGTTATTTCACCAGAAGTATTTCACCTTCGTCGAAATAAATTTGAGGTGGTCAGAGTAGGGATAGAACCCATGTCCTCATGCACAAGAGCCGCGCTCACTACCATTGCACCACCGACGGTTTTATAACTTTATTATTCATTTTTGCACTTTCAAATTCAAGATCGATGGTGCCAAAGTACGTAATAGCACCCCACACCATAACGCTGCCCTCTCGGAAGTGATGTCGGTTCAAAAAACGCTTTTCTTTGCGCAGATCATGGAAATAATAGTTGCAGCCATCAGCCCCATCCAAATTAAAATTCGTCTCATCCGTAAATGCAACGGTTCTCCAGTTATTGACATGGCCTCTTGGCTGCACATTCTATACCATGTAGTCTCTTGCGAATTGTAGGCGCGTTTCCTTACGGGGAGCATTAAGTGGCGGCTTGGTTTGTAATTTCAGGTATTTAGGATAGTCACAGCTCTTAATTAGTCTGCGTACTGATAACTTTCTCGCTTACACTCCAGCTTGAACTCTTATTTTTGACAAGGATAAGGTAGAATTAGAAGCAATTTTGATGATTTTTCTTTTCTAATACGTAGATAAAGACAATGAAAGCCTTCCTTTAAAATTTTTTCCATACCCCTCGGGGTCCTTGATGTAATTGTCGAAAACTGTTGGCCTTCGTCCAATTTGTTTAGCTATTGCGCGATTAGAATATCCGTCAGAACGGTAAACATCGATTTTAGTTTTTTCCGATAGATTTAAAATTTTTTGTTTTGCCAATTTGACTCGTAAAATGATTAAGATCTAATAAATTGTAATAAACAAACGCTCCCTACAAAAAATCATCGCTTACTTTAAAAATATTAAAAAATAATAAAGTGCCTTTATTAAAGTGAACCAAACAAAATAGCACATTTTTGGCCTTTTTTTATAAATTGCTTAAAAAAAGTTCTTTAGTTAAGAAACCAGTATTGTCATGATTTTTTTTTATATCTCAAGATGTTTAGCTTCTATTTCCATTTTAAAATTCTGCAATCGGTTACAAATTGGAAAAGATACAGGCTGCTGAATGTGCAATTTTTAGTGCCTTTAAATAAGTGAACCGGAGTGTATGAGGCCGAAATTACACTGACTGTGAACGGACTTCTTTACAAGATCATGATGACGGTATTCTTGTAGCCCCAACTAGATGGCATGGATCTGGACGCCATGTGGTTTCAGCAAGACGGCGCCACCTGCCGCACCGCTCATGAAACAATCGATGTGTTGCAGCAACGATTTCCAGAAACAAATTATCTCAGAAATTCTGCTGTCAACTGGCCACCAAGATTGTGCGATTTCTTTCTTTGGGGTTTTGTGAAGTCTCAGGTTTATGCGAATAAACCAGAAACAATACCTAAGTTTAAACCACATCTCTGTGAAAAAGTCATGGAACCTTTCATGAGAGAAGTAATGGCCTGTTATCAGAGCCGCGGGCCGTTTGACGGATGTGTAATGAAAATATATGTAACGTGTAATCCAATTCACCAGTCGATCGTTTCGACTTTCATGATATTTCATTTTCTGCTTAGTATTTTGAATCTAAAATAACAGATACATGTTAAGAACTTTAAAAGAAACGAAACGAAGTAAAAGAGTTCTTTCAATATTTTCCTCGGTTTTTGATTCTTAATGCAGCCATTAGATAGTGTGTTCAATAAAATTACAAAAATGTTACATTCCCTGCAATTAATTCAAATATGTTGTAGTATACTTCGATAAATGTTGAACCTGTTTTCAAAATGTCTAGTAGAAATTTGAAAACTAAGCTGTTGGAAATTTTTAAATTTAAACTGTTAAGTGAATTGCTTGAAGATAAGTTGTAGTTGTTGAACTGACACCAACTATTGGAGTACACATTTTGGATACATTTAATTTGATTTCTAAATGTATTAACACATATTACAATTTCGCAAGTACAATACAAACGCAGTATCAAACAATTAAAACTTTTAATTTCAGTTGTGATCATTATTTGTTGCGAATGAAATTTGTTTCGAAACTTTCATTTCTACCACAACGAAATATATACTTTGAGCACAGAAACATGTACGTTGTATCTGGTAAAAAGGGGATGTATTTGGGCGTATACCTATGAAAATACAACCTCTGTCTTTACACATAAAGTCTACTTATTGCATCCATGATAAACTTTTAATTATCCCATAATCTTGCGTAATACAGGTGTTGTTTGTTCGGTAGTAATAAACCGTTTAGCAAACCATCAACTCCGTTTATATATAAGTATGTACGTACTAAACCCACACAGAGGTGTGTATACAACCCCGTATTATGTGTTTATGCCCTCAGTATTGTTAGTTTTTTCCTGATAGAAGAGTCAAATTGTTACAACACTCCAATATGTATGGAGGTACTATTTAAACAGTGGTGGACAAAATATTAGAAACATTATTCACCATATAGCAGTGTATCCAATTAATTGAACTTGCTGGTTATTTAATTTATTGATATTCGTTAAATCAGTGTCACTATTTAACGGAGAAAAACCGACCAAAATTATTCGATTAATCGGTTAAATTGCCCATATTGGAACAACTGCACCTATTAAAACATATCCGTTTTAAATTTACACTAAGTGAATTTTTATTATTACATTGAAAAACAGTAAGAACTTATTTTTTACTTTAAATGGATAGGGCAGAGCTTCTCATAATCAACGACATCTGCGCCTTATAATTTTTAGACTAGCTGATCAGTACCTATAATTTTATACCGATGCCGAATAGATTTTGAGAAGCTTTTTCCTGACTACCCAGTAAACAATTGTTTCCGACGTTTCTGCCGTCTGCAAGTTCTCTTAAATTATATCAGACAATTAGCCAAAATATCTGAAATTCTTTCAGTCATTTAAACGAGGTTTCTGTACATTCTCTGTCACCCGGTTCTGCACATTCTCTGAAATTCCATACGAAAATCATGCGACGTGTCTGCACATTTTCCGAAGGGAATTTTTTATTCTATTTGATTTTGTTTCCATTCCGTAACCATGCGCCAGTAAGGGAATCCCCCGAAAATGTTTTTACTGTATAGTTTCGGTGAATTAAATTGTCGTTTTTGTTTTGTCTGCATCATTTTGTTTGTTGTCTTCAGTTACAAACGAGCTAGCAAGTGGTCTTATGCACTTGTCGTTAAATAAAAATAATAATTATTTTGTAAAGTATAATTAATTGGTACGAAAAATCTTACAGACGGCCAGAACATTCTCGCATGTTTGTTCAGACTTCTCTCCGAAATTGCCACGATAAATAGTACAATGTGTCAGAACGCGATCGGAAAGGTCGGATCATTATCGGATGTTTTTTCAGATTTCACTCAGAAATTGGTACGACAAATCGGACAAAGGGTCAGAAAATGATCAGATAAGTCGGACCATTATCGAATGTTTAATTAGACTTTATGCCGACTTCGTCCGGCTTCGTCTAAAAATTCTTCAGAATTTCCCTCAGAATTCTCACAGAAATCTGCCCGATGACTCTGCACACTCTTTCAAATTTCCTTCGCCAAAGCTTTACGAATTTTTGTCAACCGCCCATTCGATTTTCTGTACGTTGTCTGACTGACATCGGCATCAGACTCGGCAACCTGTGCCGAGTGTCTGACAGATTTCTGACTGAATTCGGAACAAACTGTTTACTGGGTATTTACACGATAGTGTCACCGTAACTAATCGACGTTGTCGTCACTGATTGGAGTGAACGGTTGCCAAAGCCTGAATTGAAACCATGTCCTCATGAACAACATCCCTCATGCCAAGGATCGCCACGCAGTCAATAACATTAAGGGTGTTATTCTATTAGTTGCGAATCAGTCACTTCGCGATACTTTTGTCGTTTTGGAAGTTTATAAAACGTTACAGAGTTATGTTATTTAATGTGTAGTTTATGAATCGCGGCACAACGTTTTTCATGACTTCAGTTGTCAGATTCAACGCGCCACAATTCCTCGCGTTAGTTGAAGAAATTTAAAATTTAAAGAAAAATTTCGATCGCCGATGGAAGTATTTTGCATTTCATTGCTTATAAGTCGTTGCCAATTTTGACTGAAATGCAATCGGCGAACAGAGCTGAATTTTTTCCCTTTTTTTAAAAGTAATTCACAATTATATTGTTTACTCACTGAAATTTTTATTTACAATAATAAAATTAGAAATGGAAAGTTCAAAGAAATAAAGTTTGCAAAAATATTATAATTATATTTAAAAAAATTAAAGACATCAGTGGATGTTAGACATTATTAAACAAAAGAATCAATAGACTTTAAATATGGCCAATTGACATGTTTTTTTCAAAAACCACTAATTTAATATAGATTGGAAAAATAACCTCACATGAAGCATTTCCATAAATATTGTTGTTATTGGCAATATTATTCTTAAAATCTGTTGATGTATTGAAATAGAGCTACATTTTCAAATATTTTCCATTCTGTGCAATTAACTCAAGATAACTTTATCTAATCTATAATTTTTTATTGTAATTGGACAACTCTATAAACCAAAAAAAATCAATGAGTATTCGAACTCACAGGCGAAGTGTTCACACCTTTTTGTTACACGGCCCTTACCAATTTCTCTGAACACATTAGTAAGTGTTACATTGGAAAATAAAAAAAATAATAGTTTTTGTGCGGCAGGCTCTTTTGCTACTGCACTTTCTTCTTTCTTACATCTCCTTTAACATTAGATGTAATATTGTTAAAATAAAGCAATAGTTAGCTCACCGAAATAATTGTTTTTGTTTTGTCATAAACAGAGCGACGACAAAAGGTATTGAATAGTATAGAGAACTTATTGCGTTCGTTTTTCGCTCTCATGTATAGAGCCTGAGTAAAAGAACATAAAAGAGTCTTATTCTTTTTAAAGAAAATTTCATAATAAATGCACCATTTCAACAATGTTATTACATAAAACAATACAAAAAGCATAAATGTTTCAAAAGCTTCAATGTTTCACATCAAAATTATGAATGGACCAAGTTATGACAAAATGAGAGTTATATGTTTTGAATTATTCGCCAGATGTGAGTCATACAATTCGTTCCATGAGTTCTCTATACTATTCAATACTCTCTGGCGACGACGACCTGCTTGTTTGTTGGCTGCCGCTACATCAATCCCATCATACTTATTTTCAGCAAGAGATTATTGTTGTAAAACAACCACGTATGTAATGCTAACGCTGTAAGTTGTTTGCATGTGTTCACTTGGATAGATTACCATACCCATGCCTGTAGATGTTACCACATCAAAAATGTCAGTGGCATCTTTCGCAAGTGAACGCAAACGCGAAGTGATGTATAAACTACAATTGTTTGACTTTGGCGTTCGCGTTGGCTTTTGCGTATACATTTACTTTCGGGGCTTTTAGAATACCACCCTAAGATTTCAAAAAAGGTACACATTAGGGCCTTATTCATAACACTTTGCATTAGCATTATTAAATGTTTGAAAATGTATTCGTAACCCAAAAATAGGTTCTCTAAGGTTGTCATTTTTACTGAGGGTGTAGCCTTCTATAGGGCTATTGTAGCTGGTAATTCACACAAGAAAGTTTCAAGGGTATACATTCGTCCTCATGTGTGACGACGTTAACAAATTGAAGTAGTAACCCAATAATTTTAATTTGTAACCTTCCCTTAGTTAGATTTAGTTATGATTTGGATCATTTTGAACTTAACAATACATTGGCTTTCTTGCGAGATATGACCGCCATAAATATATCATTCTTCCCTGAGAAAGCATCAATCGCACGACAAATTGAAAACAATCTGATTTTATTTAATACGGTGTCAACATGTGTAATTTGTAACCGAAAAAAATCGGTCAACAAATTATCATTTACGAAAATTTTTAGTTTTGAAGGAAATGCTAAACTCGGAGTCGGAGTCATTCAAATTTTTACAACTCCAACACCGACGCCGACTACAGTCAAATATCCCAGAGCCCGACTCTAAGACTTCGACTCCAACTCCGATTCTAGAGCACTGGTGGAGACTCATAATGCCCTGAAAACGTGCGTATTATTTTAGTAATTTTCAAATACTTTTGAAACAATTGAAGCCCCTGGTGGAAGAAGGCGTTAACTCACTTTTTTTCAAAAACAATATTTCCATTCTTTTAATGTTTCCGTGGAATCCTATTTTGTTTTAAAAAAAAAGTCAACATCTGGTATTTAAATTATTAAAATTAAATTTAAAAATTTCTTTTTTCAATTTTTTTTAAATCAGATACCATGTACACATTAGAAGAAGGAAAATACTGTTTTTGAAAAAAAAGTGAGTGAACACCTTCATCCACCAGGGGCTGCAATTGTTTCATAAATATTTGAAATGCAATTTCAGGGCATTTTGAGTTGTCACATATGTGTGTCTACCTACCAGTGCTATGGAGTCGGAGTTGGAGTCAGAGTCTTAGAGTCGGGATCTGGGATATACGACTGGAGTCGAAATTGGAGTTGTACAAATTAGAATGACTCCGACTCCGAGTTTAGCATTTCTTTTCAAAACTAAAAATTTTCGTAACTCATAATTTGTTGACCGATTTTTTCGGTCAGTACACATTTTGACACCGTGTTAGATAATTTTTTTTTTTAAAACTGGAAATTCTAGACACATGAGTCGCAGTTGAGTAATGATAAAGATTCCTTCCACCGAAATTTAGTATTCGCGTTAGTAACAGTTATAACTCATATTTACTACAAATACGATATCAAAATTCATCAAATTGTGAATACCGCTACTATTTATCATATCAGCTTCAAGTTATTGCATTTTATGTAGTTATATATTTTTTTGTGTAATGCTGTAAATTTGCTTCGACAATTTTTTCAGTTGCTTCTATTTTCCTGCTCGTTTGGAAATGTTAGCCATCAACAAGGTGATGATGTTGCTATTCTTCTAAGTGTGGAATTAAGCAGCAATTTCCTGGTATATGTATGTATGTGATTACAAAACCTTCAACGATAACTCTATGTTTGAATGCATCACATACACGCATACCCTTTCTATGAAGTGATTGTGATTGTTCGCACAAAGTGCTTCAACTAATGAGGAACTACCACAGAGGAAGGACCGCTCCTCATATTGGTTGGTACGTTATGGATGTTCAAACGCAGCTACAAACTCTGTCTCTCGCTCCCTCTATGATATTCAATAATGAAAAAGTTGTAATAACTCAATTACCAGCACCAAAATTGAACAAATTTTTGCTTGCAATTTTAATTAAAAATCATTCTGAATGATGAAGCAGTGTACAATTTTCCAGACCATTTAATGGCTTATGTGAAGAAATATTGTGTTTCGAGTGAAACTGTTTTTCGATATTTTTATTTTCTGCCAAATTGCCCAGTAATGAATAATACAATAGCTGTGTAATGATGAAAATGCAAATGTCATTCAATCAGTTAACTTAAAAATAGCAGTAGCAGTAATTTTCCACACAAAACGAAGAGGAATTAAATACCATGAATAGCTGTGGAGTAGGAGACGAAGGTTTAAAAAGGAAAACTTAATTGTATCATACTTAGTAATTACATCAAACATCGCTATTTTAGTGATAAGCGAAGAAGGTCATCAAGAGATATAAACCAGCTGCACTTAATTTAATAATTTTTATATTATTTTCTAGGGCAAAACATTTATTTTTATTCAACATATTTGTTCAAAAATTATTTTATTAAATAAATTATAGCAGAAACTGTCACTGCTCTATATATATTTTATTGTATAATATATATTATTGCTCAATAATATGTATAATTGTATTTAAACAAGTACTGAACTTATTTATTATAAAGGGTCCCCCATCTAATGTTTTTTTTTTCAACTAGTGCTTATTTCGTGAATGGTAACACTTAGCTCATGTCTGATTTCACAGATAATTAGTTTTATCCTTCCGCTGAACGAATATGGTTGTGTAATATGCTTGAACAAGGCTGGGAAATATTGTGACATTACTTTGAAAATCATGGTAATGTCGCAGAATGTGTGCGAAAATTTCGCACGGATTTTGGAAGAAGAAGCTCATTTCAGATGAAGCTCATTTTGATCTTGGCGGATATGTAAACAAGCAAAATTGTCGCATTTGGGGCACAGAAACCCCGCACGCATACATTGAAAAGCCGATGCACCCAAAACGAGTCACTCCTTGGTGCGGATTTTGGTCCAGAGGCATAATTGGGTAATTTTTCTTCGAAAATGAGCAAGGAGTGGCCGTTACAGTCAATGCCGATCGTTATGGGGCCACGTTGAATGAATTTTTGTAAACAAACATTGAAGAGGAGGATATTGGCAACATTTGGTTGCAACAGGACGGCGGTACGTGCCACACAGCCTCGATGTTTTGCGCCTTGTTTTTGAAGATCGCATTACCAGCCGCAGAGCTGATGTCGTTTGGTCACCTCGGAGCTGCGATTTAACACCGTTGGACTATTATTTGTGGGGTGCCCTCAAAGATAAGTGTTACGCCGACAAGCCAGAGACAATTGACGCTTTAAAGGACAATATTCGTGAAGCCATTGGTGCAATACAGCTGCACACAATCGATATGTGCTTAAAAATTGGACCGATCGTGTAGGCTACTGCATGGCCAGCCGAGGCAGCCATTTGAATGAAATTATTTTCCGTTATTAACCGGAAGGATTGTACTTTCAATTAAAAAAATAAATTTGAGAAAATATTCAGTAGTTTTTTTATAGCATTTTTAAAAAAAAAAAAATAATTATTTGGTGGCCCCTTTATTTAGTCAAACACACAAAATGCTCTTAAATGTTCAAATGATTAAAAATATTTTTTTTTTCTCAGGAAATTTAAAACAATGAAAAAATACATTACTTTTTAAGCAATACGATTTACTGAGCATACATGTTGCACCCTAACTACAATTGCGCCATAACTCAAAATTTCCAAATTGTCAGTAGACGGCAAAACTCGTTTTTAATTAGTTAAAAATCTATGAAAATTCCCAACAATTCCCAATAGATTTCAAAATTGAATACAAAATAACGACAGATTTTTACAGCGGATAAAAAGGGTTTTTATTATTATTTTTAAATAAAGATGAGAATCTGAAAATATTCAGTGATGACTGTTTGTAGTTAGGATGCGATATATTTGGATTTTTAAAGTTTCATAACTGTATCACGTTTAGGTCTGTCTATGTCGTATACTTTAGATTAGAAAATAATTAATTTTTTTTTTAATTAAAACTATGTTTTGAAAATTGGCAATTCAAAGAATTATTGCTGCCCATAATTTTCTGCTTCAGATCACTGCAATAGCATTCTATGGAACAAAGTGTTTGTAAATTTCTCAAATTTTTTTCCGAATATGTAACTGTTAAGTGTAAATGGACGTCATTTAGAAAACATTTTATTTTCCTAAAATTGTTCCTCTTACAGTCCTGGAATTCTAAAGGATACTACTTTTCCTATCACATTCTTGTAGTCTTGTTTTCTGTTTTTTAATTTTGGCCTTAACCGGTTGAATGTTATTATTTATGTTTTAAATTAAATTGCACAATACATTTGTTGTTTTATTATTGGGTTGACAAGGTAGGAATTTCTTTTCTTTTTTTTTTTATTCAAAGTAATTTGTAATTATTTTATTATTATTGGAGACAAGTCGGGAAATATTTTGCCTTTCTCGACCCGTTCGTGCCTTTTTATTTCTCGTTGTTAATCAATTAAATTTGCTCTTAAAATTTCCATAGAGAAGTGTCGTATAGAGAAGCGTTGGAAAGTATTGCTTTAATAATGTCAGATAGAGGCGATGGCTCCAACCAACCAACATGAAAAGGTAACTGCATTTCGTTTTGAGCGTTAAAATGCTTGTGTAAATACACCACATATACACATCGTCACCTGAAATCCAAAAAGACGTAACAACATTTTCATCAATTTACAGGAGAGGCAAAAATTAGTGAGATATTGAATTGTGAATAAAATTGCCATTTTCGATCGTAGATGTCTAAAAGATTATGGGGATATGTAGTTTAGGCAATTGTAAGTATAGGGACATCGAAATTTTATAAAAAATACCAGGTCAAAGAAAAAAGGTGGATTTATCCAAAACTTCATCTATTTAATCCTTTTAATAAAATCGCTGATTTTGATCCTAGGTTTTTGAAACTTTGTCAAATCGTGTATTTTAGTCAAACATATTGTAATCAATCAGAAAGAAAATTTTGGAATTTTGTTGTTACGTCTTTTTGCATTTTAGGTGACGATATATACTAACAATAAAATATAAGAAAAAAGTCCAACATACGTTTAAATTTCACAGTTTTTCATCAAAACGACATGAAAAATGTAAGTCAACAATTCTTGTAACTCCACCTGGTTTAAGTCAGTTTACTTCAAATAACTCTCTATCTCACCGACGGCACCACGAAGAGTGTAAAACGTAACGTCAATGGGAAAGATGGCAGCTCTATATGGCTGTACTCTATGTTTAGTTTTTTGGTTTTCAAAAGTAAAATGTTTTCCTTTCCGAATGTATTAAGGGCTGGTGCGTATCACACATTTGTTAAAATTTAAAACAGAACTGTTAAATTTTTATTATTTTGATAATTTTCACACATTACAATCACGAATCAGGGGAGAAGTTAGCGACCAGTTTCTTTAAAGCACTTGCTGGCCATACAGATCCTCGGCACAACTCCCATACATTGATCATAAAAGTGCAGATCCAGGTAGAGACATGACCTACAAGGATCGGAAAGAACTGCCGCCTATTATAAGACAGAAGCAGACCACGGAGTCGCCTAATGTAGGACAGATGCTTGTGGGTTTTGACTGGTAGCCGCTCTATTAAGGGATAGAGAGACGCTACCAGCCTGGGAAGGATAGTTTTTAGTTCGTGTACTAGTGCCCTTCTGGCATGGTTGGCCCTATGGGAGTTCCGTCCAGGACAAGAAGTACTCCCTCCAGCATGGCCACTATAAGTACACTTAAGCCCCTGCATCGCGGCAAGATGACTACCCAGCACAGAGGTTACAGACTTTATTCCTAATGAATTTCGTATTCCTTCTATATCCAATTCAAATGATATTTAAGTTCTAAGTTTGAAAAATATAATTCCTTATTTAAGTGATTCTCAGTGTACTAGGTCTTTTTTAAACTGGAGAGATTTATGTCTTCGTAATTTCTTTCGAATAGTTTCGTTTGGGTTTAAGAGGGCTTATATTTTAACTTTATACAAAACAACTCAAATGAGAAATTGTGACAGTTACTAATACAAATTATGTTGGCTTTGACCATTTACTTTAAAGACCGGTATTCAGTTTTTATGAAATTTTCGTTACCGTAAGAAGTACGGAAACCTCTCCCTGCTCTTCATTTGGTTGGTACTCCGCTCTTTCGTAGGAAAAAATAAATATGGTGTTGCTTCGCCAAATTTATTTCGTACGAAAACAATTGTTTGGGACCGTAGTTCTGACATTTCGATAATTTCAACAACCACGTGTGTTCGATCCCTGCTCTGACCATCTCACATATCTTTCGACGACGGTCACCCCGCTTAGTGACGGCGACATTATCGTGTACTTAGTCGTGAAAAAGCTTCTCAAAATACCGTTCGGAACCGCTGCAAAACTGTAGGTCCTAATTAGTGGGTGTAAAACCAGTAAGAGCACAGCTCACTGATTGCGAGATGCTCTCCCCTATCCCTTCATGGGATGTTATGGGAACAATTTATTTATTTCTTAGTTATTATTAAATATTTTAATATGGGTATAAATATTTGTTTTTAATATGTTCAATATTTTGAAAGGTTTTTTTAAAAATTTTAAATATCATGATAAATATCATGGTGCAGCACGAAAAAAATATAACCATATACGGACACCACTACATGATAAAATAACAACAAAAAAAAACCTGTGTCTCTCAGTTTTGCCAACAGTCATGCATTTTTTTCATGGGCCCCCAAAAATTTGGGGCCTCGGTGTAATGTTTGCAAAAAAGTGAGCATTTTGTCAAGCTCATATCTTGCAAACCGTTAAGAATTTTGACTTACTCTCTAAGGGAAAGTTGTAGGTCCTGTTAAAAATTGTGAACATATAAAATCAAAAAACCTCATCTTCAAAGTCAAAATCTCAAAAAAAAACTTTAAAAAATTCGATGTTTTTACCTTTTTTCCCCTGTTCAGGTCCATAGGTAACAAACCGTTCAAAATTCAAGGAAACCATCAACTACAAAAATGTAACTAAGATCTCAATAAATAAATTTCTAGAACATATCTACTAACTTCCTTCCCGAAAATTTTTTAATTTCATTTGTTTGTTTTTTACTTCAGCATTGGGATACTATGCTATCTATTACAAAAATAATATAAAAAAATATTCGTATTATGTTTAAATTTTGGATCCAAATCGCTGTCCGAATCGTACGAATCCGACTCTGATTCAGAGCTTATGGTATCCATAGGCTCGTCGCTTCTAGAGTGCCCTTCATCATCAGCTTTTTCTTCTTCAATACTTCATTAAGAGCTACAACTTTCCGTCGAATTTCGAACGGTTTTCAAGATATGAGCCTGACAAATGATCACTTTTTTGCAAAAAATCTTTTGGGGGCCCATAAAAAAACAAGTACATGACTTTGGGCAAAACTGGTAGACACGGGTCTTTTTTGTTGGTCTTTTATCACGTAGTGGTGTCCGTATATGGTTATATTTCCGTGACTTAAAAAATTACAGACAATGCTATCTTGACTAAAAACTTTTTTTTTCAATAAGGTGTTTTTTCTGAACTTTTGTGATTTATATTATTTTTTTGAAATTTAAATATCTTTTTGAACATTTTTCGAATACAAATTGATTTGCTTTTCGAACTTCTATGTGCGTTTTCTTCATGAGGAAAAAAATATAAATACAGACTTTTGGTATAAACAGCGGATGCCTGATTCTATTTGTGTAGAGGATATTGTGTTTTATGAATCCGTTTATAGGACATATAAAAACAATCAAATACCCCAAAACATTTGTGTAATTTTTTCCTTAGTGAATTGTTTCTAGCAGACAGCCGTGATCTGTCAGAGGGGGCAGTGCATCAATGATCAGTACCATGCGCTTTTGTGGAAGAATTAAAAACTTACATCAGCTAAAGAAACCTACCAATGTTTTTAACCTGGTTGGCATTTTTACTACTTCTAAGGGGATGGTTTCCGGGTTTACAGGGTCGTGACTGAAATAATGATCATGGAATCGCCCTTAGATAAGAATAAATTATACGAATGTACTTTATATCAGACTATAGCTTATGGAATTCTGGTATACAATTTTAATCAATTCCCTACAACCGAACATTGAAGGTAAAATTGTTGGGAGTACTCTACCAAACCATGGATCGGTATGGGGCATTTTAGATAGCTATCATTCTTGGACTATTAACGGCCTATACATACATTCAATCTCGTTGAAAGTTTCAAGTTTAAAATTTGTAGAGTCTGAAGACAAAGCACCAAACATGGTTTCTTCTTTTGCCTGGCAGCTATATCAAAACGTGGACCAATCAGAGTAGTTGTAAATTTCCTAAAGACATCACCAGTGACTAAATGGTAACAAGGCAGAGTCTCTGCTGATTTGCCGATCCGCTTCTTCACAAAAATCTTTATGACATCCCCTGGCATTTCATACATTTGGTAAAAAGTCAGCAGGAATCGTGAGCAGATTGTCAATAGTTGTGACTACTAAATGCCATGTACACAAGACGTCCTTGAGTCACTATTCATCAGTGGCTCAGTTGATGACTACGTCACTAAATGCTGTCCCCATGTGTAACCTTCTAAATACTTTTAAAATTTGTATCTTTTGCATGTACTGGGATGTGCGTGAAGATAAAATCCGAATCTAACTAGCTAAGACACAAACCACTACGGTTGGCAGAAGTCTGTTATGGCGATAACATAACTATGTTAACATATAGAAACATGCTGTATTTAATGATATATTATTTTCAGCCGATCGGAACAACATATAGAAATAAAACTTATAACTTCTAAACGTTATTCATGGCACTATAGAAAGAAATTGTCTCTTCTGCCGTCAGTATTACCGTATTCGTAAAGTAAATTTAGTGCATACAAATTTAAATCGATCAGCTTTGGAAAACAAGGCATTCTCCCGCGTTCTCACAGACCTCGTTGGAAATCTCTTCTTAAGCACTTTCATAATCTTTAATCAAGATGTGGAAAAAGAGTTTGGAAGTAAGAAAATATCCTCATTTACTTTCGGACACCCAAAAATTATTGCGCCCATTGTGCGAAATCAAGGAATTCTCCCGTGTTCTCACATACCTCGTTGGAAAGCTCTTCTTAAGCACTTTCAGAATCTGTACTAAAAATGTGGAAAAAGAGTTTGGAAGTAAGAAAATATCCTCATTTACTTTCGGACCCCCAAAAATTATTTCGCCCATTGTGCGAAAACAAGGCATTCTCCCGTGTTCTCACATACCTCGGTGGAAAGCCCTTCTTAAGCACTTTCGTAATCTGTAATCAAGATGTGGAAAAAGAGATTGAAAGTAAGAAAAGATCCTCATTTACTTATGGACCACCAAAATAATTTCGCCCATTGTGCGAAAACAAGGAATTCTCCCGTGTTCTTACTTCCAAACTCTCTTTCCACATTTTGATTACAGATTCTGAAAGTGTTTAGGAAGAGCTTTCCAACGAGGTATGTGAGAACATGGGAAAACACATTGTATTGGGTTTGTTTGAAGGACAAGTAAATAAAATCTGGAACAAGAGTTGTTAACATTGTAAACCCTGGGCATACATATGAATTCCCTGAAAATTTGCATATTCTTTTTCTCATTTTCAAATATCTTTTAAATATTTTCTAAAAATTTAAAACTTCAAATTAATAGAAATTTTTCAGTTTGAATTTTTTTTAAAAACTTGGAATCTACACAAATGACTTGCAGTTGGCAAATGATAAAGACTTCCGCTATAGGCATTCAGCATTGGCTGCAGTGACAACCAGCCATGACAGAATGCTGACAAATCAGCAGGACGGTCTTACATAGACCGTCGGTCCCTTCACCATATAAGCCACCTAATCCAAAACTAATGACAGGTCATTAAGATGTCATCTATAAATTGTAATTAGCTACTCACATTGTCTTAAGGAAAGACTACTGAACATTTCTTAAAGATAAAATTTCCTACTGGCTATTTACAGAAACCATAATATTTACCCAATAAAACAAAAATTGCTGAGAGTTGTTGATCCAATCCTGGCAATCCTGGTGGTATATTTGCATCCCATTTCAATGGGATTCATCCTTCGAGTATCTAAATTGTGTCTCAGTAAGAATGCACTTTTTATTTTAAAATAAAAACACGTTTTTTTGAGACAGTTGTGATTTTTTGTATTGGATTGTAAAGACGACATATTTCGAAAATATACGCCAAATGGCCCGACCCGTCTGATGACTGGCCATTACTCTTTTTATGTAATTTTCCATTGCTTTTTCACAGAGATGTGGTTGAATCTCACGGACGTTTGCGAGCGTTCTCAGCATTACTTTCAAAATTATTGTAATAAGTTTTCAAATGTTATAAATATAACACGTTGTTCTTTCGTAAAGCGCTCCATTTTTAATAATCCGACTACACATACGTAACAGCTGTCAAATTTTAGAGTCGCCACTTAAAAAAAATTACACTATATTTAAAAAGTGCACTCTTACTGAGACACCGTTTAAATGCTATATACCAAATTTAAATCGGTTCGTACTTGCGAGCTGTATAATAATAATAAATATACATTGACAAACTAGCAGCCTAATAATACCCTAATACCACAGTGTGAATTGTTAAAACGTAACACATTTTACACAATCTCACTTGAACAAGTTCAAACTAAAAAACAATACAAGTTGTTTGAAATTTTCATACAGTAAACGATAGCGTTTACCTAAATCACTTCCTTTCCGTTTTAAATATAACGTATGCACGCTTCAGATAATATTGTCCTTCCCTGAAATTCACAGTTTTCCAGCTCTTTTGAAGCTCACTTTAATATTGAAATATTGTTGTTAATTATCAGTAGCTGCATTGTCAACACTCTCGTTTGTGTTTTTGCTTGTGAAAATATGGTATCGGTTTATCGCGGTTGTATTGGGGTAGATTTTCATTGGAAAATACATTTAAGTTATTGTGGTCTGTTTGGATTGCACAGTGGTAGTATCAGCATAAAAATCATTTCAAAATCATGGTTTCCCATTCGATCAAAATGAGGGCGCTATATTCCATGTGTCACGGCTGCTAAGGTTCAATTAAGGCTACTGGTCAAGGGTATCAGGGGGTATCAGGTCAAATACCAGGGCCATGTCTTCATATTAATTTGGTTTATAAATGTTAATTACTTCTTAAATTAAAAACCATTTCTAAGCCCAGCACCATCAGCTCTCATATGACTTTGATTACAAATCCGAGGCTTAAAATGTGGTTTTTTCTTTACAATTTTACCTCTTTTGGTCCTTTACTTTTCCGTAATTTTTAAACTATTTTCGTGCATCCTGCGTTATATTTGTTAACTTTTGCTGGCATTTCGTCTATTTGCCACTGTTTTGATAAAGAATCCTATTCGTAATAGAATTGATAGAAAACAGAGTAGAGAGCTGAAAGAGCGGTAAGCAACAATAAACAAACCATGCACCAAAGTAAGTTTAAACAGTGTTTGATTGATCTTAATGACTGACAGTTAGACTAGGTTGTATCGGTCGAATTTGTTTTATTTGTGTCCGTTTTATGAACAACCAATGACACAAACTACGAGAGGGATGAAGAATCTTATATATTGCTTTATTGAAGTATTTATTAATATAAAGACTCAACTCCTAAAAAGTAAAAACGCGTTCGTAATGTAATAAAGCCGTTCACACGAGAATTAGAATGAGAAGAGAAAATCCGATGGTGACAACTACAATTAGTGATTAGTGCCCAGTTCGCTGATGAGAGGAGTTACAAAACTTCGTACGTCAACGTGACGATGGTTTAAACTTTTTCAAATTGCAGAAATCTCCTGATCTGTGTAGCTAAAAAGCAAATCGAATATATTTTTATAAAAAAATTGTGGCCGATTTTTCAAATGTTTGTAATTCCAAGCAGTGTGAACTAACCGAATCAGGAAATAAGTGTAATCATATAAAGGGTCCGCCATCTAACGTTTTTTTTTTTCAACTAGTGCTTATTTAGTGGTGGTAACACTTAGCTCATGTCTGATTTGACAGATAATTAGTTTTATCCTTCCGCTGAACGAATATGGTTGTGTATACGCTTGAACAACGCTGGGAAATATTGCGACATTACTTTCAAAATCATGGTAATGTTGCAGATGCCGATTTTGCCAAAAAATCATCTTTTCAGATGAAGCTCATTTTGACCTTGGCGGGTATGTAAACAAGCAAAATTGTCGCATTTGGGGCACAGAAAACCCGCACGCATACATTGAAAAGCCGATGCACCCAAAACGAGTCACTGTTTGGTGCGGATTTTGGTCCAGAGGCATAATTGGGCAAGGAGTGGCCGTTACAGTCAATGGCGATCGTTATCGGGCCATGTTAAAAGAATTTTTGTTCACAAAAATTGAAGAGGAGGATATTGGCAACATTTAGTTTCAACAGGACGGCGCTACGTGCCACACAGCCGAAGCTACACTCGATGTTTTGCGCCTTGTTTTTGAAGATCGCATTATCAGTCGCAGAGCTGATGTCGTTTGGCCACCACGGAGCTGCGATTTGACACCGTTGGACTATTATTTGTGGGGTGCCCTCAAAGATAAGTGTTACGCCGACAAGCCAGAGACAATTGACGCTTTAAAGGACAATATTTGTGAAGCCATTGGTGAAATACAGCTACACACAATCGATAATGTGCATAAAAATTGGACCGATCGTGTAGGCTACTACATGGCCAGCCGAGGCAGCCATATGAATGAAATTATTTTCCCTTATTAACCGGAAGGATTGTACTTTGAAATAAAAAAATAAATTTGAGAAAATATTCAGTAGTTTTTTTTTATAGCATTTTCAACAAAAAAAAAAATATTTGGCGGACCCGTTAGTTCCACTATAAAAAAAAGTCACAAATTGAAGTCAAAATACGTAGAATTCAAAAATAATGGTCTCCTTTGATTAGAGTTGTAACAATATTTACCAAAATATTAAAATTTGTTCACTGCCATTTCGAAACTATACAATTTCTAGTTCAAATTTAAATAAATTCAAATGATATTTAAAAATTCCATTTGCAATTTAAAAAACATCAACTGAAACTCAAAAATTCAATTTGAAATTTAAAACACTTACTTTCGTACAAGACAAAGATAACACATTTCGCCAACCAGTTCGATCTTTTGCCTTGCTTGCCAGTTGGTGACGCCAAGTGTACGCAGGGATTCGTCAACCTGATCCCTCCAGCGGAGTCTTGGTCGTCGTATTTTTCGTCGATAAACCTTCTCTAAAACACATCAGTGGAAATTTAAAACACATCAATATTTCTACCAGATTAACTGAAATTTGCCAGACATCAGGTGAAATTTAAAAGACATCAACCCCGGATTAAAATTCATCAACAAATATTTAAAAAGATTTAATTTAAATTTGAAACCCTATTATGTATTTAAAATCGGTTACTAATTTTTTAATTTCAATGTACGAATTGGAAATTACAACTGATGTATTTTCAATATCAACTGATGTCTTTTAAAATTCAATTGACATGCTTTAAATTTCAATTGACGCTTTTTGAAAAATAATTGAAATTAATTAATTGATTTTTAAATTTCAGTTAATGTATTTTAAATTCAACATTTAAAATCCAAGTGCTATTTAAAAAATTGACTTATGATTTTTTTTAATTTCAATTGGAAATGTTGTACTGTTGTCTTAGAAATAAATTGTTTAAAATCACATGACATATATTCTTAGTTTCAATTTAACTTCAACATATTATTTCTGTTTTTTGTTCAATTAAGCTATAGCCTCTTATAACTGTTTAACTCTTTGACGACCATACATTTTCGCCCGAAATGATTGAATTTTTTGATTATTTTCATTACCTATGACTATTACTATTACCTACACCCCAAAAAATGGTACCAATATATTTTGTTTGCAACATTATTTTCCAATTTAGTAAAAGGTACACAAATTTCCCAAACATATGCCAGCCAAGCACGTTGAAGTTCCACCGTACAGTTTTTAAACTTTAAGGTATGTACTCACAAGGTACCTGACGTTTCCCCCCACATCGTACCTGATTTGTAGTAAGACGATTTTTTGATCTCTTCCAGAGTAGTGGCAAGTACTACACTATTGTTGCGCCTACGGTTTTCTATAAATTTCCATCTAACGCTTAAATCACGATGAGCACTTATTTCTACGAAATGTGGCAACATTTTTTCTAATGGGTGAAAAAGTAAACGATACGGCAACACATTTGTAGCATGTGCCAACAAATACATGGTAGTAGCTGCAAGTGTTATTGTAATTGTAGGCAACCACAAAAGACATTTTGTTTTTGTACATTCGGTTGAGTTGCCAAACTCTACACAAATGTATACCAACAATACAAGAAATCAAAAACAGAATACATAGTTAATGTATAAGAAATTTATAGTACAACTTACAAGGTCAGGAACATTATTCTAATTGAAAAATGGTTGGTTTTGTCGGAAATAATAGACAATTCAGTTTAACAAACACACACTCACTGGCATGACAAGTTTCGAACTCCGTGACAAGTTTATCGCCAGACGTCTAACTACTGTGCCTGAATTGATACCATCGGTTGATCATCCATCGTATATATAACGGGGTTTTCAATAAGAGCGCTTCAAGTTTTTTTTAAATAAAACAAAACCGGTTTTAGATACCAATGAAATTCTTTATTTCTGTGAAAGTACGTACGGCCACCACGGGCACGCTTGCAGAAGTCCAGACGCTGAACCCAAATTTCGACGGTTTTCAAGCATAAATCGGCCGATACTGCTCCAATTTCACGTTCGAGATTCGTACGAAGTTCTTCAATCGTCGCTGGCTTGTTGGCATAGACCATAGGCTTGACGTAGCCCCACAGGAAATAATCTAACGGCGTCAAATCGCACGACCGAGGCGATCAATCGACTGGGCCATTTTCGATACCACGTTCACCAAACTTGGTTTCCAATAAATTGATTGTGGCATTCGCTGTGTGGCTTGTGGCGCCGTCCTGTTGGAACCACATGTCCTCCAAGTTCATATTATCCAATTGGGGCCAAAAATAATCGGTTATCATTGAACGGTAGCGATTCGCATTCACAGTAATGTGCCGGTCTTGATCATCACGGTAGAAGTACGGCCCAATGACGCCGTCGGCCCATAAACCGCACCAAACCGTAATTTTTTCGGGATGCAATGATGACTCATGGATTACGTGTGGATTGCTGTCTGACCAGTAACGCATATTTTGCTTATTGACGAAGCCATTCGGCCAGAAATGAGCCTCACCGCTGACTGTTGAGGTCTTTTAAAGTTGAGGCCACTGACTCCAAATTTCGGTTGTAAATTTTAATAATTTCGACTCGTTGTTGGCCCGCATATCTTTCCATGATGAAATGGCAGACCTTACTGAAGAGAAATGTCAAAAGAGCGGGAAAAAATATGGCGTCGTTTGCTGACCCTATCGATCTACTTTTGTAGCGTCTCTGTTGAAAAACCCTATACAAACTCAATTCTGCTATTTACATATGTGACCTGCTCCTCCGAAACTTTTTGAGTGATTCTGCGCCGAAACTTTTTGAGTGATTCTTATAGGAATGCCGCTTTCAAATGCCGCAAACCGCAAGTTTCTATGTCTTTTAGTTTTTTTACAAATCACCGATAAATCACCTGAACGGATGAAATGTAAAAACAGTTCAATATCAAAGGTACAAAATTACAAAAATATCAAAATTTTACTCTTTTTTACTCCTAACACGCTTTTTTGGTGGTTCTTCTGTATTTTGCTGCTTTTTACCTTTGCCTGATCAGGTTGAAGGAGGAGTTGCATAACCATGCGCAAAACACGGAAAAACGAAGCCCTCTTTTTAAACGCGTTTTTCTCAATAACTTCTTTTCGGCGCGGAGGTCCCTTTTCGTGGAGCGGGTCACATATGCGAATTAGTATCAATCGAAGATCGCTAGGTATTAACATAGGAACAGACGGGTTTTTTCCACCATGTGCTTCATTTCCTCTTGCATACTCGCATTGTTTCAGTTCTTCGAGGAGAGTTTTAATCTATATCACAGAGTTGAGTTTTTCTATGGTATAGATTTATGATGACAGGTGATCAGTTTATCATTAATTTCAAATTCAAAATATATATGAGTTTAACAAGTAAAACGAAAAATTGCAGAAAAAAAAGTAATTCACCTGTTTAATCGACTTTACCTGATAGGTAATTCTACCGTGATGAAATATGTATAACTATAACATTTACCGGGCTTTGTTGTGAGGCAATAAGCGTGTTGTTTTTTTTTTTCGTTAAACTATTTTTTCAACGACTATATGGGGACCCGCTTGAAATCGCCTAATATCGCTTACCTCCCCATACAAATTAGTCGGAAAATTTGTTTAGCGAGGAACAGAAAACAAACCTTCTAATTCCAGTTTTATTTTCAATCGAAAATCAAAATGGATCCTTCAAATTTAAAGATCTAACTGACACTGTACGTAGTTTTATATTCAATAAAATAATTGAAATGAACTTACCATTTGTATGAAATTTTGAAAATTTATCTTATTGAATCACTCCTTCTTGATAATATTTTCAATCGGAAGAAATGATAATTTATCCGATACAACTTTTTGCTACCATTTTTTGATATTGAACATGTGACAACATTATCATAGCTTAAGACGGAATTTAAGTTGGAAATTTAAATGACGTTTAATATCGCTTAGCTCCCACATACGAATTAAACCATAATTAACTTTAGCGGGGAAAAACACCAAGTTATTATTAAAGTTCTACAAATTATCTCTGGCTGGTATATCTGGCTGGCATTTACCACTGTGCGATGGCGTATAGTATATACGCTGTGTTAATTATATTAACAACAATAACGTGAGCTACAACAGCAATGATAAAAGTCGAACCACAACAAAAAAAAAAAACAAACAACAAGAACAAAAGAACAAAGAGGAAAAACTGAGTGGTGAACAAAATTTCAGCCAACCATACATTCATCGATCCACTCCTTCAGTCAACCATCCCATCAGCCAGTGTTTCGCCCGTTTATTTATTCAATAATTTATTTGTTCACTGGAGCGTTTTTAAGCTCATAATACAAGGCCATTCAGGGTATTTAATTCTACTGGGGTCGCTACCACTTGACATTATTACAGATTCAAATATCTTCATATCTTCTCGGTCACCACCACTACTGCAAATACACTTTTTCCTTTGTTAACTAAGTCACTTCAAATACTCATGCATTTACGTATACGTACTATTAAGCTTGGATGTCTACATAATGAAACACATGATTGCTGATATACATAACACAGTGGGGGGAAATTCTTGTTCTCAAGGAAAAGTTTTTACAATAAAATGGTTTTCAAGACATGAGAATAAGGGTTCGATCGCAGCTCTGACGCACTTACATTTCCTTCGACGACTTTCACTTCGCATAGGGTTGGTTGTCGAATAATCAGTAATGGGAAACCTTCACTAATGACGTTTCGCAGTTGCTGTAAAATTCAGTATGCTTAAAACTAGAAGGCGCTTGGCGCAATGACTGTACACTCACAAAACTAATGGTTTGAAAGGTGGTTATAGGAACCGTAAATTCGGCTGATGCCAACGAATTGCAGTTGTCACAACCGAATTTGGGTTGTCACGACTGAAATTAGTTCCCACAACTGAGATTTGGTTGAAGCAACCTCTAATAAGTTGTGACAACCTTTAGTGTGGGGCTGATAAACTCTAATGCGGGCATGACAACTTCTAACTCGGAGGTGGTGGTATCTAATGTGTTTGTGACAACCTTAAATACGGTAACGGCAAATTATTCTGTCGGAGTACATACTTAAGGCGTTAATTTCAAATACAATTCACATTTCTTCCACTGTTATACGACATTTCTGGCATACATATGATATTTCGAATCGAGAAGCTTTAACATTATAAACTCTACACCATTTTCAATAGAAATTCAAAAAATATCCATTTAATATTGAGAAATATAACTTCAAATTTCAAAATTCTATTTGATATTTAAAATACATGAATTACAATTTAGAAATACTTTTCTATTTCTTTTAATCAAACTTAAGACCATTCCAAATAGTTGTCAAAATGCAGATTTGAAAAATGAATGCGAATGATTCCTGGGAAATCGCATAACTTTTTCAGATCTAGTCACAGATCTTAATAAGCTGTTACTTAGAATGATACTATTTAAAAATTCATCAAACAAAATTCAAGCGAAAACTCATTTGAATCGAGGATTCAACACTATGCAAGTGTTTGCGATACAAACACATAAGAAAACGTGCGCAAAAACGAATACCACCCTGATGATATGAAAGTAGACCAAGACTAATCTGTACAAAATTGAATTGCATATATGAAATGTCTCTTGTTTTTAGCAGCAATAGAAATCATATCTAATGGGAACCGATGGTTCTCTGGAGATGTAAAGAAATTTAAAAATTCTATGTGAAATTAAAACGCAACAACTGAGATTCAAAACATATCAACTGAGAGTTAAAAAACATCACAAAGAACATAATTACAAAACAGCAGTTTAAAAAAACATCAATTGAAATTTGAAAGATATCAATTGGAGGTTAAATCATTACAATTAAAATGTAAAAACATCAAATGAAATTCAAAAGTTATCACTTGAAAGTTAGAATACATGAATTTAATTTTAAATGGCATCAATTGAAATTTAGAAGGCATCAATTGGTTTTAAAAGACATCAATTGAAATTTAACTGAAAAAACCATCAATCGATATGCAACTGAAAAGCACTAAATTTGAAATGGAGTTTTCTAAAATTAAAACGATACCTGTATGATTGCAATTTAGTGTTTAAAACCTCCATTGATTGAAATATCAATTTACCGCTTTTGACGCTCAATTGTTGTCCTTTAAATTTCAATCGATGTGTCTTCTAAATTGTGTTTGACGTGTTTCAAATTTAGATTGAAGTGTTTGAAATACTAATTGATATCTTTTAAATTTCAAGTAGAGTTTTTGAATTACAATTGATGTATTTTAAATTTTATCTGGAATTGACTTAACTTCAATTGATTTTGATTTTAAATTTCTATCGAAAATTCTGTAGGTTCTTATTCCATCAACACGGTCCAGCTAAGACTAGTTTTGACTAGTAGTATCGTTACTGAAATTTTTAAGTGTATTCACTTTTAATACGGTGCACAAATGATTATAAAGAAAATAAATTAAGAGAAATTTGAAATTGGGATCCCAACCAAACCAATGGCATGAGAAGCAGATACCGTCTAACAAACAAACCAGCGCTCCGTTATCCTCTACCCCACGAAAATATTACTTTATGGCCCCAAATAAATTCTACCTCTGGAAATAAGTTACCAGTGTTAATTTCACGTCCATATTTTCCAAACCTCTAAATAATTTACATTATTAGCTTAAGCAATATTGTACCTCTGCGGAAGCTTGGCAACCCTTAGTATGACCAAAAGTATAAAAAAAAACACCAGACTAGAGAAAATCGGTGGACCTTTGAGAGACAAAATATATTTTTGCAGCTTTCAGCCCATAATTATCAAATTATGGTAAAGCCATATGCCAATGGCCATAGTCAATGGTGTTGCAATGGTTAGTGTGCGCGGCTCTCGCACACGAGATCCTGGGTTCGAACCCTGCTCTGACCACCTTAAAATTTCTTTCGGCGACGGTCACCTCGCATAGTGACGGCGACACTATCGAGTATACAGCCAAGAAAAAGCTTCTCAAAATATCGTTCGGAATCGGAATAAAACTGTAGGTCAATCAGTGAGTAACAACTGGAAAGCGCACAGCTCAGTGATTGTGAGAAGTTCTCCCGTGTCCCTTCATGGGATGTAATGGGAAACCATTTATTTTTACACATATGAATTCCTGAAAGTGTGCATATCTTTCCTCAATTTCAAATATTTTTGAAATAAATTGTAAAAATTTATGACATACAACTAAATATAATTGTTTCAGTTTGAAATTTTTTGAAAAACTTTAAATCTACAGAAATGACTTGCACTTGACAAATTATAAAGTCTTCCTCTTTAGACATTGGCGCTAGTTTTAGTGACAGTCAGCCATGACATAATGCTGATAAAACGACTGGCAGGTCTTACATACATTGTCAGTCCCTTCACAATTTAAGTCACCTAAGTCAAAACTATTAATATGTCATGAAGATGTCATATATAATTTGCCAATACCTACTGACATTGTCCTAAGGAACTGCTACTGAAAATATATCCAACAAAAAATTTCCTACTGGGTAATAGAAAATTTAGTATTCGTCGTGGTTTTCTCCGGGGTTTTCTTATTGCTGTGTTAACATCTATAGGCACCGGTACAACATTCTATCAAAGTGAACACATGCAAACAACACACAGCGTTAGCATCACATACATGGTTGTTGTACAACAATAGTCTCTGACTGAAAATAAGTATGATGATAAGTATTGTTGTAGCGGCAGCGAACAAAAAAGCAGGCCGTCGTCTCCAAAGGCTATTGAATAGAATTGAGAACGCATGGAACGAATTGTATGACTCACAAGCACTGGCAATATCTGGCGAATGATTCAAAACGTATTACTCTCATTTTGTCATAACTTAGTCCATTCATAATTTTGATGTGAAACATTGATGCCTATTGAAACATGTATGCTTTTTGTATTGTTTTGTGTAATATCATTGTCGAAATGGTGCATATACATTGAAATATTCTATAAAAAGCATAAGACTCGTTTATGTTTTTTACTCAGACTCTCTACATGACAGCGGAAAAAGAGTGCAAAAAGTTCTCTATACTATTCAACACTTTTTTTCGTCGCTCTGCTTATGACAAAACAACTATTTCAGAGAACTAAATATTGCTTTATTTATTTTAATAATATTACATCTAATGCTAAACCAGATGTAAAAAAAGAAAGTGCAATAACAAAAGAGCCTTCTGCACAACAAACTATTTTTTTTTATTTTCCAATGTAACATTTACTAATGTGTGCATAGAAATCGAACAGGTGCAGTGTAGCAAAAAGGTTTTAACACATCGGACGTTAGTTCGAACATTCATTGGTTTTTTTCCTCTGGGGTATATCCAGTGTTTTGTGGTACAAAGTTTTTGGACCAGGGTGGGCCCAACCACGACCTCTCGGATGTGGCATTAATATTTTCAACCTTAGTTTACTCATAACTTTGTTTTCTGCATTGGTTTCTGTTTAAAATCACTTTCATCGTAGCTCAACTTCGCCATTTACACCCTCGAGTGTCTTCGACAAAGGCTTCTGGAATTCTTAAACGGGTTGTGTGCTTAATAATGGTTTTCAGGTGACTGACCAGTGGCATATAATAACGAGATAATCTTTCAAAAATCGCCTTAGCAGCACCGTGTTTATTTAGCATATACATTAGGGCGGGTCAAATTGTATGGAACGATTTTTTTTTTTGATGAAGCGCATAGCAAAAACGTAATCTATAGGTGATTCTAAGAAATTTTGTTAAACAGAGCAAAGCTCTAAGTCGGATTAGGAGCCTCCCAAATATTTAAAATAATAGTGTTTTTTTGCTGAAACCTTGAAAATGTTGATTTTTTCACATCGAATTTCCTACAAAATGGAGTTCGAAAATGAAAAAATTGATCGTAATAAGAGTTGTTGGAAATTATCTGAACTTTCATAATCTGCAAAAAAAAATAAAATCTCGAAAAAAATTTAAGAAAATTTAGAATTTATTAGTGAAAAGTTCATTTTAGGCTATTTTTCGACAAAAAATCCTAATATCTCTACTAAAAATACAAAAAAAAAATTGGTGTCAATACAGATTCTGAAAGGTGATAAAAATACATTTCAAACAAGCCTACATTGAGAAATCGACTATAGTTCTATCCGATTTTATGACGAATTTAATTAAATTATTCTATGTATATATGGAAAAATATCTATTTTGAAATTTTGGGGGGCTCCAAATCCGACTTAGAGCTATGGTCTCTTGAGCAAAATTTCTCAAAATCACCTATAGATTACGTTTTTTCTATACGCTTCATCAAAAAAAAAATTAACCCGCCCTAATATACGCATACACTTATATCATATATACATTATATGGACTTTATATTAAGAAACACCAAAAACACTTTATATGGAAACCTCTTTCTGTGCGGAATTGTGAGTGGCTTTCATATGTAGCACATCTTGGTGTATTCTATTGGACACATTTCTGTTTTATTGCGAAAGGAGGGCATTCTAGAAGGCCTTCTCTACGACCTCTAGTAATACACGCGAAATACCATATATTTTCACTTCTTAAACTACACAAGTCATATTGAATAAATCCTAAAAGGTACGTAGGTAGTACCTTTTAACATTAATAAGGATTGAAGCCTTTTTAGAACTTTGAAAGGCTTTACTGAATTATAGTTTTCGGGAATATCGAGGCTTTTTCTTATGGAGCTTGATATTTATAATCCCAAAATAGCGATAATCTTGGTAAGTGTGACTACAGTTTTAGTTGCTCTCATGTCTCAGTTAATGGTTGTCTAAAGGGTAACGATTTAAGCGTTTTATTTAGATATCGCGACCATGAACTCAAACAGCTATGGATGTTTACCGGTATTCAAACAATACAAAATTATCAAATGGTGAATTTAACTAGACAAATTTGCTTAACTCGCCAGAGCTCTCAACATTAAGCTCTTCCAGTCTTTATATATTTGGGGCCTTGTTAAGACATTTCTTCTTTCTTTGAAAGACAGCAGTAAATGACCGCCTTGCAATCCCAAGGATTTTTAAATGCATTTAAAAAAGCCGAGCAGCTGGCAGCCCTTCCAGCTGTAAGATCAGACATATAAAGGCATGATAGAGGGCCGTTTAGCTCATGCTTTTCGTCACTGGGATTTTTCCAACATCTTTGAGATGAAAAGTGCTACTGTGTTGTGGCATTGAGGAGATATTGGTCTCTTTATTCCCTTGATTTAGCCACCATAACAAACGGATATCTAAGGAAACGAAACCCTATCAAGTGTCATTCAATAGACTTTAATGTAGACAATAATGTCTTCTCCTATGTTCCCCTTTGTAGTCCTTTCCCTTGTAGTCTTTTCTTACAAAACCGTTCGATTTCCTTTGTCGTTTCCTTGAGCACTTTTTTGCCGTTGCCTTGACATTGATTTATGCATTAATTATGCCAAGTATGCATTTAATTAAATAATTGAATTTGATCAAGTGTGAAAATGGAATGTTATTTCATGCTTGCTCTCTTCTGTACAGAGATATACATGTGTATCCTTTGCAAGGATATACAGGGATGTACATACTATTGATTCATGGCAGAATATTCACATTAAGCTCTGCTGCAAAAGCACAATTTCTGATTCAATTATGGATTATAAATGAAATTAATAATGGATTTGTTGCTTCCCTTCCAATGAACATTAAATTTCACCAAAAGCATTAAAGATAAGAAATGGCTATGGGGCAAAATTAGCTAAATATTAACTAACTGTCGTTCTTCTTTTATTACAGACTATTGATTTACTAAACTTTAGAAACTTTCGATTAGAAAAGAATATTATTGCTAGAAGCAGCATATACAGCCTTTCTTATTAAGTAATGGATTGAATTAATATGAGCAATTTTACTGGATGGAATTTATTGATGGGAATCGACAATCTATTTTTCAATTCTACGCTTTCTCTGGTAAAACATACAAATACAACTTTTAGTCCTTATACTTATACTACTCACGAAAAAATATAGTCTCAGATCTGCCAAAATTCATATAGACACCAAATATCAGTTAGTGATTCGATCTACCCCATATTTTCGTGGTCTAGGTAGAGGATTGAGTTACAAATTCAAATTTTTTAATTGTAGTCTTTGTTTGGGGCAAGAATAAGACAAAACGAATTGAGTATAGACTACGCTCAAATATTTACCGAATTGTTAGCTGAACTTGTGCAGAAATTTCAGTCGTGTAAATCATAATATTGTCGTTTCTACAAGGTGAGGAAAAAGTAATCACTCTATTGGAAAACCCTATAAATGTTGCAAACGGCGCCAAATGTCAGTTTGGTTTTGACATTTGTGAAGCAAAAAAAAATCAGATTACAAATCGACAAGGCATGAATCGGTTTACTCCGCAAGAACGGCGAAGAATTGTTACCATTTTTTCCGCAAAATTCGTCGGTTGTGTTGACGCAGCGTAAATTTCGTCGAAGATTTCCTGGTCGTCCGGCAACAACTGGACAAACACTGCGGCGTTTGGCCACTCACCTTGAAGAGACTGGGACAGCACGAGATCTTCCTCAGGCTAGCCGGCTTCGCAGTAGCCGTTCTTCTGAGAATATCACTGCTGTTTCTCAAGATGTCGAAGAGGAGCCCGGAACATCGACCAGCCAAATTGCCGCGCAATTGCGCATTAGCTGGCGGTCCCTACGCAACATTTTTGTGAAAGGTTTCAAGATGTTCCCATACAAGGTGCAGACAGTGCATCAGCTGTTAGCTGTTGACTCCTGAATCTCAACGAATCTCATCGAAAATTATCATTAGGGATTAGGCTCATTTTCATTTTAGCGGTTACGTGAATAACCAAAATAATCGCTTCTGGGACACCGAAAATCCATGCATCAACCACGAAGGACCATTACACCCGCGTAAAGTTACTGACTGGTGTGCTGTTTACGCTGGAGGGGTCATCGGACTATTATTTTTTAGAACGCCGCTGGCCAAACGACAACTATGGACGGCGCGCTCTACAGAACCATGATTACCGAATTTTTTTCGTCCTCAATTGGGTGAATTGGTACTGCAGAACTTGTCGTTCCAACAGGATGTTGTAACGGCGCACACAGCTCGAGCCAGATCTGATACTATGAAGGAAGCATTTACGGGTTGCTAAATCTCTCGTTTTGGTGATTTGCACTCGCCGGCCAGATCACCCGATTTAAACGTTCCGGACTTCTTTTTATGGCTCAAGACAACAAGACTCAGACACTTGAAGCCCTTAAGGAGAATATTCGCCAACAATGCGAGAAACTGTCACCCGAAGTTCTGGCAAGGGTGATGGCTTCCGTGCAAGCTTCCGTTTTTAATCCCAAACTAAGTTTGGACCAATAATAGCCACTGACTAATTTTTGGTTGTGATCGGTAAAGATTTACGGGAATTCTCTTGCAGAACAACTAGCCGGCTGAGCAGCTTATGTATGTATGCCAACATGGGCGTGGCAAAATCACCCTTGCCTTAATCGGTGAGTGGCTTTTGATGACATGAAACTTTTGTATTGTAGGTACCAGAATGGGCGAAGTAGTCATTCTCAGGTTATTAACCTATGTTTGAGTGGAAGCTAATCACATCTACCAGAAAAAAGTTTTAGAAGAAATTTGATTTTGTACTATATGTGTCGATTTGTTTGGGAGGTACCAAAAGGGGCGTGGTCAAAAACGCGACGTATAGAGCAGCCATTGTTCTCATCTGATATTTCCTTTCACACTATTCGTGGTGCGGTCGGTGCGATAGAGAGTTATTTGACGTAACTACACTTACATCAGGTGGAATAAAAAAATTTGTTGACTTAAATTTTTCATGTCGTTTTGATGAACAACTGTGAAATTTAATCGTATTTTGCACTGTTTTTTAATATATTTTATTGTTAGTATATCATTGTTGTGTATTTACACAAACATGTTAACGCAGAAATCGAAATGCCGTTGCTGAATTATTGTTGGATGGTTTGAGCCATTGCCCGTATCTGGTATTATTAAGGCAATACTTTCTAACATCCAACCATCCATCTGCAACATACCAAATGTCATCAATTTACTGAGGGAGTTGGCGGGTCTATATGTAATTACTCTATGGTCTAAACACAGTTGGAAAATTTTGTCTTGAATACATTGTCAGTGGAATTTTCTTAGAACAATGTCAGTAGGTGCTGACACTTTCTATACGACATGTTAGTGACATACCACTACCTGAAATATAACCGCCTCTCTAACATACTCTCCCAAACTCTCTAACATACTCTCCCAAACGCAGAAATCGAAATGCCGTTGCTGAATTATTGTTGGATGGTTTGAGCCATTGCCCGTATCTGGTATTATTAAGGCAATACTTTCTAACATCCAACCATCCATCTGCAACATACCAAATGTCATCAATTTACTGAGGGAGTTGGCGGGTCTATATGTTATTATTCTATGGTCTAAACACAGTTGGAAAATTTGTCTTGAATACATTGTCAGTGGAATTTTCTTAGAACAATGTCAGTAGGTGGTGACACTTCTATACGACATGTTAGTGACATACCACTACCTGAAATATAACCGCCTCTCCAACATACTCTCCCAAACTTATTTTGCAGGAACCATGTATATTTTTGGAACACACTTCAAACATTCATATGTTTGCAAGTGAAATATAACCGCCTCTCTAACATACTCTCCCAAACATATTTTGGAGGAACCATGTATATGTTTGGAACACACTTCAAACATTCATATGTTTGCAAGTCCCAAACTCACTTGTATTTAAATGTAAACAGTATCACTTTTACGTGGAAACATGCATTTTTCATCCCAAACATCCATATACTTACGTGGAAGTATTCGCATGTTTCCCCCAAACCTGCATATACTAACGTGGAAACATATGCGTATTTCCTCCTAAGCATAATAACATTTAGAAATGAATTATTCTTTGATTTCAATATATGTATATTAAGGTGGACCTTGAAATGACATTTTTGCGATATTTTGGTAGATGAGGGCTCTATTCCGTGCCTTTTTGAAAAAAAATGACAATGCCGAAAAAAAAAATTAAAAAAAAAAAACATTAGGGGTTGCGCACGAGCCGAGAAAAAGGTCCACTTTGCCAAAATTAGGGGGGAAATTGCCATAGGTCATCAGGGGTCACCCGTAGGGGGGAAGAATGTATGGCCGACCCCCATTAACTTTTTACCGCCAACATTTTCCCCCAAGACACCCACCCCCTATCTCCTCCCCTTAGGGGGGTCACCATACAAAAATGGAGGTTGCTCAGTATTTTCGAAAAACACCATAGGTCATCAGGGGTCAAACCTAGGGGGGCAAAATATATGACCGACCCCCATTAACTTTTCATCCCCAACATCTTTTCCGAACAAACTTACCCTCTATCTCCACTCCTTGAGGGACTCCCCATACAAAAATAAAAGAAGCTGTAATTGAGTAGTACTACTAAGCACTCTTAATATAATATAGTCAAATTAACATATTTTTGTTCGCTGATGGGTATTTCTTGCGGTAAGAATCGATAACATGTAGTAAATACTGTTTCTCTTCTTCGCCTTGACACAGTATTCTATTATAATCTTGTATCATTTTTACTCCTCTTTCGGCAGTGTCGTTCACAACGCGCAAGTTATTTACAATTCTACGACCTTCTTGATAGTCTGCGCGAGATTTCCAGGTTGCTGGATTTGCAAGAATGAAATCTTGCGATATTCCAAATCGTACAAATAAATTTTTGGTATTATGAGAGACGAAGTTGCTCAAGTCTTTAGCCAAGAATTCCTCATTCACATCTTTGAATTTCACCTCGATTTTTTTAACGCTGGTGCTTTTGATTACGACGCGAGGAGCTGGGGGAACCGGGTCGTCTTCTTCATCTTCTTCACCTTCTTCGTCTTCTTCATCTTCTTCACCTTCTTCGTCTTCTTCATCTTCTTCACCTTTTTCGTCTTCTTCATCTTCTTCACCTTCGTCATTCTCATTTTCTAGCAATGCTTGGGCCATTTTGGCCTTCAACTCATTTGAAACCTTGTCATCGAAAAAGGCAAGGGCTATGTGCTCATCGGCGAGATACCATAGGTGACCGATAAATTTCTTTATCATTACCCGAGATAAATCCTGGTCAACGGACTTGTACTCGACGATGTCCTTCAAAAACTTCCAATCTTGATTCGGCGCCTCAGCTGCTCGAGAAGAACCAAACCATGCCTTGACGTAAAGTCGCACCACAAAAATACAAACGTGTCAAATACCATTCAATTCACATACAGATAAGTGAAAAGTTCTCCGAAACAAAAACATCTTGAGGCTGTAAATGCATCTTCGAGCATGGGAAACGGGTCCTGGAGGTCGGAAATGGTAATTCTCAAGTTTTTCACCCAGAAACAAAAGAATTAATTGTAGCATTTCTTTGTAGTCATCGCGAGGGTGTTTCTCCTTCAATTGATCTAAGCAAAACTTCTTTATGCCGACTTGCATTGCCACAGGAATTTTTCTGACGACTTGATCGTCTATCAAGCCAGAGTGGAATGGTTTAACCTTTACAGCGTCCCATTCCTGTTTGAAACGGTCAAAGCAAGGAACGCCTGGTGCACTGGTCTTTCCCATTTTTGTCTCAAAAACTTCCCTTAGCACGAGTTCGTATACGTGGTGTCTGCAAGGTAAATATAAGATTTCTCTCTCCAACAGCCGCTCAAGAGCAACTGCGGCTCCGGAGAATGGGCCACTGTTCGTTGATGTCGTGTCGAAAGAAAGTCCTTGTATTCGATGTGTCATATGCCAAGATGCCAACAGTTGATAAACGGCATGTGCTATTCTCCGGCCTTTTCCTTTCCCATCTTCTACTTTGGGAACTCCAAGAAGTTGTTCTTTTTCTCCGTACGAGACAATTACCGGTAGACGGTCCACCTTCTTTGTACCCACAAAATCCAAAAACATTTTGCCATCCCAATGGACTACGAAGGATTTAGCTGCGACAAGCTGGAGATGAATGAAACGCGTTGAAGAATAAGAATTCTGAATGAGAGCAAATAAATCTATGCGATCTTACTTCTGGATTGTCTTTCACATAACTCAGCATGTTCTCTCGATTTGAACGCCGACATCTCCGAAGCGACGTACGGTTTATTGTGTATTGTTGAGGATCGCGTCCAAATGCTTCTGCCGCCGCTATCATAATGCCGACCGCGTCTCGGTCAGTCACTTTGCACTTGTCCAAAGCTGATAGGACTCGTTCAGTAAAACATTGTTTGTAACCTCTTCTGTCACCAACATTTGACGGGCCAGCTTCTGCCGGGAAGTTTTCGTCCTGTCTCCCATTATCATCGCTTGAATCACTGCTTGAAAATTTAACCACTGCAATTGAACGAATTTCATTTGAATATAAACATTGGACGAACACACAAAGCGCGAAATAGCTTACCGCCTTTAGCGAACCGATCTCTACTAGATTCCGTTGCACGTTTGCGTCGCAACTCTTCTTGTTCTTCGCGCTCAGCTTTTCTTTTCCTCGTTCGAGTATCAGTAGCGTCCACACCTCCCATAGTTTTAGCAGAAACTCAATGTCTTTAGCAGAAACTCAATGTCTTCGGTATTTGTCATTTTCTCAAGGGCGTTGGCGTGTGCGATGTCGAAAAGATTATCCAAGCTATCAGAAAACGTATTCTCTTTTTCTCTAGTGGACTCAGTCTTTCTGTGAGATGACTTTCTTAAAGCATCCCACTCATCGTGCAGCGCAGCTATTTTTCTTGTAACATCTCCTCTGGCTTTCGTCGGAATAGCTGCTTGGCGCCAAAAAATCATCACTGCGTCCGCGACTGTAACCGCACTATTTTTCTTCGACATGTTTCGTTTGCGAATGTTGAAGAAATGCATTCTTAACACTTGCTTCTTCGACGGTAATTTGTTCCCCGTAATATTCATGCTTGGATAACCAATCAAAAAAATATCGTCGCGCGATCTAAGTCGTGTTGTCATCTTAACTTTTAAAAAACGGGAGAAAAATCAATTTACTTTTCGCGGTCGTCGGCACTTGTTGAATGACAACAATCGATGAATGAACTGCTATTTTTAACTACTACGTAATTTGCAATATTTTACTGCCAGGTACTGATGAATGGGGGCATCTGCTAAGGGTGCCTATGTACCTGATTCAGCACGTGTGCGTTTCAAATTTTTCAAGACTTTCCAAACAATGACCACTCTTGAATATTGGTGGAATTTCTGTAAAAAAATCAAAAAAAATCAAAAAAATCTCGATATTGTGCAACTGTAAATACATAGATTTTCAGTATTTTTGTATGGGGAGTCCCTCAAGGAGTGGAGATAGAGGGTAAGTTTGTTCGGAAAAGATGTTGGGGATGAAAAGTTAATGGGGGTCGGTCATATATTTTGCCCCCCTAGGGGTGACCCTTGATGACCTATGGTGTTTTTCGAAAATACTGAGCAACCTCCATTTTTGTATGGTGACCCCCCTAAGGGGAGGAGATAGGGGGTGGGTGTCTTGGGGGAAAATGTTGGCGGTAAAAAGTTAATGGGGGTCGGCCATACATTCTTCCCCCCTACGGGTGACCCCTGATGACCTATGGCAATTTCCCCCCTAATTTTGGCAAAGTGGACCTTTTTCCCGGCTCGTGCGCAACCCCTAATGTTTTTTTTTTTTAATTTTTTTTTTCGGCATTGTCATTTTTTTTCAAAAAGGCACGGAATAGAGCCCTCATCTACCAAAATATCGACACAAGGTCCACCCTAATGTATATGTATTATTTATTATAATTAATTTTATCAATATAAATCCACATTTATAAATAATTAATACAAACAATTAATTGGCTTTTCACACTAGCGCACATTTTGGGGGAATGTTGAAAAATGAAACATGCGTTCACACTTGCAACATCTTACACCTTCCATTTGTCATTTTCTAGTATTCATTTTTTAATATGCACCATAGCTGTAGGGAAATTTTTGTGATCAAAACTAAACAGAACTAAAATGGTTTAGGAAATATTGTCTATATGTTGTATTGTCTATTGGGGCCCAGGAGTCCAAGGAATAACATTTCGTATTTATTAAAATAGTTTTTTCCTACATTTATTTCGTCAAGATGTATTTATATTAGGTGGCGTTATTGCGACAATGACACTAGCTGTTTCATATCTAGTTGGTGTCATACCAATGCCAAAATCAAAGCAAATTTGGTAACAATTGCAATACAAGTACACAAGAGTACAAAAAAGAAATACATATGAGTTTAACAGTCTGTGGAGGCAACGATTTCAAAATATTTAAATCAGCTGTTCTACCGTTACACCCTGATATATATACATCCTTTGTTTTGTTGTTTGAATTTCTGTCAGTTTTCCTAGAAAATCATTTTTCTAGTGATGGACTCAAAATTATCGAATTCAAAGATGTTGAGCTCACAAAGTGACAAATTTTTATGGGGAAATGTTAACATCTTTGGAAAATTGATTGAAGATGTAAGATGTGGTCTAGTGTGCAAGGTTTAAAAGGCCCAATTTTATGTTTACTTGCACTGAATGCTTTATTTTTATTTTTCATGAAATGGGAATCTTCTGTTCTTTTGCTTCTCCTTTCTTTGTTGTCACTCACGTTTTTATTTTCAGAAAGTTTCAGATACACACTTACAAGATAGACTCTCTCGTTGTTCCTCTTTTATTCTGTTGCTCTCGAGAGAGCATGAACAGTGCAACAAACACAACTGTATTTGCATCATAAAGACAGAAATGTTTGAGTCGCAAACAAATATATATATTATAACATATGAATCATTGTGTTCCAAATATGTAATATTGACTAACAAACACAATGTGCTTGGACACAAATATATTATATTTGCAACAAGCTCCAAACACACTCTATATTTGCATCCAAAAAACAACAAACTACAGATTTTTCAGCGTGTAGTTTTTCGTTAGGTGACATAAATTGTGAACAGCCTCACAATCTACTTAGTGCCATCCTATTGACTTGTCTTCTAATGTCAATGCTGCATATCGATAGAAGAAGTCTATATCGTGTTTTAAGAGTGAGTCATAAGTATAGAATTTGAAGTTATTCAGAAAACTAAATCTGAAAATTGTATATTTGAATTGTCATAAATTTTTAGAATTATTTACAAAAATATTTGAAAATTAATTCAAGAATATCCACATTTTCGGGGAATTGTATGTACACATTCACATGAATATGTACATATGTAAATGCATCCCAATAAACATTTTTGTTGAAAATCAAGGCGAATTCAAATTGAATTCCGGCCATATTTTTCAATTTCAAGTGTTGAATTATACTTGAATAACACTATAATGCAATAGCAATCTAAAGTGAAACTAAGCATTGAATTCTATTCAAATATTCATGTGTAATTACAGTTGAATTCAAGGCTGGTATTGCAGTTTCATTCAAGTTGAAATAAGTAATTCAATGCACTGGAATTTAAGCAAGGAATTATATTTCAATTCCAGCTTTAAAACAGTGCTAATATACTCTAATTCAAGCCGTGTATTAATTGCCAATAAATACATATATTTAAGTGGAACAGTGACGGATATGATTCATGCATTGAATAATAATTCATAATTTATAAATAAACCTGAATTTAAATTATCAAATTCTGCCTCTGGTGGAGCTGCAAATATCTGCAATGATAGAATTAAGTATAGTATTAACATAATCAGGTTGTCGATATCTAGATATCTACTAACCCATTTTATGGCTGGTTCATTGTCTAGATTGAATTCTGGGCCGTTAAATTCGTTATTGAAGTCCATATTTAAGTGGTATATAAAGACGGGTTTTGTTTGTAGCTCTTCCACTTATTCAAAATTTTTCTGCGTCCTATAAATAAGTGCTGCAAAATGGTTAGATTAGATAGATTCACTATATTTGATTTTGTAAATTTTCCAATATATTCCAATATTAAATTACTATTAAATATCAATATAGCTGACAAATAGTTTTGATGGCAATCTCTAGTAAAATGTTTTCAAAAAACTTCAAATTGGTTTGAAAACGAAGATTGAAGTCCAGCAATACACAAACACTTGAATTTTCGGAATTTTGATATTTATTGGGATACTTAACTATAATAATTATATGAATAGTGACTTAAGGACGACTTGTGCACTGGTCATAAAGTGATCACCAGTATTGATAAACTGCGGAAAATCCCTCTGACTTTTACCAAATGTATGAAAATGTCAGGGGTTGTCATGAAGTTTTTTTGTATGGGAGCGGATCGGCAAAGAGTCTGTAGGAAATTTCCGACTGGGACATGGCTCCGTCTATGCGTTGAATTTTTTTCCGTATTGAATGATATACATATACCCCCATCCCTATGGGTGAGGGTATAAATACACCCAAATAACTTGCGTTACTTCAAGCAAACATAATGATTACTTGGGATTTCAAAAACGAGTGATTGCCTGGTGAATCATTTAAGGTTCAACATTTATTTTCAAATAACTTATTCATGCTTCAAAAATCTTCAAAGGTGTTGTTATTTTGTCACCACTTTTGGTATAGCAAAGTCTGTGTCCGTGGGCGTTCAGGATTAAGTACGTAAACGATCAGAAATACCTACCAGACACCAAACTTATCTTATAGTCAAATTTGAAAAGTTCTTTGTTTTGTTTGGTTTTAATATAATTTCCAGTTTATATATGTACATACTCGTATGATGCATGATATTGTTGTTCCAAGTTGCAAAAGTTTCATGTGGCAGAAAAGATTCCATGAGACCATTAAGTATCCGTATTGTTCACATTTTTATAATTTGAACCGTCACTAGAACTTTTTGGCACATTTTGCAATCATGTGGTTCCTTCCATATTATTGTGAAATTAATATAGTGTTATATTTTTTTTTTATATAAGTATATGTATTAGGGCGGGTTAATTTTTTTTTTTTGATGAAGCGTATAGCAAAAACGTAATCTGTAGGTGATTTTGAGAAATGTTGCTCAAGAGACCACAGCTCTAAGTCGGATTTGGAGCCCCCCAAAATTTCAAAATAGATATTTTTCCATATATACATAGAATAATTTAATTAAATTCGTCATAAAATCGGATAGAATTATAGTAGATTTCCCAATGTAGGCTTGTTTGAAAGGTATTTTTATCACCTTTCAGAATCTGTATTGATACCAATATTTGTTTATTTAGTAGAGATATTAGGAATTTTTTGTCGAAAAATAGCCAAAAATTAACTTTTAACTAATAAATTCCGAATTTTCTTCGATTTGTTCGAGATTGCAGATTATGAAAGTTCAGATAATTTCCAACAACTTTTATTACGATCAATTCTTTTGTTTTCGAACTCCTTTTTGTGGGAAAATCGTTCTGAAAACATCAACATTTTCAAGATTTCAACAAAAAATAGTTATTTTTACATTTTAAATTCAATTTATTTTTTTCCTTTTGGGGTGCTCCAAATCCGACTTAGAGCTATGGTCTCTTGAGCAAAATTTCTCAGAATCACCTATAGATTACGTTTTTGCTATACGCTTCATCAAAAAAATCGTTCCATACAATTTGACCCGCCCTAATATGTATATATGTGGGGGCAGACATTCTCCAATTTTGGTATTTAATATTGTACACTAAGTATGTACGTGGTGAGCCGGATATACAAATATATATTAAACACTTTTGTCTTGCATATTGTTTTGTTCTTATACACAAAAGCGAACCATTTCCCAACTATGTCTCCATATATTTGTTGCATCTAGCTGGCAACATCAGCGAGGGTGGATGTCTATATTCCCCACAACATCTTGTTATTTAACTTTATCTGGCAGGGTGCCAGAATCGATAAAAATCGTTTTGCGCAAAATACAATTCATTTCTTAAATTAGCTGTCAAAATCTCTTTTCGGTTAAATGTTTTATGATAAATAAAATGGCATGATACACGCAACTGACAGTGTAGAATGATTGTTTTTCTTTCAAATACTTATGTACATCGGAAGTGGGTTAATAATAATGTCATATTATAAACATTTTGACGTATTTTGATATTGTCAGAAACATGTGCAAAAACGTTTAATATTTTAATATTTGTTGGGTTTTTTAAACCTCTATCAAATTGATATGTAGGTTTTTATTATTAGCAGATACAATATATAACGCTAAATAGATAGACTATGGCTACTAAACATCTGAACCCTTATTAAAGGATCTCCATTACAGTATGGCACAAACTCGTTTTGGGCACATTGGTATAAATAAAATTATGGCTGCACTTTGTAACACAATAAACATAAAATTTCTCATCCAGAACTGTCACTTAAAAATGTTGATGGGTAAGGGATTTTTGAACGACATTTTTTTTTTTTATTCTACCAATTTTCACTAACTGGCAATTAGATTACAGTGGTGGTCCAGTATAACGATTGATATAATGTCCAGGGTCGTTCGGTATATCGAAAATTCGTTATATCGAAATATATATTTCTTTTCATAAATATTAGCATAGTAGCAAGTTAAACTCTATTCGTATTATATTAATTCAGTTATTTAAAAAAAAGGAAAAAATTTACATACATGAGCAAAATGATTCATTTTTAGAAAAAAAATCTCAAATATGTGTTTGTTTTTTTTTTAATTGTTGTACTGAAGTCAATAGCTTGTTCTTGCAATCTCCTTAAAATAACGCAACCAGTGGTCAACAAATCTCACAGTAAATAAACGGGGACTTCCCTTTTTAAAAATTAGGCAAATGAAATGTTTTCTATGAGTAAGTGCACAAAGCAAACAAACAAAAATAACAAAGAATAAAACAGAGCATAGAAAAAGAGAGCATTCGTTATATAGAATACTTAATTTTTCAACCGTTCGTTATTTAGAGTCATCAATGGACTAGAAAAACGCGTTCGTTATACTGGACCACCACTGTAAATAATAATACACGAGGACTGAAAACAGAACATTTATCTAATTGAAAAATGGTTAGTTTTTGCTGGAAATAGTAAACAATTCAGTTCACCACACTCACTGGCATGACTAGTTTCGAACTTCGTGACAAGTTCATCATGAGATGCGTAACTATTTTGCCTGAATTGATACCATCGGTAGATCATCAATCGTATATATACAAGCTGAAACATCTGTCTTTTTTGTTGTTTGGGTGCAAATATAATGTGTTTGTAGCTTGTCGTAAATGCATTATATTTGTGCCTAAATACATTATGTTTGCTAATCAATACAACATGTTTGGGGAACAATGATTAATAGGTTGTAATATATGTACGAATATTTGTTACCCAAATGTGGCTTTGTTTGTTGAAAACTGTTGAACACAATAACGTGACAGGAAGTAAAGAAACAAACATGCTTGCAAACATGTTCATGGTTCCGGCAATATGTTGTTGGGGCCGATATTTTTCAGCGTGTGCAAATTCAATTATGCAATTTACATATGCGAATTAGTATCGATCAAAGATCCCTAAGTACATATGTCTGGTTTTGTCAATCAGTTGGCGGGTTCAAAGATAATAATATTTACTCTCCCTTATTATTGGTATTGGCTGACTATTGTTACCATTTCTAAATGTATATGTGACCTGGTCTACGGGAAGGTACCAATGGTCAAAAAAGTTTAATTTGTTTTTTGAACTAATTTTATAAAAAATGTAAAGCTCTTTTCAATGAACCATTTATATTGCTTCAAATTAACCCTTGAAGTTTGAAAGACATTTTGGTGCTCAAAAATTACTTTTGTAGGGGAGTTTCACCCGAATAAACTACGAAAACAATTCCTGTAAGAACAAAACTGTACATAGGGGAAATTTGCTGACAGTTATGTAGCCAAGGGCAACAACAAAAAGGAAGAGGTGGAAGCGGAATCGCGAACGCAACCCGCGCACGCGACGTGTAATCTTTAAAAGCTGTTGACGCTTAAAGTTGTGACCAGGTCTCACATACACGCAAAGAAAAATCTCGTTTCTCCCAAACGAAATCTCAGATAACTGAAGTTCGTTTGGGAACTGCACTTGGGAGAAACGAACTTCTGTGTAGCCATATATGTTATTCCGTTTGAGGGAACCGAAAAATGTTTGCAGTAAACGAGTTATGAGAAATATATGCTGAAAAAATGTTTGCGAGAAACGCAAAACGGTTCCACCAACTCTTCTTTTGGTTACAGCAACCGAGTTGTAATTACTCAAAATTTAAAAAAAAACAACGTTCGCGACTACTAAAAAACGTTTGCAGCAAACGAGTTGTGAGAAATACAAGCTTAATTAACTGCGTGTGATCACTATTAAGTGTATGCATGCGTGTATGCCAAACGTGTGGATAAAGACTGTCTATAAAGTCAACAGAATGAGAGAATATGATAAATTTACGTTCTTCGTAATCTGTGCTCTTATTAGAAAAATGGCCAATTTCAATTATCGCAAACGTTTTTTAAATTTGCAGCAACTGTAATTTTGCACGCGTTTGATGCAAACTAGAACTCGTTTGCAACAACATGATACACATTTGCTATTTACGTGTTTATTTGGGAGAACTACATGATCGGTTGCGATTAATAAATTAATACAAATCAATCAAAGTATTTACGTATTTACGAGCAATAAACGTTTTTTTTTTCTTTGCGTGTACACATTATCACTGATTTAGTTCAGAAGGCCTGCACGAGACCAGGGTGTCCAAAACCCGGTTTATTTTTCGGGAAACCTGTTTTCGGATTTTAAGTTTGGCCAAACTATGTGAATTCGGGGTGTCTGGATTGTTTAAACTAAGTTACTTATGCCGACCTAACAAAGAAGATACAAAAATGTTGAGAACAATTTTCTTTATATTTCAACATAATCTCCTTTTAGCTCGATACACATTTTCCAGCCATATTCAATATCGTCGATACCCTGTTTATAGTACGAACTATCAAAATCCTTAAATAGCCAGCAGACTCCATGTCTTCATTGTTGGCAAATCTTTTGCCACCGAGCCAGTTTTTCAAGTTTGGAAATAGAAAATAGTCCGAAGGAACTAAATCTGGGGAATAAGGCGCGTGATTAAGCAATTCGAACTTTAATTCAGTAATTTTTGCCAACGCAACAGTAGATGTGTGAACTGGAGAATTGTCTTGATGAAACAACACTTTCATTGTCGCCAAATGCGGCCTTTTTCCACAATTTCATCACTTAAAGCTGCAGTAAATTTGCATAATATTCGGCTTTGATGGGTTTTCCTTTCTGAAGAGAATCAATAAAAAATATCCCATGCGCATCCCAAAAAACAGACCCCATCAACTTGCCTGTAGATGGAACCGTCTTCGTCTTCTTTGGAACACGGTTCTCACATTCCAGTCCACTACTTTGACTGTTCCTATGTCTCAGGTGTATAGTGGTGGACCCATGTCTCATCCATTATTATAAATCGACGCAAAAATCCAGCTTTATTGCATTGAAACATCTCCAAACCCTCTACTGAAACATCTTCAAGACGTTGTTTTTGCTCTATTGAAAGCAAGCGCGGCACTCATCTTGCGCATAGCTTTATCATCTTCAAATTCTCGGTCAATATACGACGTATAGTAATTTTTGAAATGCCTATTACTTCAGCTAGGTCACGCACTGTCAGTCGACGACCATCCAATGTCATTTGTTAATTTTCTTAACCCTTTCGAAACGAAAAAAAACTGTAGGTGGTACAATATTTGCACTAGATGGACCTTAAAGTCGAATAAAAAGTAAAAAATAGTGCGTACCTAGGCAGAATTCAAATTTTCGCCTCTAGAGGCGCTGGGATATATAATCCCAATTGGTGTTTTTCATTTTAAATTTGGGATATAATGTCCCAGCAATTCCCATAACTAAATACGCGTACTAGTAGAAGTTTATTCATTTTACTATTTTATTGGTTAAAAATTTTTTTTTACGTGTGGTAGAGTGAAAAACTCTTGAAGCATAATGGAATTTCACATGTTTTAGATGTAAAAAATGTACGCTTGTCGTTCTTCCATCCTTTTTGTCTTTTGAACACTTCATGCATCGGCGTAGGATTTTGCCTTCAATGGGCATGTGATCGCCAATTACACCATAATTGACGTCTCGGGTCTTCAAATGGCGTCCAAATTTTTTCTTCTTGGGCACCATAGTTTTCTTCAGCCTACGCGGTATCATATCCTCCCCCAATGAAATAATGAAATTAATATATGGAAGATTTGGTAAGTGATGTGTTTCCTTCTATAATATCCAAGCGTTCACACAGGTAGTTTGGAGAAGTTTGTAGAGTACCTTTTTCCACCATTTTGTGGACTTCCTGTTGATGCCGTAGAGTTGCAACATTTGGTCGGACAAATCAACACTACCCATGTGTTGGTTGTAGTCGATAATGAACTGTGGACAATCCAAGCAAATTTTTCACCGCTTTTCGGTTTGCGTTGAATCAACCCCAACTCTCCGCCATGACAATTTCTCATTACCGTCACCAGTTTTGTATCCTGCCAAAATGCGCATAACGTTCCAAATTGATTTTGATAGCACACACTCTCTCCTCTTTTCAGTTTATGGGTACTTGAAGGAAGCTGCTTCCGATTGGAAATAATAGTCCCGACAGCAGGGAATGGTAGGCTGTTGAAGAGGTACACTGAGGAGAAGAATCTATCAAAGAAAAGTGCGATATTGGTTCGTTTGATAGTTTTTGCCAGCGCTAAGACAACCCCCTCGCCCAATGTCGAATTGTCTTTTACTTGTTCCAACTCAATTTTACCACAATATATATTGAAGTCATACACATATCCAGACGATGAGTCAGATCTTTGCCATATTTTAATTCCACGTTTGATGGGTTTCACTGGAAGGTATTCTTTTAGTGTCGATCTTCCTTTGAACTTATTATCCAAGGCTTGAAATGAGCTGTCTTCGCGGCACGAGGCATACGTTTGTGTTAGGCTACTGACTACATCCACAATGACACCGTTTGGCTTTTCAGGAGAATTGCAATAAAATTTTGAGTGGAGCAAGAGATATCGATCACGGGACATGCTGTCTCTTATCAAAGCGTTGCCAACAGATTTTTTCTTAGACCAGTACATACGCATTTTTGGAAGTCTATTGTATGAAGTCACCAGCATTATTCCTATCATTGCCAAAATTTCGTCCTGGTCTGTTTGATGAACTGATCGCGTGGGTTTTTTGTATGCATCTTGAGCTACTTTCACTATATTGACTCGTTCATTGGTGCACTGGCTTATCCATATGAGTAAGCTTCTAGGAAACAATTTCAAAAAAGTTTCTAATTCACTGGACTTACTTACTTATCCGGTCTCGGACAACCCCGGGGCGTCAGGGACCTTACAAAACAAAGATAGTATATTTCGCCAACCAGTTCGATCTTTTGCTTTATTTCTCCAGTTGGCAATACCAAGTTTACGCAGGGATTCGTCAACCTGATCCCTCCAGCAGAGTCTTGGTCTTCCTTTTTTTCGTCTTCCATCGAGTTCAGTTTCAAAACCCCTTCGTGCTGGTTCGTGTTCATCCATTCTACTGACATCGCCTAGCCAGCGCAATCGCGTTATCTTGATCCGCTTAACTATGTCAATGTCAGGATAAAGCTCATACAGCTCATGATTCATGCGTCGCCGATACTCGCCGTTGTGCACTATAGGGCCATAAATTTTTCGGAGTATTTTGCTCTCGAAGACTCCTACAGATGTTTCGTCTGCTTGCGATAGGACCCAGGATTCTGCGCCATAAAGCAAGACAGGTTGAATGAGAGTCTGGTACAGCTGGACTTTTGTTACTCGAGAGAGGGCTTTATCTCTAAAGTGCTTGTTTAGCCCAAAAAAAAACATCTATTCGCAAGCACAATTCTCTTCTTGATTTCAAGGCTGGCGTTGTTGTTTTTGTTCACGGCAGATCCGAGGTATATAAATTCGTCCACTACCTCGAAGTTATAACGGTTATCAAAGTTCACGCTTTGGTCTAATCGTGTGGAGACCCTGTTCGTTGAAACCATTAATTTTGTCTTACATAAACGAACAATTCACTGGAGCCTCGATTAATATCGCTAAGCACAGACGGATTGTATTCTCGAGGCATTTCTTTTCTTGGATGACAGTTGCCGTTGACCGTCCATTTATTCTCCGTAGCAGGTGTTACATCAATGGGATTATCATTTTCCTCATTTTCAGGATCGATCTCTTCTCCATTACCGGACTCCTCATCACTAGGACCAGCATATTCCATATCTAGATACTCATTTCCTTCTGCAGATGAATCGTCATTCTCTGATGATAGATACTCGGAACCGCTGTTTTCAAATGGCTCAGACTCACCTGAGGAATCATAGAGGACATTTTGGATGTCGCCGTCAGTCAGTTTACCTCTGTTCCTCGCCATTTTGCCTATTGTGCACCGAAATTAAAAAAATCAATGCAACTTCATTTATAAAGTTAAGCTCCCCTGGGATATATAATCCCCAGTAAAAACACCATTTGCAGAAAACCCAAGTTATATCAGGAATTACTGCATTTTAAAACTTGAATTGTAAATATGTATAACAAACACAACATAAACAAAACATAAAGAAACCAAAATATCAAATTTACTGTTTATTTTCGAGTTAAACTTTAATTTTTCTGCAGAATTTTGCAACACGTGTTCACTCATTCACTGATTACAAGCAACTGCAGCTGTCAAATGACAATCAAACAGCAATAATTTTTACTAAAGATATGTCGAAGATCATAAAGAACGGGAAATTTACTTTTCGTACAATCTCTTCAGCAAATATTACCAAGAGGTAATACTTTTTGGGATATATTGAACCGACCGGTTCGAAAGGGTTAACAGTGTGTGGCGTGGACACCTCAATTGGTCGACCACTACGGTGTTCGTCTTGCCAGGTCGCACGGCCTCGTTTAAGCTCTGCTACCCAATATTTTACAGTGGTAGAAGAAGGAGCAGACTCCCTCAGAGTAGAATCTAGCTCGGCTTTAATATTGCTTGGACTGACGACCTTTCAAATGGAAGTATTGAATTATATAAATTGTTCCATGTTTCCAAATTCAATGAGACCGTTCACTTTTGATGGCTCAAATAGAAATTGTAAACAATGTGGCGGCTTGAAACTTAAAACATATATTTTGTAAGGTTGCCACTTTTTAACAAAATATTTTTTTTGAAACTACTGGCACCATCTATTCTTAAGGTGGGCCAGTTTTGAGACCGCCCTCGTAGATCGAATATATTTTGAGCTATTCATATTTATGTGGACACTCGCCAATATGACGACCACTGGCAAGTAAGTTTGCCCTATTGCTTTTGGCACCCACAATTGTACACGCTGGAGATAGGACAAATATGTCTAAGGGTGATTTATTGAAGATGGTAGAAGCAACAATAGTTGCTGTTCCAATTTAACTCCTATGACCCATCAAAGTGGTTCCAAAAGTGGTTTTAATATAAAGGGTTGCAACGGCTAGCTAAAAAGAGCGCTCGTGGGGGAAACTGCAGTTAAGTTTTGAGTCCATACATTAACTTTAAAACATTTAAAGTCGAATTTCAACGTGCTTCCATGCACTGAACATACACTCTGGTTCACTTGTATAAAGGCACTAAAAATGCAATATTCAGCAGCCTGTATCTTTTGCAATTGCAGAATTTGAAAATGGAAATAGAAGCTAGACATGTTGAGATATAAAAAAAGATCATGGCCAAAGTGGTTTCTTAACTAAAGAGCTATTTTTGAGCAATTTATAACAAAGAGTCCAAAAATGTGCTATTATTTTTGGTTCACTTGAATAAAGGCACTTTAACTAATTTTAATGAAAAACTGTTTTTCTTGTTTTTTTTTTTGAAATTCATTTTACTGTATTTAAGAACTATTAGTAATGGGTGCAACCCCCTTTGTTTTCAATGACTTCAAATATACGGGTTTTCATTGAGAGATAAAGAGAATTTATGTAAACCAACGAAATTTGATTCCAAGCATCCTTAATGACTTGAATTAGCGACTGCTTGTCATCAAATTGTATACCACCTTCATAGACCTTACGACATAACCAACTCCAGACATTTTCGATAGTGTTTAGATCTGGCGAATAGGGTCGCCAGTCAAGAATATTAACATGTTGGCTTGCAATGAACTCCTTTACTACTCTGGCGTTGTGCATAGGGCCATTATCCTGTTGCAATATCTAAGATATGGGACCAAGTAGTTCACTGAACTTTGGGAAAGCCGATTCCAATAACGTTTTATAGCTTGCAGCAGTCATTTTTCACATTGAAATTCAAGATCAATGGTGCCATAGCACCCCACACAATAACGGCGCCCTCTCGGCTGTGATGTCTGTTCAAAAGACGCTTTTCTTTGCGCAGATCATGGAAATAATAGTTGTAGCCATCAGGCCCATCCAAATTAAAATTCTTCTCATCCGTAAATAGAACGGTTCTCCAGTCACTTACATGACCTCTTGGCTGCACATCCCATACCATGTAGTCTTTTGCGAATTGAAGTCGCATTTCCTTACGAGGAGCATTATGTGGCGGTTTTTTTTGTAATTTCAGGTATTTAGGACACTCACAGCTCTTAATTACTCTGCGTACTGATGATTTGCACGCTTCCACTCCAGCTTAAGCTCTTATTTTTGACAAGGATAAGGCAGAATTAGAAGCAGTTCTGATGATTTTTCTTTCCTCATACGTAGATAAAGGCATATGACAATTTTTTCCATAACCCCTCGGGGTCCTTGATGTAATTGTCGACAACTGTTCGGCTCCTCCGTCAATTTTTTTTTAGCTATTGCGCGGTTAGAATATCCTCCCGAACGGTAAACATCGATTTTAGTTTTTTTCCGATAGATTTAAAATTGTTTGTTTTTCCATTTTGAGTCGTAAAATGATTAAGAGTAAATAAACAAACGCTCCATACAAAAAATCATCGCTTTCTTTATAAATAATAAAGTGCCTTCATTCAAGTGTACCAAAAAAAATAGCACATTTTTGGAATTTTTGTTATAAATTGCTCAAAAAAATTTCTTTAGTTAAGAAACCGCTATTGTCGTGATTTCTTTTTATATCTGAAGATGTCGAGCTTCCATTTCCATTTTAAAATTCTGCAAGCAGTTACAAATTGCAAAAGATACAGGCTGCTGAATGTGGAATTTTTAGTGCATTTAAATAAGTGAACCGGAGCAATCATGTGTGCTTTTTAGCTAAAATGGAAAATAATTTACCACAACAGAAACATTGTTGGTACCGTTTTGTTCGCCGCCGTAGCAATGGTTAGTGTGCGCGGCTCTTGTACATGAGATCGTGGGTTCGATCTCTGCTCTGACCACCTTAAATTTCTTCCGACGGCGGTCACCTCGCATAGTAACGGCGACACTATCGAGTATTTTGCCATGAAGAAGCTTCTCAAAATACCGTTCGGAATCGGTGTAAAAACTGTAGGTCCCAATCAGTGTGTATAAAACTAGAAAGCGCACAGCTCAATGGTTGTGAAATGCTCTCCCCAATTCCTTCATGGGATGTAATGGGAAACCAGTTAGGTAATTTACTTAGGTATTATTAGGCCGTCGGTTGTGCAATACTTAGTGTACGTCGCTTTGTACATGAGAACGTGGGGTGCTCTAACCATCTTAGATTTCTTTCGACGGCGGTTAACTCGCTTAGTGATGGTGACACTATCGAGTACTTACCTATGAAAAGCATCTTAAAAATACCTTTTGGAACCGGTGTAAAACACTAACGCCTAATTTTTGAGTGGAAAATCAGCTTTGATCAACGACCAAACATAATTTAAACTCTGAATTCACTTTTTAGGTTAATAGTTAATTGTTATTTAAACAGCCAAAGTTGGGCATTTAAACTATGATCAAGTGCCCATATGATTTTGACAGAATACAACAAGAAGAACAAACACAAAGCTTATTTAACCCTCGGAGGTATAACCAGGTCTGTGCAGACTTTTTGCATATAAAAGTGTGTATAACTTTTTTGTTTTTCATGTTAGAGACAAATCCTTCCATGTAATCCTGGGGCAAAAATCTCCGAACACAATGAGCGATTGTGGGTCCGGGTTGGGGTTAATCCGGGATTACATATATTTTGGTGCAAACGGTATAACCAGGTCTGTACAGACCTACTACATGTAATTTGTATTAAATGAACGGGGGGCAGGTGATAAAAACCGTTTTTGATTGGGATTTTATGGAGAAAATGTATATTAAATATACATATTGAATAGAACGCAAAGAAAATATTAGTATATCAGCAAAATTTTAAGTCTAAACCATAAAATTTTGTTTTTTCATAGTATTAATAAAATAGCGTAAATAGCTACCTAAGATGTATAAAAATGCGTTTTTATTGTTAATTTTGTGGTTTTCCTAGCATAAAATGCATTTATGCACAGCTCAGTGATTGTGAGAAGTTCTCCCCAGTCCCTTCATGGGATGTAATGGGAAACCATTTATTTATTTTTTTTAAAGTCATACAAAGTTTTTTAATTTCTTCGTACTTAGACTTCTAACTCCTGTGAGCATAAAAGTGGGCGGGTCCCGATCATCTGAAAACATTGTTAGTTTAGTCTCTGTCTCCATCATTCGAATGTGTTTCAAAAAAACTTTATTTGGGACCAGTGTGCAGTATATCAACCGAAAGATGGACTGTTAGTGAATGTTGGTGTACAGTCACAAATATTAACATTTAGAAGCCGCTGCCGGCCCTCAGTGGGTTATCGGAACCGCGATATATGTATGCTATTTGAAAGGTATTGTATTAAACTTTACAACAATCTGTGCCCAAATATGTTAAAGAAATATGTTAATATACACACGCCGAAAAATTCATATTTTTGATGTGTTAACGTCTATAGCGGCGTATAGGGATTAAATCTATCAAAGTCAGATTTTATGCTGCTGCTAAAACCAGATTTTATGCTGCTGCTAAAACCAGATTTTCTGCGACTGCGAAAGAGAATAATGACGTGTTAAACAAAAATGAGCGAGCAAGAGAGCAATGAAAGAGTGGTGTGGCAGGGGTGAGGCAGGCGAAATTGTGTCTATACCGTATGTATTAACATAATACTGTATGTATGTACATGTGTCTGTTGCTGTAGTTGAACGGAGATATAAAGCATAGCCACGCAAAATTTCATTTGCAAGCCCATGGGCTTGCGCAGTCGACGTTATGGTGACACACTAATACGTCAGCTACTTCGTTCAAAGTATGTGTGATGTTGTGTGTTTCGCTGTTTCGTTGCTGTTGATATGGCAAACATGTGGTTATGTGACACACGTATACGTCAGCTACTTCGGATAAAGTTTGTGTGATGTTGTGTGTTTGGTTGTTTCGTTGTTGTTGCTATGGCCAAACAAAGCGAGTCATTTGATGTTCAGCATTGCCCGGTGTATACAAAAAAACTATTATTTTTTATTTTCCAATGTAACATTTACTAATGTGTTCATAGAAATCGAACAGGTACCGGGTAGCAAAAAGGTGTTAACACATCATCCGTGAGTTCGAACACTCATTGATTTTTGTTGTTGTTTGGATGCAAATATAACGTGTTTGTAGGTTATAATATATGTATTTGTGATCGAAATGTGGCTTTGTTTGTTGAAAGCTGCTGAAATCAAAAACGTGACCGACAATAAATAAACAAAAGCAGCAAATCTTCAAGCCACGAAAACACTGCTTGCAAACATGTACATGGTTCCTGCAATATGTTGCGAGGCCGTTATGTTTCAGCGTGTATATATGTCCGAAATTTGAAGGTCCTTAATTCGGTAAATATGGAACCGGCGTCAAAAATGTTCTTCTTCTTCAAATGTTATTACCCACACCCCTACAAAAAACGAAAACATAGATGCTATGTCCGTAAAGTAGATCTGTTCCAAAAGAGATTAAATCTCTATTAAGACTGCTCTTGATGGCATCTTAACGTAATCGTCTTTAAATCCTTGTCGTATTTGCGGCAATTGAAAAGCAAAAAATAAAGACAAAAACTTATCCAATTCTGTCATTGCGAATTGTCACAAATAGTCAAGTTTAATACATTTAACTGTTTTTGAATGAGTTTAAAGAAAACGCACAACAACAGCAATAACACAAACATCACAAGATTAAGTGAATCTATAAAAGTTTACTGACAATCGCAACGTTTCGCAACACTCTGCGTTGCGTTGCCTCAGTTACTGGATTGTATCACATGAATCAGGGCAAAGAAGCCCGAGTTGGCGACGACACGTAGGAAAGCGTTTTATACGCTGAAAGTATTATAACTGACAGTTTAATGGAATGAAAAATTACGCTACTTGTCAACATTGTAGAAATGACAAGAAAAACTTGGTGGAAATACAAATTTAACATGAACATTTAAGTAACAATGATTTTTATCATACTACAGAGTCAAATAAAAAGAGGAGGAAAGTACAAGAAAAATACTTCCCAGTTTAATTCTTAGCAGCTCCAAAAGGCATCAATGCGAAGAAGTGAGATACGAAGAAGATTTATCGAGCTGTATTCCAAAAAGTGGGACTGGTTGGGAGACTTTAAGTCAATACGAAAATTTGTCAAAAATATCTGCCACGGATTATGCCTTAAGATTTCTCAGATCAGTTGCAGATGGTTAATGAAAAATGCAAAAACATTCGCAAGTTGAACACAAACTTACGTTCACCAGACGTTTACTTGGAACAACTGTCAGACTTCATCTTCAGCCACCGGCTGTCTGTTCCAGTGTGTCACTAAATGAAGTTTGCCATTGTATAATCAAATACTGGGTTTAGTCAATATTTAAACTCAGTTTTCTCAGTTTGGTTTTGTTTTTCAAAAAACAAAATTCCAACTGATGTCTTTAAATAAAATTTTCCTTTTATTAACAAACTTGCAATTCAAATTCGAACAATGTGAAATTGCAGTTTACTTTATTACAATCCCAGCGAAAGGATTGGCATTTGCAATTAAAAAGCAAAAGCAAAGGAACAGAACAGACAACCACCTTCAACTTATACTCCGTTCAACCTAGTACTGACTTCTCCTTTACAACACTTTAACACTCGTTACAAACTTTTTTGTATTTCAACTAAATGTGACGAAGTTTCCTTGAAACGTGCTATTTTTTTATTGCTTCAAACTCCCCCCACCGATACCAATATTTCTCATTATTTTCTATAGTGTTGATCCAAACTTTATTTTTAATTACCCTTTGTGTGCCCGAAAAAAAATTCGCAATAATTAGTGACGTCCAAAATGAAAAAGGGAGCAAACAGTCAAAAACAAAAGGAAAAATTGGTCATTAGCATAAATCTGCTTCAGCCAGTGGTCCAACGACATTGCTGGGCCACGGTTACAGAACACAATTACTAAATTGTGTGGATCACATTTGCATGTTAAGTAGCTGAAAGTGTTTGGCTGTTCGATAACTAGCAGAGATGGGTTATACTATTTCATCCACAGAATGAGTTTGCCCAAAAATAAAAGAATTTGCGTTGTGACATTAAGAATAATCCAATTTAATAACATATCCTGTGCGGATCACAATAAGCACCTCACCTTCACAATGTTTATAATCTGTGAATTTTTTTGACCACTGATTTCAAAGACGCTGACTTTACAAGCTCTTTAAAATAGGCTGGCACTACTCAAATAAATCACAATAAACTCCCGCACTAAACATAGCATTGCCTTAGTACATAAACGCCTAATACATATTCCAAGCATATTTATTGCAATTCTTAGTTCACAAATGTCAAAGTTTGCACACCTCTGCCCAACACCATAGTTAAGCTAGTTACTATTATTTTTGAAAAATATTTTCGGACGATTGCGGCAACGTACTTGATTAATCCCAAACTTAGTAACACTCTATGAAACAATAACTGTCAGCCATTAGTGGCCCTCCTGAATGTGTCAAAATGGAACTGGCGTAATTACCAACAAAATTAGCAATGAAAAATTAATCACTCGATGTCACTGCCATTGCCAGAATATACTACTAGTAAGCACTAAATTAGAAGGATTGGAAGATTAGCATTTTAAACACCACAACATCTGGACAAAAGTGGAAACAATTTATCATCAATGATGAGAGTTTTAAATGGTGTTAACAGCAACAGCTAAAAGTGATTATCTTGATAGTGAATTCATCATGGTTTATACTGTTGATGGAATAGTTTTATATACTTGTCCAAGAACTATATGGAGATGCAGAACTACATGGAACTACATATATTTGATTTGATGCGAATGCAGGCACATATCCTACTACTAATGTAAAGGGAAAACAATTAATGGTCAATATATACATTCGAAATAAACTGGAAGACAGCTTCGTGATTGATGGGGCGTGGATTCAAAATAAGCCTCACAACATTTACCGAACGCATTATTTTTCATAGGTGGCCTCAAATAACCCTACATAGGTTATGGGCCTTAGAAAAGGAAGATAACATATTTCTCTAACTGTCTCGATCATTAGCACATTTCTTCGAGTTGGTAACGCAAAGCTCTTACAGGTATTCGTCCGCCCGACATTTTAGCGAAATCTTAGTCGTTCTGTTTTCGATGTCCTTCAAGTATTACGTGTTCGAATCTGTGTTTTGTGGTTTTTGTTTCAACTATAAATATAGCAACAAAATATGTTGATAGCAGAAGAAAAAACTGCTGAGTAGTTTTTCTAGCACTCAAAGTAAGGAGCCATTTTTACGAGAGTTTACTTTCTGTATATTCACTATAACTGCAAGCTATTAAAAACAACAATTAAAATATTCAAAAGCCTTGAATTCCTAAAAATAAACATGAAATATCCAAGATATGAAAATTGACAGATAAACGAGTAACCTATTTACTTGACTGGCCATGTTGCAAATGCAATTTCCGCAAATCCAGTTTTATCGGCGGTCTGTTCTACTGTTGCGCTCATACTGGTAAGATTGTTTCCAAAACTTATCTGAGAACATAAAATAAATCCGAAAGCATTTCTAATTCCTTCCCTTTGTTTTATTTTCTACACTGCTCTCCTTTCTTACAAACTGATTATCTGCTTCACCATTATTGTGGAGCAACGAAATCTCAGACATTAATTCTCTAATTTCATTTTGGTCTGGTAAGAAAGGAATTTCTTTATTCCACAGAGATTGATTCCAATCAAATCCTCACAATCGTCAGCGACATGACTCTCCATTTAACAAACGGGATTATACAACTCTTATTTCTGGCGTCCTAACATTTCCAACTGAAATTTGAAAAATATCAATTTGGTTTTAAAAATATCAATTGAAATTTGAAAATTATATTTGAAATTTGAAATAAATCAATTGAAATCAAAAAGCCATCAATTGAAATTTGAAAGACATCAATGGAAATTTCAAAGTCGTCATTTCTAACTTAAAAATTACTAACAGATTTTATGTATTAGTTTTTCAAATTTCAATTGGTGTCTTTAAAATTTCAATTGATGTGTATCAAATTTCAATTGATGTATTTAAATTTCAATTGATTTTTTTTAAATGCAATTGATGTTTTTTAGATTTAGTATTTTAAATTGCATATAGAATTTTTAAATTTCAATTGATATGTTTCATATTTCAACAGAATTTTTAAATTCTAATTGATTTTTTACATACCGTTAGACGTACCCTAAAAAATCGCTTCAGATGATACTAATATTGTATACATTGCCTTTAGTTAAAGTACAAAATTCGTTGGAAAACTAGAAATAATACTCCAACCATTTTTCACATTAGGAAAATCTTCCTGACCTTGTATGCTTGAAGTATGAACTACTCATGGTTGGTTGGTTGGTTGGTTGAAAAGGCTGCAATACAGCACGCTGTCTAGCACACGTAGGCTAAAGAAGCCCATTGTGATACATGCAGTTTCCTCTATAGCAACTATTGACTAGTCGTCTAGCCAATTTTCCCTTACAATCGATTTGTCTATAAGACCTACAGGAATATCCTGTAGGGCTACGGTGCTAACTAAATGTGTTCCGAATATCCTACTTCCGTTTCGTCGTTCCGTTCCTCGTCGTATCCGTTTCGTCGTTTCCTCGTCCTCTTCCGTGCAGCATATACAGGCAGTGGAGTTTCTATGTCCCAATCTTAGGGCGTGTTTTCATACAAGACAATGTCCCGTAAGTGTTCCTATCATTGTGGATATCCTGCCTCTCGGCAAGTTAAGTAGTTGCCTAGTCCTCTTCCTGTCCACCTGTGGCCAGAGGACCCTGGCTTGTTTGCAAGTTGAAGTAAGTCTCCACATGTCCTCGAACATATTATCCGCCCACAGCCTGATCTGCAAACGGCAGGTAGAGATTGGCATACTAACACCTTCTTTTGCCGGAACAACCTGTGCCGTAGTCTAGCTAACGCATCCGCTACGCAATTGCCTGGAATTTCGCTGTGTCCCGGTACCCAGATGAGCCTGATGTCAAAATACTCTGCCATCACCCTATGTGATGAGTGGCATTTTTTCACCGTCAGGAACGTAGCAAACATAGCTTCCAGGGATTTTATGGCAGCTTGGCTGTCTGTGTAGATACATATTCTCCGGAGGGTTGTGACACTACTTTTCAGTAGTTCAGCAACCTCCAGCAACCTCCGCCTAAAATACACTACAGTGATCAGGCAGCTTGCAGGAGATATTTACATTTGGGTCCGGTGAATGGACCGCATAGCCTACTTGCTCGTCCAACTTTGATCCGTCCGTGAAAAATCTGATACTACTGGTGTCCCCTTCCAGTGACTTCTCCCAGGTATTCCTGTTCGGAATAGAAGTCCCTATATTTGTCGCTGGTGGAAGGTAGGGCATACAGTAGTCCGTTTTTACGGGAATAGAGTTGATCCGGTGTAGTAGTTCAGCGTGTCCGGAATGACCCGATATCAAAACGCCACAATCTCTGATTCTCACCCATGATATCAGGACTACATATGTTCAGGATAGCACTAAGTGCAGTATGTCGTGCCCATTGCCCCACTAATCAGTGCTGATCTTTGAATTTTCATCAAGGAATTCAAAATATATTTCTTTTGGAGGGACCTCCACCAAACTGCGACGCCATAGAGAAGTATTTGTCTGACTACTGCCGTATAAATCCACATGGTGATCTTAGGAGACAGTTCCCAGCGCTGTCCCATCTCCCCTTTACAGCAGTAAAGAGCAGCAGACGCATTTTTCACCCTCTCCTCCACATTCAGTTTCCAAGACAGTTTTCTGTCGAGAATGATTCCCAGATACTTGACATTTTCCGTCAAGAGAGAACAAGATTAGCTCGGTTTTAAGTGGGTTAAGTGATAGTCTTTTGTTAGCGGTCCAGTTCGAAATCAGACTAAGGAGGCTGGTTGTACGAATGCTAAGTAAATTGAGGTTTCTACCCGTACAGATGATAGCAATATCATCGGCATAGGCAAAGACCTTGCATTCGGCCCTGTCCAATTAAAGAAGCAGTTCATTGACAGAAGTTAACGATAATAGTGGTGACAGAACTCCCCCCCCATTCAGCTTTGACTGATCTATCCACCAGAAGCTTCCCAATTAGGCGTGTCACTAAGCTGCGGACTCCTAGATTCTGTAACGACCTGAGAATCGCCGAAGGTTGAATGTTATTGAAGGCGTCCTCGATGTCCAGGAAGGTCCCCAGAGCGAAGACCTTATTGTCAAGAGAGTTTTCTATTTTGCTGACTATTGAGTGGAGAACCGTCTCAGTTGACCTGCCCTTGATATAGGCATGCTGTAGATATAGTAGATTCTGTGGAAGATTACTTCGAACATGAATATCCAGTAACCTTTCAAATATCTTAAGAACAAAGGATGATAGACTGATGGGTCTAAAGTTCTATGGTTTGACATGAGAGCAAATACTACGAATGACTCCCAGCATAAGGCAGCCCCTGAAGATTGCCTCCAACCAACTACAAGGTATAGTGTCTCCTGTAGTTGCGCGGGAATTATCCCGTCAGGTCCGGCTGATTCATACAGTATCCAAAACTAACAAAATCGGGCATAAAATTCCAGAAAAGCAATTTTTTTAAAAAATGGTTCAGCTCACGGGATCTTAATGCTAGACACGAAATAATTTGGGAATCACCATAAAACAAAGCAACGTACATTATGAGGGGTGGACAAAAAACACTTTTTCCGCCACCATACAATGTGAGTCGGCCTAATATACGAGTAAATATACAATTCACAAATGCTTTTCGATGTTTTAAGTTGCATCTCATTTAAAGTCTAATAATGTAAATTGCCAATATACTGCATAATAATTTTAGAGTAACGACTCAGTCGCAGTTGCATCAAGTCGCTTCAAGTCTTAACAGATATCATTGCCCTCCAATCTTCGCCTCCAAGGCTATAGTAACTAGACAGAATTCCACAACAGCTCAGCTAATAGTATGTAGAAACACAGAAAAGGGATAAGTTATTAAGAGAAAACACTGTGTTACTCACCGCACAAACTTTAACATCGCTCCTTGTTCCATCGTCCAACTTGGCTCACGAGCAGCAACATTTCCAATGTCCCGTGGGGCGTCTATGCGTCACTTTAACCACTAAATCAAATTTCAATTTCCTCACTTAAGTGGGTTGCTCAGGTCGCCAATTGGGAGAATTTTCCCCTTCACCCCCTTCCAAAAATCCCCTCTATATATGTATATATGTGTACTCCCGATCTTTTTTGAACAATTGTCCATCTATCTGTTTACTTATTAGCTATTAAAACGAAGATAATATATTTCGCCAACCATTTCGATCTTTTGCCTTATCCCTCCTGTTTTCAATACCAAGTGTACGCAGGGATTCGTCAACCGGATCCCTCCAGCGGAGTCTTGGTCTTCCTATTCCTCGTCTACCTTCGAGTTCGGTTTCGAAAAATGTCAATGTCGGGATAAAGCTCATACAGCTCATGGGTCATGCGTCGCCGATACTCGCCGTTATGCACTATAGGGCCATACATTTTTCGGAGTAGTTTCCCCTCCTACAGATGTTTCGTCTGCTTGCGATAAGACCTAGGATTCTGCACCATAAAGCAATACAGGTTGTGTGAGAGTCTGGTATAGTTGGACTTTTGTTACTCGAGAGAGGGCTTTATCTCTAAGGGCTCTGCTTAGCCCGAAATAACATATATTCGCAAGCACAATTCTCCGTTTGATCTCAAGGCTGACGTTGTTGTTTTTGTTTACGGCAGAACCGAGGTTTATAAATTCATCTACCACCTCGAAATTACAACGGTTATCAACGTTCACGCTTTGCTCTAATCGCGATGAGGCCCTACATGCGACTTTTGCTGCTGATGGTTTTATTCATGTTGACAGTAGATTTTCTCAGAATAATCTCTATAAGATGTTAAAGAGATCGCACGATAGGGTGTCGCCTTGCCTGAGGCCTAGCTTAGTTTTGAAAAATTCGGAAAGATCCTTACCAACTTTCTCTGCGGCTTTGGTGTTCGTCATGGTCATCCTGCAAAGGCGTATGAGTTTTGCAGAAATACCAAGCTCAGACATTGTTTCATTGAGTTTCCCCTGTATCGGGATATCGAAGGCAGTCTTATAACCGACGAATAGATGATAGGTGTCAATTTGATTTTCGTGGGTCTTCTCCAGGATTAGGTGTAGCGTGAAAATCTGGTCGGTTGTCTTCTTTGCAGGCCTAAAGCCACATTGGTATAGTCCAATCAGGTCAGCGATAATCGGGTTTAGTCTTTCGCACATAATGCTTGATAGAACCTTATATGCTATAGATAAAAGGCTTATTCCACGGTAGTTGGCACAGAGACTCGGGTCACCTTTTTAACTATGGGACATAGTAGCCGAGCAATAGCTGTTCCTACCCCGTCTTGCTTGCGGGGGGGGGGGGGTGAAATCGACGACGTCTTCCAAATTGTGATCGATTGCCTCGTCATTGCATATCTCAGGTATCTCAAATGATCTCTTCATATTCCCAGCATACTCCGCACATCTGCGATGGGATTTCCGTCCTTGTCTTTACAGAAGTAGGGCCCTGAACCATGTCCATTTGTTGAGTTTTCGACTTTTTGGTAGAAATTTCGGGCTTCGTTCTACTTTCTGTATGTATCACTTTGCTCACTCTCCCGCTCTCTGCATTGTCGTTTCTTGCGCCTAAAGAGACGGTTTACCTCCTTTCTTTGTTCCGTATACCGCTCAGTCGCAACTCGCGTTGCAAACGAATGAAGCATTGCCATGCGTGCAGCGATCTTTTCATCATTTGCAATGCGACACTCTTCATCGTACCATGGTTTGTTGCTAAGCGGTTTTTCAAAACCAAGTACGGTTGTTGCGGCAGTTTTTATAGAGTCGGACATGGGTTTCGGCTGCGCTTCAAGATCGTTATCGGGACGGGGTAGGTTCTGTGCCAAAAGTTGCGAGAGCTTCCCTGAGTACACATTAGTAAATGTTACATTGGAAAATAAAAAATAATAGTTTTTTTGTATACACTGGGCAATGCTGAACATCAAATGACTCGCTTTATTTGGCCATAGCAACAACAACGAAACAACCAAACACACAACATCACACATACTTTGTCCGAAGTAGCTGACGTATACGTGTGTCCATAACCACATGTTTGCCATATCAACAGCAACGAAACAGCCAAACACACAACATCACACATACTTTGTACGAAGTAGCTGACGTATTAGTGTATCACCATAACGTCGACTGCCCAAGCCCATGGGCTTGCAAATGAAATTTTGCGTGGCTATGCTTTATATCTCCGTTCAACTACAGCAACAGACACATGTACATACATACATTATTATGTTAATACATACGCTATATACACAATTTCGTTTGCCTCACCCCTGCCACACCACTATTTCATTGCTCTCTTGCTCGCTCATTTTTGTTTAACACGTCATTATTCTCTTTCGCAGTCGCAGAAAATCTGGTTTTAGCAGCAGCATAAAATCTGGTTTTAGCAGCAGCATAAAATCTGACTTTGATAGATTTAGTCCCTATACGCCGCTATAGATGTTAACATATCAATACAAAAACCAACATAACGTTAAGCTTAGAAAAGGTCTTTAGCCGTAGCTAATGCATTCATATGATTGTCAATTGTTATGGCATTTACAACGCTTTTGCTTATTTCATCACGGCAATTCAATGAACTTATTTGTAATCTCCAATTTCATGGTTCCCCATATACAAAAATACACAATAAATCAATTTAATAAAGCACGGTATTTTATTCCAGTTTTCTACTTAAATGAATATCAAAAGAAATTCTAATATTTTCCCCCGTGGTGTGTAAAGCTTCGGCCAACCATATCTTTCCGACCCACTCCTTCTTACCCAGAACACGGAAATAGCACACAAAGATCCCTTATATACCTATTGCATAGATAAGAAACGTTTTGTTCATCATCTTGAACAATTGTCCGTCTGTCTGTCTGTCACTAGTGCCTAAATTGAGTGACTGAATACTGAGTCCACTGATAAGCTTGTTTTCAGTTCAAATGGTGTTATTCCGCATTTTCCAAATTTTGTTTCTATTTTTGTTTGTGTTTTGCATGATGTTGCTGTATTATCTCTTCTTTTCCGTTTTACATTTTTTTAATCCAATGAATGCATTTTCCAAACGATTGAACATTTGTTGAAAGATATTTAGAACCTTGTTGCTGTATATTGTATCCTTATCCCAATTCGATTGGGCTTTGTTGTGCTAGATCATTCGGCTATCCCATCACTGCCAGAAGTGGAGTTGGGGAACATACTATTGTTGGTTTAGCATAAAGATAAAATATACTTCATCATGGTCATAAATTATATATGTATATGTATGCGCACATGTTTACTGTATACTTATTCTTTAGGATTCTCTGCTCTTAAGGATATAGAAGTTTACATATACAAATATATACTTTGAAGCTGTAAAAATAAAGCAAATTGAAAAGTACAAATCTGTTTGCGTAGAACTATTGTAATAGGCTTGGATTTAATCCTTTTATTAGAATTATGTGTGACACAAAAAAAATGCCTTATCAATTTTCCATATACTTAAGTGATTCAATGTTAGTACAGACTTAAAAGTATCGATGTGTGGTATCAAAAATGGGATTATTGAAAAGGCAATCATAAATTCTGTTAACAGTCTGTGCTGGTGATATTAAAATGAAAATCCTTTGTTTTCTTTGTGTCCTTTGATATGTTGTCTGTCACAGATTGGTGCTAAAAGCTACTTTGTAATCTCGATCAAATCACAATCAAAGAGGGTACGGTAATTCATAATTGGATACAAGACGATATCCTTTAAGAGAGTTGCCCAAGCACTACACTACCTTCAACGTAATGTCAAGTTCCACCCGTAAGTCCATATTCTGACACCCATCTGCTGGTAAGTAAAGTGGGAACACCATTGAATGGTCCACGTTAATGTAATACAAATACCGGTGTGTCGTAAGATATTAAATGGCAATCGTGTCCGAAGCTCATTGAACCACTAGGGCATTTTCTTTGACCTTGAAGAAAATATGCAATGGAATACCAAAGAAAACCCGTCCAGGTCTCATGGGCTCACTGCGTGTGGTACTCTAGTCAGAATCCTATCCCTAAGAGGCGCCTACAATTTGAATACTGCAAGTGGGTCAAATGCAATACCCTGGTGGCCTAATTGTTCTAGCCAACATTAACTGTTTTTGTTTACCTTGCTAAAGTTAATTATTGATTAATTTGTACGGGACAGCTAAGCGATATTAAGTGCCATTTGAATTTCCTACTTAAATTCCAGCTTAGGCAATGACAATACTGCCACATGTTCAATTTCAAGAAATGGCAACAAAAAATTATCTAAGAGTTTGTTATCATTTCTTGTGAATGAAAATGTTATCAAGGAGAGACTCAAAAGCAGAAATTTGCAAAATGGCTTACACATTGTAAGTTCATTAAAATAATTTTATTTAATGGAAGACAACGTATTCTTTTATATCTCTAAATATTAAAGATAGATTTTTATATCAGATTGAAAACAAAATTGGTGTTTAAGCCAGATAAGGGTTAAACAAATAGATTTACTAGCAGGAGGCGCTCTATTATTAAGATAATCCGTTTTTCGAACATGACTGCTCGACTTAGACATTGTTGAGTCGAGCGATGCTCGTTCAATTCGTCTGAGCAAGCAGAACAATAAAGTTGTCAAAATACTCAGCCCCGCTCCAGTCTTTTATTTCCTGAAACCCAATAAAGGAATAACACCGAGGCTTCTGGAAACCTACGCTTTGGTTCATCCCTTTTAGATACAGCTTTTGAATTCTCATAATTAGCTGAATAAGGTAGCGGATTATTAAAATCGCAAACCGTTTCCAAAGTCTGATATCTACTAGTGAGAAATAAATCAAGCTCATTCCACGGTGGGCATTCTGTTTTATTTTCAACTGAATGCTCCCATAAAGAGAGTGTATTTTCCGGTAACCGCGTGCAACAAATATAAACAAATATTGGGTCCCAAGTTTCAACCTCAATATCGTATAGTCTTAAGGCGGAACGTACACTATTAATGGTGGATTGGATGCACTTAATAGAATTGCCTGATTCAGAGGTAATTTTTTCTGTGTTGAAAAGTGTCTTTAGCTGCGTATTTATAATAAGTCGCTTATTCTCGAAACGGAGTTTTAAAGCCCTCCAAGCAACGTCGAATCCGTCGTTTGTGAGTGGTGCTTTTTGAACCACCTCTTTAGCCTCTCCTCGCGTTTTATTATTCAAATGGAACAGTTTTTCGACTGGAGAAAGGCGAGGATTTTGTATATATATGGCCGTGAACAGGTCTCTGAATGTGGGCCAGGAAGCGTAGTCGCCATGAAACAGCTCAGTGTCGCATGGAGGAATATGTGTATGGGGAATGTATTGATGCTCACCTTGATGTTGAGATACATTTGAGATTGTGGGCACAGGTGCCCGTTTTGTCTCCATACACTCGCTTATGGTTGCTACGCTATGCACATATGTACGATAGGTGGATTGATATCTAGCTTTTACTGTTTCCAGGTCGAGTTTTGCTTCTTCATCAGCCAAAGTGGAAAGGTCTGTTAAGCAGGCTTCGTATGTGAGTTTCACACGTTGCCAAATCTCTCTGAGCTCTTCCTTGTGAACTTCAAGGGAATGTACTGAAGATTGTGCGATGGAATTTTCACAAATTTCCGCGTTAAATTGTATAAGCGCGTCCGAAATTCGTATAAAATTTGAAAGGGCAGTCATCATGAACCGAAATAGTCTGCGAAAAGCAATATAATTTGTCAATTTAATAACAGAGTGTCAGTACGGGAAATGAAGTCGAAATGGGAATCTAAACACAAAAATAGTTCAGATCAACAAACAAATACTGATTAGAAATATTCGCAAATTGTTCACCAATGCTTTGCACTTTCAACGCGTAATTTACAGAAAATTATGCGGAGTTTTATTTGTCAATGAAGTTTAGTCTCGATTAATAATTCTATAATCATTAATAATGGTGAAGACTAATCATTATACATATGTATGGACGTATGTACTGTCGTAAATTTGAATTAAAATATTCAATAAGAATATATTCTGGTTTCCCCCTTAGGTATTTGAGATTTGGGTTGGCAGCTTGATATTTTGTTTCTATATGGGATAGTAAAATTAAAACGATCAATATTTGGGTACTTTGTCACACTGTGCGGCGAAGTTGGGAAATATCATTTTTGAACCGGGTCCAGTGCACATTCAACCATTATATTGTACGCTATTGAGTGATATGAGCGAGAATACTAAACCGAAATATGTCGAGAGCAGACGATGTTAGCCAACCCCTCCTATGATCTAAGCGTGAATAATGAGCGAGAGTACGATAAAGATAACGAAGATAATATTCCAGATAAGAGTGCACAGTTGTACTCGCGAACTAAATGATGGAATTGTCAATCACACTCGCACTGCTAAAGAATTAAAATGACTCAATCTAGATACAATAGTGGGGATGATCATTATCACAGTGAGCGAACACTTCAAGAGAAAAGCGAACGAAATGATATTACTGTTATTGAGTAAATTTTAATATCGAAAATAACGAAACCTTGATGTAGAGGAGGAGAATTGTAAGCTCAGTATCTAACTGAGTGAATACCTATGTAACGGAACTTGTATATGGGAGATGAGAATTAGAAACTCAATCACTAAGTGAGTTATTGTGATTATAATGAAAGTTCAGTAGTAGAGAAGAGAGTTTTCAACTTGAGCTCGAACTATTTCCGAAATGGAGCGAAAAATATTCGAACAACGTTGGTATTTTGGATTTAATGAAATTGTAATTTTTTTTTTTTTTTTTTTTTGGAATTTTGAGTGAGAATTGATACTCGTTTCGGTCGCGCTGCTTAGTGTCTGGAGCAATATGGTTTTTATTGGAATTTGGAGAAAGAAATTGAGAGAAATATAATTTCAGGAAATGTAGCCCCAACACACTAGCTTAACGAGTTCGAATCGAATACGCATCCGTTTTAGTGCACATTGGGTTGTTGCTGCTTACGTCCACAACAACATCTTCTAATACCATGTATTTGTTGGCACTGGCTACAAACTTGTTGCCGTATCGCATTTTTGTTGACCCATTACAGCAAATGATGCCACATTTCGTAGTACTAAGTGTGGATCGGTTTATTTGGAAAGTCTTAACTGGCAATAGCTTACTAGAATAAAAAACCAGCCTAATTATTTGCAATGGCAATAAAAATGTACACGAAAAAAATAATAATGAACCCCATTTGATTACGACAACCGAAAACAAGGGCCACGAATTAAGAATACGCAGCTGAAATGTAAAAAGCTTGTGTAGACGCGGTGCCTTTTCTCACTTGTCTGATGTCCTTGAAAATTACATGGCTCACATTACAGCTATCTGGGAAATATGGCGCGCAAGACATGGATGAACAAGGCAGAAAAACTGTGACATCGAATACCACACCTGTCTTGAATAAAACCAAGTATTTGGCTGCGGGTTTGTACTTGACAAAAGTGGGATATGGAGAATTGGTGTATTTATGTACGTAGTCAGTGATCGTCAGGGTTTCGTTCTATACCATTTATTTTTGAGAGATGGAGTAGAAAGCCACCAATATTCTGGATAGAAACAAATTTTATTTCAATCGTATTAATCTTAGAGTAATATCATATAGAGCTGCATTTCACATTTTCTTTCACACCATTCATGAAGCGGTCAGTGCGATAGAAACTTCTCTGCCGTAAATTGACTTACACCAGGTGGAATTACAATAATTGTTGACTTAAATTGTTTATGTCGTTTTGATGAAAAACTATGAAATTTAAACATATTTAAGACTTTTTTTGTTATATTTTATTAATAGTATATATTTCTGGTATATTTACGCAGTTTAATGCACAAAACGAAATGCGATTGCTGATTTATTGTTGGTTGGTTTGAGCCATTGCCTCCATCTGGCATTATTAAAACAATACTTTCCAACAGCAAATCTGCAACACACCAAATGTCATTATTTTATTGAGAGAGTTGGCTTCTCTATACGTCATTACCCGATGGTATTAATACTTAATGATAAAAATAATATTGCAGTATACTTCTTAGCGTCGAGCCGCAATATGGCTGTGAGATTTGTAGGCGTTGGTGGATTGCAGATGATGACGAATCGGGGAGACTGTTACCAGTGGCGCAGATCGTGGACAGAAACAGTACCGACTTGTGGGTGAGTAACTTGCCGTCTGTGACAGTGACACATCCTCGATTGGTCGTTGCAATTGTCGTATTCGTTGGTTCGTGTTATATATCGCGACAGCTGCTGATGTGACCCTTAAACAGCAAAGGAGTATTGGGTGCTAGGGAAGCCTTTTACGCTGCAATGTGTGACTTCAACCAGGGGGTAAAGGTGGGCATCAAGGTCATGACCACACAAGCAGAGAATCTCTTGTTGGAACCACGGCAAACAACAGACATCCAGGAAACAGGCGGGAACCAAGCTCAAGACCCCACAGGCAGAGAAACTCGGGCTTGAACCAGTGGTAGGGGTAGACACGAATGTCGCGAACCCACAGGCAGAGAATCTGTCGTGCACCATGGGAAACATAAGTGAACCAGGTAACAGGTGGGTGCCACGTTCAAGAGCAGGGAATCTTTGTATTGCATAAGCGGGAGAGGTATGCAACATGGTCAGGGGTCACCTGGCAGGGAATTTCTCTCTTGTACTTGGGGAAACAAAAGGCAACCAGGGAACAGGCGGGTTCCAAGGTCAAGACCCCACATGCAACGAATCTCTGCCTTGAACCAGCGTGAGAGGCAGGCCACAACACATGGAATATCTGTCCTGCACCACGGCAAATAAACGGTAACCAGGAAGCAGACGGGTGCCAAGTTCAAGACCTACAGGCGGAGAATCTCTGGTTTGTACCAGAGGGAGAGCTAGGTAACAAGATCGAGATTCCACATGCAGAGAATCTCTGTCTTCCAACTGGCTAGACAAAATGCAACCAGGAAACAGACGGGTGCCAAGTTCGAGACTCTACAAGCGGGGAATCTGTGCCTTGAACCACCGAGAGAGTCAGGCCACAAGGTTGAAATCCCACAGACAGGGAATTTCTGCCTTGCACCAGGGGAAACAAAAGACAACCAGGGAACAGACAGGTGCCAAGTTCAAGAGCCTACTAGCGGGGAATCTCTGGTTTGTACCAGAGGGAGAGGTAGGTAACAAAGTCGAGATTCCACAGGGAGGGAATCTCTGTCTTCCACCTGGGGAAACAAAAGGCAAGCAGGGAGCAGACGGGTGTCAAGTTCAAGACTCTACAAGCGGGAGATCTCTGCCTTGAACCACCGAGAGAGGCAGGCCACAAGGCTGAATCCCGCAAACATGGAATCTCAGTGTTGCACCAGGGGAAACAAAAGCCAACCAGGGGACATTCGGGTTCCAAGTTCAAGACCCTACATGCAGGTACTCAATGGCTTGAACCAAGGAAAAGGTAGTTAGTGGAAGGTAGACTACATTGAGATTGCTATAATGGAAATGTGATGTGAAAAGCATCGTCAATGCGGAATATTGAAAAATAAAATGAATTTCAAATAAATTAATTTGAACTATACGTCACAGGCAGGGTATCTAATTCACTGCTACGGCTATGTTGGCTCTTCAACGTTTGCAGACAGAATCGCCCCCAGTACTAAATTGATCCGACTTTTATAAACTCCGCGCTGGTAGTTGATGTGGCTGATGTTAGCCGTCACAACTGTGATTGTCAGTTTTACTGACTATCGTTTGATGGTCAGCTATCGATACCTTCGCGTGGTTGCTACTGCCCTCCAGATGGGGTTGTTGCACTAACACTGCCGTTGAATCCAACAGATGGCGCGCTTATTTAATCAACAGATGGCGGATGTCTTAAGTGTGGTGAAAACGAGCTGGCGACTTCCACCTTCACAAAATATAAAAAGGATTAAATTTGAGTACAGATTAAGAAAATCACACAAAACTAGTAGCGAAACGAAGATTTAAGAACTTTAGTGTCTTAGGCTTTTTTTGTGATTCTTGTTGACTGATTTTTAGTTTATATTAATCAAGTATCAAACCATCATTCTCAAGTATCGCTCACACAATACATTGCACCACCATTGTCACGCAAGAATTCAATTCTTATTTATCTGACAAAATATAATATAATTACTTCACAAGCATTTAAATTGTATTACAATAAAAAATTTACAAAAACGCAATTAATGGATAATGAGTAAATTCGGATAACGCCGTGTGACTTCATCAGGACGGCGAAAGATTTAAGGGTAGTTAAGTTAATACTATTACTTTTTCATTATCTGCTGCAAAACTTTATCAATCAAATCCTGTACTATATTTATTTTAGAATAGTTTTTAAGTGCATGCAGCGATATAAATTAGGGTGACCTGTAGATACATGCAAATTTTGTGACTACAAAAAATTAAAAAACAAAAAAATTACATGAGGTATCAGGGGATATCCGGTTGTAACGAAGTTTCTTACGCTATATATCTTATGTACCAGTTAGGTACTTTGAAAAATACGTTCATGTATAGGGATCTTGAAGAAAAGATACTTTTTGTAAAATGAGAAACTTTTTTAAGAAACTTTTTTTGATAGAATGTATTTAAAAAAAAATATTTGTATTTTGTAAGAATATGTATTATATTTTAGGAAAAGGCCCTTTTTAAAAGATAGGTACTTCTTGTATTAAAATCTATTGGTTTTTTTATGCAATAGTACCATTTCTACGAAGAAGTACTTTCTGTAAGAAAAATCTATAAGTTCTTTTTTGAAAATAGGTACTTTTTAAAGAAGTGGTACTCTTTTACTTATTTTCAGAAAGGCTACTTATCTCAAGACAATAAAACGTAGTATTTTATTTTTAGAAAAGAAATTTTTGTAAGATAAGGTATTTTTTTAGGAGAAAGTATTTTTTTGAAGAAAAGGTTTTGTTTTTTAAGAAATGATAATTTTCTTAAAAGTGGTCCTTTTTCAAGAACAGGTATGATTTTAAGAGTAGTTACTTCTCTCAAAAAAAGCTATTTTGTTTCACAAAAAAAGTACTCTTTAAAGAAAAGGCAATATTTTCAGAAAAAGCAATTTGTTGTAAGAGGATATTTACCTTTTGAAGAAAAGGACCTTATTTTAAAAAAAATATTTTGTAAGAAAGGGTTCTTTTTGTAAGAAAATTTACTTTTTTTAAGCACAGGAACTTTTTTAAGATAAGGTTATTTTTTTGAAAAAGGTGCTTTGTTTAAAAATATGAATAGGTATTTTTTTTGCGAAAATTTACTTTTTTTTAAGAAAAGGCACTTATTTAAGAAACCTTCTTTAAACTTCTTTCACTTTGGCTTTTCTAAATTTATTTTTACTGGGTCGAAAACTACAATATATACTAAATATTGGTTACAGGCTCCACCTAGAAAACTTCCCAGTGAACAAGAATTTTCGCAACATATGTTATTCTAGACACAAACCAAAGCAAAATTATTAATATAGCTGATAATACTGGGTTGTAGCATAATAGTGTTAAAAAAAACTTGTTAATTTTTTAATCATTTAGCCTTCATCCCTCAACGTGCTATAAGGAAGTTCGTTCCCAAAATGCAAAAAATTGTTACGACCAATCTTCGAGTTGAGGTTGCGATATAATTTAAAAAGTGAAAGATGCTGATATTTTCTTTTGCGTATTATATATTATTTTTTCGTGTCAAAATTTGGAAACATGTTACGGGACAAATTCATAAAAATTAAATAGAACAGCACTGGACCACTAGAAACCTTTACAAAAAATTCAGCGTTTACATATTTTTTTCAATTAAAAAAAATATGAAAAAAATATACGTTATAGTAGTATTGTGGGAAAAACAAGTAGAACAATTATCTTTTTTTTTTGCTAAAATTATGAAATATTTTCAATGTGCGCATTTCCGACAAAGAGATGATTTGGTGGACCAAAATATTCGATGCAATTTATTTGAAAATTATTTGCCGTAATATGCGTGTTTTGGGAACACAATCAAATTTTCTTTTGTATTAGACATTGGAGTCATAGCTGTCAATTTCAGTTTGTTTCGGAAAAATTTACATAATTTTTTCTTTCTTTGTATTTTTCGTTGTATATATACGCGGAGTTTGCATGCAATTATGTTAAAATAGTATCCCAAATTTCCATTTTTCGGGCCACTCTACTCTACTTTATATCCTTTATTGATTGAAATTTATTGTCCATAATACCACCGCAATAAGCTTACCAACTTAACTGCAGGTACATATATACATTTACTCTGTTTATCCTTTGAATCCTCCATAGCATTGCACAGTGATCATTTCCGGCTAAAAATAAACTACATCTTTAGTTCCTTGTGCTGAAGTTTTGTTAGCGAAAGAAATTGATAAATTCCTACTATTGTCAAATGAGGCTTCATTTCCCTTATTTTTGAACGCAAATCGTTAAAATATTGTTCGAACAAAACAGAAAAATCAAGAAAAATACAAAATTTGTATAATATTTCATTTAAAATTAATCAATTTGTTTTTTTACATTTTCTTAAAATTTTCCTTTTGAAATGAAATTTCAATTCTCGATAGAACAAATTCAAATAAATCAAATTGTTTAATTCTGAAATTTCTATAAAAAACTGTCTGCTATGTTTAATTTTATGTAAAAAGAGGAAATAACTAATAATTTCTTTTTTCAATTTGTTTGAAAAGAAGTCAATTTAAATTTATATCAAAATAATTGAATTTAAGAAATCAGGTTGAACCTGCTGGAAAAAATCGGTTCCACTGGATTGGTATCCAAAATGCCGGTGAACTGTTTTTCGGCTTGGGTTTCTCAATATTCAATCGCTAGTGTGCTAGGTCATTGTGGCGATCGGCTTTACAATTGTTAGTGTCCGCGGCTCTTGGATATGAGAACATGGGCTCGATCACTCCTCTGCCCACCTTACATTTCTGTCAACGACGGTCACCTCGCTTAGTGTTGGCAATATGAAAAGGTCTATAACTGTTTTCGGCTTGGGTTTCTCAATATACAATCGCTAGTGTGCTAGGCCATTGTGGCGATCGGTTTTACAATTGTTAGTGTCCGCGGCTCTTGGATATGAGAACATGGGCTCGATCACTCCTCTGCCCACCTTACATTTCTGTCAACGACGGTCACCTCGCTTAGTGATGGCAACATGAAAAGGTCTAAAACTGTAGGCGGGTGCAAAACTTGAATGCACACAGCTCAGTGGTCGGGTAAAGCTCTCTCCATTCACTTATGGGAAACCTCTATCGTATTATTTAATGTGGCAGGGTCATTTATGTATAATTTTATTTTCCCTATGTGCGTTAGTTTAGCATTAGCAACACTTGGATATAAATGCACTTTTTCATTTTAAAATAAAAACAAGTTTTTTTGAGACAGATGTGATTTTTTTATTTGATTGTAAACAAAACATGTTCGATTAAGTATGGAATAAAATATCCTTCAAATGACTCTCACGGCTCTGATGGCAGACCATTACTTTTTTCATGAAAGTTTCCATGACTTTTTCTCAGAGATGTGGCTGTATCTCATTGATCACGCGTTAGATCTCGTATTTGAGCGCAAAAATTGTTTCCAGTTTATTCGCATAAACATGAAATTTCACAAAACCGCAAAGAAAGAAATCGCACTGCGTTAGAATGCATGATCTTGGTGGCCAGTTGAGATTAGACTTCCTTGAATTAATTTGTTCTGGAAATCGTTGCTGCAATAAACCGATTGTTTTATGTGCGGTGTGGCAGGTGGCGCCGTCTTGCTGAACCCACATGTCGTCCAGAAACATGCCGTCCAGTTGAGGCCACAAGAACTCCGTTCTACTGTTCCTGTAACGAACGCCAGTCACTGCAATTTCGTACTCAATTTCAAAACAGTAAGGCCCAATCATGCCGCCTAACCAAACTCCGCACCAGACAGTAGCTCGTTGTGGGTGTATTAGTTTCTCATTGATTGCACGAGGATTTTGTGAGCTCCAAGTTTGATAATTTTGAGCATTCACGAAGCCACTCAGATGGAAATTAACTTCATTGGAGAATATGACTTTTTTGAAAAATTGGCATTGACTGGACTTTGCTCCATTACCCATTGAATGTATTGTCTGCTCTTTCTATGGTCTTCGGGTTTGAGCTGCTAAGTACGCTGAATTTTGTACGCATGAAGGAGGTATTTTTTTTGCAAAATTCGATGCGTAGTACTTCGTGAAATTTGATGTTCCTGAGAACGAAATCGAATTGATCTTTTCGGGGTTTCGGCGACGCTCTCGTTTACAGCAGCGATGTTTTGAAGAGACCGTCCGGCACGTTCACGCACAAGACTCTTACTGTCCATAACCGACCCAGTTTCTTCAAACTTTTTGGCCACTCTTAGAATGGTTGACACATTAGGTGAACTTTCTCGACTGAAAATTCTTCGAAATTTGCGAGCGGTCTCAGCATACATAACTTTCCAAATTTTTGTAATAAGGTTTTACAATTATAATGTGTTGTTTTTTCGTAAAGCGCTTCATTTTAAATAATCAGAATAAACATATCAGCTGCCAATCTTACTGAGACACCGTTTAGAAACATGGGTACTTGCCGTCCTGTATCCACATTTAAATTACTTTGGCAGCAGTCATCTTATTAGAGCTGCCGCTATCCAGTAATTACCCAAGAAAAAGTTTATCTATCAAAGCACAACCTTGTAAAAATATCGATCATAAGCAATGAGTCTCTGCTTGCGAGCAGATAGTCAATATTATGTCACGGGATAAACTGGGATTGATAACTAAGTAAGAAAATATATTTTAACTCATATTGTTTTATTAGAGTTTCCAGAGAGGATTCTACAGTTTTGAATTTTGAATATAATTTTTTTTAAATACAATATTTTTACTTACCTTTCTTACTAACCACTAAACAAATCTTGATCCACCACGGAGGGAAAATTTTTCATTCTTTATCTATTTGAAAATAATTTTTATTTCGAGGATTTCAAATGTAAAGATTGTAATATATAGAATTATATTGTGGAACCGAAATGAAAATGAATTCAGTTGTACGAACAGACAAACTGTTAATTATATTAACGACAAATTCGGTATTGGGACTGAATTGATAAAAAATTCGATAGATGCCACATTCGGTAGCTGCAACCGATTTTGATGCCAATTACGGGTGCTGCATTCGTACTAATTACAAATTTGGTTGTTACAGCCGAAATTATAGAAAATATAGTTGACAGAACGAATACAATTGATGATTCTGTTGCCACAACCGAATCAATTATGAAGCCACGATTTTTCAACTCAATTTCAGTTGTGGAGACTAATCCATTCATGGGATGTAACGGGAAACCGTTTTTGTTTTTATACCCTCCACTGTAAATGATAGAGGGTATATATCAGTTTGTCATTCTGATTGTAACATATAGAAATAAGGCCTTGCGACCCCATAAAGTAAATATATTCTTGATCCTTATAACAACCGTAGTCGATATAGCCATGTCCGTCTGTCCGTCTGTCCGTCTGTTGAAAACAGTCTCACGACTTCAATCGGCGATAACGCGGTTTGGTTTTTCCTGAGCACGTATTCCTGAGCAGTTTGGTATTGAAAATCAGCGAAATTGGTCCATTGGAAAAAAATTTATGATTGGAAACGTAAAAAAACTCATAAAATTTTCACATTAATTTTTGTAGTTTTATACTAAACTACTCCTTTTTCCGTGTGGTGAATTTCCATGTTGAAAATCTTTGTTGTTCTTTATAATAGGTAAGTACTTTAGAATGTTTAGATGTATTTCATGTGTTCATACATTTATATGAATTTTGTCACACTTCATCTAAGGTCGCTTTGGCCTGATGGGTAAAGGTCTGCGCGTTGGACTCTGCTCTTTTACTCTACTTGTGAACAAGTAACTTATTTTTATTGTTTTTAAAAAGTAAATTTTCTTAAAAAAAAGTACATTTCTTAAGTACAGTTCAAAGTAAATTTCAAAGTATATTAAGTACATTAAGTACATTAACTACATTTCTTAAGTACATTTCATTAAGTACATTTCTTAAGTACATTTCTTAAGTACATTTCTTTCTTAAGTACATTTCTTAAGTACATTTATTTTTAAGTACATTTCTTAAGTACATTTCTTCTTAAGTACATTTCTTCTTAAGTACTTAAGAAATGTACATTTCTTAAGTACATTTGAAAGTACATTTCAAAGTACATTAAGTACATTAAGAACATTTCAAAGTACATTTCAATGTACATTTCAAAGTACATTTTCTTAAGTACATTTTCAATGTGAGCATTTGAGCATTGTGAGCAATGCATTTGTGAGCATTGTGAGCATTTGTGAGCATCCTGCATTTGTGAGCATTTGTGAACAAGTAACTTATTTTTTTTTTTTTAAAAAGTTCATTTTCTTAAAAAAGGTCCTTTTTAAAATTTAATATTTTGCTGGTTAACACTAAGGTGGAGGGTATCAAAGATTCGGCACAGCCGAATTTAACACTTTTACTTGTTTTAGACTAAATTCAGTCATGGCAACCTCAATTCGGTGCCAAAAGCTGACTTTACGATTGGTACAATTAGTTCTCTGAGTGTGACAAAAAAATATCATATTAATAAATAATAAATATTAATAAAGGTAATATTTAAATATTAAATCCGTAAATCGCAGTAAATACCATTTATGCCTAGTGTATTCAAAACCGAAACCGGTAACCGATTAACCGACCGGAATTCGGTTAACCGTATGCCGGATTTAGTTTTTGCTATTTTCGAAGAACCGATATCACTGGTTATTTCAAGTCGCTTAACGGGTGTTTCGGGTTTTACACAACTCAAAATCGCAAAACTACACACCTGAAACCTCTTTCATAGCTCACTATGGTTACTGACCCCATCCGCTAGACACAAAAGTCTTTGCCAAAGAATTATTTCGCCGATAATTTGATGAAATTAGTTGTCCAATGGCAATAGAAATCATATATGCCGAACCCGATTTAGTTGTAAGTTCCGGAACTAATGATAACACAGGTTGTATGTTAGCAGAAATGCATAAAAACAGTATTCACACTCCAAAAAGAAGTACTAAACGTCCAAAGGCATATTTTCTCAACGATATTTACTGGAACTTGAACCTCCCCGTTGTGTGGAAGCATATGACCCATTTGAAATCTGTGAAGTGATAGACTATTTGTTAAAGGCTAAATATTTTCAAAATGGGTCGTAAAGCGAAAAAATATTGGGAAATATTAACAACTGTTTTCCAAAGTTCTGAGTCTTCAAGTCAAACTGTAAGAAAACGACGAAATAAATTCGATAAAAAACCAACCCGTAAAAAAATTGTTTTTGACTATAAATTCTTTATATATGACCACGCCCCTTTGCCCAATCCCGCATATATATTTAGATAGTTCATTTTGTCCTCACCATTAGTTTGCCTGCGAAGTTTCAGCTCTATTGGATCACGGGAAAAGGGTTAAAAATCAATCCAAAGGTTTTTCGGCATGCAGCATACAGACAGGTGAAATTAATATAAAGAATTTAAAAATAGAGTGCCATCAATGCAGTTTGTAGATCAATTTATGAAGCGAATCCGTCAATCCGTATTCATAGTATTCAGCTCGTGTACGTGCTCATTCCGTGCGTTCAGTGAAAATTATTGCCACTTTAGCTAAAAGTGTATTCGAACAGCCGTCAACATCAACTCGCCACCGTTGACAGAACTGAACATTTCTCGCACTCATTTTCACCTCGGGGGTTACGTTACCAAACAAAACTGTCACATTTCAGGCTGTTCAAATCCACACGTCGCCGAGGAGAAGCCGATGCATTCACAACGAGTGACTGTTGGGTGCGGTTTTTGGCATGGCGGCATCATAGGCCCATTTTCGAAAATGAGCAATGAGCCGCTGTCGTCAATGCTCAACGATTTTTTGTTCCCGAAAGTTGAAAACAGAATGACTTTACGGGCCATTCAGCCAACGTCGTAATCGATCTTTTACGCCCTGTGTTCGAAAACCGCATAATCAGCCGAAACCTGGAAGTCTATTGACAGCCTCGAAGCTGCGATTTGAACCCGATAGTTTATAATCTCTGGAGAGCCGTAAAATATAAGTGTTACGCAAACAATCGCGAGTCCTTTTAGGTCTTAAATCACGAAACATATGCCGAAACAATCGAAAATGTACTGAAAATTTTAATAGATAGAATTAGGTTCTGTAAATCAAGCCATGGAATACATTCGAACGATGTGTTCATTCATAAATATCAATAATGGGCCTCACCAATAAAATCATAATTTTCCATTCCAAATTTTACATGGCCTAGTCTTTAATTTTCTATTACATCCCATGAAGGCTCACACACTTTAGTTGGGAGCTGCAGTTTTACATCGGTTCTGAATGGTATTTTGATAAGCATTTTCATGGCTATGTACTCGGCTATCAAAGAGGCGAATTAAAAATAAACGACGGTGATAAATAGCATAGTTGTCCATTTTGTTATAAAAACCGAAACCGGTTATTAACCGGTTTCTACACCTCGGTTTAACCGAAAACCGGTTTCGCAAAAATCAGACATTTTTGAAAAACCGGTTTTTTGAGTACACCATTATATACAGGGCGGTTCAGTCACGACTGGGCAAATTTCACCAGCGTATTCCTTGGCTCATTCCATGAAAATACATATGTCCATCTACGACCATCCCCAAAAATGCAAGGGGGCGAAATGGCAGCGGTTTGAAATTTTTCGGTTTGGCGGTCGGAGGGTATATATATATATATATATATCCTTTATTCATTTAAACAAAATACTATACAATTATACAATTAAAATACAATATTTAAATAAAAGGTTCACGACGAACATAGGGCGTCAACAAATTCTCTCCATCGATTTCTGTTTCTAGCAAGTGATTTAATGTGATTCCAGGAGGGTAGTAGGGCAAAATTGCCAACTTCTGAACCAGTGGTTATGACCATTTGACTGAAATGAAAAAATATTTTGTGGTTTTGGAAGCGAAATAACAGGGCACATTCATTTATTTTTGTAATTTAACACGTTTAAGATTTAATTTTGTTGAAATTTTTGCCTGAAGAATTGGCTGAACTTTGAAGCAGTAAGACCTCTGGACTTCGTTTAGGGCATTTTGGAAAGGTAAACAGTAGGCCTATCTTCTAAGAGAAAAAAACATAATAAGTTACCTGCCATCTGGCTGAGTAAATTGAGGTTATGTGCACGTTCTTATGTCTTTTTTTCGTATCCGTAACTCGGCGATTTAACTTTTTAAAATTTTGATTTTAATGATTCTGAAAGGTCTCTTAAATGCCTTTCCAACAAGCCCAAAAAAACCGACCACTGTTTCTAAACTTTGCAATTTTACACTAGTAACCTCGGACCATCAATCCGAAAATTTTCAAACCGATGCAGTTTCGCCCCTTACATTTTCGGCGATGGTCGTATGGATGCACCGACTTTCAATTACGCTGCATGTGTTCGATTCAATTTGATATCAACATTTTGATCGCTCTGCGCGAAATGTTGTTAATGACCAATTTTACACAATTGACTTTTTGATGAAAAAATTTTGTCAGTTATATGAATCCTAATAGGAAAAAATTTAGAAGTCATAATGGTAATTGTAAAGGTATTAATGTGATATTTAGCACTATGAGCACAAGCGGTATGAAACCCATCCCATGTAAAATGTACTTTCTGTCATTTACAACATTTTTTTTATTTTTGCGTGGAATTGACCACCGTATATTGTGGCGGTTAAGCACTTTTACTTACCAATTAATTATTTCAATTATATTTATATAATTGTATAAATATTTCATATACATACGTTTCCGTGAAAACCATGGGGAAAAATTTAATACATTTTCTTTCCATCTATCCGACAGCAACACACTTTGTTCATATTTTTCGGATATACTATATGTGTGTGTATATTTATCCAATTTCTGTACGATCGTATAAACTCACTTCATATCTCACGCGAAATATATAACTCAATTAATTTGCAACCGAAATAACATTGTGTGCAACATAAAGTTAATGCATTTAAAATATCACAGTGTGCCTGACACATCCGCAGTGGCATCAAACGTAAACCAGAGCAAATGTTTCCACCAACACGTATATTTTTAATCGCCAAGTAGCAGCCCACAGAGGGAGTATATATTTATTAAAGTCAGTTTCATAATTATGTTTTTTTTATTTCCGTAGAATGGTCACGGCGAAATTGAAAATTCCATAATATTTCATTGGCCGTAAGATTTGAATAACGAAACAAAAAATAATAATATTGCGATTACTGCGATGTTGCCTCCACGTATACAAATATGAGTACTTACACGCTGAAAAATAACGGCCCCGACAACATATTACAGCAACCAAGTACATGTTTGCAGGCATTGATTTCGTGAATTGAAGATCTTCTGCTTTTTGTTTCTTTATTGTCTGTCAGATTTTTTTTCTCAGGAATTTTCAACAAACAAGCGACATTTGGGTCACAAATACATATATTATAACCTATTAATCAGTGTGTCCCAAAGATGTTGTATTAAATAGCAAACACAATGTGTTTAGACACAAGTGTACTATATTTGGGGCAAGCTACAAACACCTTATATTGGCATCCAAACAAAAAAAAAGAAAAATTTTTCAGCGTGTACATCTCTTCGTTAGAATGGGCCATGGTAGTATAGTTTCCACTAGTTTACTTTGAAGGCAAAATATTGTTGTAGGGTTTAATTTCTATTATTTCACTAATTTTCGCATCATTCAAATACTGAGTGCGTATTGTAAAGCATTTAACAATATTGTCGGTAAGAACTTTGTTGTATACGGATGTGTCAGTTGCCAAATCGACTAACTCCACTTTTTTAAAATTGTGATATGTTAGTGTCTGTGGGCTAAACTGCATTTTGAATTTATTTGTATAATAGATACAGCTGTACTCAAATAATATATAAGCTTACTTAGAATTTATAATGACCATGGAAGTTTAAACCACATCGGAAAGTGCAGTTACCACAGGTTATTTTTGATGGAGTTAATCGAATTGGCAACTGACACATCCGTATATTAACTGTGATAGTTCTTCGGCTTGACAGTTAATATCGCCATAATTATTAAACACACCAGCCTGTGTTGTAATATTTCATTCACTTTGGATTTGGATATTAGCATTTTCTAAACTCTGAAAAATAACGGCCTCAGCAACATATAGCAAAAACCATGTACAGGTTTCCCAGCATTGCTTTCGTGAATTGAATATCTGCTGCTTTTTGTTTCTTTATTATGACAGACAGCAGTGTTATCAATAGTTTTCAACAAGAAAAGCCACAAATATATATATTGTAACCTATTAATCATTGTGTCCCAAACATGTTATACAACACAATGTGTTTGGACACAAGTATACTATATTTGCGACAAGCTACAAAACACGTTATATTTGCATTCAAACATCAAAAAAAGACAAATGTGTCAGCGTGTAGGCAGTAGAAACAATCTACTCACTCTCCAGACGTCTTGGGGCTTCATCGTCAATAACCAAACAAATCCAGCATAAGAATCCACAAATCAATAGCATGCATCATTTCATAGCAAGCGATTCAAATTCGATCGTAAGCGTAAGCGAATCAAATTCAGCTATTCGTATTCTGTTTGCTCTATACGTGAATGGCTTTCGGTTCGACAGTATGTCGGAGAAAATTTTATATTTACGTGGGTTCAAACGATATGCATATCATTTAAGCCGAGTAGCGGGTGGTCCAAATAAAAGAATCTCTTTAAGTCATAAGTTATTTTGACACTGGCAAATTTTTTTTGTTTTAAATATTGACTATAAGTCAGTAGCAAAAATCCGCTTTACGTTTGAGCAACGTTAAGAAATATTGAGAATATTGCAAACTACAATCGGCTCTCGAATTTGGGCAAAAAACCATGTTTTCAACAAACATTATTGCCGTATCTGGGGAGCGGGAAACCCGCTCGTCTTAGTCGAGAAGACAATGATGCATCTATAAAGAGTGACAGTTTGGTGCAGATTTTGATGTGGTTGATTTTGATTTATCAATTTTTTTCAAAATTGCTGCTGGACTCGCCACTTTAGTCAACGGCGAGCGCTACAGAGCCATGATTATGGACTTTTTATGGGCTGAAATTAAAGATATGACCTTGGATAATCGTTGGTTTCAGTAGAATGATAGGGTGTATCACACAGGTCACCAAACAATCGATATTTTGAGCACTAGGTTCGGTAATCGTGTAATCAGCCATCTTATCGATGTCAATTGGCCGCCTCGGTGCTGCGATTTGACTCCTTTGCACTTTTTCTTATGGTGCGCCATTAAAGAGCGATGCTATGAAAATACGCCAGCAACGAGCCACATCCCTAAGGCTAATTGCGGCTGAGCTATTCGTTAGATAAATGCAGGAACCGACAACAAAATCTTTGTTTGTAATTAATAAGGCTGAACAAAATACTTGGATTCGTACTGCCCTGTATATTTTCCCTAACACCCCAGGCAGCATATTTTGCATATATGTATTTTTTTAATGTGCATTGGATTTTAATCTGCATTATTTTATCTACTGCAAATGCAAAAAATTGGCAATTTAAAACTTTTGAATTTGCATTTGCTGGCAATGCAAATGCAGAGTATGGAATGCAGAGTATATTTTGAATTTGTGTGACTGCTGGCAATTCTGTATTTTTTATTTATTTATTTATTGTATATATCAGTTTATAAGTAAATTATAAAATGATATTTCATAACGAAGCTATGACTACTATGGTCTTAAGCTAAATGTTGCAGAGTATTTTGAACTAAATAAGATTATATATATTACAAGATTTTAAATATTTTAATATTTTGAGGAAATAAGTTGTTTCTCTGGTTCTGGAAAAAACTGCATCTTATGACTATGTATTCTGAGTTAATGGCGGAGCTATTACAAATTATGCATTGATTTGATACGTTTTTATTAATTCTATGGATATGGGTTAGTTTTGTATGACCTAGTCTTAATCGTGTTGGAACAACTTGGTCTCTTCTGGAGATATTTGCATTCTGATTGTTTTTCAAAATTTGTATTATGTTAGTTTTGTCCTTGTTTATGTGTTGATACCAATCGGATGTTAGAGGTTTGTGTCTTCGATTGGTATTGCCTCGTAGTACTTTCAAATTCATAAACCTGTACTGTAAAAAAAATATATGAAAACCAAAGCTGCCAGATATGTAGGAAATGCTTTGAAAATAACTACAATTTACAATGGCGCTTAAATTTTTATGAATTTTCATTTGTAGAGGTAATTCAAATTATACTACCAATTATAATTATCATATAAATAATTTGTCCCATATATGATATTTTAATATTAGTATTTTTGTTAACTTGTATTTGGTTGGCAAAATGTGATTTCGGTTTTTTTTGTTCAAAGTAGTTTTCAATTATATTAATTCAAATAATTAATTTTAATCTACAGTGTAGGTGCAGTTTTGTTCAAATACCTTCTGCCATCGTTCAAGAAACTTTTTGATCCTACGGTCATAGAATGACTGGTCCATCCCACAAATATACTCGAACAACTTGGTTTGTAGGTCATCTTCATTATTGAACTATTTTCCATTAAAAAAGTTTTGCAGATTCCGGACTAAATAAATATCCGAAGACGCCAGAAAAGAACTAATAGGGGGAAGTGACATCACTTCCCATCCAAGCTCCAATATTTTTGCAGCGTCAGCAAAATGTGTGATGCATTTGCGATTTACCAATTCATGTCGTGTTCTGTCAGTGACCCATCAAGGTTCTTCAATTGCTGATAATAAACGCTAGAATTTATGGCTTTGAAGCAGTTCAAAATAAATTGCTCTATCAAAATCCCACCAAACGGACAACATAACTTTTTTTTGATGCAGTTCTGCCTTCGATGAAGATTAAGCGCGTTTATCGGGCTTGGACCAGGATCTCTTTCGGTTGACATTCTTGTAAGGAATCCAGTTGTCAATGCGCTTCATAAATGGATCCAGTTTGTTGCGTTTAAAGCCCGGTATTCAGATGTTATACAATTTTCGTTGTCATAATAAAGAAGTACGTCTATAAAAATATCGATAATTTCACGAACCGAACATTTCGCTCACTCACATTTCGTAGGAAAAATCAAGTACTGGGTTGTTACTAGAGTGTCCAAAACCGAAACCGAAAAATCGGTTACCCGGGTCGTTTGCTATTAATTTTTTGCTATTTTTTGCAAACCGTAAACCTGTTATTTGACGTCGATTAACCGGTTAATCGGGTTTTACTAAATTTTTGTTAATATCCTTAACAAAATTAATCACAAATAATATGATTTTCGAATTTTAGTGAAATTTTGGAATTAAGAAACATGATTCCTATTTTCAAATATATATTTCATTCAATAAGTTCTAAATGACACATCCCAACAATTATTTTAAAAATGATTTTGTGAGTTGAGTTAGAATTAATTTAAAATTAATTGAGAATTAATTAAGTTTTTCAAACATTTTTTTTTTTTGATAACAAAATCTTTTAAAATTTGATTTTAAATCAGTTTAATGCGAATTTGAATAAAACTTTTAAATTTTATTTTAAATACGCATTCAAAATTGGAATATACTATACTTTATATTTTTTAAAATGTGATGATTTGTCTGACTTTTCGTAATATATTTATATTCTAAATTATTTTATTCTTCAATATTTCGCTACCCATTGGGTAGCATCGTCAGGAAGATAAACATTGTGTTATTGTGTTAATTAATAATTGTGTTTCCTGACGATGCTACCAAACGCTCTAACATTTTAATTTTAAATGTATAGTTTTTATTTAAAATCATAATTAAATAGAATTGTGAAATTTTCAACACGCACTCCATTTCATTTTTAACTCACGTGCTGTTACTTTTGTATCTTAAAATAAGCGAAATGTCAAAATTTCCGTCACAAACAATTATCAAACAATTGTTTACGTACAAAATAATATTGGTGTAATAACCCTGTAATCGATTTTGCTAACAAAATTTTTGAAAAGAACTGAGTTCTAGGGAAATGAAATTGAACGAAATTTTCGGTTCACGAACTTTTCGATATTTTTTATACATTTACTTCTTATAGGAACGAAAATTTCTTAAAAACTGTATACTAGGCTTAGAGAAATGTATTGTAAGTGCTACCTACATATTTAACTTTATTAAAGCGAATAGAACGAAGAAACCCGTTCCACCGGTTTTAGCCAAAATTAAAAACCGTAAACCGGTTTCTTGAAAAATTGATTTTTCGAACAAACCGAAATCCGGTTTCTTAAAATATTGATTTTTCGAACAAACCGAAAACCGGATTCTAAAAAATGTGGAGTTTTTTGACACCCTATTTGTTACGCCAAAGGTATATTCTATGAAAACAATTGTTTGCTAACTGTTTACGACCGGAATTTTGACATTTCTTTAATTTTAACAACCAAAAGTAACATAACGTCCGTCAGATATAATATTGGAGTGCGTGGAGAATTATAAATGATATATTTGCAAGGTAAATCATAGACAGGTGGTAACTCTTGACAGGTTCTATTTGGCAAGTTCAAGCCGTTTCAAACGGTTTTCAATGGTCGCGTGCAAGTTCTCGAACAGAAACGTTTCGGTCAGTTTTGATAACAGCTTTGGTTGCGTCCCCATAATTAAAGTTTGGCCTACAGCTCCTGTGGCCATTTTTATCGTCAAATTTCCAGTACGAATTTTTTTTTGAACCACCCTTGTAATGTGAGTTCTGTTAAAGCATCCAAACCATACACGTCACAAATATTCCGGTGAAATAAAATATCAAAATATGCTAATTTTAATCATCCATATTCACAACACGATTTAAATGAAAACTGACCCATGAAAATAAAGTGACATCACAAATTTAAGCTTGAAATATCAGCTGTGTAACTGTAATAAATAACACTGTGCAACAGCAAAAAAACACCAACTTGACACTATGGGTTTGATACTACTAACAAAGGGTAGTAAAAACCCTTTACTCGGTTTGGCGAATTTGGTGACCAATTAGCTTTTATGGGCCTCAAAAAATTCTGGAAATCAGTGGGCCCTCGAAAAAAGGTGTCATTAGTTTTTGTCCACCAGCTAATTCGAACTTGGTGATACTGCTTAACTTTGTATGGCAATAATGGAGCTAAGAATCTGTTTAACAAACCTCACTAATATTTAATGCCAAAAAAATAATTTTTTCCTGGAAGTTGTTTGAAAAAAATATAGGAATAATTATTTTTTTTTTACTTTTTTCAAGATAACTTGCAGGTGCTCCTAAATTTTCACTAAAAATATTTGGCAAAAATGTAGCCACAGTAAAGGTGGACAACTTTCGTGAACATATCAATACAAGCCGGACGAGTCTAGGTACCCTAAATATCTCATAAAAGCCACCTTGTAGCTTAAAAATGGTCGTGTTTTACTATTTTTTGATACTGACTCGCAAACAGTGAATTTTTTCTTATTAATGTCTTCAACTTCCAGGCTTCACTCCATCCCACAAAAAATAGTCCAGACGGGCCAAAACGCACGGTCAAAAGAGTGTCTCAGTAAGAATTTATATTTTTTCGTTTTAAAATAAAAATACGTATTTTTTAGATAGTTTTGTTTTTAAAAAAAAAATTGGCATTGACTTCACTTTGATCCATTACCCATTGAACGAATTGCCGGCGCTTGCCACTGTTTGCTGGTTTGAGCTCCTGAGTAAGCTGAATTTTGTACGCATGAAGGTGGATGTCTATTGTCAAAATTTGCTGCGTAGTGCTTCATTAAATTTGAAGTTCTTGAGACCGATGCCGAATTGATGTTTTCGGGTTTTTGGGCGACACTATCATTTACAGCAGCAATGTTTTCAAGAGACCCACCGTAATGATGACGCACATGAGGTTAGCTGTACATAACCGAGCTAGTTTCTTAAAATTTTTGGACCACTCTTCGAGTAGTGGACATTGAATTAGCAGCTACATTTGTTTGCTGAGAAGATCAAAAGAGAAAACTCTTCAAAAATATCAGATTGCCTGCCCCCTGTGATGTAGTCAAAAATGTACACAATTTACTAAGGTGAAGACTTATTAGAAGATCATGATTATGGATAATGGAAAAATGTTTAAAATATTCATAAATTACGGCAAACAGTAATTCTTTATCCAAAGGAATATACAAATATTTGTAACACATTGCAAAGGTTACGTTGAAGAGAACCAAATCTCGTCAAAATAGAAAAAGAATAATAATTGAAAAAATTTTTCCATAATTTGTTAAGGCACATTTCACCATATAATTTTCCCGACATTCTTAATTGTAGAGAGTTGAGAGCCTTACAATTCATATAAAGTAGATCCTGAACATTTTAAGACTTTGGGGTTTTCAAACCGTGTTTTAAGTGAATGCTTAGTGAGTCCTTTAACCGCTCATTATTATCACATTTTTGTCAAATTTTAACACAAGATGAAAATATACACACTAACTGATTTACTCCTTCACATTTTACTCTACGACATACCTTAGTGATCAAGTGAAATTACTACTCTATGGTAAAAAATCAATATATACATGATTTAAAATTATCCCAAATACTAAATATTACCATAACAATTTTTCATGTCAATAGTGAAGAATGTGCTAGCCGTCAGCATTTTGCAACCTTCCTCATGAGTCGTATAACTATGCAACAGAGCAGTGAAAGAAACCGCAAGCGAAAGCCAATCCACAAACCACTGAATGTATGCAGTAACCTTAATAATAGCTCATATTCATTCAATGCACACACACGCTGTGTGGGAATTAATTTATGCCTTAAGCTATTAAGCGAATATAAAGGGTTTTCAAAGAGGTCCCATCTGTTTTCAATATTAATTTGTTTACGTATAATTAGCAATATGTCAAAAACGACTTTTTGCGAAAAATAACTTTTTTTTGTTGAATATGAATCTTTGGGGACTCAGAAACAATATTTATTCCACGAGTTTTTTTTTTAAAATTAGATGTATTTCAAAATATAACACAGTTTAACCATTTTCGTGGGCTTACAAATTAAAAAATTAAATTAAAAAAAAACAAAACCGGAATTTTTTAATTTTTTACAATAAACTGGGTTAGTAGCCTTTCATTTAAGATGAATATTTCATTCGTACACTGAGAGAAAAAAAATTATTATAATAATAAGTGGTAAAGGTAGATTTACGACTTTTTCATTTAAAATGGCACAAAAACGGCTAAAGATTTTGGCCAAAATTTTCTATTTCTCGTTTAGAACCTTAAAATCTAAAATTCCTCCAAGGCGCTTCACGTCACAAAGCTTAGTTTGGACGTTATGAGTTGAGGAAGGTAAAAAAGCTAAAAATTTTGGATTTTTTCCATTTTTCTTGAAGTTTTTTCAATTTTTTTTCCAAACGAAACATTGTACTGCGAAGCGCCTTGGTAGAATTTAAGATTTTAAGGTTCTAAACGAGAAATGGAAAATGTTGGCCAAAAATCTTTAGCCGTTTTTGTGCCATTTTAAATGAAAAAGTCGTAAATCTTCCTTTACCACTTATTATTATAGTAATTTTTTTTCTCTCAGTGTACGAATGAAATATACATCTTAAATGAAAGGCTACTAACCCAGTTTATTGTAAAAAATTAAAAAATTCCAGTTTTTCGGATATTAATAAAATTACAGGAAAAAATTCGTAATCAGTTGAAAAATCAATGACAACAAGAACACCCTATAATTCACATATCATGTAATTGAGGGCCACCCTAATAAGCATTTCAGATAGCCGAATGTATCCCCAAATCAGTACATATAATTTGGTACAAATATCTTTAAATTGGAAAAACCACTTTTTTTGACATATTGCTACGTATAATCTTTATAGTTGTAGTTTTTTTATGTTCACACAAGTTCAGGAACATTTAGACAAATGATTTTTCGAGTAATAGACACTTCAGGACATTGTAATTGTTAAATTTGAACTCCGTGACAAGTTAATCACTAGATACCCAGCTTTGATAACTGCATTGATACCGTTGCCGTTCATCTTGTACAGTGAGTGATTACGTATGTGTGCAGGCAGTTACTGTACTGTAGTTTATTAGTATTTAAGTATTGATGAAGTTAAGTATGTTAGTGTGTTCGTCACACTGTTGGGTTTTTTTTAATTTTGATTGGATTGTAATTTGCATTACTGCATCTAATTCAAATTCAAAAGAATTACAATTGTTCGCATTAACAATTACAAATTTATGCATTTCCAGTTGCTCAGGCAATGCAAATGCAGGTTGTGGAAACGGATGCCAATTGTAATGAAATTTACGAAAGCTTTTGATATTTTGAATCTGTTGACTGCTGACAATTCTGTTTTTATAGTATTTTATATGTAGAGGTTTGTGACATTGATAGGTATTGCATATTTATCTAATGCAAATGCAAAAGAATTACCATTGTTCGCATTGACAATAAAAAAATTATGAACTTCCATTTTCTCAGGCAGTGAAAATGCAGGTTGTGGAATCAGATGCCAATTGTAATGAAATATTGAATCGCTTTTGATATTTTGCATTTGTTGACTGCTGGCAATTCTGTTTTTATAGTATTTTGTATGTAGAGTTTTGTGGCTTCGGTAGGTATTGTCTTATAGTACTTTCAAATTCATAAACCAGTACTGTATAAACTATTTGAAAACCAAAACTCCCAGATATGAACGAAATGCTTTGAAAATAAGAACACTTCTAAAATGTTGTCACGATCCCACATCAATTCTGGTTCCAATTATTAGCTTTAAAGCTGTGTCACAAAAAAACACTTGGTTGTATATCATATTCAATAGGGTGTATAGAAAACCACGCTCTTTGTAATTTAAAACGTGGGGGAGGGTCTAATAAGACGCGTATTGGAGTGCTAAACTTTTGTAGCGACAAACTTTTTTTATTCAAATGCACTTATTGTGCCAAACCGTTTGTTTGGCAAAAAAAAAATTTAATCACCATTAGAATGATTTAGATTACTACATTCTCAAAACTTTGACAGTGTATTTGCTCGTCACGATGGCATTCTTCATACTTTTTCAACCAAATTTTCAATAAATTACACTATGAAATTCGAAAAATATATAAGGCGGGAGAGGGCGGTTTTACACTAATTCACGTACGAGGAATCGAACTGCATCATTAGTTTTTCGAGTTATAGTTACGGTTTCATACAAAATACATGTAGGCTGGCCAGACGTATTATTTGCAATAGTACGCATAATTTTTTTGTTCGTTGTACTGTTTACTGGATAATCCATAAAAAATTAGGCGAATGTACTTTTTTTTAACCTTTGTACTTTTTTTGTATTTTTTTCTTTTTTTCATTTGTCAAAACCCAATTACACAAAGTGTTTTTATCCACAACATATTTTCAGCGTAGTTTATTGTGGGAAAAGCTTAATTTATTGTTGACATTGTTGGATGAAATTTGTTAATTGATAATGAAGATGAGTTAATAAATATAGTTATATAGTAAAATGGTTTCTCTTATTTCGAGAAAGAATCTGATTACTGTCAATTTTTAAACGGAGAACTCTAAAATTACCTTTCTGACGATGTTCTGAATCTAAGTGCCACAAAAACCAAGGCTTCGAGGTAACCTTTGTTCCCAAAAGTTAAAGCCCAACTCGTTTGGAACAACAGTGTTGAGTATACTTAATCTTTATAACCAACGAAATGCAAGTGAGTGGCTGTCAAAAGTGAGTCAAAATCGATAACAACTCACTGTATTGGTAAAAATTAAAAAATATTTGTATGCAACCGTAATTGTAACTCAACAAACTAATGATGCAGTTCGATTTCTGGTACCCGAGTTAGGGTAAAACCGTCTTCTCCGGCCTAGTCTCCGAATATTTTTACCAAAAACTTAGGACAGTGTTATCAAATGTACTTTTATGTATTCTACTAGAAAAAAATATCAAATATATAAAATAAATATAATTCCAAAAGAATTCGCCACATACGAGGGCGGATCAATAAGTCCGTGACTTTTCGAACTTCTTTCGCAGTTATGTGATATGCAACACTGCTCCCATCAAGTACAGTTAAGAGACTACTGTCATATTTAGAGCAAGTTCCGTCATTTACTTTGCGTTTAACAGCTGTTCAAAACATACAACGTAGTGCATTTTTTTAAAAATGGAAAAAAATGAATTTCGAGTGCTCATTCAACATTATTTTCTGCGAAAAAAAAACCGCCAATCAAACCAAGGAACCAAGGAAAAGCTTGATAAATACTATGGGAGCTCTGCACCATCGATTTCAGTGGTCAAAAAGAGGTTTAGTGACTTTCGTTGTGGTCGCACAAGTACAAATGACGCTGAATGTTCTGGACGGTCAATTGAGGTCAATACACCTGGAAATGTCGGAAAAATCCACGATATGGTGTTGGCCGATCGAAGAGTAAAAGTGCGTGAGATGGTTGATGCCATAGGCATTTCAAATTGCTGTGTGGTTTCGATTTTAAATGATCAGTGTGATTTAAAAAAGCTGTCTGCAAGATGGGTGCCGCGTTTGCTCTCAATTGATTATAAATATAATCGTATGACAATTTCAAAGGATTGTTTGGAGTTGTTTAATTGGGCTACGAATCTAACCTCATCCGCCATATTCTCCGCCTTTAGCACCCAGTGAGTATTTTCTATGTCCAAACGTAAAGAAATGGCTCGGTGGAAAGAAATTTAGCTCCAACGATGAAATTATTGATCAAACAAATGCTTATTTTATTGACCTCGAAAAATCCTACTTTTTGGATGGGATACAAACATTGGAGAAACGTTGGACTAAGTGTATTGAGCTAAAAGGAGATTATATTGAAAAAGATATATTTTTTTTTTGGAAAAAACTGTATTTCATTCTATAAGTCACAGACTTATTGATCCGCCCTCCACATTGAGAAATTACCAAAAATCAGGAAATATATATTATAAAATATATATAAAATACCGCCGTGATAAAGAATAATCTTTGAAATTTTTGAAACTGTATGTTCCTATTGATGCGCACTTCGTTTGAGCGCCATTTTGACTAAAAATTAATTTTTTTTAAAGAAAATGTACCGGAAATTAAAACGTCAACTTATAGTCTCCCTCCTACAAATGATGAAAGATTGACATTCCCGTAATGCGCTTTTCATTACCCTAACATGCAAGATATACCAAATTTGAACCGATTTCCTCCAAAATATCAATTTCATGTTTAAAATTTCCGTGAAATGGGTCTCCAAAGTCCTATTTCATTTTGATTTAACGATTGCATGGTATGACAGGCGATGCGCTACGTAAAATTGCAATTCTTGAAATTCAGTGTCTTTGGTGATAGTCTTTTGAAATGTACGAAAAATCTCGTTGCCGGGTTACCCTTTTTGTCTTTATTCTCGCCCACATAAATCGACCCACTCTAGTATATGCACATACGTATTTAATTACTAATTTGAATGTGTGGGTGGTATTGTGTGCAAGTGAGTGAGAGTATATAAGTGAATGTGAATGGATGTTATCAGAGGTAAAATGCATATACATCGAATTTATTTAACGTCATTGGCAAAAGTATTGCTGCATTTGGATTGTTGTCTATGAGCCACTCCATAGCAATGGAACAATTTTCATTCATATTTGGAATTTTTTATTGTAATCTCTTTAATTTTTTTTTATGCCTCTCGTATTGCTTTTTTGATAATATATTACACGATCTCCTATGCAATATGCTGAATATTTTTAAAAATTTAATGTATAAATTTCAAAAATACTCTCCAGTCACTTTTTTATTTAGCAATAATAGGTAAAACACATGTGTAAATTTTCAGGGTTATGGACGGTACTGATTGTTTGTGATTTTCCTGACATGTCTTCCGTAAAATGTATGCAAATTTGTAGGACTTGGTTTACACAAAATTAAACGTACTTTCAAATAAAAATAAGAAAAAAAATAGGCTTTCAAATAAAGTGTTAGAAAATAAAGACGGCAAAATTTAAGAAAATTAAAAAAAGTGAAATTTTTAAATATTTTGGATAATATTTCCACAAGGGTTTGTTACAAGTATAAACGTCTTTTACAAGTTACAAGTATATTCGTCTTTTTAAAGCCGTTTAAAAATTCAATATCGGTTTAAAACTGATTTAGTTAAAAATATTGGAACGAAGTTCCTTATCGCTCGTTGCGGAATGGGGGCTAAATGAATAAATTTTAAACAACTTTTTTTGAACTACTTTTTACAACCCATTATTATCAACTATATTGGGTACGTTTTGGTTTGGTTTAATGGGAAGTTTTCTAGGCGGAGCCAGTTTATAACATATTGTAGTTTTGAACACAATAAAAAGTAAATTTAAAAAAGCCAAAGTGCAAGACTGGCAAATCCATGAAGTACAACCCTGAGTACGGAATTACTGTTGGCAGCACACTCACTCTTACACTCGTAATTTTTGGTTTGGTTTGTGTCTATACTAACATATGGGGGGATATTTCTTGTTTAATGGGGAAGCCTGTTTATTACATATTGTAGTTTGAACCGAATAAAAAGTAAATTTAGAAAAGACAAAGTGAAAGAAGTGTAAAAAAACATTTTTTTTTAAAAAAGTGCGTTTCCTTAGAAAAAGTAAATTTTCTCAAAAACAAATACCTATTCATATTTTTAACCTTGCACCGTCATCCTTCGTCAAAACGACGACGCACGATTTTATTTTGTTTTCTCCGTTTGGTTTGAACTCGTTTTTCGTATAGCGTTAGTCGGTTGCAAACTGAATTTTTGTTGAATATTAATGTAAAATCAACTAAATATCAAAATAACATTAAATTTGGTTCCAATGTTTGCTCAAGATATTATTTAAAAGGTCTTGAAATAGGTCGTAGTTATAATGACGAAGGATGACGTTAGTGTACAAGAAATTAGGATGACGTTCTAGGGTTATACAGAATACCTTTACTTAACAAAATATCTTATCTTAAAGAAGTACCTTTGGTTAAAAAGTAAATTTTCTTACAAAAAAAAGGTACTTCTTAAAAAAAAGTAATTTTTTAAATAAGCACCTTTTCTTAAAAAAGTACCATTTCATTAACGACTATCTCTTTGTAAAACATAATAACTTTTCTTGAGATAAGTACCTACTCTTAAAATTACACCTGTTCTTTCGTAAAAACAGCTTGTCTTCAAAAAAAAAACCCTCTCTTGCAAAAAATACATTTTCTTACAAAAATTCCCTTTCTTAAAAGTACCCTTTCTTAAAAATAAAATAATACATTTTGTCTTCGTTTCCTGAAAATGAGTAAATTTTCTTAAAAAATAACCTTATCGTAAAAAGAGTACCACTTCTTTAAAAAGTACGTGATCTTATAAAAGTATTTCTTTGTAAAAGAATTCATACTCTCTGCATTTTCTTACATATAAACATTAGCTTCTAATGAAAGAAGTACCTCTCATCAAAGAAAGTACCATTTCGGGCAAATATAATACATATTCTTATAAAAGAGAACTAAAAATATACTTTTTTTTAAAAATTCATTCAATAAATAAAAATTTTTTTAAAAAAAAGTTTATCATTTTACAGAAGGTATCTTTCCTTAAAAATCCATTTAAATTACAGTATTTTTCAACAGGCGCCTTAGGCGTGTTGGAACCAACTAGGACATAATTCATAGTGAAAGGAACTTCGTCCCAACCGGGTGTCCCGTGACACCTCATGTAATTTTTGATTCCCTTGACTAGCCTATGTCTAAAAAAGTGTTAAAGGGGGCGAATATAATATTCTGAGAACACAACTTATGTGGACTGAATTCGTTATATCGCAGGAGGTTTAAAGTAATTTTAAATCCTATGTGGAATTAGTTTGTTTTCCCGTATGAAGTTGCGAAGATAATTGAGATAAGTCAAAAGTCTCATGGCTATAAAAATAATAAATGGTTTCCCATTACATCCCATGAAGGGGCTGGGGAGAACTTCTCACAATCACTGAGCTGTGCGCTTTCCAGTTTTCACTCACTGATTGGGACCTACAGTTTCACACCGATTCCGAACGGTAATTTGAGAAGCTTTTTCATGGCTAGATACTCGATAGTGTCGCCGTCACTATGCTTCCGGAAATATTGGCCGAATTAAATCAAAATTTTGCAGGTGCTACTTTTGATCACGGAGATCATCGTTCAGTCGATTTTCCTTTTTGGTATAGATAAATATGACGATTTGTATGGCAGGTGCCAGAAGAGCTTAAACGTTAATGAAGGTCTTTACATACATACATACGTACGTTTTCGTACTACCTGCTTTTATCGATGTCATTGTAACATATAGTTACGTATCTATTTGTAAAATAAAATAGTAATAATGTAGATATTATGTTTTTCTTGATCGTTTCTAAACTGTTACTTTAAATATAGTGTAAAGAGCCACGGTAAGGACTCCCATTTCCAATCCCAAATATAATGTTCGCAAATAGTAATCACTGGCAATATTTTATTGTGAACAAAATTTTATTTTAATGTACAGCCGGCCAGAAACACAGACAGCGGTTTAATGGCCTTAACACTTTTTAAAATACACATCAAAGATATTAAAGATATTGAAAATTTAAGCAACTCAAACTATCAAGGCCGTAAATATTTTTAAAATTTTACATTTCCATTAGATTGATGGTTAACAAATGCAATTCTAATTGAAATTCAAACCATGCCATGCTCTTTGATATGGAATGGCCTACATGTTTAGACATTTTAACAAACAAATAATTTAATATCGTTTCATGTATGTACATGTTATCATAAAATAACAGGACTTCATCCTTCACATAACAACATACACTCCGGTTCACTTATTTAAAGGCATTAAAAATTCTATATTCAGCAGCCTGTATCTTTTGCAAATTGTAACCGATTGCAGAATTTTAAAATGGAAATGGAAGCTAGACATCTTGAGATATAAAAAAAATCCAATGAGTTTTCGAACTCACGGGCGATGTGTTAACACCTTTTTGCTACACGGTACCTGTTCGATTTCTATGAACACATTCGTAAATGTTACATTGGAAAATAAAAAACAGCGTTCAATCATATGGTGACGTTACAGTTAAATAATATTAATACTTAAAATTATTTAAAGACCCAGTGCAAGCACATGTGTCATTATTTTCTTGCTCAATACTTTTTGTTTTATTCCCACAAAAGTCAAAGAATGCAAAGCAACAGACACGTGTACATACATACATACATTGTTATGTTCGTACGATATAACCGAAGATCAACATAAAATACTTTTTTAATATTACTCCAAATTAATACTCCAAATTAAAACACTTCAATCTCGGCTCGCCGATATCGGATCGCCTTAATTTTTGGCCTAAACTCTTCGTCGAAACCCGCACTAGCTTTTTAATCCAAAAATTAATAAAATCGGCTAGCAATTTCCGGAGAAAATCGCGTGGGAAAATTATATGAAAATCGCCCAATAATCACTTTGAATACCGACTGCCAAGCAACGAACAAACAAACGATGATTTACTCTTACAAACCTAACACCTGCGTATGTATAAGTTTGATAGTTTACTGCCGTAGAGGCGCGCGTATAGATGTTAACACATCAAAAAAATCATGACAATACTGGATTCTTAACTAAAGAACTTTTTTTAAGCAATTTATAAAAAAACTCCAAACATGTGCTATATTTTTTTTTTGGTTCACTTGAATAAAGGCACTTTAATATTTTTAAAGTAAGCGATGAATTTTTGTAGGGAGCGTTTGTTTATTACAATTTATTACATCTTAATCATTTTACGAGTCAAAGTGGCAAAACAAAAAATTTTAAATCTATCGGAAAAAACTAAAATCGATGTTTACCGTTCGGGAGGATATTCTAACCGCGCAATAGCTAACAAAATTGGACTGAGTCCAACAGCTGTCGACAGTTACATCAAGGACCCCGAGGGGTTATGGAAAAAATTTGAAAGGAAGGCTTACATTGTCTTTATCTACGTATGAGAAAAGAAAAATCATCAGAATTGCTTCTAATTCTGCCTTATCCTTGGCAAAAATAAGAGCGCAATCAGGACTAGAAGCGAGCAAGTCATCAGTACGCAGAGTAATTAAGAGTGTCTTAAATACCTGAAATTACAGAAAAAGCCGCCACTTAAACCTCGTCGTAAGGAAATGCGACTTCAATTCGCAAGATACTACATGGTAGGGGATGTGCTGCCAAGAGGTCATGTAAATGACTGGAGAACCGTTGTATTAACGGATGAGAAGAAGTTTAATATAGATGGGCCTGAAGGCTACAACTATTCTTTCCCTGGTGTGCACAAAGAAAAGCGTTTTTTGAACCGACATCACAGCCGAGAGGGCGGCTTTATGGTGTGGGGTGCTATTACGTAGTATGGCGCCATCGATCTTGAACTTCAAAGAGCAAAAATGACTGATGCAAGCTATAAAACATTATTGTAATCGGCTTTTCCGAAGTTCAGTGCACTATTTAGTCGCATATCTTGGATATTGCAACAGAATAATGCCCCAATACACAACGCCAGAGTAGTAAAGGAGTTCATTGCAAGCCAAAATGTTAATACCTTGACTGGCCACCCTATTCGCCAGATCTAAACATTATCGAAAATGTATTTGGTTGGTTATCTCGTAAGGTCTATGAAGGAGGTAGACAATTTGATGACAAGCAATCACTAATTCAGGTCATTAAGGATGCTTGGAATCAAATTTCGTTGGATTACATAAAATCTCTTTATCTCTCAATGAGAACCCGTATATTTGAAGTTGTTAAAAACAAAGGGGGTTGTAACCATTACTAGTAGTTCTTAAATAAGGTAAAATAGGTTAAAAAAAACAAGAAAAACTGTGTTTCATTAAAATGAGTTAAAGTGCCTTTATTCAAGTGAACCAAAAAAATAGGACATTTTTGGGCTTTCTTTTATAAATTGCTCAAAAAAAAAGATCTGTTGTTAAGAAACCACTGTTGTCATGATTTTTTTTTATATTCCAAGATGTCTAGCTTCCATTTGAATTTTAAAATTCTGCTATCGGTAACAAATGCAAAAGATACAGGCTGCTGAATATGGAATTTTTAGTGTCTTTAAATAAGTGAGCCGGAGTGTATGTACGTATTATTAAAATATTATTCACTGGATTGGAAAGATAATACAAAATATTCAGTAAATTTTGTTTTCTTTTAGTAGAAACAATTGTATACAAATAGATGTGTTTATTTCATTCTTGCATGCAATGAAAAATAAACAATATCAATATTCTCCCCATGTGTGCAAAAAACATTATTCAATATAAGAATTCAATGTACGTTGACACATGTATAGAAAGAAGTTGTGGTGATTTTTAAATTTAATTAAGTTATTAAGTGAAATATAAAAAAAATAATAAAAATTACATGAGGTGTCAGGGGAAACCCGATTCGCTATATATTATGCACTAGTTAGTTCCAACAAGCCTACGATAATACGATAATTTAAATGGTTCTTAAAAAAAAGATACTTTTTGTAAAATTTTAAACTTTTTTTAAGAAATTTTCTTTTAAATTTTTTTATTACTCATTTTTTTTACTTCTTTTATTAAAAGCTAATATTTTGTTTATAAGAAAAGGTACTATATTTAAGAAGAAGTACTTTCTGGAAGAAAAAGCCATAAGAGTATGCATTTTTTTTACAACGAAGTACTTTTTTTAAGAACAGGTACTTTCTAGAGGGGGGGTACTCTTTTTAGGAAAAGGTTATTTTTTTTACGAAAATGTACTTATTTTCAGAAAGGTTCCTTATCTCAAGAAAAGAAAAGGTATTATTTTATTTTTAAGAAAAGGAATTTTTTTGAAGAAAATGTATTTTTTTTTAAAAAATGGGAATTTTTTAGAATTGGTGATTTTTCATGAAAAAGTAAATTTTTAAGACAAGGTACTTATCTCAAGAAAAGTTTTTTTTTTCACAAAAAATTTACTCTTTAAAGAAAAGGTAGTTTTTTAAGAAAAGGCAATCTGTTGTAATAAAATTAATTTTTTAAGAAAAGATACTTATTTAAAAGAAAGTAATTGTTTTAAGAAAAGGTACTTTTGCAAGAAGAGTTTGTTTTTTTAAGCAAAGGTACTTCTTTAAGATAATGCATATTTTTAAGAAAATGTACTTAGTTTAAGGATATGAATAGGTTTTTTTTAAGAAATTTTTTTTTTTAAGAAACGGCAGTTAGTTAAGAAAATTTTCTTTTTGTAAACTTTTTTCCCTTTGGCCATTCTAAATTTACTTTTAATTGGGTTCAAAACTACAATACATACTAAATATCGGTTACAGGCTCCACCTAATAAACCTCCCATTAAACAAGAAATTTCCCAACATATGTTAGTCTAGACACAAACCAAAGCAAAAATATCCAATGTAGTTGATAGCATAGATAAAGTAAACAAGTAGATGAAGCACAAGTGTTGGGAAAAATTTAGTGTAATGGGTAATTTTCTAGATGTCGTTGAAAGCAATAAATGGGGTTTTTTTTTTTTATCCCAAAACAAAAAGTCAAAAAATGTGACAATAAAAATCTAAAATTTCATATGAAAAGCAAAAATGATTTTCAACAAAAATATCAATAATACAACACGTTATTTAAGGTAGAATATCTGATGGCCATCGAATTACAAAGCCATGTCACCACCGACTATGTCGTAATAAATTGGTTCTTCCTCCGGTTCAGCTACCATTCCGTATTGAGAGTCCTCAGACACTCTAACGGTTTGGCATCTGCGACCACAGAAGTTGCAACAGTTTTTGCCCGGGGAAGTTTTTGGATTAAAAAGGCATTCCGGGATGTTCATCTTTTGTCGGTTTTACGGGTATTCTCCTATTGATATCCCAAAACCGTCCTCATGGCTTTGAAATTGTTTTTTAAAAAGACACAAATGTTAATATGTAAAATTACATACATTTTGTCACTTTTTCAATTTTTTAAATTACTTTCATAAAAATTTTCCACAATTTTGAATAGCCGTCAATGAGAATTATGGGAAATTCAGTGAAAGTGACAGTAGCACCTACATAGTAAACAAAGTTGACAATAGTCGCGCTATATCTATTATTTCCTATATCTATGGTTGATAGTACTGAGTTGTAGCTTAATAGTCTTGAAAAAAGTTGTTCAATTTTTTATTCAGTTAGCCTCCATCACGCAACGTGCGATAAGGAACTTCGTTCCAATTAATAAAATTACATTACATTGCATGAACGGATTGAGTGGAGCTTCTCCCAACCCATGAGCTGTGTGCTTTCCAGCTCATTTCCAGCTTTTTCATTGATTACGACCTACAATTTTTCACCGGTTCCGAAAGGAATTTGGCAACACCTATAAATAGTCGATTGTGCCGCCGTCACTAAGCGAGGGAACCGTCGTCGATATAAATGTAAAATGGCCAGAGCAGGGATTGAACCCTTGTTCTCATATACCAGTACGCAAAGCGAAATACAAAATAATTGCATATTTCTTCTGTGAAAGAGTTATATAAAGGGTTTTTCAACAGAGACGCTCCAAAAGTAAATCGATAGGGACAGTAAACGACGCCATATTTTTTCCCGCTCTTTTGACATTTCTCTTCAGTAAGGTTTGCCATTGTGGCCGTCGGTGGTGCAGTGTGCGCGGCTCTTGTACATGAGATCCTGGGTTCGAACCCGGCTCTGACCACCTTCAAATTTTCTTTCGGCGGCGGTCACCTCGCATAGTGACGGCGACACTATCGAGTATCTAGCCATGAAAAAGCTTCTCAAATTACCGTTCGGAATCGGTGTAAAACTGTAGGTCCCATTCAGTGAGTGAAAACTGGAAAGCGCACAGCTCAGTGATTGTGAGAAGTTCTCCCCAGTCCCTTCATGGGATGTAATGGGAATCCATTTATTTTTTTTTGAGGTTTGCCATTTCATCCTGGAAAGATATACGAGCCAACAACGAGTAGGAATTTTTAAAATTTACTACCTAAATTTGGAGTCAGTGGCCTCAACTTTAAGAGCGGAAATCATCGGAAAATCATCTTCAGCGATGAGGCTCATTTCTGGCTGAATTGCTTCGTAAATAAGCAAAATATGCGTTATTGGTCAGACAGCAATTCACACGTACTCCATGAGTCATCATTGCATCCCGAAAAAATTACGGTTTGGTGCGGTTTATGGGCCGGCGGCGTGTGAATGCGAATCGCTACCGTTCAATGATAACCGAATATTGTTGGCCCTAATTGGATAATATGGACTTGGAGGACATGTGGTTCCAACAGGACGGCGCCACAAGCCACACAGCGAATGCCGCAATCAATTTATTGGAAACCAAGTTTGGTGAACGTTTTATCTCACGAAATGGTCCAGTCGGTTGGCCGCCTCGGTCGTGCGATTTGACGCCGTTAGATTATTTCCTGTGGGGCTACGTCAAGTCTATGGTCTATGCCAACAAGCCAGCGACGATTGATGAACTTCGTACGAATATCGAACGTGAAATTGCAGCAGTATCGGCCGATTTATGCTTGAAAACCGTCGAAAACTGGGTTCAAGCGTGCCCGTGTGGCCATGCAAAAGAAGTCGAGTTCCATACATAATGGCATCGAACGTACTTTCACAGGAATAAAGAATTTCATTGGTATCTAAAACCGGTTTTGGTTTATTTAAAAAAACTTTTGTAGCGCTCTTATTGAAAAACCCGTTAAATGAACGATAAAATTGAGAGAAAAAACTATTGCTTAATCTTAAGTTGTTACACATAGAATGTTTTTCATTATATCTATTGAATATTTAATTTTCAAATTTCAAATAATATTTAAATACAGTTTAAAATTAAATGCCAGTTAGAAATATTTGACTGACAAAAACTATACAAATAAGGACAACGAAAACCAATTTTAGTACTCATTACTTCTAAAATATCAATTTAGGTGTATTTGAGTCTACGTCAGAATTTCAAAAACTCTCCAAAACTTTAGGGGTTTCTCTTATTTTGCATATACATGTATCAAACTTAATTTCAATGCTTCAATGAAAAAAAAACAACATTTCATGGTATTTAATTTCATGTTATCCACTTTGTATAACATTTTCACTCTCTGTGCATAAATTAAAGTCTTTACATCAAACCATAACATTTTATCCCGAATAATTAATTCAATTAAATGTATTTTCCTGCAACACTTTAAAACACTTTTACATGGAAAATGGTAAAAGGGACTTTTTCACTTTTGCGGCGATTCCACCCTCGTTCCACGAATTGTTATGAGATTTGCTTATTTCAAATGGCCTATCCAAATTCGGGCAAAGGTCAGAAACATATTATTGTCAAAATTGTTTGGTCCTTTCTCAATGGTAAACAAAATTTGATTTGTCCATTGGCATTGTGGACTGATGATGGTGAAGGTGATGATGTTGATGATGATGATGAAGATGATGATGATGATGTTGATGATGTTGTTGATGATGACAATGAGGATGCGGATTAGGTTGTTGATGAGGATGTTGATAATGATGGCCTTGATGATGATTTTCCTAATGATGATGATGTTGATGTTGATGATGAGGATGAGTATTATATAATATTGATAAGGACGACAATGACGATGATGATGTTGGCAACGTTGATGATGACTATGATACTGATAATGACGATGATAATAATGATGCTGCTTCTGCTGTTGTTGAGTTGTATTTCTTTTGTCTAAACTCTTAATACCTTTCTCAAATATTTTATCGCACTGACAGTTAAATTGTCTTATATATATATGTATGTATTACACTTGATTGAAGAACACTCTGCCACAGCCCAACCACACTTGTGCCACAGTCTTGGCACTTCAACAATGGTTCGCTTTTGGACCCTATTTTTGTTTAAATATATTTACTGTAAATTGAGGCGCAACTGCTTGAATTTTAAATTTATTCATATCCTGGGGGGTCGGCGGTATCATATTGTTTTGTTTTTATGTTTCTTTAATTTGAAGGATAAAATTTGTATACTGACGTATAAACAAACACACTGACTTATGTATATCCTGTGTCATTGTTACTAAATCAATTTACATTCCAGTGAAAACAAAAAATTGACGGGGTTCGTGTTTTTGTGAAAACAGCGATTGATATCTGATTGAAATTTGTGATAAGGTAGGGATCAATATGTCATTCAAAGCCAAAAGCAAATATAAAAGGAGAACTATCAAAGCACCGAAGAAATTGTAGATGTTTACATATTTTGTTGTTTCTAATGTTTTGTTGTTGTATGCGACACAAATATGGGGGAATTATTTTAATTTTCCTTGAGAAATATTCACCAAACATACAAAACTTATAGCTGGATACATAGAGAAGCGATTTGACTCAGTAAATTTACAAAGTTTGGTGTGTTGCATATGGACGTTGCATGTTGGAAAATATTGATTTAATAATACCAGATAGAGGCAATGGCTCAAACCAACCAACAAGAAACAGCAATGATTTGTGCGTTAGCATTTTTGTGTAAATACACCGCAAATATATAAATACAAAAAAGATAACATAAAAATCCCAAAATGTGTTTAAATTTCACAGTTTTGTTTCAGAACGACATGAAAAATGTTAGTCAAATATTTTTGTAATACCACCTGGTGTAAGTCAATTTACGTCAAATTAACCTCTATCGCACCAACCGCACCACGAAGAGTGTGAAACGAAACGTCAGATTTAGAAAGATGGCAGCTCTTTATGACATTAGTCTATGACTCGATATAATAAAGCAGTAGTAGTAGATTCAATATGTCCTTTAACCATGTTTCCAATATCTAAGAATTCCTTAAGTCGACTTTAAAAAAAAACTTCCGTTTAGGACTGTAATCGTCATTCAGACGCAATTTATATCAAATCCCCATTTCATTCAAAATTTATGTAAATATTTCAATATAACGATTTTGGAAAAACCATCCACACAAAAATCCGGTTGAACCGAATTTAGATGTTACCACAAGCGAGTCTAGAGGTCACAACAACCGTATTAGAGATTTTCAGAACTGTATTACAGGTTGTGTCAACAGCATTAGAGGTCGTCAGAACCGATTTGATAGAGTGTCACATCCGAATTTAAAGGTTATCACAACCTTATCAAAATTGTTTTCTTTTAGTTAAAACCGGCAATAGTAAAAATTATTATGATGTGGATTATTGACCTTTTGTATTCTCTATGTTTAATTAGTATGAGGTCTGTCAAGGGTCCATGGGGTGGAGGGGAAATGGAGTATAATGGGAAAATTTGCGCGAATGCCACAAGACTTATTCATTGAATGGCTGAAATTTTTCGTGGAGGGTTCGGGGTGTTTCGGATATGGGGGCAATTTTTAAGAGCAGGGAAAACGTATGCCCATGGGTCACCAGCTTCACCAGTAATAGCTGACTGGCCTGGTGGCCAATTGATATCAGACTTTTTTGAGATAAATTGTTCTGGAAATCGTTGCTGCAATAAATCGATTGTTTCATTCGCGGTGTGACAGATGGTGCCGCCCTGCTAAAACCACATGTCGTCCAAATATATGCTGTCCAGTTGAGGTCACAAGTACTCCGTTGTCATGGTCTTGTAACGAATGTTCCTGTAACGTGTTCACTGCAATTTCGGCCTCAACTTCAAAAATTAATGGCCTAATTTCACCGCCTGACCAAAATCCGTACCAGACCGATTTTCGTTGTGGATGAATTTGTTTCTCATGGATTGCATGAAGATTTTCTGAGCCCCAAATCCGAACAATTTGGGTATTCACGAAGCCGTTTAGATGGAAAGGCGCTTCATCGGATTATTTATTATATTCCATTGCGAATTGCCGGCGATTTCCATGGACTGCTGGTTTGACCTCCTTGTATGTCTGACGGTGGACGGTGTCAAAATTTTGAAGTTGTCGACAACAACGCCGAATTGATGTTTTCGGCTTTTCGGTGACACTCGTTTACAGCAGCAATGGTTTCAACAGACCGACCAGTACGTTGACGCACAGGAATCTGGCTGCATACAACCGACCCAGTTTCGTCAAATTTGTTGAGCACTCTTCGAATGGTTGACACATTAGTTGCACTTTCTCGACTCAAAATTATTCGAAGTTTGCGAAGCCTCAGCATAACTTTCCAAATTTTTGTGGTAAGTTTTCACAATTATAACGCGTTGTTCTTTCGTAAAGTGCTCCATATTAAATAATTGGAATAGACATATGTGACAGCTGCCAAATTTCAAAGTTGCTACTTGCACAAACAAAAAATTACACTAAATTTTAAAAGTGCATACTTACTGAGACACCCTTCATATCCCTTCCTAGACAAGACATCCAAATGCCAACAGCTGTGATGAATGGACATTGTTTACTACACACATTTAGAAAAGTAGAACATCCCACATGCTACCGCCCGATTTTGGTTTGAGTAGGAGACAATATCTAGGGTCTTAACTCACATTGGATGTAGCAGTCATTCATTGTGTTAATCTGATCGATGTTAGGAAGTTTCTGTAATAAGTAGTTTTTTCGCAGGGAACATATCTACGTCTCTTCTTCAGCCACATCCTGGAAAATCGGAATGAGGTATGACATGGCTTGAACGCCCCATAACAATACCAAGTCAATTTAAACGTTTAAATATGACGACTCTCGGTGGATGGACTAAGTGTGTGGAACTGAACCGAACTTTGAGTGACAGGTTCATGGGAACGCAGAACTTGAGTAGAGTATTCAAAAGACCTACAATTCCAAAATGTCAGTTTCCTGGTTGTTGGACTGGAATACCCCAGTGTAACAGATGCCTTGGTGTTTTCTTGCCAATTGTGTGAAAGCAAAGTACTTTACTCTGGATTTTAATAAATTGTTTTTTTTTTGCATAATTTTGAGTTTGACGCTAAACAATATAAATACAAATCAAAATTATTTTCCTATTTTTTTTTTCGTATATGTTTTTTTGGACAATTTTACAATTTAGACAATGAATCTGTGAAAGAACTTGTTAAATAACTAACTCTATTGGAATTACGGCATTTTGTCTATCTACTTTAATATGCACTAGCAATGAACGCATTAGCGAGTTTGTAGGTGTTTTATCCTCTATACCAATTTAAGCAAATTCAAATTTAATTGATTTCTATTCAAAACCAACACCATGTGCAATAATGTCCCGTAATTAGATTTAAACAACATATTCAATACTGTGCATTCACAGATGAAATTGTTGTTAAAATACACATGAAGGGGGTGGTGGTAAACGACAACAACTAATCAATCAACCCACACACATCTGCATACGTCTAATCAACAATAGACAACAGACATACATATGTACATAGCCAACGACATTTGAAATGACATGAATTCTCCCGTACATTCAGTCACTTTGTCGCACAATCAAAACCAAAGTGAAAATATGAACGATGGAAGACCAAACTAACTCACATTCAAAAAGCCACATACTCATATACTGCTTGCACGCTAATGACGTTTGAAATGCATATTGTTCTGATGCAGCTATCGTACGTGTGTGGTGAATAATATCGAAGAATGTACACTGGAAGAAACTATATTCAAATTATTTCATAAATGATTGAAATCTTCTCAAATATTCTAATTTAAAGAAACAATGTTCTGGGACGTAAACCTTAACATTTTTAAAAATTATGATTAAATATATGTTAAACATCGGACGAATTGAATCATTTTGTTCCCGTTTTAACAAACAATTTTAAATATTAATTGCAGAATTAGTTCGCAAATACAATAGACCCATGCAAATACCTATCCCATGAACGCACAGGTTTTCTGTGCGCTTTCTAGTTTTATCAACAATTATTGGGACCTACAGTTTTAAACCGGAATTTTGAGAAGCTTTTTCATGGCTAATTAGTCGATAGTGTCGTCGCCATCACTAAGCGAGGGGACCGTCGTCGACAGAAATGTGAGGCGGTCAGAGCACGGATCGAACCGACGTTCTCATGTACAAGAGCCGCGCACACTAACGATTGCACCACCGATGATTGATATTTAAACCGGGCCGGTCTAAATCGGTTGAAAATAACTGGAATTGGAACAAAAATTACATGAGGTGTCAGGGGACACTCGTTCCTTTTTATACGAGGGCGGATCAATAAGTCCGTGACTTTTTGAATGAAAGACAGTTTTTATTTTGCAAAAAAAAAAATATTTTTCAGCATGATCTCCTTTTTGCTCAATACACTTAGTCCAACGTTTCTCCAATTTTTGGATCCCTTCCAAAAAATATGATTTTTCGAGGTCCATAAAATGGGCATTTGTTTGATCAATAATTTCATCGTTGGAGCTAAATCTCTTTCCACCGAGCCATTGCGTTAGGTTTGAAAATTGGAAATAGTCACTGGGGGCTAAATCCCGAGAATATGGCGGATGAGGTACCAATTCGAAGCCCAATTCATAGAATTTAGCCATTGAGACTAAACACATGTGCACCCGTGCGTTTATGGTCAATTGAGAGCAAACGCGGCACCCATCTTGCAGACAGCTTTCTTAAACGCAGCTGATCAATTAAAATCGACACCACACTGCCATTTGAAATGCCTATCACATCAAAAATCTCACGTACTTTTATTCTTCGATCGGCCAACTCCATATCGTGGATTTTTTCGACATTTTCGGGTGTATTGACCTCAATTGGCCGTCCAGAACGTCCGGCGTCATTTGTACTTGTGCGACCACAACGAAAGTCTGGAAACCACTTTTTTACGATTGAAGTCCCCATAGTATTTATCAAGCTTTTCCTTGGTTTGATAGACGGTTTTTTTCGAAAAAAAAATAGTATTTAATGAGCACTAGAAATTCCCTATTTTCCATTTTTAAAAATATGCACGAGGTTGTATGTTTTGAACAGCAGTTAAACGCAAAGTAAATGACGGAACTTGCTCAAAATTTGGCACTGGTACTTGATGGGAGCAGTGCTGCATTTCATATAACTACGAGGGAAGTTCGAAAATTCACGGACTTATTGATCCGCCCTCGTAGCTTTTATATACTAGTTAGGTGCAACACGCCTAAGGCGCTCGTTGAAAGTATGACAATTTAAATGGATCTTTAAGAAAAGATACGCTTTGGAAAATGATGAAAATTTTTTATGAAACATTTTGTATGTATAGAATGTATTTTTGTTTTCAAAGAAAGTATATTTTTAGGTCCTTTTTGTAAGAATATGTATTATATTTTCCCGAAAATGTCCTTTGGAATTGTTTGCTTTTAATTAAATGTTATATTTTTAAGAAGAAGTTCTTTCGGTAAGAAAAAGCCCTAAGCTATTTTTTTTTTACCAAGAAATCCTTTTTTAAGAACATGTACTTTTTAAAGAAGTGCTGCTCTTTTTAGGAAAAGGTTATTTTTTAAGAATACGTACTTTAACAGCCTTGTCATGGCTTAAGTACGAAAACGAAATGAATTCGAGAGTGTCATTTTGTAAGGTTTTGCTTTTGCTTCTATGACTTTCGTACGTTTTGGTAAAAACGAAAAAAAGATGTTCTTTTTGAACGAACATCTGGCAGCTCCATAAGAAAAGAATAGGCGAAATAGAGACAAGGAAAACAAAATAAGGGACCACGAAGAAATTTGTTAGAAACTAATAGAAATAAGTAAATTTAGACGAAAGTGAACAATTAAATTACTTCAAGTACTGTATTAAACATAGAGAGGATTATGCCAGGAGTTTCAATAGTAGCAGTTATCGAGCACCAAAGGAGTCAGTATTTTGTTCAAAAATTGAACCGGTGAAGTTTAAGAGACGCGTCAACATACGTGGCAATGTTGCACAAAATCGTACGTGGCATCGCAGAAGTATGACAACTTTTTGCGTTTCGTGTATATTCTTTAGTAATCTTTTAAAAAAAAAAAATTTATTAAAGAAAAGGTTTTGGAAAATTATATTTTTGAAACTACTATTAAGCTAGACAGAATACTTTAATCAACAAAAATATAACAGGCAGTGTTTTTTAGTGTTTTCTCTTTACATTTGTCAATTTCACTGCAGTTTTCCACTTTGGCTTTCCTAAATTTACTTTTTATTGGCTTCAAACCTACAATATATAACGGGTCCGCCAAATAACTTTTTTTTTTTGAAAATGCTATAAAAAAAAACTACTGAATATTTTCTCAAATTTCTTTTTTTTATTTGAAAGTACAATCCTTCCGGTTAATAATGGAAAATAATTGCATTCAAATGGCTGCCTCGGCTGGCCATGCCGATGGCCATGATAGCCTACACGATCGGTCCAATTTTTAAGCACATTATCGATTGTGTGCAGCTGTATTTCACCAATGGCTTCACGAATATTGTCCTTTAAAACGTCAATTGTCTCTGGCTTGTCGGCGTAACACTTATCTTTGATGGCACCCTACAAATAATAGTCCAACGGTGTCAAATCGCAGCTCCTAGGTGGCCACACGACATCAGCTCTGCGGCTGATAATGCGATCTTCAAAAACACGGCGTAAAACATCGAGTGTAGCTTCGGCTGCGTGGTACGTAGCGCCGTCCTGTTGAAACCAAATATTGCCAATATCCTCCTCTTCAATTTTTGTGAACAAAAATTCGTTCAACATGGCCCGATAACGATCGCCATTGACTGTAACGGCCACTCCTTGCCCAATTATGCCTCTGGGCCAAAATCCGCACCAAACAGTGACTCGTTTTGGGTGCATCGGCTTTTCAATGTATGCGTGCGGGTTTTCTGTGCCCCAAATGCGACAATTTTGCTTGTTTACATACCCGCCAAGATCGAAATGAGCTTCATCTTAAAAGATGATTCTTTTTTTGGCAAAATCGGCATCTGCAACATTACCATGATTTTCAAAGTAATGTCGCAATATTTCCCAGCGTTGTTCAAGCGTATACACAACCATATTCGTTCAGCGGAAGGATAAAACTAATTATCTGTCAAATCAGACATGACCTAAGTGTTCCCATTCACGAAATAAGCACTAGTTGAAAAAAACAACGTTAGATGGCGGACCCTTTACTAAATAATGTTTACAGGCTCCACCTAGCAAAGTTCCTATTAAACAAGAAATTTCGTAACATATGAGATACATATAGTTAATTTCTGTCTCAATGATCGAAGCCGCTAGTCTAGACACAAACCAAAGCAAATGTAAACAAATGGTTGATAATAGTAGGTTGTAGGATAATAGTGTTATATATAATAGCCCCCATCCCGCAACGTGCTATAGGGAACTTCGTTCCAAAATTGAGAATATTGGGTTGAAGGGCAACCCAGTGAGGTTAAAGGTCTGCCAATACATCCGGACAAAACAGCGGTTGGTGTAGTTTATTGCATAGTTGAGTCATCAGTCCATATTTGTTAGAAATTGAGGCAATCGAACTATTTGCCGCACTACACTGGAGTCGTGATATCAACGATGTTTCGTTTCGGTGAACAATTAATTTCATATCTCAAGTTGCAAGTAGCATTAATTGCATATCCTTGCCTACAATTACAACAACGCCTAATGCTTCCACTTGATATAAATACACTTTGATCTAGTGCCACCACCTTCTTCAATACGCCTTGGATTGTAGTAGTATATGCATTAACCATAGGGTGTTCACATATGTGCTATTGGAGGTCTTGTATTTTCTTACTAACTACTAAGGTTACACCTTGTGAATTCCCTAATTATGTAAACAAAATGTACGCTCGTAATTTGCAATAATTCGACGTATAGCGAGCACTATTATTTTGATAAAAAAATTTAATAGTTTGAAAAAGTTGTTCTTTCGTATACCTCTACATGATGAGATTGTAAACATTCCTGAATACAATGAAACTAATATGACAGATCATGACTTACTACAAATGGCCGAAACGTCACTTAGAAATCATATCACTCAGATTGGAAATCCCTTTATATTTTGCTGCCACACAGGCGAAAACTCATTAGCGTTGGCAACCATGTTCTTTATATCGTCACTCATAGACCGAGAGAATACTAATACTTTTTGGTTCTCACGCTCAACATTTGTTTGACTCAACATGTACGTTGTTCAATTTTCTTTTTATGATCAAAGAATGGCTTGATTGAAAATAAAACAGTGTTATTATTTTCTGTGTCCTCACTGGTTTCCCATTTACATGCACTAATGATGAAGGTTTGAAATCTTTATTAATAGAAAGCAACTATTATATTGCAGTTTGTGTGCTGTACTTATTTTTGTCAGGCTCAATCATATGATTATTATTGAAGCCATGCATTCCAACATCCCACGTATACTTGCAACCATACCGATGATGTTAAATTTAGTGAGAGAATACACTCGTCTATGTATGTTTCACTCTATAGATTTGTGAGGTATTTATGAGTGTGATCCGAGTTATATGTAGAACATTACATTTCCTTTGTTTGTAAAAGTGTTTATGGCATTCCAAAAACTGTTTATTTGCTGCATTCACTCTTTAATTTTGGAAGTACTTTAAAAATTACGGTACATCAGTAAAAAAATAATAAAAACAAAATAAAAAGTCAAACTGAATAAATCTTAATATGGGTTTTAATTCACACTCATAAATACTTCACATGCCCATAGAGTGAAACATACATTGAGGAATGTATTATCTCACTAAACTGAACATCATCGGTATGGTTGCAACTATACGTTGGATGTTGGAATGCATGGCTTCAATAATACCAGATAGAGGCATTAGTTCAAAACATACAACAATGCATAAAACAGGTTTAACATTGCAAGGTATGTTAAGAATTTACCTGTTTAAATCAAAATTTTTCCCAGTGTATCGCATTAAGAATGTCACACAGAAAGGCATTTACAAAGTCAATAAAATTTGAACGTACTTTGCCAATGCCATTTCAAATTAGAATTTCAATTTGTTTTCCAGTGCATTTGTGTTGAGAAGTATGGCGACTATAATGACACCATTCGCGTAGACAGAAAGACAGTTGGAACACACATTTAAAGCAGTCAGAGAAGTGAGAAAATATATTCGATACTAAATTATTTTAAGCATATGGTATGAAAATTATTGTTCTTTGTTTTGTAACAGATTTTTAACATATAAGTTGAGTTGTATATTGAATTGAGGGAAATATTTGCTGAGCCTTTTGTTTCACATAACATGTTTTTGAAAATATTTCTGGGGATTGTGGGCAAGCATATGCTATAATCCTCTTAAAGAGACAGATGAAAAATTAAGTCCTGTAGTACATTGTTAAGTTTTTAGAAAACCCGATTGTTTTTCATCTACGTTAGATCTCAAACATATATAGGGTTTTCCAATTTGAGTGATATGATTTCCAAGTGACGTTTCGACCACTTGTAGTATGTCGTGATCTCCAATTTTTTTTTTCATTGTATTCAGTAATGTTTACAATTTCATCATGGAGAGATATGACCAAGAACACCTTTTGCAAATTATGCTTTTGTTTTATCAAAATAATCGTTGTCCAATTGCAACTTTTCATGCACTTTCGCGATTTTAATCGTCGTCCTGTGCTCGCTATTCGTCGAATTGTTGCAAGAAGTTGTGAACAATTTGGACTGTCTCAAACCAGGACTGTCTTTGAGAAAGAATTTGGGCTTGCGTCCGTATAAATTTGTTATCGTTCAACAACTGAAGCCATTGGACTACCGTAGACGTCATGAATTCACTGATTTTGTCTTAGACCAACTTGAAAACGATAACGATTTTCTTAAGAAAATCATCTTCTCCGATGAGGCTCACTTTCTTGGAGTGGTGCGGTAAATAAACAAAACTGTCGATTCTGGTGCGAAGAAAATCTGCAAATTATTCATGGACAACCATTACATTCACCTAAATTGACAGTTCGATGTCGTGTTTGGTCTGGTGGAATCATCGGTCCTTACTTCTTTCGAAATGAAGCTGGTAACACCGTTAGGCTATGCGAATAATCGCCCAAGTGAAAATCGCCCAAAAACCAAAAATTAACAATCGTCCAAAAAATATGGGAACAAAATTGGGCGATTGTTCATCATGTTTGGGCGTTTTGGTATTTTTGATTTTTTGGGTGTTTGTTCATGATGAATGATCGCCCTTTTACTTAACCCTGCTGTTAGATTAGGACCATTTGGTCCAAATTTTTTCTGTTTTCCCTTGTAACTTTGGAACGGTGATATATACTGACTAAATTTTTCTGCTAATGGGGTCTTTTAATAAAACAATGTTATGTGCGAAAATTAAATTTTCTAACTTTATTCAGGACTGAGAAAAATACAAAATGACGAATCTTAGATTAGAGGACCATTTGGTCAATAGTACATTTTTTCATTACCAAGCGAATGTAAATTCATGTCAAATATTTAGAAGATGTTTTTGATATGTCAAATACTTGCTTTAGAAATTATTGAACCAAAATAGTTACAAAGGATAAGATAAAATTATTATTTTGGATGAAAATTCCAGTATGGACCAAATGGTCCCTCAATCTAAGATTCGTAAGTTTTTTCATTACCAAGCGAATGTAAATTCATGTCAAATATTTAGAAGATGTTTTTGATATGTTAGCGGATGTTTTTGATATGTCAAATACTTGCTTTAGAAATTTTTGAACCAAAATAGTTACAAAGAATAAGATAAAATTATTATTTTGGATGAAAATTGCAGTATGGACCAAATGGTCCCTCAATCTAAGATTCGTAAGTTTTTTCTAATCTAACAGCAGGGTTAATTGGGCAGTTGTTCGCTACAGGCTTGGGCGATTTCACCACAAAATAGTGGGCGTTTGTTCATAAATTGGATTTATATTTTTGGGTCTTTTTTCTTAATGAAAAATTTTGTGTCATTGTTCATTTTTCGTTTTGGGCGATTTTCACTTGGGCGATTATTCGCATAGCCACACCGTTACTGTCAATGGAGAGCGGTGTAGTTCGATGATAACCAATTTTTATAGCTGAAATTGGAAGAAGTTGATCTTGACAACATCTGGTTCCAATAAGACGGGGCTACGTGCCACACAGCACTTGCAAGAGCCGAATTATTGCGAGAAAAGTTTGGAGATTCGAATATTTCAAGAAATAGTAAAAATTGAATGTCATTAAAAAAGTTGTGATTTAACACCATTATACTATTTCTTGTGGTGTTATTTGAAGTCATTGGTCTTTAGCAATAAACCAGATACTCTTCAAGCTTTACAAGTCAATACTAAGCGTGCTATTCATGACATACGAAGATGTGGAGGCCATTTAAAACACGTTGTATGCAGGACTTAATTGTATCGATTGTACTTCACATTAAATAAAAGCCATTCAAATTTCCGTAACAATTAGTGTGTTTTTTTTAAAGAAATCCTATCTCTCAAATTGGAAAACCCTTTACAAATATGTATACAAAACATTTAAAAAGCCAAAGGGCCAGTATCACAATATCCAGTTAGCGCTAAGTAACAGTTATAATATATAAATTCCCTACAAATTGAAAGCCAAAACTTTTAATAAACTTTAATTATAGGATAATTTGTGATGCTGGAGAAAGGAGTAAATATATATATTTGTTTCACCTGTTAATCGACGGTAATACAATGGTGCAACTTCACGATTTCTTTTATTGTACACTAACAGAAAAATTAGACAAAGACAGCCGAATTAGCCGTAAACGAATTTAGAGGTTGTCTGAACCGAATTTAGAGGTTGTCTGAACCGAGTTAGAGGTTGTCTCAACCTCATTAGAGGTTGTCGCAACCTTATTAGAGGTTGCCTCAACCTCATTAGTGGTTGTCTCAACCTCATTAGGAGTTGCCACAACTTCGTTAGAAGTTGACACAACCTCATTAGAGTTTGACACAACTTCATTAGAGGTTGACACAGCCGAACTAATGGTTGTCACAACCTTGTTATAATTTAATTTACAACCTTGTTATAATTTAAATAACAACCTCACTAGTGGTTAACACAATCTCAGTTGAGATTGACACAACCGAATTAGAGTTTGTCGCAACCTTATTAGAGGTTGTCACAACCGAATTTGGGGTTGTTACAACCGAATTTAGATAGTGTTCCAACTGAAATTTTAAAGTTTTTTTGTTATTCAGTGATCACTTATTTTAAAAGTGACAATAGAAAGTCATTGATATAAGGTAACAAATTTGTTTCACATTCCACTTCAGACATTGTTGCAGTTCCCAGCCAGCGTAGGTCAAAGCACCAATTCTGAGGGCTTGTGTCGGTTGATGTAGGTCCTAAACCGGTTTAAATATAGACCATTACAAGAAATCTCAAACGACCGACAAAATAAGACGTTTTTATATAAAACCCGGTTAATTTTCACAACAAAATCTGGTTATCGCCTCGACAGAAAAAATTATACATTCTTTAACTTTTTGGAACGGAGTTCCCTATCGCACGTTGCGGGATGGGGGCTAAATGAAAATAAATAAAGCAACTGTTTTTTAAAACTATTATGCTACAAACGAGTATTATTAGTTACGTTTTTTTTTTGTAACTTATGTACGTTTCCCCATACATATGCCTCTCCTGTACATGCTATCGGGGAAAATTATACCTCTTAAGCTTATCGGGGATAGGTTGCAAAAAAATGTAGTGAAAAGCCAACAAAAGATAAAAATGTTACCAAGTTAAAACTTTATATTGCGAAATGTCTACTAAAGAATGTCTAATTGACAAATGTCTACTCTCATGACAATTAATAAATAAAAATGATAATTAGTGAAATATTAATATTGGCATTCATTTACTTTAAGAGCAATTGTGTGATCTACGTAAAATTACAACACCGACAGAGTTTGCTGAGCTGTATTCAAAAAAGTTGCTTTTTCCCTTCCGCTCGGTCCAACTTCTTGAGAGATAAACCTTTAAAGCTTGAGTATATAATCGGACATATCTCAATAATTTATGACCCGATATGGTTCAAATAGATGTCATTACAAAGGTATTTGTATACTCTATAAATCCTTTTTGTATAAATATATTTCATTTAATTAACCCATTGGGGGTTTAGTTAGAAAAAACAAAAATTGTCGAAGATCACTGATATCCAAGATGATTTCGTCCATAAAACTGCTAATATGATCCTATTCTTAATATATTTGATGCCGTGAAAGTCGCAGAAAAGGGGTATATCGTTGGTTGAGGTGGAACAACTATGGCTGAATACTGTGCAGTGGTACACGCAAATATGAGTGACGCTCCGTTTTGAACATCCAACTCATTCAGATGGAACGCTTCAGTCGGGCTGGCGCAATACAAAATTGCTCATCTCCAACCATGGTTCCTTCAACGAATAGTGTACCCGATATTTGTCTTAATGGACCCAAAACTCGTAATTGCCTCTGTCTGTGTAAAACACATCCGTTTAGAAAATAGTCATATCTCAAAGAAATGTGAAGTAAAAATTTAAAATAAAGAGAAAAGATAAGATAAAAATAAAGTAAATGCGTTTCTGTGTTGAAGAATAATTGGTTTAGGTTGTGTTAGGCATATCCAGCATCGCACTACTTATACAAATTCTAGCAATTGTAAAGAGCAAAGCTTTTGCGATGCTATTGTTATACGATTTTCGGCCGAATCCTCCTAGCCTAAACCTAAATTGGCATGCTTCAAATGGGGCTGGTTCCTTGCAGAGCTTCGCCAAATCAAATGAGCTAGTGGTTTTTACCAGACTTATCCGCCTGTGAATGTAAATAGAGTTCTCATAAACTCAAATATGTAAGTGCAAAACATACATGTATGTCAACAAATATTTAAAATTTTTATTTATATAAATTTTATTTACAAATAAATTCTGACAGGAAATTGAAAAAAAATCATCAGATTAAAGTGCTGCCTAATCGTGTATGTTTCAGCGGAATGCTTTTCTTTTGTATCCTATATACGTTCAAAAAAAACAACCTATATTGCGTACTTTTGCTTTGGTTTGTGTCTTGATTAGCATATGTTAGGAAATTTCTTGTTTAATGGAAAGTTTTCTAGGTGGAGCCTGTAACGAGTTTTTAGTATATGGTGTAGTTTTGAACACAATAAAAAAGTAAGAAAGAGAAAGAAGTTTAAAAAGATTACATTTTCTAACAAAAGTGCCTTTTCTTAAAAAAGTACCTTTCTTAAAAAATACGTTATCTTAAAGAAGTAACTTTGCATAAAAAAATTTTATTTTCTTACAAAAAGTATCTTTTCTGAAAAAAGTACTTATTTTAAAATAAGTACATTTTCTTAAAAACGTACATTTTCTTACAACAAATTGCCTGTTCTTAAAAAATGCCTTTTCTTTAAAGACTATTTTTTTCTGGTCAAACAAAATAACTTTTCTTGAAATAAGTACCTACTCTTAAAAATGCACCTAACCTTGAAAAAAGGGCCAATCCTAAAAACTTTCAATTTCTTAAAAAATACTTTTTATCGCAAAAATTCCTTTTCTTACAAATACCCGTTCTTAAAAATAAAATAATACCTTTTCTTTTGTTTTCTTGAAAATATGTAAATTTTCTTCAAAAAATAATGTGTTACTAAAAACAGTACCACGTCTTTAAAAATAACCTGTTTTTAAAAAAAAATACTTTGTAAAAAATTCATACTCTTATGGGTTGTTCTTACAGAAAGTACTTCTTCTTAAAAATAGGACCCTTTGTTTAAAAAAAAATTAGCTTTTAATAATAGAAGTACCATTCTTTATAAAAGGAGCTTTTCGGGAAAATATAATACATATTCTTACAAAAAAGACCTAAAAATATACTTTCTTTAAAAAAAATACTTTGTACAAAAAGAAAAATGTATTAAAAAAAGTTTATCATTTAACAAAACGTATCTTTTCTTAAAGATCCATTTAAATTATCGTATTGTTCAACAAGACGTGTTGGAACTAACTAGTACATAATATATAGTGAAAGGAACTTCGTTCTAACCGATGTGTCCCCTGACACCTCAAGTAATTTTTTTAATATAATATTTGATTTAGAATTTTAAACGTCAGGTTTGAAATACACACAATTATGTTACAGCAACCGAATTAAAGCCAAATTTGTTCGTTGCAACCCATTAAAGGCTAATTTCTGATATTGCAACCGAATTGATATCTAGTTTGACAGTGACAGCGGAATTGAAGTGATGAAACATTCAATTACTGCAACCGAATTTGGTAACATTTTCGGTTTTTGCATCGGAATTAATTCCAAATACGGTTGTTCCAACCGAACTTTTAGAAAATTTAGATGACAAAACGAAGATAATTGTAGATTCAGTTTCCACAACCGAATCAGTTATAAAACGAGGTTGTTTCTACCTAATTTCAGTTGTGGGGGACTGCATTCGGTCGTGACAACATCAATTCGGTTGTGGCAACATCAATTCGGTGGTAACAGTTATATGTATTTACGGTTGCTTCAACCTCCTCTCAGTGGAGCAGTTTTCTGGGTGTACATGAGAACGTGGATTCAAACCCAGCACTGGACATTTTTAATTTCTATCGGCGTTACATCCCATGTAGGAATTAGGAAGAGTTTCTCACAAGCAGTGAGCTGTGCGAGTTCTAGTTTTATACTCACTGATTGGGACCTACAGTTTTACACCGGTTCTGAATGGTATTTTGGGATGCTTTTTCATGGCTAAATACTCGATAGTGTCGCCATCACTAAGCGAGGTGACCGCCGTCGAAGGAAATGTAGGGTGGTCAGGGTAGGGATCGAACCCACGTTCTCATGGACAAGAGCCGCGCACACTACCATTGCACCACCGACTAGCATCTGCCACCGAGTAAAATTATGGCGACACTAGCATGCAATTTGTACGAAAAAGCTTCTTAAAAAAGAACCTTTGGAAAGAAGTGTAAATGATCCTTCATGGGATGTAATGGGGAAACATTTTTGTAAATTTTTTAGTAATATTTAACCTTTACATTTAGTGAAAACATTTCTAGTTAAAATATTCAATTTCTCAAGCTTTGAGTAATATAGTTCCTATTTTCCTCACAAAAATGGTTCGAAAATTCTTCATGATTTAAGCTCAGCGATCCAGTACGTTTTCAAAGAATTTCTACCCATGAGCTGCTACAACTACATATATACTGATATAACTACAATCAGACCATCGTTATATACTAAATACAAATACAATTAAATATCGTCCCACATCACCTACGCAATTCGAAATAAATTTTCATTATTTGAAACCATATGATGCAATTTGTACATCATTATGCAAATGACGATGATAAATATTTTCGAAAAAAAAAACACAGAAAATCTATATCGTAAAACTACTAGCAACAAACTATGAGTGCTCATGTAATTTATTTGATTGTCATCAACTGGGCGAACAGTTCCAATGTTAGTTGGCGCTTCAGTGGAAAATAAACGTCCCCATTCCATGAGCTTTTAACTTATTCAGTCAGTTCATTTATTACTGACACCGACAATCTCTCCCCATTTTCAAATGTGCCAGTATCCATTTACTTGATTGGTTAGAAATGAAAGGAAATTTTATTTTGTCATTTTGTCATTGCAGCAAGTAAGCGGCATTGTCGACAAAATGTCACGCTACGAAATCATAGCTCAAATACTTTATATGATGGAACACAAATCATAATTGTTTGAAAACTGATATTTTAAAATTAAATTCTCAAAATATTCAAAATTGGCGTAGTTTAAAAATGTTTTGATTCTTTTGTTATTTATGTGTAAAAATTGGCAATAAATTAAAAAAAAAGTTTAGAGAAATAAACTTTGTCAAATCTATTCCGTCTACCTACAGACTGACAGTTGTACATCGCCATCTTGACACATAATTTTTGACAACATTTTGTCTTATATACCGCCAATAATTTCACCAAGATAAATGTCTACTTTTTGGTGTCATATCCCCTGCATTTATTTCACCGAATGCTGAATGTACAGTGACGACATAAAAACAAATTATTTTCATATGGTGTTTTGTCGTTTGGTGAAAATAAAACAAGTACAAGGATGAGCGAGAGAAGACAAAATACAGATAATGTAAATAACAATTCAGTGAATTTCCGTTTTTACGCAAATATAATAAATTTAATGAAAATAAAATGTCTTCATTCATTTTAAACACTTTAATACAGCTGCGCCTTAAAGTCGTTAACTTTTGTTCGCCACATTGAGGAGATATTTTGTGTGGGAATACACATACATATACACAGAAAGACATGCATGTGTTATAAACGACATACAGATGATAATCATATGGAAATGTGTTTGTGCCAAACTGTCTGCATGTCATTGTGTTGGTTATTATATGTACTTCACTGCCTTGCCTCATGTGCCATAACATTATGATCTACAACATCCCGAGGAACGATGTAGGATATATGTCACTGTCCCTGCTGTTGTCTTATGTGTTATGCTGCCTCTGCTATTTTGCAGGAGGTTGTGTAGTTTAGGTTAAGTTGATGTCGGTAAAGTTAATGTCTCTTTTTGGTTAAAAATAAAGAATGTATAATGACAATGACATGGGCCACTTTATCAACGTCATCATCATCTAGGTTATGACTATGATAAATTTCATCATGATTACTGTAAGTTACTCATGTACAAAGGATCCTGGATTACTTTGATGAGTATTTGAAAATCCTGTAATTAGTTCTTCAACGGACACTTGCTACTGTTGGAGTTCGATGGATTAAACGGTAAAGTGTATTAAAAATATATTGTATTAGAAAGCACTTTAGTTATAGCATTTAAAACTAGTACAAATTATAATTGTTTTCCAAATATTGCTCAAAGACAGATCGATCAAAGACCGCGTGCGACCCGGGAAATGGTATTTATGGCCCATACATTTCTTTAACATTGCGTTTTTGCAGAACTTGTGATGAGAGTGCAGGCATTAGGCACACAGTACAATTGACTGTATTTGTCCGTCATTGCGAATTCGAATTTTGACATTTATGGAAATATATTGGGTCTAGTTTCAATCGTAGAGAAATACGTGTCTAGAGGAAATATCTCGCTCAGTAAATTTCTGACATTTGGCCTGGTGCGAGATGAACGCTGGTTCACAGCACAATTGACTGTATTTACCCGTGACTGCGAATTAGAATTTTGACATTTATGCAAATATATTGGGACTAGTTTCAATCATAGAGAAATGCATGTCTAGAGAAAATATTTCGCACATCAAATTTCTGACATTTGACCTGTTGTGATATGAACGTTGGATGTTGGAAAGAATTGTTTTAATAATACGACATAGAGGCAATGGTTCAAACCCACCAACAATAAAACAACCACGGAATTTCGTATCGTTTGTTAAAATTATTGTGATAAATACAAAACAAATGTATACTAACAATAAAATATAACAAACAAGTCCAAAATATGTTTAAATTGTACGGTGCTCAACCCAAACGATATAACAAATTTTAGTCAACAGTTTTTGTAACTCCACCTGGTGTAAGGCAAGCAGCTCCTCTCACCACGAAGAGTGTGCCAACAAACGTCAGATGAGAGGAATGTCAATTCTATATATATATGTATTAAAAAAATAAATGGTTTGCCATTACATCCCATGAAGAGACTGGGGAGAAACTCTCACAATCACTGAGCTGTGCGCTTTCCAGTTTTCGCTCACTGTTTGGGACCTACAGTTTTACACCGATTCCGAACGGTAATTTGAGAAGCTTTTTCATGGATAGATACTCGATAGTGTCGCCGTCACTATGCGAGGTGGCCGCCGCCGAAAGAAAATTTGAAGGTGGTCAGAGCCGGGTTCGAACCCAGGATCTCATGTACAAGAGCGGCGCACACTAAACATTGCACCACCGACGCACCACATATATAAATATATGTATTACTCTATTGTTTTAATGCGTTTAACAACTACAGGAAGAAATATATTTGCATGTGTTTGTTAGGTTCTACTAAACATAATATATAGAGCCAGGTAGACAAGACAAATACTTGCTTATCCGGTCTCGAACAACCTTAAAAAACGAAGATACCATATTTCGCCAATCAGTTCGATCTTTTGTCTTATCTCTCCAGTTGGCAATACCAAGTGTACGCAGGGATTCGCCAACCTGATCCCTCCAACGGAGTCTTGGTCTTCGTATTTTTCGTCTTCCTTCCTACAGCTGTTTCGTCTGCTTGCGATAAGACCGAAGATTCTGCGCCATAAAGCAAGAAAGGTTGTATGAAAGCTGGACTTTTGTTACCCGAGACAGGCCTTTATCTCTAAAGTGTTTGCTTAGCCCAAAATAACATATATTCGCAACCACAATTCTCCGCTTGATCTCAAGGCTAACGTTGTTGTTTATGAATGCGACAAGAGGTACACAAATTCGTCCACCACCTCTAATCGCGTGGTGGCCCTGTTCGGTGAAACCATTAATTTTGTCTTGTCCTCATTTACCGTCAGACCCACTATTGCTGACTCCATCGCAATTCTCGAAAACGCCGCAGTAACTTCTCTAATTTCGATATCAGAGCATACGCGAGCAGCATGTGACTTTTGCTGCTGACGGTTATATTCATGTTGACTGGCGCTTTTCTCATAATAATCTTTATTAAGACGTTAAAGAGATCGCACAGTAGGGTGTCGCCTTGTCTGAGGCCTTGCTTAGTTTCGAAAGGTTCGGTAAGATTCTTACCGACTTTCACTGCGGATTTGGTGTTTATCAAGGTCATCTTGCAAGGGCGTATGCGTTTTGCAGGAATACCAAGCTCAGGCATTGCTTCGTAGAGTTTCTCCCGTATCGGTCTATCGAGAAGACAAATAGCGAACTAAATTTGACCTGGGTTCTACAATCATGTCATTTCAAGCAGGGCTATCGGGTCTGGCCGAAATTGGACAACTCCGACTCCAACAACTTGACAATCCATGACTCCGCTCTGATTCAATCGCTTTGGAATTTCACGTCTCCACTGGCACTCCAATAGTAAATAAAACCATTTTCTTCTATATCATGATCATTTACAACGAAATACATTGAACTGCCTATAATCTGTAATTGTTGCCAGCACAATACAAAAATATTTAAAAATATATTTATTTTAAAAACATATATCTTCAATTCAAAATAATTTAAAACAAATTCAACTTTCAAAACAAAGTTCATACTTTATATTACGAATTGAAACAAAAGTTTGGGGCTCGATTTTCTTTCGTTGTCTATATGTAAGTGTACTTTAGATGTGCGTTGGGAAGTTGTTAAAGATACCAAGAATTTAACAATTCATCAGCTTTGTTGCTAGATATGACCGCCGTAAACATAACCCACGACAAACCCATTTAGATGTAAGGCAAACTGGTTTCATTAAATGCGGTGTAAAAATTTATATTATCCGAAACAATCGGTCAAAAAATTCTCTTTTCGAAAATGTTGACTTTCCAAATTTTTACGACACCATCTCCGACAAAACACAAATATCCTAGATTCCGACTCCGTCTCCATCGCACCGATAAAAGCATATGTTTTCTTCGAATTTGAGCAATAGGGTTCCTTGGTGATTTTGATTTAAACTGAAAATGAAAAATATTCCATCTCACATCTAAATTATAGTTACAAGTATAAAACGGAAGACAAAATGAGACAAAATAAATATCTAACTTGCAACTTTTTATCAACTCGAGAATATGTATGTGAACTTTGTTTTGAAAACTGAATTTGTTTTATATTTTTTTAAACTGTTATTGAATTAAAAAAAAAATAATTAGAAAAAAAAATACATAATTCTGTGTTCTACTACCCATAGCGACATATTATAGGCAGTTAAAAATATATCGTTGTTGATGAATATTATTCCTCAGAAAATGGTATTATTTAATATTGAAGTCGGAGAGGAGCGGACTGAGCGGAGTCATGGATTTTTAAATTTCTAGAGTGGGAGTCGTCCAAGTTTGGCCAGACTCCAAGGCCCTGGTGTTTATACCGACTACCAATTAGTATATTACGCCACTGTGTAACAGATCTTCTTGACATGCCACTATTTTTGATTTGGGTCCCATTTATCTGTCCTCGTTATATCATGACTGACTGTTCCTTAATCCACCTCTGATTGTCGATACAGGAAGTGTATGTCATTTGTCAACTGCTAGTCATATATGTAGGTTTCAAGTTTCAAACTGATAAATTTTTGTGTTTATTTATATTTGTGGATCGAAACACTCATCCAATCCTTAGACTAGTTTATGGTGAACAGGGCATTAAAAGATTGGATCAATCATATGCCAAGGAATAGATGGATAAACTGTGGTTCCCATGACATAAACAACTGCTGTAGAGTCCAATCGTCGAAAGAACGATACATATGGTGGTTTCTTTGGCTTTAATTCCTTCATTAGCTGGATCTCATACGGGTGTAGGCCAAGATTTTTGCGTAAAATTTTCAACGTAGTGGACGGACAGAGCCCGAATTCCTGCGACCTGCGACAAATCGATAAATTTGTTTATTCTTCCATACGTTATCGTTGTGCGTTATCAAAGTTACGACGTCGTCTATAAGTTGTGCGTGTCGATGACTGATTTTCAAAGTAAAAATTTGGATAATGTAGTGCTGTTCAAGGGCAAATCTATTTCCCATGATTTGCCAGGGTATACTGATTATAAATTTCAAAATGTGAGCGCAGTTCAGTTCGTTTGAGTCAGTTCGTTTGACACGAAGCCTTTAAAACACGCTTTATGTGTGTTAGGGTGGGTCGATTTAGCAACCGATATTGTCCCATTGATTTTTCGATAGCTTTTGGCATGTGGAAAAAAGTTCTACAACGACATATCAAAAACATCATTTTCGAGGCAACCAAATTTAAATTTTTTGACTTTTACTCAACTTCTATTTTTAAGGTTTTTCGCAGGTAACACGGTGCGACAGTCCAAAACTCCTGGGAGGTGATAGTATTTTTCCTGCAGGTGCTGTCGAGTGAAATAAGAATCTGCTTGTGAAATTTCCAAAACACCCCCAAATTCTTGAAAACCCGTCAAAAAAAAAACCGGTTTTGCGTACCTTCGCGCACTTATATGCCTGTAAGTCAGTTGATTATCAACCGATTTTCATTTTCTCACCGGATTTAAAGAGAAGAAACTTAGGCGTTATTGAAGGAAATTATTCAAAAGAGACGTTTCCAAATAAGTAAAACGCAACTTTGTTTTTAAAAATCCGGTATGAATTGACTGAATTATTGAAGTTTTTATTAAAACAAAAATTAATTGTGCTTTGCGTCTATAAAATTTTACCAGCATCATGAAGCTTTAGTAAAGAGAAGGTGAATAAAAAGAACGTGAAAAACATTGTGCAGGAATTTTTGCAAAATGTTTGATATCACGAAAACTTTTGATCTCATTTTGGGTTGTGCATTATCCTCCCCCAAGACAGCCGCTTCGATCCGATCTCTGTCTGCCTGCCGCAGCCGCCGAATTTCAACTGGTTCAGCCAACGTCGTCGATTATATCATCAAGCCGGCTGTACTGGTTAAAGATTAGCTACAGTTACAAATTTCACATTCACTACAATAATACATTCATGATTGTTAGTTAGCTCTAGCTGTGTCATAACCTGAGATACAGACAATGGGAGCAAAGCTAAATTCATTTAATGTAACTCGTAACATCTTCCGTAAATTTTGTGTAGCAATGGCCTTAAAAAAAATTTCAGCTCCTTAAAAATTTTCTGCTGTTTAATGAATCTTTGATATTGAGAATCTTGTTGTCAGTCGTTTATTATTATACGTACAATTTTTACCCACAACTTTTCCTTGCATGGCATTTCATTCACTCTAACTAATTTTGTAACATCTTCTCTTATCCTTTCAGGTATGTACTTGAATCAAAAGCTTCTAGCAAACTGTAAGTACTTTTCAAAATTTTCAAGAGTTTAGATTTATTTTTCTGCTTTCCCACAGCAAACTTCCAATTAGATCAATTAGATACATAACATTCTCTTAATTGCCAAAAAAAAAGGTTGCACATAAGACGCACTGAATCATATACAACGAATTGACCACAAATCCCTTGATGGGAATCTACAGAAAAATAAGCAAAATCTCTCGAAACGTCAGGTTACAAAAAAAAGTACAAAACAAATCAATGGCGTATATGTCAGTTAATGAAACCACATTCACCTACCGACAACTGAAACTAAGTAAATGTAAAGCCCCTGGTCGCCAACCGCTATGAAACCTCTTTGGAGCCCGCTCGTGTGTGTATTAGTCCTTCAGATGTGTGACTTTGTGTTCATATTTTTTGCAAGTTGTATATTGCTCTTGTGTTGTTGCTTCCATAAGGACTTTATTGTAAGTTAATCCTTAATACATGAATGTCATCAAAAGCATGCTGAGAGTTACACAGAAGCAGCAAAGCAGCGGTAGAAGGAGTGGTACCATAACATCTGTGTAGGATGCTGGCAATTTTGTAATATTTTGATAGAGTGCTGGGGAAAGGGATAGAGGACTGGAAAGGGATAGAGGAGGGGAAACACTCTAAAGAAGACATGTAACATGAAAACACTATTAGCGTTTTGTGGTGACAAGAAATCCATGTATTCGTCTGGTAAATGTAGTACGACATAAGTGTAAGAATCAGAATCTCTAAGTACTTAAAACGAGCACAAGAAGATTGAACATAAATTAATTGGGAAAAGATTTAGGGAAATATAAAGAGAAGTACACTGATAACTTGATTTATATCTTAATATATATAATATTGAATATATTTTTCCGATGTTAATGTACAAGACGTAGAAGCGAATTAAGGATATTATTTGATCGGAAATAAAAAAGAACTACCAATCATCGAACTATCTCGAAAACTTTTGGCGTTTCGTTGAACATGAAACCGTTAAGTGCGGGTAAGTTCTTCACTTCAACTTTCAACCTGCATTCCAATTGATCCTGATCGATCCTTGCTCTGAACACCTTACATTTGTTTCGACAACGGCCACCTCCCTTAGTAACGGCGACACTATCTACTAATTAGCCATGAAATAGCTTATCAAAAAACCATTCGGAACTGGTGTAAAACTCTAGGTCTAAATCAGTGAGTGAAACTGGAAAACGCACAGTTCAGTGATTGTGAGAAGCTCTCCCCTATCCTTTCGTGGGATGTAATGGGACAATATTTATTTATTTTTGATGCATATTTAAGTCACTTGCAGCACGTACCACATGGTCATGTGGCTTCTACAGCTTGTCCCTAATTTTTTAAGCCTGTTATCTTAGTATTAAAATTGAAACTAAAGGGACATAGGCGTCAGAATATAAGTGTTACGACAGTCAATGTACGACTCGCTTTATGCCTGTTTGTGCCCAAGGTGATATCACCAAATCTCCAACGGATATTTGCTACACGAAGTTCAAACTGATGGCAGTTCTAAGACAAAATCTCCAAGGTGCTTGAAGATGTAAGATGTAAAATTATACATCTTTCCCCTTGCTAGTTCTGTTCGGTAACTTATACTTAATCGTGATGCTTACAGTTTCTACTAAACTTATTACCTTGGACCTTCTCTCCCCCGAATTTAAACCAATCTTGACAAATCTGTTTCAAGAATTGACATCTTTGTGCCAGGTGGAGACAGAAGGTTTATAGATCTTCTACTATCCAACGCCAACCACATTAGTCTTGTACGTCCACTTTCCCTGCCTTACCAGCTAGAAGTGTTTAGGCAGGAAATGTTGGCAAGGCTCATGCCATTACATTATACTTCCTGTGGAACCTTTATGGTAGTCCCTATTCTTGAAAGCTCAATCCCTTCTGAAGTATTGGGGTAAGATGGATATATACTCCAAATGAGGAATTTCTGCGCCGATTGCATTCTGGATTCTCTATATGTTTAAAGTGTGGTGCAAGTTTATTGGCAATGCTACTTATTCTTCAAGTTTGACTAGGTTTGAGAGAGCTGCAACGATGTCTATCACGGATGTTCTGTGCTCATCTCTGTATTCTCTCTCTCTCACTCTGCATTGTCACTGCTACAATGAATGTAATATTATATCTACTGTATTTTCGGTGTTGTTGTCTTTATTGTTTATAGAAGAAATCAGTATTTTCTGTCCTCCGGATTGTGGCAGTAAATTGCGGGTAACACCACTAGCAAAGATGATCTAGAGTTAGACGACCAGAATATGTGTGCAATTTGGCAACCCTTGTAAAAGAGAACCAAAAAGTGCTAGAAATTCACTCAAAGGCATTTCTCCCACGTGTCATATCTTGATTATTTCATACTTTTTGCATAGTATATGTAATTTTACTTCAACATGGTTGGAATTTGTATAGTTATAAACAATAACACTATCAAAAAGTTGCTCGTGTATTGAAATAATCAATGAAGAGAGTAAGAAAGAGAACAGAGAATGACTAGGGTTTCACTCATTGTGTTTGTTGGCATTTGAGTGGAGCGAAATTTTGACTGTATACTTGTACATCGTATTTGCCACTAGCACGATAACCATCCATTCTTACATGCGGAACAAACGCTGACCAGATAGCAGGGGACTTAGTTCGACCAGGGAACTACTCTTCCCGGAAGGGACCCTGGGAAGATCCTTAACAAATGGAGGCATTCCCACGGCATGCCACAAAATCTATTGCGCACATCTGCACCCTTGTGTGGCACGCCCTGGGATTCAGCCGTTCTTGGTCGATGACTGCATTGTCTTAGCAGCTACCCTGCATCTACTAGCTATTTCCAAACTTGTTTAGATGCTATGGTAGGTTTTGAAGTCTATTCTAAAGTGAATGGTCTTGACCTTGACCAAGAGGAGCTACACTATCTTAGTGCTTTGGAGGGGGGTCGTGGCTATAAACGAAGTTAGCCTCTGGCGTGGAAGAAACATCATTAGCGGCTGGGGTATCTACATCTACTCTGACAGTGATGCTGCTAAAAAATCTATACATGTGGGTACGACCCTTTCTGCATGGAAATCATGCTTAAAATCGAAGCATTCATGCGAATGGAGACGCAACCTACGGAATTACCAGGCAAGTATGGCCAGGTTATGACCTGAATCGTACCATAAGGGGCATTCTAGGCAGACACTGGGATTCTCAGTTCATCATTACTTCAGCACCTGTGAATAAAATGATGCGCGATAGTGAATTTCTAGCACTTTTTGGTTCTCTTTTACCAGGGTTGCCAAATTGCGCACAGTTTCTGATTGTCTAATTCTAGATCGTCAACGATGTACAAGTAGACAGTCAAAATTTCTCGTCACTTGAGTGCCAATAGACAAAACGAGTGTAACCGTAACCATTCTCTGCTCTCTCTCTCTCTCTCTTACTCTCTTCATTGAATATTTCAATACACGAGCAGCTTTTTGACAGTGTTATTGTATATAACTATATAAATTCCAACCACTTTGAAGTAAAATTACATAAACTAAGAAAACATTATGAAATAATCAAGGTATGACACGAGAGAGAAATGCGTTTGTGTGAATTGTGACCACTTTTTGGTTCTCTTTTACAAGGGCTGCCAAATTGCTCACATCTTCTGGTATTCTACTTCTTAATCGTCTTTGTGTAATGACACACGTTTGTAAACAGTGCTAACATACATGGCGGCAGCAGATGTTGTTGTCGTGGTTGGCTGCAACAAACAGACATTTTATTTTTGTTTATTAGATTTAGTTGTCAAACTGTACATAATACACACAAGAACACAAAAGAGTATAAAAACAAAATATATGAGTTTGACAGTAAAACGAAAAGTGACATGGAAAAAATTAAATCACCTGTTTAAACGACTATACCTGAGAGATAATTCTACCGTGAATAATATTTATAATAGCGGCATTCATGCAAACGTGAAAGCCGAGAACTTTTGCTCAGCGCAAGTTTCCCTCGCACCGTTGCATGAGGCACCAGGTAAAGTTGCTCAGCGTAGTTGTGCTCAAAACCATATCAGCTGACCAAGATGGGTACAGAAGGTGGTAGCAGTAGCAATTGCATGTATTATGTATGTGTACTTTTTCTACTGTACTAGTGCTATCACCTTATTTATCCATCCTAGTCAGATGACAACGAAATGTCAAAAGTTTACACGTTTCTCCATCCAAAGTTTGCGCAGCAAATTTGCCTCGAAAACTTTCCACTTTTGAGCAAGTCGCTTTGTGTGGGAAATTTGTTTGTTTTGACGTTTGCTGTGCAAGTTTACGATGTTTTCGAGTTTACGAGGTTCTTTCGTGCTTTCACGAAGACCACTAATATTTACCGCGCGTGGTTTGGAATAATTTAATTCCAATTTTGCTTTCAGCCGGAAAAAAATCCTATCGTTCAAAATATACGTAGTCTGTAAGCCATTTTGCAAATTTCTGTTTTTGAGCCTCTTCTTCTTGATAACATTTTCATTCACAAGAAATCATCTCCTTCTTCATAACATTTTCATTCACAAGAAATGATAACAAAATGTATCTAATGTAACATTTTTTTTGCCATTTGTTGAAATTGAACATGTGCCAACATTGTCATTGCTTAAGTCGGAATTTGAGTGGCGAAATTGAAATGACGCTTAATATCCCTTAGCTGACCCATACAAATTAAGCTATAATTAACGTTAGCGGGGTAAAAAGCCACACTCAATAACTAGGGTCTTACATCAACTTGGGCATAACGGACATTCGGGGAGTTAAGCTAAATGATTCTAAGAACTTTTGCATAGTAAAAATTGGTTCGCTACGGTTCACTTGATAAACTTTATCCTGAAATATCGGTGTGGGTTATCATACGGTTTGGCCTCAGCTTAACCACACCAAGTTAATTGACAGCTTCAACAATGGGGACGGAATATGACGTCCCATGGCATGCCAACAGTCCGCCTTGAACTAAGAATGTCAATAGTGACAGCCACGAATACCTAACATTATAGTTGCTGTCGGTGGATATCTGTATCTGTAAGCAACAATGATTCACTCCCATAGAAAAAATCGGTTGAGACAGGCTAATGAGCCGTAACTGATTTTAGAGGTCATATACTAGAGATCATCGCTGCCGAATCAGAGATTTTCACAACCTCATTGGAGGTTGGCACAATCTCATTGTAGGTTGACACAACCTCATTATAAGTGGGCACAACTTCAGTAGAGTTTTTCACAGACGAATTAGAGGGTGTTACAATCGAATTTATATAGTGTCACCAAAAAACGTGTATGTGTGTGATATATTTCCTTGTATTCTTATAAAAAAAATGCAAACCGCAAACATAAAATCATTTATATACGGTAAAGTCTAGGGTAATACATTTGTTTTGCATCCCAATTCCAACCTTTTTGGAAAACCTGGTCTATCAGGGGTCATCACACCAATTCTGATGCGCTATATCTGTTGGTTTAAGTCCTAAGCCGTGTTATATACAGCCCATTGCAGCATGTCTCAAACGACCGACTTTGAAAAACTTCAAAAATATTGATATATGCTTGACTATTTTCTACAAAATAAGACGTTTTAATACAAAACCCATAATTACAATATTTGTACTTGCCTTTCTTAATCACCCCAAAAAATATCTTGATATTGAAACGACAGCAACAATTTGACAAGGTGGGGCAAAACGAATCACCCTATTGGAGAACCCTATAACTTTTGCAAGTGGCGCCAAATGTCAATTTGGTTTTGACATTTTTGAAGTAAACAAATGCAGAATATAAATCGAGAAGCCAAGAATCGGTTTAATCCTCAAGGATGCGGAATAATTGTTTCCATTTTTTTGCGCAAAAATTCGTCAGTTGTGTTGTCGCCGCAGATATCCTGGCCATCCGACACCAACTAGAGAAACACTGCGGTGTTTGGCCACTCGCCTTGAAGAGACTGGGAGAATACGAAATCTTCTCAAGGCTGACCGGCCCCGGAGCAGCCGTTCTGCTGAGAATATTGCCGCTGTTGCCCTTGATGCCGAAGAGGAGCCCGGTACATCGACCAGAAGACGTGACGCGAAATTGGGCATCAGGCGGAGATCCAAACGCAGAATTTTGGTAAAGGTTTTGAAGATGTTCCTTTACAAAGTACAGACAGTGCATCAGCTATGATCTGTTGACCGCCAAAACACGTGTAACCTACGCTCAAGCCATCCTGAATCTCAACGAATTGGTGGACGATTTTTCATCGAAAATTATCATGAGCGATGAAGCTCATTTCCATCTTAGCGATTACGTGAATAAACAATATAATCATTTCTGGGGCACCGAAAATTCGTGTATCAATCACAAGGAACCATTACACTCGCTCAAAGTTACTGCGTGATGTGCTGTTTGCGCTGGAGGAATCTTCCGGCCATATTTTTTGAGAACGCCGCGAGCCTAACGACGACTGTGAACGGCGCGCTACAGATCCTTGATTACCGAATTTGTTCTTCCTCAATTGAATGAATTGGGACTAGGAAACATTTGGTTCCAACAGAACGCTGGAATTTCGCACAGTGCTCGAGCTACAACCGACATTCTGAAGGAAGCATTTCCGGGTCGCTTAGTGTCACGCTTTGAATCAATGATACATTCGATCATTACAAACGAATTTGGTACCAATTTTGGTTGCTGCATCCGAATTTTGGAATAAATTCTCAAAGCGAAATTTTAGAAAACTTAGTTCATCGACGTAATAGAATTGAAGATTCAGTTGTCGCAACCGAATCAATTACACGGTGCGACAGTCCAAAATACCTGGGAAGTGATAGTATTTTTCTTGTAGGAGGTGTCGAGTGAAGCAAGACTGTGCTTCTGAAATTTCCCAAACAACCCCAAAATCTTGAAAACCGGTTATGAGAAGTCTGTGTGTATTTGCCCAGCCAACAGGTATTTTTCAATGTTTTCACCATTTTTCAACTTCGGCGATGATTTCTTTACTTTTATTGACTATTTTACAACCTCATGAGGTCAGACGTCTTACACATATTAATTAAACAAACAAATTAAACAAATTTCAATATATTCTGCCAGCTGGCTCTATCCTTCGCCTTTGCTCGCCAGTTGGTAACACCAAGGATACGGAGGGATTCTTCAGCTTGGTCTTTCCAGCGGAGTCTTGGTCGTCCTCTTTTCCGGCTTCCATCGGGGACGTTATCGAAAACCTTTCGCCCTGGCTCAACTTCATACATTCTGATAATATGGCCTAGTCAACGCAATTGGCCTATTTCGTTCCGCCTACCTATGTCCACGTCAGAATATAAATCACATAGCTCTTGGTTCCAGCGACGTCGGTACTCGCCGTTTTCCCTAACAGGACCATATATTTAACAGAGAATTTTTCTCCGTAATTTAATTTCACACATTATTTTATAAAAAAAAACCATAATACTCTTGAATTTATTCAAAAGGGACGTTTCCTAGTGGGTAAATAGTAACTTTGTTTTTAAAAAGCCGGTATTAATTGACTGAGTTATTGAAGTTTTTATTAAAACAAAATTTTTGCATAAATTCAAGTATTGGTCATTCCACTCAAAAACGATTGCATTGCCTTTTTTTTTTAATTCAGCTTCATGAGTTTCTCTTTACAGTATCCAGCAATTCTCTGAAATCATTTTTATTTTATTTTTTCCTTTAAAGCGTTTTTCAATTGTAGCCATTTCTTGGTGAAAATGTTTCCCTTGTTCTGGCCCAGGATGTCTGGGAACAAGTCCACGTGCGAATGGAGAAAAAAATTAAAAAAGGATAACCAACTGACTTACAGGCTTATAAGTGCGCAAACGTGCTCAAAACCGGGTTTTTAACCGGTTTTAAAGATTTTGGAGGTGATTGAGGATTTTCACAGGCACATTCTTGTTTCACTCGACCATACCTACAGGAAAAATACTATCACTTCCCAGGTATTTCTACTTTAGTCTTTTTTGTTTCATTGTGTTTTGAAACTAGGTTGTGAGGATTAAACTGGGTCGTGACAACCTCAGTACGGTAGCGTCAACAACAATTTACGGTTGCTACAACTTCTTCTCGAATAATTAGTTCCCTGAGTGCAGATACACTGGCAGATGATGTTCACAATATTGTAAAATATTTCGGCTACAAATTTTGGTAATTTGGAAAGTTGTCGTTTGGCTGAAGGATAACAGATCTGCCGGAATGTTGTATACAAATTTTCTTTGACTGGTGGATGACAAGTTTATTGAATCAAATTTCCTAAAGATAACATCAGCCCGGAACTGCCGAAAATCTCTTAACGAGATGATTCAGGAAAACGAGATTCATTTTATGACCTTGCAATGTTTCAAATCTAGGAAAACACAGGATAAAACGTGCTACAAGTTAGCTGTTCGTAAGTAAATTAGTTTTTAATTGAAATCACATTGCCAATTATGGGGTAATAATTATTAGTGCATTTGTAGACTCTGTTAGTCATTCGTTAGATCGAAAGTTAAGCTAGCAGGACCATCAGCTGCAAAAAAATATTTAATGAAACATTAACCCTAAATTAGTTGTAGCGGTTCCCGTGACCGAAATTTCCATATATTCACTTTCTTTTCCGTTTGACTTGCATTCACTTTCTTTGCCGGTTGACTTGCACAGGTGCCACTATTGTGAATGAATTATCCATCAAAATGCTTCTCACTACGAAACCGTTCGAAAACTGTGTAAAACTATAGATATCGATAAATTCTGCTGCCTTTAAAACATTAGATTTCGAATGAAAACTTCAAACGAAATCTAAGTCGTTTATGCCAGCGCATTTTGACGTTAGAATAGATTTCAAATAATTTTGATGTCTGCATTTGTTCAGTTAGATATTTTTGATAATGTAAATAATCAAAACAAAAAAAGATTTGTTTGTGGTATTAAATTTGCTCGCTGATTTTGATAGTTTTAAATCGTTTTTGTTTTGTTTTAGGCATTTTAGGAAATAAGGAAGTCCAATTTAATAACCAATTCCTAATTCCCCACCCTAACCCACTTTTTATATTTTAAAATACCAGAATGGAACGCAATTCCAGAATAAGTTTGCCACACACTACGATGTCGTGGAACCGCAACTCAAAACTTCGACCACTGGCTTGGTCACACTGGAGGCGAGGATATCGTCAGGGAACAGGAGACATCTCTGGCGCGGAAAAATCACAATTGAAGCAAGTGTAAATGCAACTGGAAGACATTATGTCCCTGGACATTATGACACCACAGAAAGTGGCATACATTTTTAAAAGTGTCAACGTCCATGGACATGTGACCCTTCAACAACAGGAAAAACCATAGATTAATACTTATTGTAGATCTACTAGTTCTCCCACAAAATTTATGACATTTGGCCTGGTGTGATATTTACGTTTGCTGTTGAAAAGAATTGCTTTACTAATACCAGATAGAGGCAATGGTTCAAAACAACGAACAAAATAACAACAACGGCATTTCATTTTGTGTGTTAAAATTATTGTGTTAAATACAACACAAATGTATGCTAACAATAACAGTCAATAAAAACGTGTAAAACACATTTAAATTTCACAGGTTTTCACCAAAATGACATGAAAAATTAAAGCAAGAAGTTATTGTAATTCCACCTGGTGTATATCACTTTTCGTCAAACATCTCTCTATCACACCGACCGCATCACGAAGAGTGTGAAAGGAAACGTCAGATGAGCCAAATATTCTCTCTAGTCTGAGATTACTCTATGGGAAAAACGTACAGTGGTGTTAAAATAAGAATATTTTACTCCAAAGTTGTATTTTGATATATTGTAGAAACTTTCAAAAGTGTCACTATGTCCATAGACGCAGTGACACTGATTTTAAGGACATTGCTACACTTTTTGTTGTGTCATAATGTCCATGGACATTGTTCGCTACATTCTTTTAAACTCCATTTCGTGGGTGGGAACATTGCCTCCGCCACATAGATTGCTTTCTGTATGTCCAGAATCTCCTCGTTCTGGAGACATGAAAAACAAATTCTAACACTGGACAGAGCGACAATGGATTCAGAAAATCATTGGCATAGGTCTAAGTGTCGAAGTCCATACTCCTTTCAAGGTATTCCGTAAAGTCGTTCATTATTTATTTTTCGGAATTTACGAGGTTACGAAATTAAATAAAAATAAATAAATAAATGGTTTCCCTTTACATCCCATGAAGGGACCGGGGAGAACTTCTCACAATCACTGAGCTGTGCGCTTTCCAGTTTTCACTCACTGACTGGAACCTACAGTTTTACACCGATTCCGAACGGTATTTTTAGAAGCTTTTTCATGGCTATATACTCGATAGTGTCGCCGTCACTATGCGAGGTGACCGCCGCCGAAAGAAATTTTTTTTGAAGGTGGCCAGAGTAGGGTTCGAACCCAGGATCTCATGTACAAAAGCCGCGCACACTAACCATTGCACCACCGACGGCCACAACGAAATTAAATGCTGCCTTCAATTTCTTTTCTCCACGACATTATTGTGGCTTTCAGTTATTTTTTTTTTTTTAACACAAACGATGATGAGGTCGTGCTGGTGTTAGTGAAAGAATATAAAAATTTGTAGTTTTTGCGGTGGTGAATTTAAACACAGCGTTGTATGTGTTGATTTTGTATTGTTTTTTAAGAAATCAAAGAAAATTACTAGATTCAGCAGTTGTCAATATATATGGGAAATCTAATAGATTTCGACTAGATTTGGGCCAAAATCAAAAAACTCGAGATTTCGACGGCAGCATAAACGCAGCTTAAAAGTAGGCAATCACACTAGGTTGCTTCATATTCCAAGCCATCACACTCCAAGCCAATGTTATACTTTATGTGTTAAATTTCTGGATTCTTCCCTTTCTATATTTATAATTTAATATCATCCTTTCAAGAGGTTCTTTAAAGTTCACAAAAACCTATGTCCACAAAGTTAATATCCCTGCAAACAGCAATGGATTTAACGAGTAAACTTAATGATTCAGTAAAATTCTTAGCAAAAATATTTATGAAAACATTTTTCTGTTTTGCTAAAACCCTCACTATGTCCTAGAGAAGAATCGCACTTTTCTGAAATGCTCTACTTCCTTTCATATAATAAACTTTATGTCGGTCTTAGCTGTAAGAAAAACAAAAGGAAACACCCAGAAAACTAGTTAACAACATAAACAAACTGCTTAAACAACTGAACAATGGCCAAAACGAAAATAAACTAAACTTTGACCATTTAAATTCGTAAATTACCCCTCAGTCAGCAAAAATATGCAATCATCGGCGTAGAAGAAATTTTAAAATAAAACTTTTCCCGACTACCAATTTATATAAAATGGAAAGTGAAGTCGAGAAAAATATGCGGAAATAAAATACTAAAGTGCTGTTGTAGCTGTGGTGCAGTAAAGATGGCGCCAATTTTTATGGCCCAAAACTTCATGAACACACTCATATAAATACGTTACGTAATTCCCGCTTTGCCTTGTTTAAAAACCATAAAATAAGCAGTAAAACTAAAAATGAAAATCAAAATCAAAATATCTGCTTTCCAATATGGTGTGGACCTATATCAACAAACTTAAAACTCTGTAAACTGGCAACACACAGGGGAACAACAAAACCATGTAATGAAAATCTGGTAAGAAACACTACGAAAACAGAAAATGTAATAACGCATTCGACTCTGGCCACCAATTCGGCTAATATGTATAGTTGGAAAGAACCTTAAAAACCATGTACACACTTCACACAGATTTTTGTTGTTGTTGTTTGTTTCTACCAAATACTCCATGTTTTTGATCTGGAATTTAATACCTTTACGGCCATGCCATATGAAAAGTACACCAACAGTCTACTCGCATTTTGTCGCATGTGCTGGCGTTGGTGGTCAACATCCACCCCCTTTGAGTGGTAGAAACATTCTCGGAGTAAAGTGCTTATTTCAAACCATACAGTGGAGCAGTATTAGAAACAGGAGGGGTTTTCTATAAAGGTCATTACTATTGAAGTAAAAGAAAATATAGATTTAAAAATTTCAAGGCAGTAATATCCAAGTAAATATTGAAACTCCTACATTTGCAAGTTTGACGATCATTGGCTTTTGATGTCACAATCGACGGTTGAATAACAGACGTCTATCACATAAGTTTCAAACCAACAATATTCGTGTTTTTGGTTCACCTATCAAAAAAATTATTGGAATTGATAATTTTTGAAAACTCAAAAATACATACATATCTAGAGCTTATATTCAATACCAGCGATACGCAAAAACACAATTTTTCAGGAGAAGGAAAAAACAGTTTATTTTCCGAACTCTCGAAGATTGAATCTTTAAATAATTTTTGTATGCAGTACCCACTAATAATATTTAACAAAAATACTAGAAGAAAATGTACTTCAATCTTCGAGAGTTCGGAAAATAAACTGTTTTTTCCTTCTCCTGAAAAATTGTGTTTTTGCGTATAGCTGGTATTGACTATAAGCTATCGATATATTGAATATGGAATCAGCCAGCATATTCTCCGGCGGACTATGTGAAAATAACAGAAGAGGCATGAAGAACAGTGACGGTTAATAACACAGTGCAACACGAAAAAATATAGCCATATACGGACACCACTACATGATAAAAGACTAAAAAAAGGCCCGTGTCTCCCAGTTTTGCCCAAAGTCATGCACTTTTTTTTATGGGTCATTTTTGCAAAAAAGTGATCATTTTGTCAGGCTCATATCTTGCAAACCGTTCGGAATTTTGATATACTCTCTGCGGGAAATTTGTAGCTCTTGTTGTAAAGAAATCAAAAAAAATCATCTTCAAAGTGAAAGTCCCAAAAAACTTTAAAAAATTCGATTTTTTTTACCTTTTTCCCCTGTTCTTGTCCATAGGTTGCAAACCGTTCAAAATTCAAGGAAACAATCAACCACAGAAATGTACTTAAGATCTCAATAAACAACTTTCTACAACATATAGAAATGATTCTTAGCACCGTTGAGGTAGCGCTTAGGTAGCGTTTAGGTAGCCAGCCGCAAAAGTGACAAATTTCCCGAAAATTGTTTAGTTTCATTTATTTTTTTTTCACTGCAACGTTGAGATACTATGCTATCTACGATATTAAAAAAATAATAAAAAAATATTCGTATTATGTTTATAATGTTGATGGCCCTGGACTTGCATATAGCACTCTCTTAAGTTGTGGATCCAAATCGTCGTCCGACTGCCCTCCATCATCAGCTTTTTCTTCTTCAAATACTTCATTAGCATCATATAGGGTGATCTTGTGGCTCTACCAACATACCTGAAATGAATTAGAATCCCTCAGAGAGTAAATCAAAATTCCGAACGGTTTGCAACACAGGAGCCTGACAAAATGATCACTTTTTTGCAAAAAATACACCGAGGCATGTGCATGACTTTGGGCAAAACTGGGAGACACGAGTCTTTTTTTTCTGGTCCTTTATCATGGACTCCACGCATATGGTTATATTTCCAAATCTTAAAAAATTACACACAGTGTAATACACAAATATGAGCGATCTATTTGACACATTCTATTTGAACTCTGCTTCAATATAAATTTGAACGCTGGAAATCTTTAACGATTTTTAGTGGAAAAACCGGATATTTTAAAATTGACCCAACAATTTTAATTCAACGCACACTAAAATATCTATCAGCTGTCGTGGTTCAGTAAAAACAACATTGATAATAACAGGAGATTTTTTTGCTGTTAGGTTTTTCAGTGCTAAGTTTTTCCCCGTTCACACGTCATTCTTGACATATGCCACAGTCAAAAATGTTCAGTTTTCCTTGCCATTTCAAATGATTACACTTACAACAAAGAGCGTTGGCAAATCATTGAGTTTTATTTTCAAATTTAGTGCACTATGATAAATGTGTTTCGAAAGTTACGTGAATTTTAAGATCGCCCATAATCCACCCACCCATATTTGGCTCAATGGGTAAGGCAATAAACAGAATTGGTCCAAAAATCAGCCAGATGCTGTTCAAGGGCTACCAATACGTCCTCAAAAATGCACTGTTTGGTACGTTATATGGGCTGGCGGCATCTGTGTACTATGCTTCTTAAAAGACGATGATGCCCGCAATGTTAACCTCATGGATCAAGGTACCGTTCGATGGTCATTGCCTTTTTTTTCCAAAATGGAAGAATTGGACTTGGTTGGAATGTGGTTTCATGTAGACGATGTCACATGCCTAGTTCGTGTGACTTGACACCTCTAGACTAAATTTTGTGGGCCACGTAAACTGTATAGTTTATAGGGTAGCATCGTGTTCTTGAATCGGAAAGGTGGGTCCGCCGTTTGTATAGCAGTATTGGGTGATCGTTTACATTTCTTATTGGTTTGGATTTCGTGACGAAATGCAGATTTTCGTCAAAAACCTTACTGGTAAGACCATTACCCTTGAGGTCGAGCCTTCAGGTACCATCGAAAATGTTAAAACCAAGATTCAGGACAAAGAAGGAATTCCACCTGGTCAACAACGTTTGATATTTGCAGGCAAGCAGCCTGAAGATGCTCGTACTTTCTCCGACTACAATATTCAGAAAGTGTCCACTTTGCACTTGGTAATTCGTCTTCGTGGTGGCGCCAAGAAGCGTAAGAAGAAGAACTATTCTACACCGAAAAAAATTAAACATAAGAGGATGAAGGTTAAGCTAGCTGTTCTTAAATATTACAAGGTTGATGAGAATGGAAAAATGCACAGTCTTCGCCGGGAATGTCCAGGAGAAAACTGTGGATTTCATGAAATAATCTCTGACATTAAATGGCAGGCATATTACAAAATTGTCTGAGCTTTCTTCAATTTCAGTATCTGTCAGCCAATTTTAAGTCACAGCCTTCATGGCAATTGCAAGCCTTAAGTTAGCAAAACAACTATTTTTATGAGACAATGCCAAACATTCCTAATTATGATTCTTGATTTTAGTAATTTGTTTTTTAGTATTACATACATATATTCAAGCTCATTGTTATTCTAAACACGCTGAAACAAACGGCCCCAGCAACATATTTCAAGAGACATGTATATGTTTCATTGCATTGTTTTCATTAATTGGAGATCTGCAGCTTTTTTGTTTCTATGTTGTTTGCCACGTATTGTTTTCAGCAGCTTTCAACAAACGAATCTACTTTTGGGTCACAACAATATATATTATAACCTATCAATCATTGTGTCTCAAATATATAATATTGAACAGCAAAGACAATGTGTTTGCACTAGAGCTCGCAAAATATACTCCACCAAATTTTTCTGCGCGGTCTACTCACTGAAAAGACCGAAAAATTTAAACGGCATCGCTCAGTGTCTAAATGGCAACCCTCCTGTTCATTTCGTTCGTGTTCTCGCTGTAGGGATTCGGGTTGAGCGTAACACGCGAATCGAACTCTTTCTGACCGATTGATACAAACGAAACCGTTCGTCGCTCAGTTACTGAGAGTGAGTGAGCAAAGGAAGCAGCAAAAAGTCCGCAAAAAGTTCTTTATTTTTGTCGTTGCGTTTCTTAGGTATTTCGTCACAGGCAAAGCATTAAAGAGGAAGGGAGTAGAGGATAGGGCGCTCATTTGGGTGTATAAGCTTATGCATTAATAGCCAGTGGCGCCGCACACGTGTATGCTCAGAAGACTGTTTGAAGAGTTTTTACGAAGTAAAGTATCTCGAGTGAACACATGAGCCGAGCGAGCAAACAAAAACGCTCGTCGATTAAGCGAGGAGCAAGCCAAAGAAGAACGAAGTTTCAAGTGTCAGTGGACGAGTGGATTTTTTCGGACAACAAGCAGAAGGAAACCAATTATTGCGAGCTCTGGTTTGGACACAAGTATACTATATTTGCGACCAGCTACAAACAAGTTATATTTGCATCCAAACAGCAACAAATTACAGATTTTTCAACGTGTGCGGTATCTCTATTAATAGGGATATAAATTTTAAAAGAAGATTTGCAAAATGCGTAATCGTGACTCCTGGCAAACCGTATAGCAATTTCACAACTAACCACAGATTTCATCAGAATGTTTGGAATGATTCTATTGAAAACATCATTAAACTAACGTGAGATCTTTGTATTACGCCGGATTTGTGCAGCTTCAGCAATGCTGAAAGGGCCTTATTTATTCAATCATTTATATCTGTTGCGGTGCCACCATCCTTGGGGATCAGGCATCCTAAATAATTGTTTGATTCTACACGCTGGAAAGAATCGGCCTTTGGAATATATTCTCCCGAAAACATTGTGCAGCATCCATGTATATAATATATATATACCGTGTATATGTTTGGAACATTAATTAATTTATTATTCGATCAATTCTCGATCCTCGGATTTTGGTATTCTATCACTTTTTTCAGTGTTCCAGAAATTTGTAAATTTGTATTTAAGTCGTGACATTTTCCTTGGAATTTGTTAAGCTAAATCAAGTTTTGAAAAACTGGACTAGCTCGAACGATTTCAAATCCAAGTTTGAAAAAGGTGATATTTCAGGTTTCTCACTTTTTTTTTGACAAGAAATGTATTTTGATGAACTAGTTGATCATTCTAGTTACAAGAGATTTTGAGTTGAAGTATGTACGGTAAAACACGCCCGGCTATCTCAACGACGTGGTGGCTCAAAGCCAGCTACATCGAGAAAAAAACGCGTCAAGATGGAAATTCGCACATGTTCAATTGCAGAGTGGTATTGCCGAAAAGATTATCTAATTTGCAATTTAATTCCTGTTTATTTTTTGGGCATTTAAGGTCAGGAGTGGGTACACACAGAGGTGTGGCAAACAGTGCTGTGGAGTCGGAGACGGAGTCAAGGCTATTTTGCATGGAGTCGGAGTCGTAAAAATGTACACGACTCTGAGTCCAAGTTTAGCAAGCCAAAACTTTCGACAATAATAATTGCTTGACCGATTTGAAGTTTTACATTTAACACCGTATTACATAAGTATAATCAGTTTGTCCTAAACCGATTGGTCGTGGGTTTCTTGGTCTCTTATGAGCATAATTATGTGTTTATGGTTGTTATATCTCGCAGAAAAGCCGATGTTCTGTTCTATTCTTTATATCATTAAAAATGTTACAACTAACATCTAAGTTATTCCTGTAAATTGACAACGGAAGTTCTGGAGAATAATAAAAATCAAAATCGAATTTATATTTTTTTTTCAAATCGAGAATACATTCACTTTATTTTGAAAAGTAAATTTGTTTTAAATCACGTTTTTGCTGCCACTAAATCATTAGGTTTCGAATGAAAACATTATACGACATTTAAGTCGTTTATTCTGACACATTTTGATGTTTGACTAGATTTCAATGAATATAAGCTTAAATAAACAAAAACACAGTGAAAAAGTTTTATTTAGGGTTAGAGGCCCACATAGATCCAGCCAGTAGAAGCATATTCATATAGATATGTACATATATATCGGTTTGGATCACTCGTTAAGTTTAGCTACGAAACAGCAACACCAAGAGCAACAGGCGCTAAAAAGTGTAATAAATACTTCAGTCCATTTTAACAGGCACCTTATCAATCCAAATTCTAAATTCAGTTGATGGTTACATGATCTCATAATTGCATATGGGTCGAAATTGTGCCAGGAGATCCCCCTGCAACACTTCGGGTGGACACAATAATGCTCCCTGTCAGTTGGCAGTACGTGACATTAATATTTAATATTGGCCGATACTCACTCTGTAAAGAACAGTTAGAACAGCAATTGTGTTCAACCCTATGTAATCTGCTGATTTTGAAACCAAGAGACACCACGAACTAGGACGTTGGTGATATGAACAACTTCAGTCGACCTATACCACTCTCAATAGATAGTAGCGGTGTTACCAGCTTCACTCAGTACGGACCGATGTTTCCACCAGACTAAAACCACACCAAACTGTCAATTTAGGTGAATGTAATGGGTGTTCATGGATAATTCGATAATTTTGGTTTATTTACCCCACCACTCGGATGAAAGTGAGCCTCATCGGAGAAGATGATTTTCTTAAAATCCCAGACAAATTCAGCAAATTCATGACGTATACGGTAGTCCAATGGCTTCAGTTCTTGAGTGTTATCAATTTTGTACGGATGCAAGTCCAAATCCTTTCTCAAAATTTGCCAGGTTCTAGTTTGAGACAGTGCCAATTATTGACAACGTCTTGTAATCGATAAATTACTGTCTTCAATAACACTTGCCTGAACGGCTGCAATAGTTTCATTACTTCAAGCGGTTCTTTGTCTTATTGGCACTTGAAATGACAGTTATTGGCAATTGGAGAACGATTATAGAGTAGCCATGCCGTATCGTATGCTATCAATAGATAAACATGTAGACAAATACTAGAAAAGAATTTGTAAACTTTTGGTTGCGACACAACCGTATAAGTCTGAAAATACAAATTTTCAGGACAACCGACACATAATTTTTCTTGGCATTGTGCGCTTCTTAATTGCTGCTAATTTTTATTATTTATTTGAAAACTAGTACAATACATTAAGTTAAGAAAATTCATTTATTTAATTAATAGGAGTTTAGTTACTTTTTTTTTTGGCATCAACAAGTCCGAAATTTTCTGCTAATATAACAGAAGTCGTGTTTCGATTCTATCTAGCGGTTGTCGTCGGCTTGCTAGTAACCAAAACACTACATTATCGATAATTTGATGCTACGCGCAAAGAAAAAAACGTTTATTGCTCGGTTGCCGCAAGAATAGTTTGATTGATTTGTATTAGTTTATTAATCGCAACCGTTCATGTAGTTCTTCCAAATAAACTCATATATCGCAGATGTGTATCATGTTGTTGCAAACGGGTTCTCGTTTGCATCAATCGCGTACAAAATTACAGTTGCCGCAAATTTGAAAAACGTTTACGATAACTGAAATTAGCCATTTTTCTAATGAGAGCACAGATTACGAAGATCGGAAATTTGTCTCATTCTGTCGACTGTACCACTCTTATCTACTGGTTTGCCATACACACTCACGCATACACATAATAGTGATCACAGGCTCTAATGCTTCTACCCTTCCAATATATCTTGGATGGATAATTGACGCGTTGTAGTTTGCTGCGCTTTTAGTTGATATTTGAATACACGGCGAGACAGACTTGTAAGTCGACAGTGGAAAAATAGACCAAAGTTCCACCTTTTTTTAAAACAAACTTAAATAGCTTATGGAAGCCATAAATGAAAGTTTTAATTACTACTGGGTTGCTGTAACCGAAAAAACAGTTGGTGGTGCCATTTTCCGTTTCTCGCAAACGCTTTTACAGCTCTAATTTTTCATAACTCGTTTACTGAAAACGTTTTTCAGTTCTCGCAAACGTTGTTTTAGTTAGGGGCAACTACAACTCGGTTGCTGAAACCGAAACAACAGTTGGCGGAACCGGTTTTCATTTCTCCCAACCGTTGTTTCTGCTTATATTTTTCATAACTCGATTGCTGCAATCATTTGTCGGTTCTTCCAAACAAAATGACTTGTATGGCTTAACAGAAGTTCGTTTCTCCCAACTACAGTACCCCAACGAACTTCAGTTATCTGAGATTTTGGTTGGGAGGAACGAGTTTTTCTTTGCATGTATAAAGTATATAATCAGCTTGCTCTAACGCATGGCATGTATACCTTTTGTAGATGTTTAGTCTCTTCTTCTTATCTCTGAATCCGCAATACCCATATCTACCACCGTTTTTCTGCATTTCTCATACTGTCAACTTTATGCCCACTTAAGGCTGAAATGTAGGCGTTATTTCACTGTCCGCTTAGTATAACTTAGCACCTCATACAAAATAAGTCGTAATTTAAACAAGCGGTGTAACGAAAACACTCCTACAGTCTTATTTTCTCTAATCTGTCTTAAGGTTTCCCACAATATTTTGCGTATTTTCTTTTCATGATTTTGTCACACTGTACAACAAACGGGTATGAAGTATTTTTTTCGTGTCGGCGTTTGAATTCTTATTTCGATATCATATATACATGGCAATATATCTGTGAGGAATCCAATCCTCAGGCCCGTTTTAAATATCAATTGCTTTCAGATTGCTTTTTGACTCGAATGCTCTCCGATAGCGACACCATCACACAAGTACCGTGCCAGAACCATTTCCGTTATGGGATTTCTTTATGATTACTTCTTTGGATTTTTGTTTGTGATTTACACTCCTTCGCCGTATTCCTAGATTGGTAACAAATGGCAAACATATGCAATTCATACGATTTGCAAACATTTTCTGTCATCGATTTTCACTGTTTCTTAAAATGACTTTTTCTCCGTTGCCTTTTACATTCGTAAAAATATATAAAGTAAACGAAAAGTTTCAAGTTTCACAAACGAGCATTTTTTATTGTATATTTACCCTTTTGACATTTCCTATTCCTTACGTGCCGCATTTCAGATGTTGGTCCTTATATAATCATAAAGAATTGGGTAAATTTATTTTGTTGGTTAATCAAGTGGTGACCTCAATTTTCTTGGCTTTTTTTTTGTCAACAAAATACTTAGAGATTTAAGAATCATTCGTTTCATTTTCGACTAGAAGTTAACCGAGTGTAAGCCAAATAAGAATTTTCGATAAAAGAAAGGAATTAAATAGGAACCTCGTCCAAAGTAACCAAATGGGGATAACGTTGTGGATGATAAGTGTTCTTTAATTTATAAGTCAATTGAGTCAAGTTTGGGTCTATTAAATTCTCAGGTGCTGTCTAGATTCATGTATATCCTCCCTGACAAATTAGATAGTTTTGAATGACGCCACCTCTGGATACACTTTGAAAAATTAATCTTTAACTACTTCGAGGTATTATGCGTATCATATCATATATCATGTCAATATTAAGTGACAATTGAAATTTTTATTTTTTATCGATTTGTGGTTTATTGATATTGTCCAAAACAGCCAATTTAAACACAGGTATTCAAGAAATACATTCTAATTAAAACCTGCAAATAATCTTCCGGAGCTCTAGGCGCATAGAGAAAGATATAAAGAGTGTGCATTCATCCATCAAATGCTTGTCGAAAGTCATTGGGCTAACGACAGTTTTGATACGTTTTTTTATGGCAGTTTTTCGGGCAGAACATAGAATAACACATACCATAGAAGGTTTAATTCGCTCAATAAATTAAACGTCATAGGTACGATGGAAACTAAACATTGGATGGTAGAAATATGGGTTCAATAATACCAGATAGTGGCAATAGTATACAGCGATCAACATAGGAACAACAACCGAATTTCGTGTTTTTGTGGCAAACTAGTTGTGTTAAATACAATACAAATGTATACCAACGATAAAAGTCAATAAAAAAAGTGCAAAATATATTTAAATTTTTCAGTTCTACACCAAAACGACAGGAAAAAGTTAAGTGAACATATTTTGTAACTCCACCTGGTGTAAGATAATTTTAAATTTAATTGCTCTCATTTCCACAAACCTACGATGAGAGTGTGAAATGAAACGTCAGATGAGAGAATAAGTTTATCTAGGTCATAGAATAACACATACGTAGAAGGTTTTATTCGCTCAATAAATTAAACGTCATAGGTACGATGGAAATTACACAGTGGAGGGTGGAAAATATGGGTTCAATAATACCAGATGGTGGCAATAGTATACAGCGATCCACAAAGGAACTACACCCGAATTTCGTGTTTTTGTGGCAAACTAGTTGTGTTAAATACAATACAAATGAATACCAACGTTAAAAGTCAACAAAAAAGTGCAAAATACATTTAAATTTTTCAGTTCTACACCAAAACGACAGGAAATAGTTAAGTGAACATATTTTGTAACTCCACCTGGTGTATGTAAACATTTCCACAGACCTACCGAGAGAGTGTGAAATGAAACGTCAGATGAGAGAATAAGTTCTTCTATAGTATGTGTTATTCTATGATCTAGGTATGTATTAGTCTATGGGGCAGAATTTTGACGTAATACAAATACAAATTTAACAAAATTGTTGTATTCGTTCAAATCAAAACTAATCTATTGCATATATAATTGTTTTAAAAGTCATTAGTGCCAATAAAATCAAATTTAAAATTTGTTTTGCAATTCGCCTATCGATCGTTCTCTTTAAAATCTTAGCCTGTATCAAATTTGCAGCTAGGATGTCTATCAGCTGTGTTATTGACACCCTCTGGCTTGGCGCTATCCCGGAACTCTCGAAATTGAGCTAAAAACTGCGCTTATAGCTTAAATGACTTAAATAAAATTAAAAGTAAATTTCCCAAAAAAGGAATTTTAGAAAAAGAATTCAGTGAATCTATGATTTTCAAAATAACTTAATAGAACTACACTTAAGACTAAAGTCGAACTTAAAACTAAGATACAAAATCATTCTGTTTATTAATTTCCAATATAATAAAACATGAGGCGTTAACTAGAAGAGGGGACTTTCGATTTTGGATTTTGAAATTTACAAATTTAATTTTTAAAAACCTAGTTACAGCCGATGGAGCTGAAAAAACTTGCAAGGGCCCGGTTCTTCGCACCATCATTCCGTAACCGCCTGTAGGCATTATTAAATGTGGAAGCTTTCCCCAAGAGAGCAAGGAAACCTAGCCCGAAAAAGCGGTGGCAATCTGCTCCACATCAGCAAAATTGGACCCAAACCCCTCCTTACTTAGAGCCGGATTTGAGCCCGAAGAATTATTTCTAGTAGAACTACGTCCCATCACGCTACCGTAGGAAATACCAACTGTTGTTAGAGAGTTGGTCAGTACATTTTGTGGGTCATCGACACTATTCACATTTCGCTTTTCCCGCATCTTCCTGACAATTGCCAGTTTCCGGAGGAAATCTTTAGCGCCGGCCGTATGGCCCTGAGCATTTTAATTCGCACCCAATTTGAACAGTTGTAACACCTGTAACCTGGTCAGTCAGAATACTCTCCTCAGTGTTCTTATCTCTGGCAAGAATGCCACAATCGTCCGAATCATGGCCTTCAGCATATTTGACGCACCTGGGGGAAAATGTTGCAGTTAACCAAAACGCTGGCAGTTGAAGCACTGGGTTGGAGCCCTCTTCCGTAAACGTTCCGAGCAATAGAGGCTGAATTTAATTTGATGGAATCTGACTAGATCGCAGTCCCTAGATAGTCTTAGCAACCACCTATCTCCGCCCATCTTCGTCAGCCCCAAAATTGAGAGCTTGAGGCCTAACCCATTCAAATAATCTTTGACATCGTCCACATCAAATCAGTCGGACAGGCGATTAATCACCGTCACATACGGTTTAGAAGCCATAGGGGTATAAGGGAAAAAAATTAACTTTACATTTTGTAAATAGATCCTTTAATTTAGTGTGGTTCTGAAGGGTATCTTCAAAAAAAATTAGCACTCTTTTACTCAACGTACTCATCGTAAAATTTTGATGGCCTAACGCCTCAGTAGCACCCTTTAGCATCGTCTTTACATTCCCATCGAATGTCGTCATCGCTGGCACGGCCTTCCTAGAATTTGAATTTGGAAATGTTAACTTGACCGCTTTAGGATTTGTTGACGATACTGGCGCCACCTTCTTAGCTATTGAGCGCTCCCGCCCTTGGACAGCCTTTGTCATTGAGGCATCCAACGCTGGATATGGCACTTGGGTAGCCACATAACAACATCATTAACTTCCACATCTTCCTCAGTTTCGAACAACGGCTCATTAAGCATTTGCTCCCTCTCATTCAAAAGCTTTTCTTTATCACGCAGCCTGGCCTCCACGCCATTCAAGGCTGCCAACCTGAATTTCGCGTTCTTCTTGAGGTTTTCATTTTCGGACGTTAGTTTGTGGATCGTCTGCTGGGCTCGGTCTACAAGCAATTTTTCCCCTTCTTCTTTCAATTAGGAATAAAGGCACCATAGACACCCTCAATTGGCGTTGCAGTACCCGAAGCAGCGGCACTAGCCACCTTGACGGACAATAACTTGGGTTTGGTAACAGGGGAGTCCATGTCCTCCCTTTTCTTCTTGCCTGTGGAACTGGTGCCACAAGCTTCCATCTCAGCGTGAGCTGCCAACATCTTGCTTACATAAATATCGATCCCAGGATTGCTAGTGCAGCTTAAGCCTTCTTCCCAGCAAAGGCACTAGGGGTCTTGCCGGGGCAGACGTTTTTGCGCCAGGCAGTTTTACCTTTTTTCCAGTAGCCTTCATCGCTTAAGTCGTAAATAATCCGTCCAGCTATCGCTCCTCTTTATACGCATGGAGATAGATAATCAAATTCCCAATTGATTGACTTTCAGTTTTTCTTTATTTTGAATTTTATTTCCGATTGAACATATCGCTTACATTTCTAACGTAAGTGCGCAAAAAGTTGCCCGTTAGAAAAAAATGTTTTTCAAAATATTTTTCATGAAGGTCAATACACTTTTGCAAGGTTTTGAACCAATTTTCGAAGTGCTATTGCCACTCCCACTGATGGAGCTCCTAGACCCGCGTTTTAGTCACATCAACCGCGACTTTAGGCGCCAAAATACGTTGACCACGCAATTTGGCTTCAATGTGCAAGAATAAAAAGAAATCATTAGGTGCCAAATAGATGCTGTAACTATTTTACTTAAAAATTCTGGTATACTAGGGGTTAGGTAGCGCGTCTTATAGAGCTTTACCATTTGCTTCAGGTGCGTCGAGAGCTGACAGCTATTTTGGGTCGCCCTGGAAAACCTATACATTCGAAAATTGTTTAGCCTTTGATTCATATGCACAGATCGATGATTCATCGCATGTTGTGATCTCACATATGTTTTTGAGGCACCGCCATTGCATTTTTCATCATTGCCTTACACCTATCGACATGAACCTTTGTTTGAGCGATTGACACATTATGCAGTATGCAACGTGAGCAAACTTGTTTACAGAAAAATGTTGACGCAGTATTGAATGTACAATAAAATTCGTTTTTTTTTTGAGATAATTGTGATTTTTTTATTGGATTGTAAACAAAACAAAATAAAATATCCGTCAAATGGCCCCCACTGCTCTGATGTCAGCTCATTACCCTTTTCATGAAATTTTGCCTGACTTTTATAGAGAGATGTGGTTGTATCCCACCGTTGACACCTTGGATCTCTAAAGAGCTCACGAGATATTTATGCTAGACACGAAATACTTTGGGGATCATCAGAAAACAAACCAAGGTACATTTAGAAGGGTAGACAAAAGAAAAATGTTTCCCCACCATAAAATGTGAGTAGGTGTGTAATATACATATGTATATGCAGTGAGAGAGGGTAGAGTAAAATGAAGGTTGGTGTAGCAAGCTAACGTGACTACGAGAAACACACAAAAAAATGGTGTCCCATAACAAATCATGAAGGGATTGAGAAGAGCTTCGAAGAATCTTCTCACAAGGAGAAACACACAAGCATTTCAAAATACGAGAGCGGATCAACAAGTCCGTGACTTTTGGACTGAAACACAGTTTTTTTTTAAAAAAAAAAAATATTTTTCAACATAATCTCCTTTTACCTCAATACACTTCCTCCAACGTTCCTCTAATTTGTGTATCCCGTCCAAAAAATAGGATTTTTGGAGATCCATAAAATAGGCATTTGTTTGTTCAATAATTTCACAGTTGGAGCTAAATCTCTTTCCACCGAGCCATTTCTTTAGGTTTGGAAATAGGAAATAACTGGCGGCTAAATCCGGCGAGTATGGCGGATGAGGTACCAACTCGGAGCCCTATTCATGGAATTTTGCAACTGAGACTACACACGTGTGCACCTGTGCGTTTATGGTCAATTGAGAGCAAACGCAGCACCCATCTCGCAGACAGCGTTCTTAAACCCAACTGATCATTTAAAATCGAAACCACACAGCAATTTGAAATGCCTATGGCATCAACCATCTCACGCACTTTTACTCTTCGATCGGCCAACACCATATCGTGGATTTTTTCGACATTTTCGGGTGTATTGACCTCAATTGGAAGTCCAGAACGTTTAGCGTCATTTGTACATGTGCGACCACATCGTAAGTCAGTAAACCACTTCTTTACCATTGAAATCTATGGTGCAGAGTCCCCATAGTATTTATCAAGCTTTTCCTTCGTTTGATTGACGGTTTTTTCCGCAAAAAATCAATGTTTAATGAGCACTCGAAATTCACTATTTTCCATTTTTAAAAAAATGCACGAGGTTGTATTTTTTGAACAGCTGTTAAACGCAAAGTAAATGACGGAACTTGCTCAAAATTTGAAAGTAGTCCACCAACAGGTGGTTCTTGATGGGAGCAGTGTTGCATTTCATATAACTACTATGGAAGTTCGATAAGTCACGGACATATTGATCCGCCTAGTAATGTTGTTTAGTGATGAAACTCAATCGATTCAAAATCGAATACGGTTTGACATTTCAACGAATTCGGTTGGCATAATTCCGTACATTGGGATCAAATGTTTTGTATATACATTATTTAATGGCAAAAAAAGGGGAATACATTTTTTGATATCCATTATTTGCACAAAGGAACATCACTATTATGTCAAATCGCATTCGATTTAAATCGATCGATTTCCATCTCATACCCGAATGTGGTATTTTGTCAGAGCTGTGGTGTTTGTGTGAAATTAGGCGACTAAAACTACGACTCCGCATTCGTTTGTAGAGTATTTTCGTTTCACTTTTAAGAAACTTTTAATTGCAGCAGCGTAAAAGCACTAACGAATATGTTTCATCCCTGAGCCGATGTATTTTTCTTTAAGGTTATTGTCAAAGCTTGAAGGAAAGATAAATTGATAAATTGATCCACGATAAATTGATCCTTTTTGTTCTACAATGGTTTTATATAACATATGTGTGCTAAACCAGCCTTGTATTCATATTTATAAAGTAGCTATCCCTAGCAAAATGTATTCTTAATACTACAAGAAGTTAATGAAACGTAGATGATCATCAATTACGAACTATGAAAACTAACGCAATACAAGAATTATTTGTACAGCTTTTACTATGCTGGAAGATCATTTCAATTTCCAAACACTTGTTCATATTTATCTTCTACTATATAAAATTCTCCAAAATCTCCAAAAAAGAGTCAGCAATATAAAAATATGTTAATACTGTTTTGCATATCGCTGATTTCATTGCCATAAGGAAATTCATAAAGTTGAATTATTTTATTTCCCTACCTTCGAAAGACCATCCATCTACCAGAATTTTGTACAAATTTCAGGATCCTGCAAAATGCAGTTAAAGTCATTAAAACTGAACTATAAAATTAATTTCGTAACAAATTGCACTTAGTTAAGACAAACAACAGCGGATGTAAGAATAACAAACAATAAAGTCATGGGAACGTGAGTATATGTAATGAATTTTATGGATGTCCCTTTTAGGTGACGCAAAAGTCAAAAGCATTACATATTATGACAATCTTTATAGTTTGCAAAAAGAACCATTTTAAGAGGAGATAAAAAGTGTCAGAGAGACTACAATTGTTATGGAGTAAGAACAGCTACATCAACATCGGCATTACGGTGGTAATGGTGGCAGCAGCAAACATAAAGTAAAATCATAATTTATTACCGAAAATCCACTGAAAATCCCAAAAAATAAAATGGTCATAAAATGACAAGTATCAAGCGAGCATCTGAGGGAAGAGCACACAAACACCCACAACACAATACATTTTCATTACACGAAAATGTGTTTGTATCATATAAGAAGTTTATCCATACAGATCTTGCCCTTTCACCGTCCTCAACACAAAGATAATGGGGACAATTTCCGAAACAATGTCATGAGTTAACGCAAAGTACGAATATCTTGAAAAGAAACAAATCTTGTTAATGGCTTTACGGCAGCGACGAATGACCGGGAGTAATAACTCACCACTGATGTATAGTTGTTGTACTAAGAGTGCCCAAATACATAAAGATTCGATATTTATTCTGGGTTTTTGTATAATATACTACTGCCCCTAATGTTTTTCGATTGAAGGGATATAGCAATAACTAACTACAAGCAAAAAGAAGATAACAATAACTACTAGAAGAAATATATGGGCATTTCCACAGGGGGTTCCAATATTTTCGCTATGATAACATTTTGAAATCTTTACAGTCGAAACCTTTTTATATTAAACATTTTACAGTTTTATATTGCGACCCTAAAATTTAAATAAATTTATGACAATCCTTAAAAAGGCGTTAGTTTTGAGCCTTTTTTCGCTGTTTCACCAGATTGCTTCCACCATAATTTTATATATAGTTTATATTGAAATATTTTGCTATCTTGGCTTATAAAGTTTGCTACAGATGTGGCTGACATTTTAATGCAAAACAAAATGGAAAATTATTTTGCATAGTCTTTTTAAAAATTGTAGACGTTCTTCAATTCCTATTCTAATTTGTTACTGATGTGTAATTGTAATTGTAATTGTGTGACAGTGATTTCAAAACTGATCCAGAAAACTATGTTATGGATATGGTGGTGCCTAATCAAAATACCCCTACCTATAATACCCAGTTTAGTAATGGGATTAACGCCCATTTTTTAAAAGGATATTCTGTATATGGGGATTACAAAATACTCATATACCCATGGGGAATAAGACCGTTCGCTATGGGTATAAAGACCGCAATATGTTCGGGCATTCGTCATCCGAGAACGCCTCGTCCGATTTTGTTTAAAAAAACCGATCCAGACAACTATGTTCTGGATATGGTGGTGCCTAGTCATAATACCCATACCGGATAAATATGCAGTTCGACTCCTGTTCTAATACCTGCGAATTAGTGTGAATCCGTTGAGTCCACTTCTATTTTTTTCTACTTTCTTTAAAAAATTAAATTGTTATTTACACGCTGAAATAAAACGTCCTCTGCAACTTATTATCCCAAACACCATGTATATGCTCCAAACATTCATATGTTTGCAAGTCCCTAACTCACTTGTATTTAAATGCAACCATTAGCCTGTTTACTGCAAAACATGTATGATATTACGTGGAAAAATATGCGTGATTCATCCCAAACGTACATATACTGGAAGCAGTCGCGCGTTTCGTCCCAAACCTCCTATAATTACATGAAGACATGTATGTATTTCCTCTCGAACCTAATACTATTAAAAAACTAAGTATTTTTATATTTTATATAAAAACTAAGTAATATATAAATATTTTATTTATTCTACTAAATTTTACCAATATAAATATAACCAATTAATAAAAACTTTTAAAGATTTAAACTGACCCGCTTTACATTTTGCTTGCATTGAACGCTTCAGTTGTTTTTTTTTTCAAGAAATGAGAATCTGCTTCTCTTTTGTTTCTCCTTTCTTTGTTAACTCTCACGTCTTTGATTTCAGAGGGGTTTAACTTCGATAAATGCTACAACACTTTAAAACATGATTTTCACTGTGCCTTGGTACACAATCAATACACTAATATACAAAGCTACTTCAGCAAGCCAAGCGCAGTTTAAATACTTGCGTTTATTTTTATTAAACTTTACGAATGGTCCACCTCTCCGTTGCTCTATCTAATTTCTTTCCTCAAAATCGTTTCTCACTTTGGTAGCACACATATATGGGAAATACATACACAAAAACCAAAACAATATCACAAACCATTTAATGGTCCGAACCTTTGTTTATTCTTCATTCATTGATCACAAATATTTTCGACTAATATAACTTTTTTTCACACCACATTTACTTATGGCCTTGACAAATCGGTTGTGATATCCTCTGTCCGATGAACCATTGACGACTGAATGCATTAAATTAAAACGCAAAACGTCAGCCAAAATAAGAAACACTCACTTCATCTGAAATTTACACACACATTCAGGAATTTGTATGAGTCCCCTGACTGAAAGAATATTGCAAGACTACAGTTACACACTGACAAGATTGACTGTGAGTCATATCTCGTTGGCCCTCATTTATTCTCTTACTCTCAAGAGAGTTGTGTAACAAACACAGCTGTATTTGTATCACAATTGAAGATAGATTGGTATCACAAACAAATTTATTATAAAATGGTAATTATTCTGTCTCCAACATGTAACATAAGTATACATGTAATGGCAAGCATTATGTGTTTGGGCACAAGTATACTATGTCTGCAGAAAGCCCTACAAACACATTATATTTGCATACAAACAACAACAAACTAGAGATTTTTCAGCATGAAACTAATGAAACTAAAATACAAACGACCACTCAACATAAGGAATACTCATTTCTTCTAAAATTTACACACGCAGTCAGGAATATTTATGAATCACTGACTGAAAGAGCAATGCAGACACACAGTTCACACTTACAATTTTAACTTTGAAGAATCCCCCTTTGCCCTCCTTTATTATATTGCTCTCGACCGAGCATAAACAGTGCAGCAAATACAGATGAATTTGTATCACAAACATAGATATATTTGGGTCACAAACACATATATTATAACATTTTCACAATTGTGTCCCCCCCCCCCAACATAAATAGGAAACACAATGTGTTTGGACACAAGTATACTATATTTCCGACAATCTTCAAACACACGGTATATTTGCCTACAAACAACACAAAATGACAATTTTTTCAGCATGTGGGTCAAACAGGATCAAATTCTTAATTGCAAAACAGTAACCAAAATTTAGAGAATTTCTCAATCAGACGTAACCCTGCACCGTCATCCTTCGTCAAATTGACGACGCGCGATTTTATTTTCGAGCTTTACAATTTTTTTCCGTTTGTTTTGACCTCTTTTTTCGTATAGCGGTAGTCGTTTGCAAACTGTTTTTTTTTTATTGAATATTTATTAACAATTAAATAAACGAATCACTTTCATTTTGTTCCCAGTTTTGCTCACGATAGTATTTATAGCGTCTTGAAACAGGTCGTTATCAAAATGACGAAAGATGACGGTAGTTTACAAAATATAAGGATGACGTTCTAGGTTTAAGAAATAAAATATATTATTTTAACAGGAATAACATTCTATCAACCCAACTATCCCAGAAGTTTACTACTTTCTTCTGGAAATCTCCGACACGTAGAAAATACTTGTTCGCTTGTACCTGAATAGTACACAGTAGCAACAAGCTACAATCTTTCAAAACGGTCTGTAGTTTTATCATAATAAACTACAAACCATGTACTCTCTGATCGAAAGAGGACTAACACGAGTCCGGTCGTTGCTTCGTCTGTTCGAGTCAAAATAAAAAGTGTTTTTTATGCTCCAGGCCGATGCCTTTTGACCTTCATTTATATTTGATTGACATTTGTTAGTTTGTATTTGACAGTTATGCAGAGTAGTCGATAGCAATTTACTATAGAGCATCTAACGCACCAACAAAGTGTTGAAGTTATCAAAATAATCGTTGTATTGTAGAAACGCGTAGAATTTTGCGGGATTATTTTTTGGTTTTAATAAGAATTTTGAAACTTTGTATACACTGGGAAATAAAGTGAAGTGTGACTGAACTCACTTGAAATATGGGAATGCATTTAATTATTTAGAATTTGTTTTACTGCTGGGAATGCGTTTTTTTAAGTATTTTTTATGTAGAGGTCGTAGTATTTTTAACTTTATAAACCTGTACATTTAAAATATTTGAAAACCACAACTTAGTAGGAAATGCTTTGAAAATAAGTGCAAGTGCCAGTGGTAATTAAATTATTTTTGAATTTGCATTTCACATAATTAATTTCCCACATGTATGCTTCGTATACTAACCTCTTAAAAGCATGCGTCGTCACCCTACTTCCTTAAAAGCGTATGAGGTACTAAATGAAATTAGTTGTTCTGACACACTCTTCTATATAGCGTTCGTGTTGTGTACGTGTAACAACTTGTTCGTTTTCGGCACATCATTGCGTTCAAACACATCAAATGACTGCACCATAGAGAAATAGACAAGAGTTTCTATTCTTCTCTTTACGTTCACTCGATGTCGACGAGGTAGTTGGTCATTCATCGAATTCGAGTTGCTGTTGAATTTTACTCTTTAGTTGGACAGAAAACGGACAAATATAAAAGTGACTGCATACTTCCGTTCGATGCAACCAACATAAAACATAAATTAGCTGTAACAAAGAGAATTAGACAAGAGTCTCTATCCCTCTCTTATCGACGTCGTAGGTCATTTCGTCGAGTTAGAGTTTCTGTTGAATTTTTATCTTTGGTTGCACATAAAACGAACGCAAATAAAAGGGTGTGGGTATTTTTGTTCGATGCAACCAACATAAAACAAAATTTAACTGACATTAGTATTTAATGCGGCATGGTTTCTTTGTGGTTGCTTATCCCTCTCTGCAGTCCATAAGAAATCCATTTCGTCAACACTAGAAAGAGATTAGAGCTTTCTAGACAAAAATCCGTTAACTTCCTCTCCACTATCCGCTCTGTTTTCCATATATTTCTTACTACGTGGTCGGTCAGTTTTATCATGGATACCCCCTGACTAAACAGAGATATTGTGAAACTATTACAGCATTTTATCCTCTTCGTGGATGGTCTGGAATCTGGAATCTATTGTTCATGTTTTGTTTTGGCTTGTATTCTCTCTTTGAATGAATTCCGAATCTAGATATTGAAATAAAATGGTTCTTCCTTTCGTATGTTTTTTAATGAACTTGCGGTATTTTTCAAGAGCGGAATGTCATTAAGACTACGCTTATGCGAGGTAGTGTTGATTTTGCTCACATTCACGCGTGAACCTCGCTTGGTTCAAACGATTCCAGGCAATCACGTGACTCGTTATCATCTCCATTATGTGCCCCAACAATTTTACAATTTGAACTATTATATACCCTTTCAGTGATTTGCTTAGCTGGGTTAGCCCAACAAAACGAAATATGTCCAAGTGTTTGCATTTTTAATGACTGCATTTTTAGTGATGTATTGCATGTATTGCATTTTTAATGATGACTTTTAAACAATGATTTTAAAAGTCATCGAGTACAACCTCCCACTTGTGTGAAACTTCTCTAAGTGCTTATCGAAAATGACAAAACCCTATTTGGTTTTTTTTTAGTTTAGCTGCTGTTCGGATTTTATGGCCTCATGTATAAGTATATTTTGGCTAAAACTTAATTATCCTGAAGAACATGCAATTATTTGCACGGCTATATCTCGGAAACCAATTGGTATTTTGTTTCCCCTTCTTCGGCATACATGTAGCTATAGACTAGAAAAAGAAAAGTGTAAAACAAATTAACCCCAAATTAATGCATCGAATTTCTTAAAATTTAAAAAATTTCGAAAAATTCTAATTTTTTCTATCTTTTCCCCATTTTCGGAACATAGCTGCACCAGTCCGTAAAGCCACTAAAATTCAAATATGGAGATCCAAATATGGTGCATAGGACTATAGTAAGGCTTATATTCTAAAGAATTGCTTCTAGTTTTCGGAACCATAAAAATAGGTACTGTTTTCAAAAGTGGTTTCCTCAAATTTATGATTGATACTGCTGAAATTTCACCAATTTAAATAAATTATATACATTCTATTATAGGAGTATTAACGATATTCGATAAAAACTTAAAAATACTATTCCTAAAATCACTATTACCGCAGATATGGGGGCAATAGTAAAACATCTATGACGTTCACAATGCTGGAAATGCCCATATATATAGATATATTTTTTTAAACAACTTAATCCGATACGTTTGCTGTCACATCAACATTTATTAATCATATTAGGCTTTGTTATTAGGTTATTTATTGCCTGCTACAGCCAAAGCAATATCAATGGTCTAATGACATTAATGTTTAACACTGTAACCCAAAACGAGCAATGTCTTTGGGTCAGAAGGTTGCGCAAATGAAAGAAGATTGTTAAACATATTTTCTTTCAAATAGTGATAAATGCGCCACACTAAACCTGTATTTTGCATGACTTTTGATCTAGCATTAATAGAATGCAGTTGGTACTGTATATACATTTGTATATCCCTCGCTATATAGTGCGGTTTGTTATGATTGTTATTCTGTGTGTAATATTATGTTAGATATATTCTGTTTGAAATCTTCTGTTTGAAAAATAGCCTAACGTAATTCTTGGAATCTAAAATTACTTCAATGTTAAATACAAAAATTGGATTATCGAAAGAATACTGATCCTAGAGTAAATGTACCTAGAGGCACCATCTGTCATTTCACACTCTTCTTCGAAAGATGGGTGCCGTAGAAATATGTTCGACGCAAATTTTGCTTATAAGGGCGGTCCAATACGTCCGTGGCTTTTCGAACTTCCTTCGTAGTTATATAAAATGCAACACTGCTCCCATTAAGTACCACCTGTTAATAGACTACTGTCAAATTTTGAGGATGTTCCGCAAGTACAACCTCGTGCATTTTTTTTAAATGGACAAAAGTAAATTTCGAGTGCTCATTGAACATTAAACCGTCAATCAAACCAAGGAAAAGCTTGATAAATAATATGGGGACTGTGCACCATCGATTTCAAGGATAAAAAAGTGGTTCACTGACTTTCGTTGTGGTCGCACAAGTACAAATGACGCTGAACGTTCTGGATGGTCAATTGAGGTCAATACACCCGAAAATGTCGAAAAAATCCACGTTATGGTGTTGGCCGACCGAAGAGTAAAAGTGCGTGTGGTTTCGATTTTAAATGATCAGTTGGGTTTAATAAAGCTGTCTGCAAGATGGGTGCCGCGTTTGCTCTCAATTGATCCTAAACGTAATCGTGTGACAACTTCTAAGGATTGTTTGGAGTTGCTTAATTGGGCTACGAATTGGTACCTCATCCGCCATATTCTACGGATTTAGCCCCAAGTGACTATTTCCTATTTCCAAACTTAAAGAAATGGCTCGGTGGAAAGAGATTTACCTCCAACGATGACAATATTGAATATCCAACGATGGTCCTATTTTATGGACGTCGAAAAATCCGATTTTTTGGACGGGATACAAAAATCGGAGAAACATTGGACTAAGTGTATTGAGCTGAAAGGAGATTATGTTGAAAATAATTTTTTTTTCCCAAAAAAAAAACTATGTTTCATTTTTAAACATTGATCTGCTTCGTACCAGGTGGAGTTACAATAACTGTTGACTCACATTTGTCATGTCGTTTTAGAAGAGGACTGTGCAAATTGATTGTATTTTGACAACAATTTTAACACAGAAATATGAAATAGTGTTGCGGTATTCTTGTTGGCTGCTTTGAACTAATACCTCTATCTGTTAATGTTAAAGCAATACAATTCAAAATACAACGCTTATATGCAATCACAACAAGTGTCGTATCTTTTTTGAGAGAAGTGGTCGCTCTAGGTAAATTTACTGTGTGTATGTTACATTTGTTATTAATTGCTTGGATTTAGATTCCCACACCCACAGTGACAAGGTTGTGACAACCGCATTAGAGTTGGTCTAAAGCGTACTAGAAGTTGTCGCAGCCGAAGTAGGAGTTGTCACAACCGAATTTAGAGGGTGCCACAATAGAATTCACAACCACAACCGAATTTCGAGGTTATCATAAACTTGTACATTAACGTCATAAGCTATTGCAAGACGAGGTAAATTCATTTTTTATATGAGCTAGACTTTTGGGATACAAATTAATTTTATACGCCACTTCCGACCGTTCTTTAAGTCCAGACTTCATTGGCCATAGCACCAATTCTGATGTGTTGTGTCTTCTGTATACTACCATACGTTTGAGATATATTACGAGCGACCTTTAAAATCTACAAAACTGATGGCATCAGCGAGGAAAAAAATAAATATACGCGAGTATCGTCGATTTACATGTCCATGTCAGAATTTTTTTTTAATGTTTAAAGTTCTCTTCTGGCACACTGTGAAATGGCTCTAAGGTTGTTCAATAAGAGCGCTACAAAAGTTTTTTTTAAATAAAACAAAACCGGTTTTAGATGTCAATGAAATTCTTTATTCCTGTGAAAGTTGAAAGCTGAACCCAATTTTCGACGGTTTTCAAGCATAAATCGACCGATACTGCTGTAATTTCACGTTCGATATTCGTACGAAGTTCATCAATCGTCGCTGGCTTGTTGGCATAGACCATAGACTTGACGTAGCCCAAAGGGAAATAATCTAACGGCGTCAGATCTCACGACCGAGGCGGCCAATCGACTGGGCCATTTCGTTCACCAAACTTGGTTTCCAATAAATTGATTGTGGCATTCGATGTGTGGCGTGTGGCGCCATCCTGATGGAACCACATGCCCTCCAAGTCCGTATTATCCATCCAATTGGGGCCAAAAATATTCGGTTATCATTGAACGGTAGCGATTCGCATTCACAGTAATGTGTCGGTCTTGATCATCATGGAAGAAGTAGGGCCCAATGACGCCGCCGGCCCATAAACCGCACCAAACCGTAATTTTTTCGGTATGCAATGATGACTCATGAATTACGTGTGGATTGCTGTCTGACCAATAACGCATATTTTGCTTATTGGCGAAGCCATTCAGCCAGAAATGAGCCTCATCGCTGAAGATGATTTCCGATGAAAATACGAATCATTTTCAAGTTGTTGCTCAGCCCAATTCACGAACATACGACGCTTATGGTGGTCAAGCGGCTTCAGTTCTTGCGTCAATTTGATCTTGTAAGGATGTAGGCCAAGATCTTTTCGCAAAATTCGCCACAACGACGTCACATAGATGCCCAACACTAGAGAACGACGTGTGAGAGACACATTTGGGCTTTCTTGAACTGAAGTCTCAGCGGCAGCAATATTCTCGACACTACGGGCACTTTTTTGTCTCACTGGCACGGGAAGATTTTGTACTGTGCCTATGGATTAAAATTTTTCCACTAGACGCTCAATTGTTGATCTGGTAGGACGATTATGACGACCATAAATTTGGACGTAGCGCTCTTAAAGTTGAGGCCACTGACTCCAAATTTCGGTAGTAAATTTTAATAATTTCGACCCGATGTTGGCTCGTATATCTTTCCATGATGAAATGGCAAACCTTACTGAAGAGAAATGTTAAAAGAGCGGGGAAAAATATGGCGTCGTTTGCTGTCCCTATCGAGTTACTTTTGTACCGTCTCTGTTGAAAAACCCGTTATATATTTCCGAGGACAAAAGAGGGAGTGGTTGGAATATGATGAAATTTAATATCTAAAAGTATAATATAGTTTTGTTAATACCTAAATATTTTATGTGGTGATTTCAGAAATGCATTTTTTTGTACCGTTTACAGCTTTTTTTAAAATTAATTTGTTTACAACAGTAAAAATAAAAACTGCGAGGAACGTTCAAAAATTTCAATGCTTTTAAAGACACTTAGGCCTTTTATTTTGGCGTTTGTAAGCATTTGTCTCAGTATCGCGGCAAATAGACCTGCAGTATTCGCCAAGCATATGCGTAATGTCTTGTCCTTTAAATCGCTTTTCAATAGGCGCAATGTCTTGATGGAACCTTTCGCCATGCTCATCGCTACAAGCTCCTAAATCATCACCTAAATCTAAATGAGTGTGAAGGAAGTGGATCTTTAGCGACATTAAAATGCCCATTTCGCCATATGCCGAAATCATTTCTGCGAAAATAGTTTTATAATTGGCTGCTCGGTTGTTACCAAGTTTCTGCTCAATAACGGCAACTGTGCCTTTCCATGCACTTTCTTCGATAGCATTCAATTTTGAGGAAAATTCAAAACTTACAACCATTTTTTTTATCTGCGGATCATTGAAAATACCCTAAATCATATACATCATTCAAATGAAATAAAGTTACTGAATGATGTCTTTAAAATGTACCTACACGAATCTTTGCACCGCTCAATTTCGGAAAAAGTTTGCGCAGACTCGCAATCGCCGCACGATCCAGTTTTTTTTTAACAAAATTTGTTATGAGACCGAGCTTAATGTATAGTGGTGGCTAAATGATTTGAGATGGCTGCACCAATGGTAGATGGTCTATACTTTCTACCCCTACTTTGTAGCATGTGCGCGGCTTCCACTTACATTCAGTGTAATGCCGAACTCTTTTGCGACCTTCCCATGTAAACAAAAGGCACTGGTGGGTTGGAAATCCACGCTTAACACCCACCACCCACTTTCAGATCGCAGCATATTTTACAATTGTTCACTTGGTACTTTAGCAACTCTAGTATTAATTCCATGCCGTCGTATGATTCTTTGAGGTTTGTGGCATATGCGATCGGAACAGATGGATGTTTGTTACCAATATTTAGCAGAACGACTTTAAGGCTGTTGACCGATGCATCGAAGAAAAGTCGCCACTCCTCTGAAATATGAGGGTAACCGATTTTTGGAAACTTCTCATCAATATCATAAAAATAAGTCAAGTCAAGTTCCCGATCTTCGTGCAATTTAAAGAATGTGTCAAATGGAATAGTGCTACCTCGAGCGGCTGTAATTTGAAAATCAGCCGCCACTATATTCCACTGCTTAAAGTGCGATGCAAAGAGTTCCGCTGTTTACTCGACAAATTTCCGTCTCGTATAAGATAGTTTGAGTCGGCTTGCGTTACTAAATGCGCCACTGCAGTCCCAAGTTCACTGGGTGTTGGTACAAATTTCGATACTTCTGGACTCTCGCCACTCTCATTCGATGCAACAACAACATCATCAAAAATCTCCACTGAAACCGCTATACGTTCTTCTGGTGAGTACACAACCGCTATAATAATCCATAGACTAAATCTTAGTAGAGAAAAGATTTGGCTCATCTGACATTTCCTTTCACCCTCTTCGTTATGCGGTCGGTGTGATAGAGAGATGTTTGATGAAAAGTGGCATACACTAGGTGGAATTACTTGCTTTATTTTTTCATGTCGTTTTGGTGAAAAACTGTGAAATTTAAATGTGTTTTAAACTTTTTTATTGACTATTATTATTAGTAAACATTTGTGTTGTATTTAACACAATAATTTTAACACACTAAACGAAATGCCGTTGTTGTTATTTTGTTTGTTGTTTTGAACCATTGCCTCTATCTGGTATTAGTAAAGCAATTCTTTTCAACATCGAACGTAAATATCACACCAGGCCAAATGTCATAAATTTGGTGGGAGAACTATTGGGTCTACTATAAGTATTAGTCTATGGAATAACCGATTCTACATTAGCGTATCGAATTTTGTTGCGGCGAAAGTATTGGTATTGGTAGTATTGGTGTGAATAAAACTTACGCACAAGTAGCACAATTCACTGCAGTGCTCCGTACGTGGTAGCCCAATTCTTGGTACAGCGTACTTTATTGTTGAACTTCCATCAGTAAACTTGCATACATTTGTATAGCAATAGTCGCACACGACTTCCGGAGTATACCACAAGCAGGGAAGCAGTCTTGAATATTTTGTGAAACGAATTAACCACTGTTTTCGTAATATTTTTCAAATTTTTACTTGGTGCGAATATGCTAAAAATGATTTCGAGTCGGGCAGTGCATATTTTCTCAGATGAAACATAGAAATATAGAATGTTGTAAAAGGCAAACAGTTTAGTGTTTGAAAGTTAGTATTGTTAAATTAAATTTCATCATATTTTAACAACTTCTTCTTTTTCCCCTCACAAATATATGAAGCCATTTATTTCACTGTGCGGCACCAGAGAAATTTAAATATAAAAAAATTCTGACGTGTACATGAAAATCGACGATACACGTTATTTTTATTTTTCCCCTCTTTCCGAAAAGATATATGGTTCATAGGACAGAACAAAAGCTAATTTTTGTAACGTGGTGTTATATTTTGATATACTAACGGGAGGGGCATGTAAAAGTTGGAATTCAATATCGCTTTATCAAAAGTCTAATAGACATGTTTCAAATTTATGATTGTAGCGGGAAAGTCCTGCTTTGGCATTTATGAGAGAAACACAACATTGTTCAAATGGTATCTTACCTTTACAGTACCTCATTCGATTTACCTAATTTTTCAGTTCATTTTCTATTGTTTCTTATTCTATCTCGAGAACGACAGCGTCGATTTCGTGTCTTAAGGCCTCAATGGACTCGGGATTGTGCGCGTAATCCCAGGTGCGAGGAGGCCAATTGACATCCGAGATTCTGCTGATTGTGTGGTTTTCGAACACAGTGCGCAAAATTTCGGTTGCCAGGTTGGCTGTATGGCACGTACCGCCGTCCTGTTGAAGCCATGCATAATCTATGTCATCCTTTTTGACTTTTGGGAACAAAAAATTTGTGAGCATGACACAGAAACGCTCACCACTGACGGTAATGTGGGCTGCCGTGCCAAAAACTGTAACAGTCACTCATTGTGGATGTATCGGCTTTTCCTCGACGACGTGTGGACTTTCTTAATGTCGCACCCAAGGTGAGTTTTATCGACAAATATGATTATTCGGTAAAAATATTGTATGCAACCGACAAAGATTTAGCAGCTATAAACTCAGTTTGAACTTTGAAAGTATTGTGGTTCATTGAAAATATAGGTGTCGATTTCATACATGTTTCATACAAAGTTTGAATTCTGTTCAACAAGAGTTAAGATCTCAAAAACTTAGCAATTATAATAGTAGTTAATTGTTTTATCTCCAAAATGCACGACTGACTCATATATTCATTACTTCCTTACTTATCCGGTCTCGAACAACACCGAGGGCTCAGGGGGACTTTACAAAACGAAGATAACATATTTCGGCAACCAATACGTTCTTTCGCCTAATCTCATCAGTTGGGAATACCAAGTGTACGCAGGCATTCGCCAATTCGTCTTCCTATTTGTCGTCTTCCTTCGAGTTCGGTTTCGAAGCCCCTTCTTGCTGGTTCATTTTCATCAATTGTTCTTGGATGGCCTAGCCATCGCAATGGCGTTAGTTTGATCCGCTTAACTATGTCAATGTCGGAATATAGCTCATACAGGTTCATTCGTTGCCGATACTCCCGTTGTGCAGTATAGGGTCATCAATTTTTCGGAGTATTTTTCTCTCGAAGACTCCTACAGATGCTAAGACCCAGGATTCTGCTTCATAAAGGAAAACAGGTTGTCTGAGAGTCTGGTATTGCTGGACTTTTGCTATTCGAGAGAGGGCTTTATCTGTACAGTATTTGCTTAGGCCAAAAGTATAGCCCATGCTGCTCGCGTATGCTGATGATATAGATATCATTGGGCGCACAATTAGAGATGTTATTGCGGTGTCTTCGAGAACTGAGAAGGAGTCAGCAAAAGTGGGTCTGCAAGTAAAAGAGGACAAGACAAAACTAATGCTTTCAACGAGGAGGGCCTCAACACGAATAGATGAAAGTGTGAACGTTGGTAACAAAACAAAATTAGTGGTTTCCCATTACATTCCATGAAGGAATTGGGGAGAGCTTCTCACAGCCAGTGAGCTGGGCGGTTTCCAATTTTACACTTACTGGTTGGGATCTACAGGTTTTACACCGATTCCGAACGATATTTTGAGAAGCTTTTTCGTGGCTAAATACTCAATAGTATCGCCATCACTATGGGAGGTGATCGAACCCAGGATCTAATGTAAAAGAGGCGCGCACACTAACCGTTGCACCACCGACGGCTACACCAGGTCCATGTGTTTTAATAATTTTTAAAATAAAACCTTTCCGTTTGTCGCAGTGTGTAATCAAAGTGTTACTACTTTTATGCATTTTATGTGAAAAAGGGGCTTCTTAATATGTTTCGACAAGGAATTAAAAACTTTAAATAATTTCAAATTTAAATCATTATAATGTTTGAGTCATCAGTGAGCCTTAATGTCATTGGCATTTTGGGGATATTGCTCGTATTATGCTGCGTATATATTTCATAATTTAAACTGAATTTTATGTTTTAAGTGCAACTACAGACTCGATGGCAAATACGTTTGCAACTGTTACAATATATATTAATAATAAATTTTTAATAGTCGTTTTAAAATGATTTAATTATCATTAAAATGTCTTCACTCTATACGCAATCAATGAAAAGGTAATTTATTGAATTATGGGATTATGAATATAATATACAGTCATTTTATCTGCCACTAAAACTCAAACATTTATTTTGCTCTCTGTTGAAAATATTGAATATATTTATAATTTAGCACAAAACGAACTGAAAATATATCGACTGCATTTCAGGGTTATAGTTTCATTTCATATCGCCCATGTTCGTGGTATTAAACGCGTCGATAGTTATACGAGTAGTACAGTGAATAAAAGATAATTTGATTTTATTATTGAAATAAAAAGAAGAACAAGCCATGTCGAATTTGATTGTTTCGATAGAAGATTAATGTTTGATACTTTTTAATATCATTTGAATGGAAATCAATTATAAACTCGTTGATATTGATACGAACAGAGCAGCGTTTTAATTTACATTGGAAACAGAACTCTGCAATAAACTGCTAATGCAATGTTCATATTATATTTCAGTTCAAAAGGAATACGGTGAAGCATTTTCGCGCCAGTATATTATGAGAACCAGATATAGGTAATGCAAATAAAATAATAACTAGATAATTCACAATATAATTTATAATTTAGATATGAAAGATTACAGTGCAACCTCTTTAGAGGTTGACACAACCTCGATAGAGGTTCTCCCAACCGAATGTACATAGTGTTACAAATGAATTTTGAACTCTTATTTATTATCAAGTAATGATTTATTTTCCTGTATGCAATCTTTATGGTAACACATTTATTTTACACGTTACTACCGACCTTTTCTGGAAGTCCCGGCCATCGTAGGTAACCGCTTCAATTTTCGCATGTTGTTTCTATTGACGTAGGTCCTAAACCGTTTCACACACAGATGATTGCAGCATATCTCCACCGGTCGGGAAAAATTTGAAAAGTTTCAAAACTGTTGATATCTGCTTCGACTTTTTCTGCAAAATAAGACGATCTAATACAAAACCATACTTAAAATATGTTTACTAACCTTTGTTAATAAACAGAAAAAAATCTTGATATCGCGGCGACATACACAATTAAATATTCTTTAACTTCTTTTAATATAATATTTATATTTATAAATTTCTAACAACCAAATTCAGTAGTTACAACCGAATTGATACCAAATGCGGTAGTTACAACCGAATTGATGCCAAATTCGGTTGTTGCACCCGAATTGATGCCAAATTCGTTTGCGACATCCGAATTGATGTCAAGTTCGGTTGTGACAACGGAATTGATGCCAAATTCGGTTGTTGCACCCTAATTGCTGCCACATTGGGTTACTCGAACCGAATTTGGTAGCAATTTCGGTTTCTGTATCCGAATTATTTTCAAATTCGGTTGTCCCAACCGAAATTTTTGAAAATTTGGTTAACAGAACGAATATAATTCAAGATTCGGTTGTCACAACCGAGGTTGCTTCAAACGAAATTCTGTCGTGACAACCTCAATTCGGTTATGGCAAGGCAAACTCGGTTGTAACAGCTGCATTTACGATTGCTATAGCCTCTTTTCAACCAGTTAGGGCTCTGGGTGCAGCGATATTCAATAGCTTCGATACCATGTTTATAGTAAGATCTGTCAAACTTCTTAAAATAGCCAAAATTTTACCACCGAGCCATTGTTTCAAATTTGGAAGTAGTAAACACTCCGAGGGAGCTGGATCTAGTGAATAGGGTGTGTGGTGAAGTAGTTCAAACTTTAAATCAATAATTTTGGCCATCGCAATAGGGTATATACCAAATAAGGCATTGTCTTGATGAACAAGACTTTCTTTTTCGCCAAATGCGGCCTTTTTTCCACAATTTCATCACTTAAACGCTTTAATGAATTAGCTTAATATTCGCCGTAGATGGGTTTTCTATTCTGAAGTTAATTAATAAAAATTGTCCCATGATGGTCCCAAAAAGAGACGCCACGACCTTGCCTGCAGATGGAACCGTCTTCGTCCGCTTTGGACACTATTCTCCCCTTCAAGTCCACTGATTTCAGTGTTCCTTTGTCTCATTTGTGAATTGGTGGAACCATGTCTCATTAATGGTTATAAATCGATGCAGCAATTCGGCTATAACTCTACTGAAACATTTTAACGACGCTGTTTTTGCTCTATTTCTCATCTTCAAATCTACGGCCAATATACGATGTATATCGCTTTTTAAAATGCCTATAATTTCAGTTAGCTCACGCACCTTCTGCAGACGGTCAGCCAATACTATTTTGTGGATTTTCTCATCCGGGTCTTGTGTGCACACCTCAATTGGTCGACCACTACGGTGTTCGTTTTGGTAGCTCGTACGGCCTCGTCTAAGCTCTGCTACCCTATATTTTACAGTCGTAAACGAAAGAGCGGACTCCCCCAGAGTAGAATCTAGCTCGTCTTTAATATTGCTTGGACTGAGATCTTTCAAAAGCAAATATTTAAATTAGATAACGGTGACCAATTTTGTCCATGTTTAAAAATTCACCGACATCGTTTACTTTTTATGGCTCAAATAAAAATACTAAACTACGTGGTGGCTTGCAATTTAAATCATATGTTTTATATGGTTGCCACTTTTCATCAAATTATTTACATTTTCAAACTAGTAGACCGCCGACTTACTTTACATCACTGTGCGTATGAGTTATATTATATATATTTGCTTGAAATTGCTAGACGAATGCGCAATATTTATATAAATTCATTATTACTCATACGTGAGAAGTTCAGGGTGGCGCACCAATTGTGCTACACTAAGAAATTCGAATAACTTTTTTTCTAATCAATGTATATAATTTTTTTTTATTGTACAGAAAATTCAATTTTATTTTATATAACTAATTTGTTTCGAAGATGATCGACTGTAAATTACCTCCATGCTCATCCACGCATATGCGGCAACTGATCAGAAAGTTATTCATTGCGGCATGAGTCGGGATCGCCTCAATTATTATTTTAATGGACTCTTTCAATTCCGTCAAATTCCCTGGTCTAGTTTTGTGCACCTCTTGCTTGACAAGACCCCATAAACTTAATCTGGCGTAGTCAGATCAGGTGACGGAAAGTGGAGTTTCTGGATATTATTTCGTTTAGAAATTTTCGTTGGAATTTCGTATATGTGCAGTCGATCCATCTTGCTGGAATCAAATGCCGTTGAAACAAATGCGTGTTTGCTGCGGTTCTGGGGAAACCTCCTTCAACATCTTTAAATAGCGGTCAATATTGACAGTTACGGTTACACCGTTTTCTTCAAGGAAGTATGGCCCCACATTGCACATTGATGAAATTGCGCACCACACAGTGACTCGTTCTGGGTGCAGTTCCGCCTCATGCACTATTGTTGGACTAGATTTACTACATATATGGCAAATTTGCGTATCAGCGTTGCTGTTTAGATCGAAATGGGTCTCATCACACACAAACAAGCAAATTATCATGTTTTTGTCTTCTTCGTTCATTCCAATTATTTTTTTTGCAAAATTCCAAACGAATAGGCAAATCCAGAGAGTCCAATTTGCTTGTAATTTTGACTGTTTATGGAAACAACTTTAAGTCATCATGAATTATCTGTTAGAATGACCGTCTGCTACGTCCAATTTGCACCGATAAGTTTTGAGTCCAAACCCTTGGATTTGGCTGAACTGACGGTGCTGCAGCCGCGATTGTGTCTTGTTCTCGAGCATAGGGATTTCGATGGTGCGGTCTTCGTCCGGTGCTTCCAGATTCGGCAAGCGTATTTACCTACCTGATAATCGTCCATCAACTCGGTGGAGTGCCACCAAACTCCCGCCTAAATTCCTGCAAAGCATGGTACCGCTGCACTATCCAAATCCTCTGTTTGGTATCCCAACCATTAATTTTAATAAACCCAAATAGTAATCTGCAAAATAGAAAAACAATTAGCGTGTTTTGGTTACACCGCTTGCTTATATATTCGCTTGTTTTGTATGAAGCACTTAGCGAAGACTAAGCGAGAACTTAGAGACGAGAATTATTTTCGCTAAGTTGAAAGAAATTTTTTTTACATCTTTTACCGCTTTCAACCCTTGTTCATATTTTTGAATAAAATGACTTATCGCTAATTTACCGTTTTCTTTGCAACTTAGCAAGCGACAATCGCTTGCTTGTAACCAAAACACGACTAATATGGCGATTACTCATACACGCTGAAAAATAATTTTTTTTTATTTTTTGGATGCAAATATATTACCGCAAATATAGTATACTTGCGTTCAAACACGTTGCGTTTGCTATTCAATATAACATGTTTGGGACACAGTGATTAATAGGTTATAATATATGTATGTATTTGTGACCCAAATGTGGACTTATTTGTAGAAAACTGCTGGAAACACTGATGTCTGTGACAATAAAGAAACAAAAAGTAGCAGATCTTCAATTCTCGAAAACAATGCTTGCAATCTTGTACATGGTTCCTGCAATATGTTGCTATGGCCATTATTTTTCAGCGTTTACAAATCACCCTGCATGTATTTACGGTGTTACAATCTGTGCTGTAGCGCTGGAGCTAGAGTCGGAGTCTGGGATATTTGCCTGCAGTGCGAGTTGGAGTCATAAAAATGTGGACTCCAAGTTTAACATTTCCGTCAAAAGTCAGAATTATTGGTAAAATAATTTGCTGACCTACTTTACCTTAGGTCTAAATCGATTTGTCGTGGGTTTCTTGGCTTCTAATGTGAAGGATTCTATGATAATGGCGAACAAACAAGCAGGTCGTCGTCGCCAAAGAGTATTGAATAGTATAGAGAACTCGTGGAACTAATTGTATGACTTAAAAGCGCTGGCGACATCTGGCGAATGATTCAAAACGTATTGCTCTCTTTTTGTCATAACTTGGTCCATTCATAATTTTGATGTGAAACATTGATAACATTGAAATGGTGCATTTATATTGAAATGGTGCATTTATATTGAAATATTCTAAAAAGAGAATAAGACTCGTTTATGCTCTTTTACTCAGTCTCTCTAGAAGAGAGCAGAAAAAGAGTGCAATACGTTGTCTATACTATTCAATACATTTTGTCGTCGCTCTGTTTATGACAAAACAAAACCAATTATTTCAGTGAGCTAAATATTGCTTTATATATTTTAACAATATTACATCAAATGTTAAAGCAAATGTAAGAAAAACGAAAGTGTGCAGTAGCAAAAGAGCCTTCAGCACAAAAACTATTCTGTTTTTATTTTCCAATGTAACATTTACTGATGTGTTCATAGAAATCGAACAGGTACCGTGTAACAAAAAGGTGTTAACACATCGGCTGGGAGTTCGAACACTCATTGATTGTTTTTTTGCAAACGCAGTAGAGTCGTGTGTTTTCAAAATACTGGATTTGTAGCTCTGTCGTGGGGTTGTAGCTCTGTCGTGCGTTTTCAAATTCTTGGAGTCGTCCCATTTTGGCCAGACTCAACGGCCCTGGTACAAATACCTAAGCAGAAAATTGAGGACTAAGAAGTTGGAAAAAAAAGGAATTCAATGCTTTCAGATTATATAATATTTAAGGACAATTATATAATATTAAGTTACAATATAAATAGTTGATTGACTTAGTCACACATATACGATGCTAGATTGCATGACGAAAATATTTTTTTTGATATTTATCATGAAGGTCTATATGTTTGTTTATTATTCTGGATCAAATTTTGAACTGTCATATGCTACCGACAGCATTGTAAAACCATAAAACTCAATACGAAATTTCTGAGATATTAAAATTAAAAATGTTGTTATAACTGTAAATCATCAAGCCGCGTGATGCGTTTAAGGGCAAACGTCAATCTACAAGTTTACTACGAATGCTGTCGTATGATTGTCCGTCTCAGTCCTATTAGATGGCAACTTCATTAGAATCACTGATGTCATTCATTTCTGAATTCTACAGAATGCATAATTTAGGGGTAATAAAAACGACAATTATTTGGATTGACTTCTACTTACTTTTGCTGGGACATTATCCACTTCAATTTCGTCTTCGCAATAAATCAATTCATATTCATGTCATATACTCTAACTCGAGTCACAAAATACCTATTCCTTTTGTGCTTGCTTTCTGACTCCGACAAAATCATTGGACCAGCATACCAATTTCTTTCATCAATTTCCAATCCTTTCTCTGGAGAATACAACATCAAGCTTTGATTGGGTACATTAGAAACCAAACAAAAATCTCTGTACTTCAAATGAAATATTAATATTACAAGCAGCACTGTGCGAGCATCAGTATATTTTTATTTTCCCAGAAATCAAGCGAAAAGTGCAAACCAGAAAAGGGTCAATATGGGGACGACACAAATGATAACGTGTGAGACTGATACAGGGGAACGAAACAATCAGAAAGACAAACATGAATCAAATCAATTAACAACCACAATGACCACATATTCCCCATGGCAACGCATACAACACAATTACTGCATGTACTACAACATGTCGCACAGTAACAGCAGTAGCAACGACAAAAATCTATTGCTGCTGCAAAACTCTAAGGGGATTTGAATGCTCATAGTAAAACGTATGAAGAATAAAACCAACTTGCCGGGAAACTTAATAAACGTATGAAATACGTTGATTTCAGGAGAAAAGCGAATGCTAAAATAAAAAAACTAAATTAAATTATAGATCGAATTAATATCTCGCAACTGTGGCTAGACACAACAGTCAGCAGATATGTAGTTGTAGTAAAACATATTACACATTGCTCTCACCTGAATTGTTAGAGAATAGTACAAAAATGAATGCAAACAAGCTCTTTTTAGAAACTACCTAAAAATGCCGAAAATAAGAATTGAACTTTCAGATTTAATAAAGAAGGTCTCCTTTTTTGCACCCATACATCCAAAAATAGTTGAAGAAGTTTAATATCCCCAGATTTTGGTGCAGCAACAAAAGTAATGCGATATCCTTGCACAAATTCACTAAAGTAAAGGAAAAATAAAACGCCCTCCAGAAAATGTCAAACCTGCATCAGGTAAAATTATGGAAACTTGAAAATAATGTAGCTGATGTTGAATGTATTCTTGTATGACAATCATATCAAAACTATGCATTTTGTAAGGTAATGACAAGAAGTGTCTCACTTATAAGCGTGGGTCCTTTTGGCCCCCTAAAATAAATGGTTTCCATTAGATGGCATGAAGGGATTTGGGAGAGCCACTGACAAACAGTGAGCTGTTCGCTTTTTACTTTTACACCGAATAATTGTAACCTATAGTTTTACACCGGATCCGAACGGTGTTTGTAACAGCCCCCAAAATGTATTCCAACTGTTAGTTCTGTCAAACTAATTTTTATTACCAGCTGCATTTTGAAAACTTTGATGATAATTGAATCCTTGGAGTAGAAAATTTTAAATTCTTAAAGAAGATCAAACCTCTTTACGATTTTATGAATTCCTTCCAACTAGTGAATTGCCCCTAGATCTAACTCCTTTTACATAATTAATATATTTTATATAAACTTAAAAAAAACTGAAGGAAAATTGACTAGTTCAGAAGATTTTGAAAAAGTATTCATTTTCAAAATACAGGGTTTTCAAACAGAGACGCTACAAAAGTAAATCGATGGGGACAGCAAACGACGCCATATTTTTCCCCGCTCTTTTGATATTTCTCTTCAGTAAGGTTTACGATTTCATCATGGAAAGATATACGAGCCAACAACGAGTCGAAATTATTAAAATTTACTACCGAAATTTGGAGTTAGTGGCCTCAACTTTAAGAGCGCTACGTCCAGTTTATGGTCGTCATAATCGTCCCACCAGATCAACAATTGAACGTCTAGTTGAAAAATTTGAATCCACAGGCACTGTACGCAATGTTCCCGTGCCAGTGAGACAAAGAAGTGCCCGTAGTGTCGAGAATATTGCTTCCGCTGAGGCTTCAGTTCAAGAAATCCCAAATGTGTCTCTGACACGTCGCTCTCAAGCGTTGGGCATCTCTGTGACGTCGTTGTGGCGAATTTTGCGAAAAGATCTTGGCGTACCTCCTTACAAGATCAAACTGACGCAAGAACTGAAGCCGCTTGACCACCATAAGCGTCGTATGTTCGTGAATTGCGCTGAGCAACAACTTGAAAATGATTCGGATTTTCATCGGAAAATCATCTTCAGGGATGAGGCTCATTTCTGGCTGAATGGCTTCGTCAATAAGCTAAATAAGCCATATTGCTCAGACAGCAATCCACACGTAATCCATGAGTCATCATTGCATCCCGAAAAAAATACGGTTTGGTGCAGTATATGGGCCGGCGGCGTCATTGGGCCGTACTTTTTCCGTGATGATCAAGTCCGGCACATTACTGTGAATGTGAATCGCTACCGTTCAATGATAACCGAATATTTTTGGCCCCAATTGGATAATATGAACTTGGAGGACATGTGGTTCCAACACGACGGCTTCACAAGCCACACAGCGAATGCCACGCCGTTAGATTAGAACCGAAATTGCAGATAAATTTACAAATTTTAACCTCAAGTTTGCAACGATTGTTTGCAAGTCAATAAAAGTACAGTAGAGTTATGTACTAATAAAAATTTTTTACAAACCAAAAGCATAATAATTTAGACTCAATACAACCATTCTTTCTTTTGAATTTTAGTTTAAAATGACTATAAAATTCGTACCGGACCTCACAGTGTAGTAACCGCGTATTACGAGTTAAAACTGATATTTGTAACATTGAGAAATATAAGACATACCCCTAATTTAATATATCTGTGGTCACAAAGAATAACAGCATATCTCGAGTTATGCTCAAATTTAGTTTTTCGAGAATCGAGCTGTATATACACAATATTAATTTTTGTGAATAATCCAATTTGTAGTTGCCAAGATATTGGATAAGATTTATTAGCAAATCTCGATCAGTCACTACATTACAAATGAAATTTGAACCTTAAAAATACTCTCCTAAAAAGTTGCAAAAATATACATATGCTGTTATGCCTGACCACAGATATGACTTCAAGCTGAAATATAACGGCGCCAGCAACATATTGCATTTGTTTCGTGAGTTGAAGATCTGCTGCCTTTTGTGCCTTTATTGACTGTCCGGTTATTTATTTCAGCAGTTTTCTACAAAAAATGCCTTATTTGGGTCACAAATACATATATTATAATCTATTAATCATTTTCTCCCAAACATGTTATATTGAATAGCAAACACAATGTGTTTGGAGAAAAGTATACTATATTTGCGACAAGCTGCAAACACATTATATTTGCATCCAAACAACAACAAAAAAAAATAAAAAATTTTCAGGGTGTTTCAATTCAGAATGTGATTCTGACGTCATTCTTCCATGTTTCTCTGTCGATATGTGTTTGTGATCACAGTGTACAAGTCGATTTTAGCTAAATTTGGTTGATACCGTTTGGTTTGGTTAAGGAGACTCTACATGCTGAAAAAACGGTCTCTGTACCATATTCCCCCATAAATATTCTACTAGAGCCATGTACTAATTTGGAACACACTCCAAACATTCATATGTTTACAAGTCCCAAACTCACTAGTATTTAAATGCAACCATTACAATGTTTAATGGCAAACATGTATGCCTTTACGAGAACATGTATGTGTGCTTTATACCAAACATTTATAAACTTATGTGGAGGCATTTGCGTATTTCCTCTCAAACCTCCACATACAGGGAGAGCTAAAAGCCACCATGAGGTTTACAAATTTAATAACTTTTTCGTTTATATATTTTTTATTTTTGTTTTTCATATTATAAAATATACAAAATGGGATTTTTTACACTAAGTATGGAAAATAATGACACTTAAATTACTCCCGTTTTCAGTTTCGCAAAGTTTGTGGCTGTAGCGTTCGAATTTTTGCAACAACGTTGGTCGTGAGTTCAAGGACTTTCGAGGGCTTGTTATATGTGAATAATAACCGATACCGCTCTCGATTTACGGTTACATCACTTCCTATTTCAGATATTACTTCGAGAAATCCTAAACAGCTCGAAATAGTGGATTACAACCTTGACAATATTGTAGCTATTTTCCCATTTTACAATTTCCTCTCATATACTTCTAAGGAAAAGTACACTGTTATGGATAAAAGGCTTTTTCCACGGTAGAGACTCGGGTCATATTTTTTAAATATTAGACATTGTACACTGACACCATCTAACCAAATTTTGGTAATGAGCTGACGCATGCACCTTATCAGCTCATCGCCGCCAGCCTTAAACAGCTCCTAAGATTTTGCTGTTTTTAAGCCAGGCAATAGCTGTTCTGACCTCCTCTTTCTTGGTTAGGAGGGGGGCAATCGACGCCGTCGTCCAAATTGTGGTCGATTATCTCGTCACTGGATATCTCAGGTACGAATAGCGCAGAAAAATGATGTCTCCATATTCCCAACAGACTCTGTTCATTTGCGATGAGATTTCCGCTCTTGTCTTTACAGAAGTAAAGATTATGTCCGTATGTGCCAATTTACTCACTCTCGCGTTTTCTCCACTGCCGTTTCTTACCTCCTTTCTTTTCTCCCTATACCGCTCAGTCGCAGCTCGCGTTGCAGCGTTCGTTTCGTCATTTGCAATGCGACACTCTTCATCGTACAATGGTTTGTTTCCTTATAGAGTTGGAAATTGGTTTCCACTACGGTTTAGCATCGTCATCGTGAGATGGTGGGAGAGGGGTGGCTATCACTGGTAATTACAGCTTTCTATGCGTCTGGTTTCGTACGATTTTCGCTCTACTTAATCTTGTGTGTACTTCTGCTGCTACCAGGTAGTGAGCAGAATCGATGATAGCTCCTCTGATTACTCGTGGGTCCATTACACTTACCACGTCCATCAGTTACCACGTGATCAATTTGGCTCTTCGTTCTTTGATCAGGGTATATCCAAGTAGCTTTGTGGATGTCTTTATACGGAAATTTTGTACCACTATTGACCAGGTTTTTTCTCGTTGTCGGAACTTTCAGCATGTAGACTGAAGTTGCCAACAGTTAGATGAATCAAATTCTTCCTGCCTACTTTAGCATTAAAATCTCCTAGTATAATCTTAATATCATGGCCAGGGTAGCGTTCATACGATCCTCTAGCAGCCCATAGAATATGTCTTTGGCATCATCATCTTGCTCTTCTGTCGGGCATGCACACAAATTAGGGAACTATAAAAATATTTCGCTTTTATTCGGACTGTGACTATATGTTCTCTCACAGGATTGAACCTAGGGACTAGATCTCGCAGTCTTTTGTGAACTACAAACTCGCTACCAAATTCATGTGTTTTTCATGGCAACTGTAGTATATTTCGCAGTTTCTCTTTCTTGTGCAGCCATGTCCTGTCCATCACATTTTCGGGATAGTGGTAATATCAGCCTTATAACTTTCGGGGACATCTGCCAATTGGACACTTGCACCGGATATACTTATATATAGAGTTCTCACATTCCAGGTGCATATCCGTAAATCGTGGTCCTCATAACGTTTGCGAGGGTCGTCAACAAATAGGGGGTGTTATGTTTTCTTTTTCGTTCCTGTATATTCACTGCCATTAGGAGCGGTGGCGGGTGGCAAACCCAGTTCACCGGGTTTTTGCATTTTACCTACTGCCAGGATAGTTGATTGCAGCCTCCCGTTATGGATCAGACGCTGACCAGCATGCAATATGTCGAACCTGGATTTTCTTCTTTTGCTTCCTATCCGCCGTTGGGCCATATGCTTGGCTCATCCGCCTTCTAAAGACAAAGTAATATGCCCGATAGCTTGCTGCACTTCAGTGACATCAGTCATATACCTGAGACCAATCAGGCTGCTCATTTTAATTGATTGACTCCTAAAGTGTTACAGCGGTTCCCAAACGAGCTAATTGCTTGTTAGTGTGCAGTGCCACTAAGCGAGATGACCGTCGTCGAAAGAAATATAGGGTAGTTAGAGCAGGGATCGAACCCACGGTTTCATGTATAAGGACTGTGCACTCTACAGCATCGACAGTGAAATTTATTAACTTATTAACTGTGTAGATAACGTTACTACAAATATATATACATACGTAGCAGTGTGTAGAATCATACCTGTCTGTAATATCTTATATACCAAATGATATCCTTCACACTCGTTCTTCTGCGCAGTAAAACTTCAAAATGTATTCAAGATACGCCCTTGAGCCTGCTGTAGGTTCTTTTTCTTGTTTGCGTTTCAAGAATATAATTCAAACTACAAACCCATTGTGCACCCGGCACAAGGGCGTGTTTTGACGAAATGTAACCAACAACAAAAGGATGATTTGTTCGCAGCTGACAACTACAGCAGCTATCATGGCCCTTTGTATTGTTTTATTGTATTCTTGTTGAAAGGAAATTTAGTTTTGTATTGTTTAAACATTTTAACAGATTTCTAAACAATTTACTACCCGCACATGTATAGTGATATTGAAATAATGTCACATTTGGCGACATTTTACAGAAAGACAAAGAGCTGAAATGGAAAATATTAAATAAACCCAACAATTCTTCATACACATCCAGTTGGAAGGTATTGTGCTTAACTCGACATAACACAAATATGTAGGAGTATCAGATGAACCCCGCTATATGTATCATCTTGCTCGTCATATGTGAAAACGCTCAGTGAGGCTCAAGGCGTTAGTTGTTTGTGTGTGATCAGATGAATGGTTGGTTAAGGGGTATGTGTATTCTCTGATTGTCTTATTTGTCGTACATGATTTTCGGATGAGTCCAAGTACACAATTTCCGGCCCAGCCCATGCTTAGGGAAACATCACGCACAAACTGCTTTGTCAGAGTAGGTGTTGCTCTAAATGTTTGTGGCGATGTTCCTGTTGTTTTGCTACGTTCTGCTGGTAGTTCCTTTCTTAACAAGAACATGATAAAGTGGATTGCTTTATCCATGTTTGCTTTGTTCTTTGCCTCTGTCGTCCTTAATCCAGCTTCCATAATCATTGGCTATGCGACAGTGCGTCTCGGTCGCCATTAGCAGAGTTAGTATCGCCCATAGGCTTAACATAAAAGATATTGTTTCGAAATGTCCCGAACAGTATAATCACTATAGGTATATTGTTATGCTTTCAATGTCATGTATTTGTCTTTCCTAACTTATACATGTGTACGTATTTTATTTGCACAGTGGTAAAAAGGTGCTAAAATTAACTTAAAAAAAATTTGAAAAGGTTATCAATAAATAAATACGATCAGACTTTTACTTTTATTGACTATATTACAACCTCATGTGGTCAGACGTCTTACACATATTAATTAAATAAACAAATGAAACAAATTTCAACATATTCTTCCAACTGACTCTATCATTCGCCTTTTCAAGCCAGTTCGTAACACCAAGGATACGGAGGGATTCTTCTGCTTGGCCTTTCCAGCGGAGTCTTGGTCGTCATCTTTTCCTGCTTCCATCGGGTACGTTATCAAAATTCTTTCGCGCTGGCTCATCTTCATCCATTCTGATAACATGGCCTAGCGAACGCAATTGGCCCACTTTGATTCATCTAGCTATGTCCACGTCAGAATAGAGATTATACAGCTCTTCGTTCCAGCGACGTCGATACTCGCCGTTTTCCCTAACAGGACCATATATTTTACAGAGAATTTTTCTCTCGAAAACTACCAAGTGTTTTTCATCCGCTTGCGATATGACCCAAGTTTCGGAGCCATATGTCAAGACAGGTAAAATGAGAGTCTGATATAACTGGGCTTTTGTCCGTCGAGAGAGGGCTTTGTTCCTAAACTGCTCGATTCTTGAAAATACTGCAGTAACCTCTCGCAAATTTCGCCCAATGGTGATATCGAAAGCAGCTTTGTAATCGACAAAAAGGTGGTACTTATCGATTTGCTTTTCGTGGGTCTTTTCCCGGATTGGGCGTAGCGTGAATATTTGGTCAGTTGTGGACTTGCCTGGTCTAAAACCACACTGATAAGTTCCAATCAGGTTTTAATTGGCTTTAGGGCTTGCCTCCCGCCACCGTTATATTGGCAATGAAAATACACAAAGAAGATAATAAACAAAGCGATCAGACAGTTTAATAAATATTTCTTTTTTCAAATACAGACACCAGGTTAACTATTGAATGCCGTAATCGATATTGTACTTAAAATTATTTTATATTAATTTATATACTTATATATGAAGTGTTTTAAACACTCCTTTAAATTTTCTTTTAATTGGGCTTTACAGAACAAGTAAATATTGTTTTTGCATTCCAATGGGTTGAGAACCATTCAAACTTGTCCCGATCAAAAAAAAAAAACGGCCTTATCCATAAAAAGTTATCATAGATTTTTTAAAGGTTTAAGAAGGTAAGGCCATGCTCCACACAATCCAAACAACACAATCCCAAAACAATACTTTAATCCACAACACAATCCAAACATAATCCTTTAATAATGCGCAGTGTACGAAGACGATCAGTAATTATTAGCAGCAGCGCAACTGTGGTCCTAACTCGAGTCCTAATTCATTCGTCGGCAAAAGTATGATATCAGAGGCCACTAAATTTGGTGACTGGGTCTGACTGGACAGTGCGTATTCCCATAAAAAATTTTATATCTCTGTTTTTCGGAAGTGGAAGGTTGAATAAATGGATACACAAAAAATCGTATAAAATAGAATTTAAACAAATACAGGGTGGCTCCGTATGATTTCACTTTTTGCATTTTTTATTTTTTTGTGACAGTGGCAACACTCACTCGACAAAGAGCTGCCAATGAGTAAACCATTCGCAGAGTGGTCAAAAAATTTTAGGAAACTGGGGCGGTAATGGACAGTAAGACTCCAGTGCGTCAACTTACCGGTCGGTCTCTTAAAAACATTGCAGCTGTAAACAAACAAAAGTTCTCAAGAAATTCAAGTTTCACGAAGCAGTACGCAGCCAATTTTGACAACAAAAAAACCTCCACCTACAGGCGTAAAAAATTCAGCTTACTCAGGAGCTCAAACTAGCAAACCATGGAAAGAACCGGGGCAATTGGTTCACTTGGTATTGGAGCAAAGTGAAGTCAATGTCAATTTAAAAAAAAAAGTCACCTTCTACGATGAAGCGCATTTCCACCTGAATGGCTTCGTGAAATCTAGAGTTTATGCGAATAAAACAAGAAACAATTCCTGAGCTCTAATCCGAGATCCATCGCGTGAAACAACGGGCTTTGTAACATATTCTCCCAAACATATTCTGTAGGAACCATGTATATGTTTGGAACACACTTCAAATATTTATATGTTCCAAACTCAAGTGTATTTAAATGTAAACATTAGCATGTTTACTGACAAATATATATGCTTTACGTGAAAACATATGCGTGCGTCATCCCAAACATCCATATACTTACGTGGAAACATATGCGTATTTTCTTCCAAACATAATAATATTTAGAAACGAATTATTCGATCTTTCTTTATTTATCATAACTAATTTTATCAATCTATATCCACATTTACTTACATAAATAATTAATACAAAAAATTAAAAGATTTAAATGATTATTACATTTTTACATTTATTTGCATTGAATGCATTAGGTGTTTTGTTTTTTTTTTTGAATCTGCTGATTCCTTTCTTTGTTGTCTCTCACGTTTTTGTCTTCAGAAGGTTTCAACTATGCGTTGTTATACAAATCAAGTGCATGCAATACAAACGTGTAATAATTACTGGTGTTTTTTTACGATATTTCACAAATGGTCCGCCACTCCGATTTTTTCAGTAGAGGCTCGGGCCTCTCCAGTTTCTTTCACTTCTCCAGTTTCTTTCCATATAATCGGTTCTCACTTTGGCAGCACACGTAAATAACGGGTTTTCAAATAAGGACTTGACAACTTTTTTTAAATAAAACGCAAACCATTTGAAATATTTCCAAAATTTTATCATCGACTTGAAATACAATCAAAACATTTATGAATGGAACTCGACTTCGTTCATATGGCCACCGCGGGCACGTCCGCGGCGGTCGATTTGTTGGACCCAATTTCCGATGACTCGGTCACAGTTTTCGGCTGTAAGGGCCGCTATTTCGCGTTGGCTCTGAGTTCTTCCAACGAAATCGGCTCGTTGGCATAGGCCAATGATTTGATGTAGCCCAAAAAAAAGTCTAGGGGCATTAAATTGCACCAACGAGGAGGCGGCCAATAAACTGGTCGATTTCTATGAACACATTCGTAAATGTTACATTGGAAAATAAAAAACAGCGTTCAATCATATGATGACGTTACAGTTAAATAATATTAATACTTAAAATTATTTAAAGACCCAGTGCAAGCACATGTGTCATTATTTTCTTGCTCAATACTTTTTGTTTTATTCCCACAAAAGTCAAAGAATTCAAAGCAACAGACACTGGTATATACATACATACATTGTTATATTCGTACATACGCTACACAAGTTCACAAAATTGTCGTTGCTCTCTTGGTATCTCATTTTTATATACGTATTATACGTCATTACTCTCTTTGCTGTGAGAGTGCTCCGCAACCACATTTTATTGGACTTACCTTTCACTATAATAAAACAACAACAACACCAACAACAACAACAACTACTACTACTACTGCTACTGATATGTTGGTGATTTATTTGTGCTTGATGTGTCGTGGAGTGTTTGTGTGGGTGGTGGGTGTAGGGGGGGGTACCTAAAATAAAAACTGTTAAGGGAATGCAAAGAGTGATGAGTGTGAGTGTAAATTGTCACGGTGGAGGGTATAAAAGCTTCGGCCCGGCCGAACTTAACACCGTTTCTACTTGTTTTTGTATACACCGGGCAATGCTGAACATCAAATGACTCGCTTTGTTTGGCCATAGCAACAACAACGAAACAACCAAACACACAACATCACACATTCTCTGTCCGAAGTAGCTGACGTATACGTGTATCACATAACCACATATTTGCCATATCAACAGCAACGAAAAAGCCAAACACACAACATCACACATACTTTGTACGAAGTAGCTGATGTATTAGTATGTCACCATAACGTCGACTGCGCAAGCCCATGCGTTTCCAAATTAATGGTTTTAGCAGCAGCATAAAATCTGGTTTTAGCAGATTTTGACTTTGATAGATTTAGTCCCTATACGCCGCTATAGATGTTAACACATCAAAAATAAATGGTTTCCCATTACATCCCATGAAGGGACAGGGAGAACTTCTCACAATCACTGAGCTGTGCGCTTTCCAGTTTTCACTCACTGATTGGGACCTACAGTTTTACACCGATTCCGAACGGTATTTTGAGAAGCTTTTTCATGGCTATATACTCGATAGCGTCGCCGTCACTATGCAAGGTGACCGCCGCCGAAAGAAATTGTAAGGTGGTCAGAGCAGGGTTCGAACCCAGGATCTCATACACAAGAGCCGCACTAAAATCGATTGTAACGTGTGCTATGTGGCTTGTGGCACCATCCCGTTGAAACCACATGTCGTCCCAGTCCATGTTTTCTAATTCGGGCCACAAATAATCGGCAATCATGGCGCGATAACGACCGCCATTCACAGTAACGTGACGATCGTTATTGTCGACGAAAATCTATGGCCCAATGACGCCGCCGGCATGCGGCTTTATTTTGCTTATTGACGAACCCATTGAGCCAAAAATGATCTTCGTCAATGAAGATGATTTTGCGATGAAATTCATAATCTTGGCGCATCTTCTCCACAGCCCAATCGGAGAATGTACGTCGCATCAAATGGTCCATCGGCTTCAATTCTTGAGTCCGCTTGATCTTGTATGGGTGTAAACCAAGATGTTAACGCAAAATTCGCCATAAAGTAGTCTTGGCGATACCCAGTTCTTGAGAACGCCACGGAATTGACTGATTTCGATCGTTTGCTACGGACGCCTGAACGGCAGCGATATTTTCGTTACTTCGACAACCAGTTATCTCACTGGCACGGCAGTAGCACACAATGAATATGTAGACTCACATTTTTGCACTAAACTTGTTATTGCTTGTCTACTAGGGCGAGAATAACGACCGAAAATTGGAGTTATCGTTTTTAAAGTTGCGGTCACCGACTCCGAATTTCGGTAGTACATTTTTATAACTGCCATAATGAAAATGTTGAGTTTTCTGAAATAAGGAACGTAATACTTAGACGATCAGTGAAATAGTGCGTTCACAAATTACATTCGTAGTTGTCAAGTACCTATTGGAAATCCCGATATATGCGAAATAAATACACAAAAACTAAAGTAACATCATAGAACCATTTAACAGACCGAGCGTGTGTTCTTCTTCTTTCACTGATCAAGCGCTTTTGATATTCTCTGTCCGATGAACCACTGATGTCTGAATACATGAAATTAAAATGCAATACATCACGCACATTCAGGACTCTTTATGAATCACTCACTGAGAGAATAATGCAAAAATACAGATACAAGATATACACACTCGTTGCCAGTACTTTATTCTCTTGGCCTCGAGAGAGCATAAACAGTGCAACAAACACGGCTGTATTTGTATCATAAACACAGATATATTTGTTTCGCAAACACTTATCTGTGAAAAAGTCATGGAAAGCTTCATGAAAAAAGTATTGGCCTGTCACCATGGTCATTTGATGGATATTTTATGTTATACTTATTCGGAATATGTCTTCTTTGTAATCTTATAAAAAAAATCAAATCTATCTCAAAAAATACGTGTTTTTATTTACAAATGAAAAAGTGAATTCTTACGGAGACACTCTCGCCTATAACCAACGGGAGATTTTTTAAGAGGTTTCGGATTTGATTTAAAAAAACCTCATAAAATTTAGAGAAATGTACCAAATCTTTATTTGAGTCGATCGAACGGTCTATATAATTCAATGTTTAAAGATGATTTCATGTGAATGTTGACCCCGGCTGCGCCTCATATGCTGGGTCCAATTTTAAGGCATACTCTCTCCAACATATCGGTCGGTATCTGACGAATAAATTCTTAAATACTGCCTTCCAGTGCGCTCAATTTTGGGGGCTTGTCCCTATAGACCTGAGCCTCAACATAGCCCCACATAATATAATCTTTACTTTTATTGACTATTTTACAACCTAATGAGCGCAGACGTCTTAAACATATTAATTAAACAAACAAATTAAACAAATTTCAACATATTCTTCCAACTGGCTCTATCCTTCGCCTTTTCTCGCCAGTTGGAAACACCAAGGTTACGGAGGGATTCTTCAGCCTGGTCTTTCCAGCGGAATCTTGGTCGTCATCTTTTCCTGCTTCCATCGGGTACGTTATCGAAAACCTTTCGTGCTGGCTCATCTTCATCCATTCTGAATACATGGCCTAGCCAACGCAATTGGCCTAATTTGATTCGGCCACGTCAGAATATAGATTATATTGCTCTGGGTTCCAGCGACATCGGTACTCGCCTTTTTTTCATAACATTACCATATATTTTAGGGAGAAATTTTCCTCGAATTCTCCCAGGTGTTTTTCATCCGCTTGTGATATGACCCAAGTTTCGGAGTTATATGTCAAGACAGGTAAAATGAGAGTCTAACATAGCTGGACTTTTGTCTGTCGATAGAGGGCTTGGTTCCAAAACTGCTTCCTGAGCCCAAAATAGCATCCATTTGCAAGCACAATTCTCCTATCTATCTCTAGGCTTACGTTGTTGTCCTTGTTCACGGCGCATCCAAAGTAGACAAATTCATCCACCACTTCAAAACTAAATCGGTTGTCAACGTTTAAGTGCGGACCAAGTCGAGAGGTTTTTCTAGTCGTTGACACCATACATTTTTTCACTGATTCTTTTTCGATTCTTGAAAATACTGCAGTTACCTCTCGCAAATTTCGCCCGATGATGTCTATGTCGTCAGCATACGCCACCAACATATGGCTTTTCGTGTTAATGGTCTTGTTCGTATTTACTGCAGCCTTTCTCATTATTATCTCCATTAAGATGTTGAAGAGATTGCACGAAATTGTGTCGCCTTGTCTAAGTCCTCGCTTGGTACAGAATGGTTCGGTGAGGTCTTTCCCCACTTTCACTGCGCTGGTGTTGGTCAGCGTCATTCTACAGAGGCGGATCAGTTTTGCCGGAATACCAAGTTCAGACGCGATTTGCTTTTCGTGGGTCTTTTCCAGGATTTGGCGTAGCGTGAATATTTGGTCAGTCGTGGCCTTGCCTGGTCTAAAATCATTGAGGTCCAATCAGGTTTTTAATAATTGGCTTTAGTCTTTCACATAATACGCTCGACAAGACCTTATCAGCGATGGATAAAAGACTGATACCGCGATAGTTGAAACTGACACATGGATCACGCTTTTTTGAATGCAGGACATAATACACTGAGTCTCCAATCGTCGGGCATAGATTACCCCAGCCATATACCGCATATAAGTCGATGCATGTGGGGTAGCAGTCCTTCGTCACCTGCCTTAAAAAACTTCAGCGGCTAGGCCATCCGCACCAGCGGCTTTATTATTCTTAAGGCGGGAGATCGCCGTTCTAATCTCGACTTGTTTGGGGGCGGGGGTACAATCTACACTATCTTCCGCTATCATTACCTCTTGATCTTCAGTGAAAGAATCTGAGTGGAGTAGTGCTGAAAAGTGGTCTATCCACATTTTGAGCACACACTGCTTCTCAGTCACCAGATTCCCATTCTTGTCCTTGCAGGAGGGCAGCCCACTATTTAAGTCCATTATTCGATCTTCTTAACCTCTGGAAAAACTTACGGGATTCACCATTCATCCTGCACATTTCGGTTCTTTCACTCTCTCTCTCTCTCTCTCTGCTCCCACTGCCATTTTTTTCGCCTAAATAGTTGTCTCTTGTACCGCTCACTCGCAGCACACGTTGTAACTGACTATTTCGATGACATACGTGCAGCGTCTTTTTCATCAGTTGCATTGCGACATTCTCTGTCGTACCATGGCTTATACTTCTGCGGTTTTTGATAGCCAAGTTCAGTCATTGCAGCGATTTCCAAAGAATGGGAGATGTGCTGCCACTGCGCATCTGGGTGTTCGGGAGTGGGGGTATTCTGGTCTAGCAGGAGAGAGAGCTTCTGTCGATAGGACATTGATATATCCGGGATATGTAGCTTATCAATATCCAGCTTTTCCTGTGTTCGGCTTCGTACGTTTTTCGCCCTGCTCAATCTCGTGCGAACTTTCGCAGCCACCAGGTAATGATCCGAGTCGATATTGGCACCTCGAATCACACGTACATCCATTACACTGGAAGAGTGCCAGCCATCTATTACCAGGTGATCAATCTGGTTCTTCGTCCGCTGATCAGGAGATATCCAGGTCGCCTTATGTATGTCCTTATGCTGAAATCGTGTGCTACAAACTACCATGTTCTTTGCAGTGGCGAAGTCTATCAGTCTTATTCCATTGTCGGAAGTGGTATCATGTGTCCATCTGAGCTGCCAAAAAATCACCCATTTTATGGCAATGAGTATGGTGCGCGGCTCTTCTACACGACAACGTGGGTTCGATCCCTGCTCTGACAACCTACCTTAATTTTTTTTCAACAACGGTCACCTCGCTTACTCTATCGAGTACTCAAAATACCTTTCGGTACCGGTGTGTTAAACTTTAGAGCCAAATGGTTGTGAAAAGCTCTCCTCAGTTCATTCATGGCATATATTGTGAAACTTTTATATTATATTTATTATAAAATATATTTATTTTATTATATATTATATATTTATATATATTTTATTATATATATATTTATATATATTTTATTACATGGTATATTTTATATATTTTATTACATTATATTTTATTTTTATACATATAATTCTACTGCACGTGTGTTTGTGACTGAACTCCTCCTAAACTTCTGGACCGATTTGAATAAATTTTTTTGTATGCGTTTGGGTGGCGCCCTGGGTGGTTTGGATTTACTATTCGGTCCAATTGGATAAAGGGACGTGGTACCTCCCATGCAAACCACAAATTAATCCTAATCGCTTGAAATATTATGCAGGACAACGTCTGCCGGGTCAGCTAATATTTTTATAAAATATTGTAATATTGGGCAATTGTACCACGTTTTGTTCTACAAGATTCGAACAAAAGCAACACTCCGCAATGACAAATTAAATTGAATTTAGTCTCTGCTTTAAAGTTACGTTTCGCAACCACTGTAGCTGCAAATGCGTGTTGTGTTGCTATTGCGACAACATCGAGCAGTATCTCCTCTATCGACCGGATTGTACTATTCAATATGTAAGCAAGTTAATCCAATGTTTGTTATTAATATTCCACACTGTGTTGTTTCTTTTCCATTCTTTGTCATTCTCCATTTCTTCTGGAGAGATAAATACTTTTCGACCACGATGTCGACGTTTCTGGGTGAAAAAGATAAAAAAAAATAACAACAATGTAACAATTTGTTCTAGTACACTTGCACCAGGAAGTGATTTGTTTCCCTGGGCTTTTGTCTGTTTAACTTTAATCAAATTTGTATTTTGCCCTTGAAGGAACTTAGCCCACACCCGAGAGAACAAAATCTATTTCTTTTGGAATTATTCATTAGATATCAGTTTTGCGTCATATTGCTATTGGTTGTATCTATATGAGGATTATGTTTGTTCTATTTACTAACTCATCTGGCTATTAAGTATTCCATGGTCTGGGAAATGCGTGGGCCAAAGTATGTTAGTAGATTTAGTTACACATACAATAACTAAAACGTTGACCATATAAAGATTTAAGTAATATATATTTCGAGTGAAAACGTTTAGCAACACGTGTAATCTGTAGAGTTTGAAAATCTAATGGTTTAGATCAATAAAAAATAATAATATTTCTGGGTTATGGTTCGAGTTCTGTACCATTCATTTCACTCCGAAATGTTGAGGAATAAGTCGTTGTACGGGATTTATAATTGTACTATAAGGAGCAACAAGAGACCTAGATTTTTGGAAACTGCAAGGATATTCTCAACACTTTTTAAGTGATGAACAAAAAATGTATTTTCGGGGCCATCGGTTACAGATGCGGACCCATAGCGGGATTTTATCACAGTTTTGTTATAATGGGTGATTTGTTTGCCATTTGACTTTTGAAAATTGAAAAGAACCCTCAACAATTGTACATGTCAATGAAATATTATTTTTTATTGATAAATCAACGCCTGCCATTTACTTTTAAATGCTAATTTCATGCAAATTTTCTTCACGGCTACGCTTTACGTGGCTCAATTTGACAGTCCATTTTTGGCACAGTTTTCCCAACATTTCGGGCGGAATCTCAAAAATGGCACTTGTAATGCTGCCTTTCAATCCGGCATTCGTTGTTGGCTTGTCCCTCTAGAGGAGAAACTTCACGTGCAACCACAAAATTCTAGTGGGGTAAAATCGTACGAACCAACCGACCAATTGTCAGCGCCACCACTTAAGGTTAATTGCTCACCAAACTCGCCACTCAACTGGTTCATGCATCGCGTAAAGTGTGACATGAGTTACTCTCCTGTTAAACCCATATGCCAGCCAAATCAAATTCTTCCATTTTGAGAAATAAAAAATTCGTGATCAACGAACAGTACCTTGCTGCTTTGACCGTTACGATGTGGCCATCATCGTCGTTGAAGAAGTACGGTTCAATAATGCTGCCCTGCCCATAAATCATACGAAACAGTGCATTTTGCAGGGTGCTTTTGGCAGATGTTGAAAGCCTCTGGCATCTCTTCGGACAAAATTCGGCAATTCTGTTTATTTATGTACCAATAAAGCCAAACATGAGCCTCATCGCTGAAGAAAATTGTTCGATAAAAAAAAAGTCGGCATGGTTTTACATCGCCCATCCTGCATCATTAATTTTTTGTATGGCTTTATACCGAAGTCCATACGTAAAATTTTTCAGGCGGTCGAACAACACAAACCAAGTTATTGCGATCGGCGCTTGGTTCACATGTGGCGAACTTCATTAACACTGACGGATGCAGCAGCAATATTCGCCTCGGTACGGCATCTACGAATACGGGTTGGTAAATTGATGTCAAATTAAACGAAACTAGTGCGAAATTTGGTCACAATGTCTTGAGAAGGCTGCTCTGTGGGTCGGTTATTAATAAAATGAACGTAATCTACGATATGCATTTTGGACAGAGCACGAATTTTGATTACAAAACTCAATGAGTTGCAACCGTTGTGTCTTTGCAAGGCTGATGCCAGAGTGAAGGCTAGAAGTGAAGGGATGATAGAAGCAATAATAGTTGTTGCGAACTGTCAGAGTGGCAGCTATTTTGAGTGCGAGCGAGCATAATAAAAAAAAGTAATACACACAGCGTAATATTCACACACTTCAACACACATCCACACAAAACCGATAGAAAACGACATCCCAACAGAAAAATGACAATAAATAAAAATAAAAACAAAATCAAAGAAACCCCAAAGCAAGTTCTAGCGATAAACCATTTAACAACTCGCTTTGAACGAGCGACTCGCTTCTATATTTGCTCTCATTCTGACATCGTTCCGGCGAGTCCCATAAGAATACACAAGCAGTAGTTTCTTGCGAGTTGACGCTCCGAAACTTTTGTTGCTTCTAGCCTTCACTCTGACATCAGCCTAAGTCTATTCATGATGACATGGCAGGGCAGACTGAAGATTTTTGCCTTTGACAAATATCACGAATCACCCGTGAACTGACAGAAACTTAAGACTGAAAAATGTAATAGCAAAAAAGTAATCCGTTATTTTACATGAAAAAACTTTATAATTTGAAACCAATACTCAATTTAAGGAGAGTTTGCGAATTTATTCCGAACTCAAACTAAAACTCACGAACAATGTAAGAAACTGTAAAGTTAAATAGAAGTGACTGTCAGTGTTGGCACAATTAGTCCTTTCTTACCCCAAGACCTCACGGTCCGCCACATAGTTGAACCTGAAAACTGACTGGATATCGTTAAGAGGCGTTTAAGGCAAACGATACCCCATTTCGTTATTCCAGGATGCGGCTGAAGAAGGGTTGTACTAAGTCCCTGACCAACCAATTACTGTTCCCCAAAAACGAAATAAGACCATGCAGCTTAATTTGTGTTAGATCCAACATAGGGTAAGGTCACAAACAACACAAATTTCCGTGTAGTAGCATGGCCGAGGTTTAATGCTCTTGCTCTCCTCCTCCTCCTTACCAAAGCTTCAACTGTAATCAGGTGCTGAAATTTCAATCCTGATGTCTGCATATGGAGAGAAATGTGTATATGGAGAGAAACTTTTCAGCACTACTCCGCTCAGATTCTTCCACTGAAGATCAGGAGGTAATGATTGTGGAAGACAGTGTAGATTGTAGCCCACCAGCCAAGGCGAGATTAGAACGGCAATCTCCCGGCTTAAGAATAACAAAGCCGCTGGTGTGGATTGGCTACCCGCTGAACATTTTAAGGCAGGAGGCGAAGAACTGATAGCCCACATACATCAACTTATACGCGGTCTGTGGCTGGGGTAATCTATGCCTGACGATTAGGGTGTCAGTGTATTATGTCCTGTATTCAATAAGCCTGATCCATATGTCTGTTCCAACTATCACGGCATCAGTCTTTTATCCCTCGCTTAGAAGGTATTGTCGAGCGCATTATGTTTGGGACCTTATCAGTTAGGTTTTAGACCAGGTAAGTCCACGACGGACCAAATATTCACGCTACGCCAAATCCTGGAAAAGACCCACGAAGAGCAAATCGATACATGCCGCCTTTTTGACGATTACAAAGCTGCTTTCGACAGCCCCATACGGGCAAAATTGTACGAAGCTATGACTGCGCTTGGGATTCCGGCAAAAAATTTTTGCTTCTAAAGAATGACGCTGGCCAACACCAAATCAGCACTGAACGTGGAGAGAGACCTCACTGAACCAATCTGTACCAAGCGAGGTATGAGACAAGGCGACACACTTTCGTGCTATCTCTTCAACATCTTAATGTAGATAATGATGAGCAGTAAATTCGAACAGGGCCATTAACGCGAAAAGCCATATGTTGCTGGCGTATGCTGACGACATAGACATCATTGGGTGAAATATGTGAGAAGTTACTGCAGTATTTTCAAGAATTGAAAAAGAATCAGCAAAGGTGAGTCTTCCTGTTAATGAGGGCAAGACAAAAATTATGCTGCCAAAGATTACAGAAACCTCTCGACTTGTTCCGCAGTTGAATATTGACAACCGATTTAATTTTGAAGTGGTAGATGAATTTGTCTACCTTGCATCCGCCGTGAACAAGGACAACAATGTCAGCCTGGAGATAATAGATAGAATTATGCTTGCAAATAGATGATATTTTGGGCTTAGCAAGCAGTTTAAAAACAAAGCCCTCCCTTGATGGACAAAGGCCCAGCTATACCAGACTCTCATTTTACCAGTCCCGGCATATGGCTCCGAAACTTGGGTCATATCGCAAACGGATGAAAAACACCTGGGAGTATTCGAGAGAAAAATTCTCCATAAAACGTGTGGTCCTGTTAAGGAAACCGGCGAATACCGACGTCGTTGGAATCAAGAACTATATGATTTTTTTTCTGACGTGGCCATCTCTAGGTGAATCAAATTAGTCAAGTTGCGGTGGCTAGACCATGTTTTCAGAATGGATGAAGATGAGCCAGCGCGAAGGGTTTTCAACAACGTACCCGATGGAAGCAGGAAGAGAGGACAACCAGGACTGCGATGGAAAAATCCCTCCACATCCTCGGCATTACCAATTGGCGAGAAAAGGCAAAGGATAGAGACAGTTGGAGAATATGTTGAAATTTGTTTAATATGGTTGTTTATTTAATATCTGGCCCCATGAGGTTGTAAAATAGACTATAAAAGTAAAGAAAAGGTGTCAGCATAGTAAATAGTGCCCAGATGTCACAGCTGCTAGCTACCTTGTCTAGGACTGGATTTCAAGTTTAGTATTCGATTCAGGGTTTAACGTGACCAGAACTTCCAGGTCAACCTGTATTTTGTATCTCCACATCATCTATAATCTACATGTGTCAGACCTACGACCTGAAGTATAGTCTAGCATACAGCAAGGGGCGTACCTACATACTCCATACCTAAGGTAGTCGGTAATATCCCCGGGTTCTCCGGTCTATGGTTTCTTACACAATTTATTCTTGGGCACAACATTTACAGATTCGTAGCAGTAGCGGACAATTCTTGAAGACAGGAATATAGTTTGCAGGGTGTTTTAAAGCAGCCTAACTGTTCTCAGGCGGTGATGATGTTTACTCTAAGCCGGAGGGCAACTTCTCCAATTACCAAGACTACTGACTAAAATGCACTAGAATGATGTGGAAGTCCTTGTCCAAGGCCTATATGGGCCGCAAGAGAATTGGCTCCAAAAACCTACTTTGTCATATACTGTGAAGTTGTCAGTTCAAAAGCCTGAATGTCTCAAATTCCATGTCAAGCTTCCCTTCAACTTCGGCCTACCCGAAAAAAGAGAGGAAGGAGTGTCTGTCATTTAATCCATTTCTATTCTGGATTGGTGCAGATTCCTATAAATTGTTCCATGGTTTTGCGATCCATGTACACGAAGGTCTAAGTCGGATTGTCTACCTGGTAGAAATTAGTCTGCCCGTGAAATAACCAAAAATCCTCTATAGAACTTATGCAAATAGTACCGGCGATACACACCATTGCCATTCTCTGCATTTGGGCAACAGGTTAAAGTAAAGTGATTTTTCCAGTTCAAGCAGTAGGGAAAAACGCCAAGCCAGTAAGCCAATGTTCGGACGACCAATATTATAAACTATCGAATAAACTATTTTCTGGAATAGGGCCGATTTTTACTTAACCCTGGAAGGGTAATCATATTTTACATACATTAATAGTAACCTTTCGTCGAATCGACGAAGCCCTATATTACATCAAAATGTTAGAGGAACCGTGTAGATTACAAGTCGGGCGTACTACTTTTAATCAATAATAGACTTTATCAAAAAAGAAAACACACAAGTCACACATTTTTAAAGCTCTTCGACTTGGTTTTCAACAATTCGCTTTTCAGTATATTTCATTAAAAATTGATCAAGAGCAATAGTCTTCGTCGAATCGACGAAAATTACCCTTTTAGGGTTAATTACCCTTTTACCCGAATATGGAGTCAACGTGGCTCTACTGATCGTATTCATAGTGTTTGGCGTTAAAGTAAGCTATCTGTAGAGAATCCTTCATTGGGCAGTCCAAGCAGCTCACTACTTCCACGCAGTATGTCCTGGGCAATGGCTTTTCGGAAACCTCCGTTAGCTAGCTAGAGTGAGAAGGCGAAACAAATGAGCATCAAATCAGGTATAGTAGGTGACTGATGTCACTGAAGCTCATCAAACAATCGGGCATATTCTTTTGTCCTTAGAAGGCGGATGAGCCAAACATACGGGCCAACGGCGGATAGAAACTAAAAGAAGAAAATCCAGGTTCAACATATCGCATCCTGGTCAGCGTCTGATCCATAATGGGCGGCTGCAATCAAATATCCTGGCAGTAGGTAAAATGCAAAAACCCGGTGGGCTGGGTTTGCCTCCCGCCACCGTTCATAATGGCAGTGAAAATACAAAAACGAAACAGAAAACATAAACAACCCCTATTTGTTGACGACCCCCGCAAACGTTATAAGGACCACGATTTACGGATATGCACTTGGAATGTAAGAACTCTATATAGATCCGGTGCAAGTATCCAACTGGCAGATGTCCTCGAAAGTTATAAGACTGACATTACCGCTATCCAGGAAATGCGATGGACAGGACATGGCTGCACAAGAAAAAGAAACTGCGATATATACTACAGTTGCCATGAAAAAAAACATGAATTTGGTTGTGGATTTGTAGTTGGCAAAAGACTGCGACATCTAGTCTCTAGGTTCAATCCTGTGAGTGAACGAATAGCCACAATCCGCATAAAAGCGAAATATTTTTATATTTCCCTAATTTGTGTGCATGCCCCGACAGAAGAGAAAGATGATGATGCCAAAGACATATTCTATGAGCTCCTAGAGGAAACGTATGACCGCTGCCCTGGCCATGACATTAAGATTGTACTAGGAGATTTTAATGCCAAAGTAGGAAGGGAGAATGTGTTTAATCCAACTATTGGCAATTTCAGTCTTCATGCTGACAGTTCCGACAACGGTATGAGACTGATTGACTTTGCCGCGGCAAAAAACATGGTCATCAGTGGCACAAGATTCCAGCATAAAGACATCCACAAGGCTACTTGGGTATCCCCTGATCAAAGAACTAGGAACCAAATTGATCACGTGGTAATTGATGGAAGGCACTCATCCAGTGTAATGGACGTACGAGTGATCAGAGGAGCTAACATCGATTCTGATCACTACCTGGTAGCAGCAAAGGTTCGCACAAGATTAAGTAGAGCGAAAATCGTACGAAACCAGACGCAGAGGAAGCTGGACATCGGAAAGCTGCAATTACCAGAGGTAGCCACAGCCTACTCAGGGAAGCTCTCGCAACTTTTGGCACAGAACCCACCCCCTCCCGATGACGATCCTGATGCGCAGTGGAAACCCATTTCCGACTCTATAAAAACTGCCGCAACAACCGTACTTGGTTTCGAAAAACCGCTTCGCAACAAACCGTGGTACGATGAAGAGTGTCGCATAGCAAATGACGAAAAGAACGCTGCACGTATGGTAATGCTTCAGTCAATTGCAACGCGAGCTGCAACTGAGCGGTATAGGGAGAAGAGAAAGGAGGTAAACCGTCTCTTTAGGCGTAAGAAACGGCAGTGGAGAAAACGCGAGAGTGAGAAAATTGAGACATACAGAAGGAAGAACGAAGCCCGAAAATTCTACCAAAAAGTTAAAAACGGAACTAATGGACATGGTTCAGGGCCCCCCTTCTGTAAAGACAAAGACGGAAATCTCGTCGCAGATGTGCAGAGCATGTTGGGAATATGGAGAGAGCATTTCTCCGCGCTACTAGTACCTGAGATATCCGATGACGATGGGACAATCGATCACAATATGGACGACGACGTCGATTGCCCCCCTCCTAACCAAGACGAGGTCAGAACAGCTATTGCCCGGCTTAAGAACAACAAAGCCGCAGGAGCCGATGGATTACCGGCGGAGCTGTTTAAGGCTGGCGGCGATGAGCTGATAAGGTGCATGCATCAGCTCATTAGCAAAATTTGGTTAGATGAATGCATGCCCGGCGATTGGAGTCTCAGTGTACTATGTCCCATATTTAAAAAAGGTGACCCGAGTATTTGTGCCAACTACCGTGGAATAAGCCTTTTATCCATAGCATATAAGGTTCTATCAAGTATAATGTGCGAAAGACTAAAACCAATTATCGCTGACCTGATTGGACCATACCAGTGTGGCTTTAGGCCTGGAAAATCGACAACTGACCAAATTTTCACGCTACGCCAAATCCTGGAGAAGACACACGAAAAACAAATCGACACCTATCATCTATTTATCGATTATAAAGCAGCCTTCGATAGTCCGATACGGGAGAAACTCTATGAAGCAATGTCTGAGCTTGGTATTCCTGCAAAACTCATACGCCTTTGCAGGATGACCTTGACGAACACCAAATCCGCAGTGAAAGTTGGTAAGGATCTTACCGAACCTTTCGAAACTAAGCGAGGCCTCAGGCAAGGCGACACCCTATCGTGCGATCTCTTTAACATCTTAATGGAGATCATTATGAGAAAAGCTGCAGTCAATATGAATAAAACCATCAGCAGCAAAAGTCACATGCTGCTCGCGTATGCTGATGATATAGATATCATTGGGCGCACAATTAGAGAAGTTACTGCGGTTTTTTCGAGAATTGAGAAGGAGTCAGCAAAAGTGGGTCTGACGGTGAATGAGGACAAGACAAAATTAATGGTTTCAACGAACAGGGCCTCCACGCGATTAGACCAAAGCGTGAACGTTGATAACCGTTATAATTTCGAGGTAGTGGACGAATTTATATACCTCGGATCTGCCGTGAACAAAAACAACAACGTCAGCCTTGAGATCAAACGGAGAATTGTGCTTGCGAATAGATGTTATTTTGGGCTAAGCAAGCACTTTAGAGATAAAGCCCTCTCTCGAGTAACAAAAGTCCAGCTGTACCAGACTCTCATTCAACCTGTCTTGCTTTATGGCGCAGAATCCTGGGTCCTATCGCAAGCAGACGAAACATCTGTAGGAGTCTTCGAGAGAAAAATACTCCGAAAAATTTATGGCCCTATAGTGCACAACGGCGAGTATCGGCGACGCATGAATCATGAGCTGTATGAGCTTTATCCTGACATTGACATAGTTAAGCGGATCAAGATAACGCGATTGCGCTGGCTAGGCCATGTCAGTAGAATGGATGAAGATGAACCAGCGCGAAGACTTTTCGAAACCGAACTCGAAGGAAGACGAAAAATAGGAAGACCAAGACTCCGCTGGAGGGATCAGGTTGACGAATCCCTGCGTACACTTGGTATTGCCAACTGGAGAGATAAAGCAAAAGATCGAACTGGTTGGCGAAATATGTTATCTTCGTTTTGTAAGGTCCCTGACCCCCTGGGGTTGTCCGAGACCGGATAAGTAAGTAAGTAAGTATCTGTAGAGAATCGCGCCTACATACATATATTGGTGATTATTTAGGCAGGTTTAGCTACCACATAGCAGCAAAACCTGAGTCTGCAGAACATTGAGCTTCCTGGTAAACAGCACGAGCTCGGTTTTCTCCGGATTTACACCCAGTCCATTGTCTGTGGCCTTCTTATAGAGTCTCCTGATAAAGCTCTGAAGAACGTCTCTGAATGTGGAATTGTATATTCTCCGTAATGTAACGGGTTTTTCAATAAGAGCTCTACAAAAGTTTTTTTAAATAAAACAAAACCGGTTTTAGATACCAATGAAATTCTTTATTCCTGTGAAAGTACGTTCGATACCATTATTTATGGAACTCGATTTCTTTTGCATGGCCACCACGGGCACGCTTGCAGAAGTCCAGACGCTGAACCCAATTTTCGACGGTTTTCAAGCACAAATCGGCCGATACTGCTGCAATTTTACGTTCGATATTCGTACGAAGTTCATCAATCGTCGCTGGCTTGTTGCCATAGACAATAGACTTGACGTAGCTCCACAGGAAATAATGTAACGGCGTCAAATCGCATGACCGAGGCGGCCAATCGACTGGGCCATTTCGTGAGATAACACGTTCACCAAACTTCGTTTCTAATAAATTGATAGTGGCATTCGCTATGTGGCTGGTGGGGCCGTCCTGTTGGTCCCACATGTCCTCCATGTCCATATTATCCAATTGGGGCCAAAAATATTCGGTTATCATTGAAAGGTAGCGATTCGCATTCACAGTAATGTGCCGGGCTTGATCATCACGGAAGAAGAAGTCATCAATGACGCCGCCGGCCCATAAACCGCACCAAACCGTAATTTTTTCGGAATGCAATGATGACTCATGGATTACGTGTGGATTGCTGTCTGACCAATAACGCATATTTTGCTTATTGACGAAGCCATTCAGCCAGAAATGAGCCTCATCGCTGATTGCTGAGACCTCTTAAAGCTGGCCTCTTAAAGTTGAGGCCACTGACTCCAAATTGCGGTAGTATATTTTAATAATTTCGACTCGTTGTTGGCTCGTATATCTTTCCATGTTGAAATAGCAAACCTTACTGAAGAGAAATGTCAAAAGAGCGGGAAAAAAATATGGCGTCGTTTTCTGTCCCTATCGATTTACTTTTGTAGCGTCTCTGTTGAAAAACCCTTTATATTCTTGGTCGTCACCAGGTACTATAGCTGTGCGACCTAATAGCTCCAGCTCAAATAAACCACTATCGAGTTCTAAATTCCAGGAAAGTGGTGATGAGGCTGCCCTTTGAGGGGTTCCTCTACCGATTTAGGGTAATGTGACCCAGGGCCGAGTTTATGTACCTTAGTGTAAGTAATCTATTGATATCCCGGTCTCTACAGCCGATCTTATCAATCCCGAAAATACGTTTCTAAAAATGAATAATATAGCGACAAATGTTTATATGAATACATTTTCATTTGAATCTCTCTACACCAGAGTCGTCTCTTTTTAGTTCCCGTGCTGAGTGCGTGCTAGTACAGGGACAGTTGTGCAGTTCCTGCGATTCTACGCAGTTATGAGTCAACCATCCTTTCCATTGCATTCAGAAGTGAAGAAGAGATATTGATTGGTCTGAGGTCTTTTCAATTAATGTGTGGTTACTTCACAGCTTTCGGAATGAATTCCAAATTGGAATCCCTTCACTTAAGGGCAATACAAGATAGCTTCAAAGGGCTGGTATAAAGGTGCAAGAGCCAGGATACGAATATTTTGAGTACGTTTTTAACTCCACTGGTTCTATGGTTAGGTAAGTTTTACTTAAGTATCCGGTCTCGAACAACCACGGGGAGTCAGGGATCTTACAAAATGAAGTTAGTGTATTTTGAAAACCAGTTCGATCTTTTGGTTTATCTCTCCACTTGGTAATACCAATTATACGCAGGAATTCGAGAACCTGATCCCTCTAACGGAGTCCATGTATATGTATTTTTCGTTTTCCTTCGAGTTCGGGTTCGAAACCCCTTCGTGCTTGTTCGTCTTCATCCATTCTACTGACAGTTTTGGTTGGTTGGTTTTCGTAAGACAATATTTAGCATCAATTAGTGTCTGAGACACCGTTTTGCATACCACATCACTCCGAAAAGTTCAAAGAACCGTGTCTATATCAAGCCTGTTAATGGGAGATACCTCATTCTGCCCTAGCTAGTTCGTCTGCCTTTTCGATCCCTAGGAGACCCTTATTGCCTGGTATCCAAGTAAGATCCACATTGGCCAGCCGACCTAGCTCGACAAGTTTTTCCCTACATTCACTAACGAGTTTAGATGCTGTGTTGTAAGATTCGAGTGATAGGAGAGCCGCTTGGCTATCTACAAATATTCCAATGCGCTCTGTTCTTCGCTGTAGTATAAGTGCGGCGCAGGCTTCTTTGCTGACCAGTATCTCCGCTTGGAAAACGCTGCCCTTTTCCGGGAGTTTGAATGATATATTGAGGCCGGGCTCTTTGGAGAAAATACCCGAGCCGGTTCCACATTCCATTTTGGTTCCGTCCGTAAATCCTTTGGTGTCAAAATCCTCTTTATCCCACTCTATTCTCTTGGGAAACCTGTCATCGAATAGGTTATCGAGTGTCAATGAGGGGGTGCAGTAATCGGTGGTTATATTGAGCTCTCCTGGGATTGTCTGTAGTATACTCGCTTGTCCATATGCGTTGCTCTTCCAGAGTCCAAAAGCGTTTTGTGGGGTAGCACTCCAGGCCGCACTAGCTGTGATGAGAATGTCGATTAGTATAATATGAAGCACTGTATTAAGGGCTTCAGCTGGACATGTTCTCATTGCCCCTGTTATGCCGATGCAAGCTGATCTCTGCACTCTATACAATAGTTTCATGGTGGACGTGTTCCCTGCGACAGTCCACCATACCATTGCTCCATAGGAGAGTATTGGTCTGATTATGCTAGTGTACATCCATACCACCATTTTCGGTCGGACACCCCACCGGTAGTACGCAACTGTTGCCTTCTGTGCGCAGTGCTCTATATTACGCTTCCAGGAAAGTGTAGGGTCTAGAAGCACGCCCATGTACTTGGCGTGAGTTGCCAGTGGAATCTCTATTCCGTTTAGCCGAGGAGGATTAAACTTTGGTATCTTCGTGGTAAAAACCTCCGTTTTCCCTGGATTCACTCCAAGACCACTCCCAGTGGCCCCATCTTTAAGTGATTTCAAGGCCCCATTCATGATTTCGCTCAACACTGATGAGAATAAACCAGACACCATTATTACCACGTCATCCGCATACGCCACGGTTTTGATCCTCATATTGTCCAGTTTCAGTAGAGTTTTGCTGATCACAAGTTCCCCTATTCACTCGCTTTGATGACTCGCTGTTTCCCATAGAGGCGTTGATAATTTTGGTCTGTAGCACTGTCACAATCTTACTCTTGAGGAATGTTTCCACGCCTAGATCTGCAAGTGATTCTTCTATAGCCGCTGAGCTCACGTTATTGAAAGCACCCTCTATATCCAAGAAGGCAGCGAGGGTATATTGTTTGTATTCCAATGACCTCTCAATAGTTCTGACGACTTCGTGCAGGGCTGTGTCGGTTGAGCAGCCTTTTAGATATCTATGTTGGCTGCGCGATATTTTGGACGACCCATCCATCTTCCTGCGGATGTGTGCGTTGATAAGTCTTTCAAGCGTTTTCAGAAGAAACGATGAGAGTCTGCTTGGTCTGAAATCCAATGCGCTCTCATGACTCCGTCTCTCCGCCTTGGGAATGAAGTCCACTCTTACCTGGCTCCAACTCTTTGGTAAGAAATTAAGAGTCAAGCAGGATCGGAATATAATGCAGAGCCACGGCCTAATTATGACCTCCGCGCATTGCAGCATCTTTGGTATAACACCATCCGGGCCCGGAGATTTATATGGTGAGAAGCTATTGATGGCCCTGGATTTTCTGTCTGGACTGATTATATCCTCTGTACCATAAGTATCCGAGTATTTGGTTGATAATGTCGTCACCTCCCCGGATGTGTTCTCGCAGCCCGGGAAGAGAGTTTTCCGGGGAATCTCTAGCGATTCAGCTGAGTTATTTGACCATGTCCCGTCAGCCCTCCTCACATAGGTGGGATTTGTGTGCCCCTAGGCCATTATTTTGTTCAATCTTGCTGTGTCCTTTATGTTCTCCATCGATCCACCGAACTTTGACCAAGAACGTATTTTTGCAGTGGCTATTGCTTTCTCATACTGTTTAAGTTTATCCTTGTATGGCTGCCGGATCCACTTATATAGCTTGCATTGAAAACTTTGCGTGATTCTCTTCTTAGTGTTGTGTGCTCATCTGTTTAGGGTTGTGACTTTTTGTGAGGGACAGTGAGTTTTAGGGTTTATAATTTTATATTGTCCAGTGTTGTATTTCAGTCGTCTCGATTTTTCCTACAACGCCCTATATAGGGTGATTGGTCGATGAGTCTTTCCATATGTCTTCAAACCAGTTGCCTGGGAAAACTGTGTTAAGAAGGATGTCTAGCGATTCACTAAATGTTGTTGAAGCAGCTCTGCTGTAAAAGCGGGATTAGAGAGGCTAAGGCTTATGCTTGTCCAGACACTTCGTTCCACTCCCATATTGAGCGGTGTTCATCATATCCGATCCACTTGTATAAGAACTCGATGAAGTCCTTGAAAAATTTGGGAACTCCTACCAAACCCTTCATTTTAAAATCAACATTGTTTTCGGGACCCAACGTGAACACTATCCTTTTCATTGTCCTAAGCACCTAACTACTTGGGATAAAAATCAAGTACAATCCTGTACTTGTACTACACAAAGATATTTCTATAAGAATGTGTTGTATTTCGATATATTAAACACATTATATGCTTATACGTATGTATATATGTTACATCGTATGCCGAGCAGCACCCTTACACTCTATCTAAGAATGGCAAATGTGGACAGGAAATACCCAAACAATTGCATATACCTAATGTTATTAAATTGCTCCAATATTAATATCATACGTGTTTGCTAATATATTCCTCAACCGTATGATTAACACTATTACATTAATTGCAACTCATACGCCACGATGTACTATCATAACACTACTTGGGGATTGAATGCGAATATTTTTGTTATGAAATATTCATATTCATACATATAGATATAATTTTACATGACTATATGACGGATTTCAAATAATGAATCGACACCATGTACAATTATTGAACACCTGTCATAACATCCTTTAGATGTGAGGAAGGAAAAACTAATATGAAATACTCACTCGTTTTCAATGAATGAGCTTGTAGTGGAAACTTTAACAAATTACCTAGAGCAAGAAATTAGTTTAATAAAACATTCATTAATTCAGGTAGCTGAATCTTTACCTTCCTCCACGTCATTCATTATCCTGATATGCGAAACTAAAATATTCAGTATGGTTCGTCTGGCTGAGTTTTTTTCTTTTGAATAGCAAACAACATTTTCAAAGATTCTAACAAATTATAAATAAAGAAACAATAATATTTTTCTCATTTCCATTTAATTTCTGCTCAAAGCATTTAAAATAACAAAATATCTTTAAGCAAATTCTATGAGAAAGAATTTTCACGAGCCGAACTTCTAAGATTTAGTGAAAACAACCCAAATATAAAGTCTTATCATCAGTAGCATCAGCATCTAAATTTTCATTCCCTCAGTGGTTTCAAGGAACTAAATTAACATAGAAACACAAACAGCTTATATTTTGGTGTCATTAGTTGTGAATATTCAGTTGATACAAATTGAAATCTTCAGGGTATTTAGAGATCGCAATGATGTGTACACTCCGTTTTATATGAATAATACCACACCAAAAGGTATTTGAATATTTATTTATTTACCAAAATGTGGAGACTGTAATACAAGTGTAGCGCATGCACTGCGGTGCAAACTATTTGGATTTATAAATCTCTATTGCATTTAATAATTATAAAACATATATTTCCATCTAGAATGTGTTCCATGTGAAATGTCTTCCATCTGAAGAAGAACAAGAATAAGACAGTCACAGCAAATGAAACTAATTGTTTCAATTATAATTGCACTCATCTATGTGTAATGAAGCAAGTAGGCACTCACACACTCCACCCTCTACCCACACATATAATCGAAGGATAATTGTTGAGATGTATAAATGTGTTCGTGTGTTTTTTGTGTATTCTTATATACGTACGTGTGTATAATTAAACATTTTCAAACAGTTTTGGCAAATGTTAGTGAAAGTGTTCATATGTTCGTGTATATTAGTTGGAATATAAAATTGTAAATGATAGAAAATGGAGGAAAAAGGGACACGTGTACACGTAGTTTTTTGTGAAGGTCACAGCCGATGTACACTAAAGTGTTGAGTATGAAAAAAATCAAATATTGGAATGAAGCGGGATGGGGCTAAATGAAAAAAAATCTAACAATTTATATTTAACACTATAATGCTACAACCCAGTATTAGCAACTATAATGAGTAAATTTGCTTTGGTTTGTGTCTAGACTAACATATGGTGGGAAATTTATTGTTTAATGGGAAGTTTACTAGGTGAAGCCTGTAACCAATATTTAGTATATATTGTAGTTCTGAACCAATAAAAAGTAAATTTGGAAAACCCAAAGTGAAAGATGTTTAAAAATAAGAACATTTTCTGAAATAAGTACCTTTTCTTAAAAAAATAATTTTTTTCAAAAAAAATACCTATTCATATTCTTAAACAAAGTACCTTTTCTTAAAAAATATACCTTATCTGAAAGAAGTATCTTTGTAAAAAAAATGTAAATCTAATGACAAAAAGTACCTTTTTAAAAAACAATTTTTTTTTTAAATAAGTACCTGTTCTTAAAAAAGTAAATTTTCTTACAACAAATTACCTTTTCTTAAAAAACTAAATTTTGTTTAAAGAGTACCTTTTTTGTGAATCAAAACAACTTTTCTTGAGCTAAGTACCTACTCTTAAAAATGTCCAAAATATCCATGCAAAAATTACCAATTCTAAACAAAATTCCCATTTCTTAAAAAAAACCATTTCTTCAAAAAAATACCTTCTTTTAAAAAAACAGACTTTCTTACCAAAATGCCTTTTCTTAAAAGTAATTTCCTTAAGAATAAAATAATATTTTTTTTTCTTGAGATAAGTAGCCTTCCTGAAAAAAATAATTTTTCTTAAAAAAATAACCTTTTCCTAAAAAGAGTGCCACTTCTTTAAAAATTACCTGTTGTTAAAAAAAGAAACTTCCTTGTAAAAAAAATTCATTCAGTCGGAGTCGAGCATATTTGGCCGGAGTTGGAGTCGCATAAATTTGGACGACTTCTACTTCCAAGGTTAGCATTTCCATTAAAAGTGAAAATTTGCGAAAGAGTACCTGGTTGTCCGATTTTTGGATAATATCAATATTTACACCGTATTTGATGAAACCCGAAAACTGCTTTGATTATGGTGGTCACGTCTCCCAACAAAGCTAATGTATTGTTGAGTACTTGGTGTCGGTAAAAATGTTCCAAATCACATATAAAGTATACTTGCAAGAAGTCCCGGGAGTGCTAGACAGTCCTCTCTTCAATTCGAGAATATAAGCAGTTTATTTTGAAAAGTGAATTCATTTCATATTATTTTGCAGAGGCGATCAACTGATTTTTAATTAAAAAAATCACATGAGGTGTCAGGGGACACCCGGTTGGAGCGACATTCATTTCGCTCAAAACTACGATAATTTAAATGGATCCTTAAGCAAAGATACTTTTTGTAAAATGATACATTTTTTTAAGAAAGTTTTTATTTTATCAAATGTATTTTATTCAAAAACAGGAGGTTTTTAGGTTCTTTTTGTAAGACTTTGTATTATATTTACCCAAAAAGGTAATTTTTTAAAGATAAGTACTTTCTGAAAGAAAAAACCATAAGAGTATGCATTTTTTTTACAAAGAAATACTTTTTTAAGAACAAGTACTTTTTAAAGAAGTGGTACTCTTTTTAAGAAAAGGTTATTTTTTTAAGAAAACTTACAAGAATACTTACAAGAATACTTACATAGTGTTAAGAGTAGGTAATTATCTCAAGTTATGTTATTTTGTTTCACAAAAAAGGTTCTCCTTAAACAAAAGGTAGTTTTTTAAGAAAAGACAATTTGTTGTAAGAAAATTTACTTTTTTAAGAAAAGGTACTTATTTCAAAAAAAAAAAGTTTTTAAAAAAAATTTACTTTTTGTAAGAATATGTACGTTTTTAAGCAAAGATACTTCTTTGAGATAAGGTATTAATAAAGGTACTTTGATTAATAATATGAATAGGTATTTTTTTTGAGAAAATTTACTTTTTTTTAGAAGAGGAACTTATTGACGAAAATGCTATTTTTTTAAACTTCTTTCGCTTTGACTTTTCTAAATTTATTTTTATTGGGTTCAAAACTATAATATATACTAAATACTGGTTACAGGCTCCACCTAGAAAACTTCCCATTAAACAAGAAATTTCCCAACATGTGTGAGCATCTACTTAGTCCAGACACAACCCAAAGCAAAAATAAAAATAATATTTGTTAACACTGGGTTGTAGCATAACAGTGTTAAAACAAAAGTTTTTTAATTTTTTTCATTTTACCCCCATTGGATCTTCTTTCCAAAACAACAACAAGTACACTAAATGCAGTTAAAATTATTATGAAAAGGATCCTTGAAAATGGCTTTACTTAATACTGGACTCTGAGTCGGATGTCGTATTTTCAAAATTCTACAATCGGAGTTGGTGCAGAGTCATGGATTTTCAAATTGCTGGAGTTTGAGTTGTAGACGGAGTCGTCCAATTTTGTCCGTACTCCACAGCCTTGCAACAAAATAATTGCTTTCGTTGTTCCATTTTGCTTTCAAAAAATTATAATTACCTCAATATATATACAGTATTACGCAAAATCTAAACAACTTTTGCAGCTTTCGAAAAATTATAATTATCAATTAAATATCTGGCCATATCTTTCTAAAGTTTCTGTCCTCGTTAAGGGCATTATTTAAGTATGTATTACAAAAAATTATAAATTATATTCCAATTCTAGATACATAGCTGCCTATCAAACAGTACCCACTGAACACACCGAATAGCATAGAGATATCCTGCCTAGGAGTGGATATTAAGTTTTTCGATATATTTGGGGTCTAGATCACGTTTCGCTCGTATGTGTAGAACAAAAAATTTAGTACGTAACTTCCTCACACCCTGAAATGCTCCACTGCCCAGCAGCCATATAAAGTGGATCACAAACTGTAGGTCATCTAACCTAAAGATGGGCGGCAGTTATGGGCAATTTTTGAAGTAAGGGATATAGATAGCAGAGATTTTTTACCAGCTAGACTGTCAGAGTAGATATTGATACTGCTGGTACTGCTAATATTACACTTAAGCCAGACTGTAACATCTCCCATTGCCATAACTTCTAACTGAAAAACACTACAACGATCTGGTTACCATCGTACAAGGTTTACACCCACCTCTTTAGAACAGAGTCCATAATCTACTTAACAATCTAGTTCGGAGACACCAGTGTAGAAGCATGAATATCTTCTAACGGGGTTTTCAATAAGAGCGCTACAAAAGTTGGTTTTTAATAAAAAAAAAAAACGGTTTTAGATACCAATGAAATTCTTTATTCCTGTGAAAGTAGGTTCGATGCCATTATGTATGGAACTCGATTTCTTTTGCATGGCCACCACGGACACGCTTGCAGAAGTTCAGGCGCTGAACCCAATTTTCGGCGGTTTTCAAGCATAAATCGGCCGATACTGCTGCAATTTCACGTTCGATATTCGTACGAAGTTCATCAATCGTCGCTGGCTTGCTGGCATAGACCATAGACTTGACGTAGCCCCACAGGAAATAATGTAACGGCGTCAAATCGCACGACCGAGGCGGCCAATCAACTGGGCCATTTCGTGAGATAACACGTTCACCAAACTTGGTTTCCAATAAATTGATTGTGGCATTCGCCGTCTGGCTTGTGGCGCCGTCCTATTGGAACCACATGTCCTCCAAGTCCATATTATCCAATTGGGGCCAAAAATATTCGGTTTTCATTGAACGGTAGCGATTCGCATTCACAATAATGTGCCGGTCTTGATCATCACGGAAGAAGTACGACCCAATGACGCCGCCGGCCCATAAACCGCACCAAACCGAAATTTTTTCGGGATGCAATGATGACTCATGGATTACGTGTGGATTGCTGTCTGGCCAATAACGCATATTTTGCTTATTGACGAAGCCATTCAGTCAGAAATGAGCATCATCGCTGAAGATGATTTTCCGATGAAAATCCGAATCATTTTCAAGTTGTTGCTCAGCCCAATTCACGAACATACGACGCTTACGGTGGTCAAGCGGCTTCAGCTCTTGGGTCAATTTGATCTTGTAAGGATGTAGGCCAAGATCTTTTTGCAAAATTCGCCACAACGACGTCACAGAGATGCCCAACGCTTGAGAACGACGTGTGAGAGACACATTTGGTCTTTCTTGAACTGAAGCCTCAGCGGCAGCAATATTCTCGACACTACGGGCACTTTTTCGTCTTAGTGGCATGGGAACATTTTCTACTGTGCCTGTGGATTCAAATTTTTCCACTAGACGCTCAATTGTTGATCTGGTAGGACGATTATGACGACCATAAATTGGACGTAGCGCTCTTAAAGTTGATGCCACTGACTCCAAATTTCGGTAGTAAATTTTAATAATTTCGACTCGTTGTTGGCTCGTATATCTTTGCATGATGAAATGGCAAACCTTACTGAAGAGAAATGACAAAAGAGCGGGAAAAAAATATGGCGTCGTTTGCTGTCCTTATCGATTTACTTTTGTAGCGTCTTTGTTAAAAAACCCTTTATTACATGGTATATTTACATTTCGTTCCTCCCTCTCAAGAAGACGAGTGCAAAATTTTCTCTAAAAGGTAGATGTAGGTGTCATGTAATCCACTTCCAAAGTGGATTGCCGCAGATCAATTAAAATTGTTTTGTGATCCATATTGAAGAAAGTACTAAGCAGATTTCTGACGCTGACGTCGTTTGTCTGCCCAGCAAATTTAAAGGTAACAGGTGAAGGTATTGTGGGAAGGGCATCATTTATACGCACCAGTGGCATTTGCTGAACTGTTACCAACTGACTGAGGTAAGAAGATTTCTCCAGCGGCCCAAAACAAGTGTTCCAGGAAGAGTGTTGTCAAGCCCAGCGTGAGTGTTCCCAAAGAGTGAATCTGTTTATATTTGAAGCTAAAGAAAGCCAATAAAGTATCTGAATGAAAATCCTAGAGAAGAGAAAGCATACTGTTCCCATTTTCAAAGGTTTTCCAGATTCTAACGAAAGACCCTGGACTTGACTGAGCTTATGTTAGCCTTCGACATAACCCACGTTAGAGTCAACTTAACTTACAAATTAAATGGTTTTGATACAAATTCCTTTTTACGTGTTTCAATAGATAAGTTTAATGGTAGATACATTCGATAATGATGTATTTCAGATAATAATGCCATTCAGATAATGTCATTTATCATTAAATTAATTAGCATTTTTGTTCAACATATCTATCTTACTGTTCTACTCTTTGAATGAACGCCACATTTCTAATGATAGCAACTAATTAGAGGCATAAATTTAAATAGTTATTAGATGATTGTCATAATTGTAACGTTACATCAAAATCATGCAATTGTATGTGTACAAACATATACATTTTAACATAAAACTTATACATATGTTATCGTCTACAAGTATGTACATATATACATATCAGCAAAAATCCAATGCAACTTCTCGATGTTATTTATGCATGACTGATGATGATGATGATGTGTGGATGTGTGCATATGACAGAAACATTCATTAGTATTTGTTTACATATCACATGTATGTTATTGTCATGTGTCTGTCGTGTTAAATTTAATTAAATGTTAAGAATATTTGTGCTTCAACGCAGAGTCAACCAACCAAACGAACAACCAATGAACCATTTGTTCAATGGTATCTTCAATCAAGTAATAGACACTTTAACGAATGTTGTCGTATTGTTGTTTTTGTAACGTCTACAATATGGAGATTTCCGTACAATATGCTGACATACTATTGATATAGTACCTAGTATACATTTTTTATTTATACTATTAAATCATTCAGTCAGTCATTTGTATCGAGAATTGGCACCCTTTTGTACATCCATTTTGATATTCGCACAATATCTATAACAATATCATTGTGTACACACGTGTATGTGTTTATGGGCGTGCCAGTGTGATTTTAACGCAGGGAAATTAAAATAAATTCTGTTAAAATATGTGTGAATTTGCATATGTATGTGCTCTGTACATTAGGGTGGCAATGAAAATTCAACTTTCTATTTTTTGCAAACGTCGAGCGGATTAGTTGGCCATTGGGTCCAAAACTTACTTGCTGATAATTTGAGGTAAATCGAATAACTTTAAGATGCACCTCCTTGAGACCAACAATTATGGGTTTTGAAATTTAAATTATTAGTTTGTACTCTCTAGGAAATGTTTATTTTTTTGTAGACGATTTACAAGAAGTTGTGGAGAAGGTTACACTTGACCTTCAAATAAAATAAAACTTTTTTTAGAAAAATATAAGAACGGATTCCAAATCTGAATTTACGATTTTTTTTTATAAAAACTGCACTTAAATGAAAAATGTATTAAACTCGGTGTACATTTCTTTTAGTTGAAGTCCATATGCTTGCAATAAAGTATAACTCGATATACTCTCTCATTGGTTTCGTGGTGACCTGGTAATGTAAATTAAGCTACCTCGACAAAAAATCGCCAAGATAGCGTACTACAGAGTGATTCTTATGTTCCGGGCCGATGATTTTTGATTAAGATGTATTCAATGAAACATCGTCCTGGAACATGCGAAAAGTTCAAATATGCGAAAGTTCAGTTATAAGTATAATGTACGGACTGAAGCGAGGTTTATAAAGTCGGACTTGGGAATAGGTTACAGTAATCGGCTGCAACAGTCGGCTGCAAAACCCTGAGTTTAAAAACAGGTTTCAAAAACCGTAGTTCATAATTAGTTTGGATAAACAGGTCAGGCAACCGTTTCTATTAGGTTTGGTTAGGTTTAGGACTCGTGACAATAAGAGGCAGTTTACAACGTAATCGTCACTACACTCGGAGGTCGGTGATCCATTGGAAGAGATGTGAAAAAATAGTGAAAATTTTTAGATAGGTAGATAGGCGTAGGACAGACAGAAGATCCGCTCAATTATGTTTCCAGTGTATATATATATATACGTCACCTGACAATCCCCCCAGCGGCGGAAATCAGGAGCTGGTATGCCTGAAATCATGACCCAGAAAGTATTCTATAGAATACGCTAGGCCTTCCCTACACATTACCACCTCCGGCGGAAATCAGGAGCTGGTATGCCTGAAATCATGACCCAGAAAGTATTCTATAGAATACGCTAGGCCTTCCCTACACATTACCACCTCCTTTCTTTTTAATAGCGTAGACAGACGACAGCGTTAATTTGCATTAGCAGTCTTAATTCAAATTAACTTGTGAATTATCCCCGTCCCAATGTGTATTAGCTTTGGCGTAAATGCATGAAATCAGAGTGCATTTATACTGCATTTAGGTATTTCAATATGGCAACACCGTCGACAATCAATCAGCTCAAGATGTATCTATACATAGAGGTGATAGCCGGAACACAGTGGAAGTGGAACTTTCTTGTGTTTGTTGTTTGCTTTGTTGATTTTATGTACTGATGCTTGCCACCGCTGAAGTGGATGTTATTGCAACAACACCACCTGGTATCACCATGTATTTGATACATCTTGAATCAGCTGTTGTCAAATTGTTTGCAATCGACAATTGAAAATGGATTCAAAGTCAGCAAAGGAGAGTTATTTTAATTGTTTTTGGCAAAAAAATGAGAAATATTTAAAATCGAAACGCATTTTTGCCATTTTAAGATTTCCAAGGGAAAGAAGAATAGCACCAACAGAATAGCTGTTAATCGTATTTTCCGCCTTATATCCATTTGATTTCGATGTAAAAGTCCAAAAAATTACTTGACAAACAAACAGTTGTTTACAAACAAACAGCTGTTTACTAAATGCAAAAACTGTCGCCTGTCAGGGCAAAATGTTAATTCACATTAGTGAGCTTTTAATGCAAATTAACGCTGTCGTCTGTCTACGCTTTAACATTGCATGAGATTGGGAGGCAAGGCCTTTCATCGCGCTCTACTAGAAGGCCTGCTATAAGAGAAGTTTTAGAATGACTCTAGCAACCATAAAAAAACATATATGCAAATTAGTTCCATATTTCAGATTTATTTTTTAACCCATTGCAATTCTTATAAATTACTTTTTTTTAAATTCTGCAGCCACAGGACTCGAACACACGACCTTAGAACTTACAGTCGGACGTTTTATCTGATGGGCTATCGGACGTTATGATTTTGTAACGACGAATTGCGAACATGTGGAAAGACAGGATTTCATGAACAATAGCGTCTTCTGGCATTCTTTTAAAAAGCCCGGAAGCCTTATAAAATCATGCATTTCACAGGCTTTAGATCAGAGTTGATGTAATCACGTCTTCAATACGCATCTTTTGAGACCCGTACGATCGACATACCAAAAAAGGGCTGTTTTTAGTACACCCTAATGTACATATACAATATGTGTTTCGTGAATATATGTCATATGGTTTGTTGTTATTCAGCCAACTCTGCGACTAGTCATACTTCGGCTGTTTGTATGTAATCAAGGCACATTTGTTAAAACATAACCACTCAAGTTCCTGTAGAGCATCACATCAATATTCTTCAATCAGTCATCCATGAACAATGAAATTGTTAATTTCGCATCAAATTAGAAATGTATAAATTAACAGCATTGATAAAAAAAACATTAATAACCCATTAAGGTCACAAACAGCATTACGTTATAGTCCTTTTGAGGTTGTTTACTTATTTCATGGATTTTATTCTTGCTGTATAATATCTGATGCATATTATGATCTATCTAGCGTTAGCCATTCAGAAAACCTTGGCAGTGTCAATGATGAAACTCATTCAGATCCCAATCTGAAATTTGCTTCTATCAAATTGGTTCATAAATTACACTTTTTATTTTTAAACGTGGTATACTCTATTTATGTACAACGATTAACGACAAAATAGCGAATAAAAAATATGATTCAGAATCTACATGTTTTATCGTCTCCCAACCGCATAGTTAATCGAGGTTTGAAATTCTCAAAATTAGTTTTGGAACGAAGTTTCTTATCACACGTTAAGGGATGGGGGCAAAATGAAAAAAATTAAACAATTTCTTTTAGTACTATTATTCTACAACCCAGTATTATCAACTATATAGGGTACTTTTGCTTTGGTTTGTGTCTAGACTAACAAAGTTGGGTAATTCCTTATTTAATAGGAAGTCATCTAGGTGAAGCCTGTAACCAATATTTAGTATATATTTTAGATTTGAGTCCAAAAAAAATAATAAATTTATAAAAGCTAAAGTGAAAGAGGTTTAAAAGAGAAAATTTTCTTTAATAAGTGTCATTTCTGAAAAAAAGTAAATTTTCTCAAAAAAAACCTATTCATTTTCTTATACAACGTACCTTTTCTTAAAAAAATACCTTATCGGGAAAATATAATACATATCCTTACAAAAATTACCCAGAAATGTACTTTTAAAAGAAATACATTCTATAAAAAAAATCAGTGATTGTTCGAACTTACTGCCGATGTGTTAAAACCTTTTGTTACACAGTACCTGTTCGATTTCTATGAACACATTAGAAAATGTTACATTGGAAAATAAAAAGGTAATAGTTTTGTGATGAAGGCTCTTTTACTATTGCACTTTCTTTTTTATTACATCTGCTTTAACATTAGATGTAATATTGTTAAAATAAATAAAGCAATTTTTATCTCACTGAAATAATTGTTTTTGTTTTGTCATAAACAGAGCGAGGACGATCTGGTTGGTTGAATGCTGGCATACAACAGAATCAAAAGCAAAATTTTTAGCTTAATGAACTAATTGTTTTTGTTGTGTCATAATCAGAGCGACGACAAAAAGTATTGAATAGTATACAGAACATATTGCACTCTTTTTCCGCTCTCATATAGAGAGTCTGAGTAATAGAGCGTAAACGGGTCTTATTCTCTTTATAGAATATTCGACAATGTTATTACATAGAACAATACAAAAAGCATAAATGTTTCAAAAGGCATCAATGTTTCACATCAAAATTATGAATCCACCAAGCTATGACAAAAGAGAGTGCCAGTGCTTTTGAGTCATACAATTCGTTCCATGTGTTCTCTATACTATTCAATACTCTTTGGCGACAATGACCTGCTTGTTTGCTCGTTGCCGCTACATCATTATCATCATACTTATTTTCAAGCAGAGACTATTGCTGTTCAACAACCGCACGTGATGCTAAAGCTGTGGGTTGTTCGCAGGTGTTCACCTTGATAGATTCCCCTAATCGTGCCAATAGATGTTAACACATCACAAAAAAAAAAATTCTTGAAAAAAGGTCTTAAAGATCAATTTAGATTATCATATTTATCAAGGGGCGCCTTAGGCGTGTTTGAACTAACTATTACATAATATATAGCGAAAGGAATTTCGTTTCAACCGGGTGTTCCCTGGCATCTCATGTAATATTATTTGTTAAAAGATTACTTAAATAAATTTATCAATTTTTGAAATAGGGTGATTTCCTTTATCTTTCACATAACTCAAGAAACAATTGTTCGATATGGTTGACACGTATTTCAAAAAATCGTAGATAACCTGACCCACAAAGTAGGTTAACACTGATTTTCTCATTGTGGAGTAATATTTAAAGAATCGATGAGAAAATAATTTTTCGCATGAAGAAATGATGTCAAGTCTGTAGAAAAAAAATTTTAAAATCAGAAACAATAACAACATTCTTTGAATTTGAATTGAATGGCCGACTTTGGTAGTTTTAGTTAATGTATGAGAAATTTATACTACAAGTTTACAGGGACAGGTTCGTTTTATTTTGACACCATCATTGCCTACTTGGATCCTTTGTGAACAAAATGAGTTCTTATTTCGAAAGAAGAGTTCATAAATTGTGATTTTACTCGTCATTCACTGCGTGTCCTTTATTTCTATTTTTTACATAAGGTCAAGATATCTTTTTTTAAAATGCGTAGATGACTGTGGGGATAACTGCTCTACAAAGTGGCTAGAAATTATTGAAGACATCATCTCTACATTTGTAATGTACATATATCCTTTCAGACAAATTTAATTAACCGTATCAAAATAAGCTGTTTTAGACTTTATATATAGTCTAGTAAACCGTGTCTCAGTAAGAATGCACGTTTTCATTGTTAACTAAAAACACGTCTTTTTGAGATTTTTTTATTGCATTGTAAAGAAGACATGTTCCGAGATACTACGAAATAAAGCATCCGTCAAATGCCGCGCATGTGTTTGATAATAGGCCATGACTCTTTTCATGAAATTTTTCATTACTTTTTCACAGATATGTGGCTGTATCTCACTGATGACGCGTTGGATATCGGATTTGAGCTCAGGAATTGTTGTTAGTTTATTCGCATAAACCCGAGATTACACAAAACCCCAAAGGAAGAAATCGTATGATTTTGGTGGCCAGTTGACATCAGAATTTCGTGAAATCGAGTGCTTGAAGCGCGATGCGGAAAGTGGCGCCGTCGTTCTGAACCCGCATTCAGATCCATGCCGTTCAATTGAGGTCACAATAACTCTGTTATTATGCTCTTATAAAGAATGTCATTCACAGACCCTGCAATTTCGGCCTCATCTTTCAAAAAGTAGGGTTCAATCACTCCTTCTGACCAAAATACGCACCAGACAGTTGCTTGTTGTGGGTTTCTGATTCATGAGGCATGTTTTGATCTGCCGAAAATTGGAACTGGTGATCAGGGCTCTATTTTTTATATTATTTCTCTAAACTCTAAGTACTCGTAACGGAATACTTCGTCACAGGGATGAAAATGTTCATCATCACAACACCTTTTTTCATCGAAAGTGAGCTAATATACAATTTCATCCCCTTTACAAATATGTGTGCGTTTACTGCAAATTTTTCGTCAATGTCAATGTGTTCATTATTGCAGCGAATTTGTTTCGTTGCTGCAATGAATTTGTGTCGTTGCTGCAGTGCATTTGTTTCATTGTTGCAATGGATAAGTTGCATTCGTGCAATGAATTTATTTGATTGTTGCATTGAATTCGCTTCATTGGTGCAATGAATTTGTTACATTACAGCAATGAATTTATTTCATTACAGTAATTAATTTATTTCATTGCTGCAATGTAATGTCGCGAGCTCACACACACACAAATGTTCAGTTACATATCTCGCTATTGTTTTTGTGGTATCGGTGCGTCAGAGTTTTTGCTGTTGTATTGCTTCTTGCTCCTTCTATTTATTTATCTATATGATTTACAGATACTCACCATACCAACGATTACAGCAAACACATAAACATTTTATTTTTCATAATAAAAGTATTATTATTATTATTAATTAAATAGTCTGGTTTATCAAATTTTTTTAAATTATTCCGGCGGAGAAATATGTCTACCATTTTCGATTGTTGCAATGGAACTGATTTAAGATATGTACGTGACACACCACCAGTCTCTTGCTGGCCGCTTTCTTGTACGCTCGCTTATTTTTTCGACTTAAATATTTTTTCATAAAAATTAGTTACATATCATTAACAACTGATTCAATGCAGTAAGGAACATGTTTCGTCAAATATAAATGTTGGCAAACCTCAAAAATAAAAATATAATAAACATAATCCAACAAGTAGGAGGTCACCCTAATATCACTAATTTAAATCTCATGAACTTAAATTTTAATCTACATAAATAAATTTATTTTAAATCTAAATAAATTTGTTGCAGTAACGAAAAATAAGCTGTTGCAGCATCGAAATGAAAACTTGTCAGCAACTCATGTATGCAATTTATCGTTGCAGCTACAGCTAAATTCTCGGATTGTATCATCCATGCGACGAAGCTCTTTTCTCATTTCATAAATCTTTCTGTTATATCTTTTGGACAAAAAAATATCATTACTCCACAAAATGGCTAAATATCATAAAAAATTTGGAATATTTTAAAATGATTTGTATATTTTCAATTTCCTGTTCACCAATTTCTTAAAGAACTTTCCAAAATACATTGAACAACAAATATGCAGATCCCAAAAACTTTGTTTAACTTTTGGTCAATAAATGTCCAGTTGGCATCAAATGGATATATTGGATAGGATGGTTATGAAATGCGAAAAACTACAATATCGTCGAAGGGTGCATATAAAAAGTTTTCCAATTTGAGTGATATGGGAAATTCAAATGCTTTTTATTTAATGTGAAACACAATCGATACAATTGAATCCTGAATAAAACGTCTTTCAAATGGCCACCATGTCTTCTTTTGCAGGAACGAATTCGATGAACCCAATTTTCGAGCACTTTTTCCACCAAATCAAGTCGTATGTCATGAATAACACGTTCAATATTGACTTGTAAAGCTTGAACTCTCTGGTTTATTGCTAAAGCCCAATGACTTCAAATAACCCCACAAAAAATAGTCTAATGGTGTTAAATCACAATTTCTTGGAGGCCATTCAGTGTCAACATTTCTTGAAATAATCGAATCTCCAAACTTTTCTTGTAATCGGTTGTTGCACGTGCAGTGTAGCACGTAGCCCCGTCTTGGTGGAACCAGATGTTGCAAAGATTAACTTTTTCCAATTTCGGCATTAAAAGTTGGTTATCATCGATTTATTCCGCTCTCCATTGACAGTAACGGTGTTACCAGCTTCATTTCGAATGAAGTATGGACCGATGATTCCACCAAATCAAAAACCACTCAAAACATTCAATTTAGGTGAATGTAATGGTTGTCCATGAATAATTTGTAGATTTTCTTCGCACAAGAATCGACAGTTTTGTATATTTACCGGACCCTTCATATGAAAGCGAGCCTCATCGGAGAAGATGATTTTCTTTAAAAATCGTTATCGTTTTCAAGTTACTCCAAGACAAAATCAGGAAATTTATGGCGATTACAGTAGTCCAATGGCTTCAGTTCTCTCCATTATGAGTTGTAAACATTACTGAATACAATGAATAAAAACAGATCAAGACATACTGCAAATGTCCCAAACGTCACTTAGACAGCATATAAATCAAATTGGGAAACCCTATAGTTTCAAACTATTTTGGCAATGATTGGGGCCAAAACAAAGCGCGCCTATCTATCTATCTATCCATTCAAAAATCTAGAAAGCCTGATCGCAAATTGGAACATCACAATGGACCACGATATCCACAGACTCTGCCAACATTTGAAAATTAGTCGTTAAAACATGTAAAAATTCGGTATTTTTATGACGATAAAGATTACCTTCCAAGATTTATTTTTGGGAAAGCCTTTTCATATCAACAAATTTCTGAGTCAGCTCTTTATTGAAGATACAATCTAGGTAGCTCTACACGCAAAGAAAAAAAAACGTTTATTGCTCGGTTGCCGCAACAATACTTTGATGGATTTGTATTAGTTTATTAATCGCAACCGTTTATGTAGTTCTCCCAACTAAACTCATATATCGCAAATGTGTATCATCTTGTTGCAAACGAGATCTCGTTTGCATTAAACGCGTACAAAATTACATTTCTCGCAAGTTAAAAACCGTTTGCGATAACTGAAATTAGCCATTTTTCTAATGAGACCACAGATTACGAAGAACGTCAATTTTTCTCATTCTCTCGTTCTGTCGACTGTATACACAGTCCACTCGTTTGACATACACACTCACGCATACACATAAAAGGCTTTTGCCTTGTCAATATATCTTCGATGGACAACTGAAGCGTTGTAGTTTGCTGCGTTCTTAGTTGTTATTTGAATGCAAGGTGAGACGGACGTGTTAGTAGACACTGAAAAGATGGATAAAAATTCCAACTTTTTTTAAAACAGACTTTATGGGTAAAACCAAAATCATGAAAGTTGGAAATTTACACAAAAAAGAGCTTATGGAAACCATAAACATAAATTTTAATGTACAAGTAATGCTGTACTGAGTAGAGTAACTACAAATACAACTCGGTTGCTGTAACCGAAAGAACAGTTGGTGGAACCGTTTTTCGTTTATCACAAATGTTTTTTCAGCTTTAATTTTTCATAACTCGTTTACTGCAAACGTTTTTCAGTTCTCGCAAACGTTTTTTTAGTTAAGATCAACTACAACTCGGTTGCTGTAACCGAGGAAACAGTTGGCGGAATCGTTTTTCGTTTCTCGCAAACGTTTTTTTCAGCTAATGTTTTTCATAACTCGTTTGCTGCAAACATTTTTCGGTTCTCCCAAACCAAATGAAATGTATGGCTTAACAGAAGTTCGTTTCTCCCAACTACAGTCCCCAAACGAACTTCTGTTATCTGAGATTTCGTTTGGGAGGAAGGAGTTTTTTCTTTGGGTGTAGCTTTAATAAAATTAAACAATCCAACTACCTGGTCCTGAAATACAAGCAATTATCGAGGGTAACTTAATGTGAAGTCTAGGTAGTGTATCGCATTACTGAATATGACTTCTGCAGTATTAGATGAGTTTTATCATATTTTGAATGAATACGTGCATAACTGAGTACCCCTTTATTGCATACCTTGAAAAATGGGCCTATAATTTAAAGCTTGTTTGGAAAACCAAAAGCGTGAGCGAAAAACATTTCCTTTCAGTTGTCAGTAATAAAATCAAAAGTTTAATTACATTCCAGCAAATATTGAATTTATTTTCATATCATTAAATGCATTTATGACTTATTGTCTGTTTTCAATCTTACAAATATCGGTTCTGAACTATTTGAAATGTAAAAACAGTAACGACAATTATCTCGTGGTAACTGTGCTTGAATTCGGTTGTAGCTCAACTCACTGATCTATCATCTTTCCATCTCCAGATAACCATCGGTTCAACAACAGCAACAGACACATGAACATACATACATTATTATGTTAATACATACGCTATAGATACCATTTCGTTTTCCTCACCCCTGCCACACCACTCTTTCATTGCTCTCTTGCTCGCTCATTTTTGTTTAACACGTCATTATTCTCTTTCGCAGTCGCAGAAAATCTGGTTTTAGCAGCAGCATAAAATCTGACTTTGATAGATTTATTCCCTATACACCGCTATAGATGTTAACACATCAAAAACGATGAAGATTAATCAGGTTTCGGGAAATTCGAGATTTTGAGCATGAGGTACAACAAACGCGATGGAAACATCCATCTGGCAGGCAGGTTTTCATAACCATCCGATCACACACAGTCGAAATAACCGATCCTTATTTTTTCAGCCAACATCACATTGTGGATATCTTGAATTGTGTTCGATGTATGTACTGAATAAATTGGTACCCATAAGGCATTCTTTCTAATTACCCTTAAAAATTATTACTAGGGATGCGCGATTAATCTGTTAATTAAAATGTTGATTAATCGAATTCGTAATTAATCGGAAATTCTATTTAAACAAAACTATGATTAATCAGTTAATTGATTATTCACCATTCAAATAAGTTTTGGAAAACGTACAAATACATACTATAGAAACAAAAGAAAACATTTGAATCAACGAGTATGAATTTGGGTAGGGGAAAGAAATAGTGCAATTTGGCAACCCTCGTAGATGAACAACAACGGTCAAGAAGCAAACGACCAGAAGATGTGCGCAATTTGGCAACCCTCTTTAAAAAGAACCAAAAAGTGGTCACAATTAAAAACGCATTTCTCTCTCGCGTCACGACTTGATTATTTTATACTTTTTAAATACATATATACTTTATGTAATATTATTTAAGCATGGTTGGAATTTCTGTAGTTAGTTATGAAAACATCATCAAAAAAAACTGCTCGTTTATTGACTTATTGAATGAAGAGAGTAAAAGTGAGAGAGAGCAGAGAAACGAGGTGCTTCACTTGTTTTCTTTGTTGGCATTCCACGCCGTGAGTAAATGTTCTTCTCTACCCTTTTATCTACTGTAGTTGAACACTTTTAGTAAAGAACACGGAGTAAACTGAAAAAAATATTATCATGAATTGCTGAATTATTAAAATTGTTGATTAATCTGTTTTAAGATTAATCAATTAATCATGAATATTGATTATTAAAAATGCAGATTAATCCATGATTCGTAAATATGATTAATCAAAATTTGCGATTAATCAATTATTCGATTAATCAAAATTAATGAGTAATCAGCTAATCGTTTAATTAGGGTGTCGATTAATCAGGTTGCATGATAAAGAATTAATCGCTCAAAAAAAAATAACACTAATAAATAAACGACGGCTGAAACGATTTCAAATCTTCTAAACAAAATACCCTGCAATTTTCACAATGCTCTTTAAACGAAAGTTTGGAAATAAAGCGATTTAAAAATCTAAATTGTTACGAAAACATATTCTATTTGTTGTCACCTCAACGAATAAGGGCTTCCCTTACAACGATACTTGGTGTTGGTATTGTCCTTCCTTTCTTTCCATCAACGGTGCACAACATAATATTTGGGAACCACCCAATTGTCGCCTTTGATTCCCTGTCATACACTTAATGAATTTCTTAGTGTTTGAAACCTCTGATCCTGATCCTCGAATGTCCCAGTGTGTTTATCCACATATTCAAACTACAAGTTTGACTAGAATATTACATTTTATTTGATATTTATGTTTATTTATGATTCCGAAATGGGTTAATAGCATTTATGCGTTTCTAATTTACCAAACAAGTTTAAATATTCCAATTCACAGACAGATTGGGGTTTGTTGTTGTTGTCATGTAATTGTGTTAAATTATTCAACAGCTGCTTTAATATTAAATGAACCAGTACATCAGCCAAAATACAAATTTTTGAAACAGTACAAAATTGTAACGTGTATTGTTTGTCATTTAAATGCAAATAAGCTCTTGACTATTTAACATACAAAGAATACAAAACTGGAGAGTAGAAACCTACAGCCATTATTAGGGCTGTGTTTCCTTCTTTTGTGGCTTTTCACCACCACAGATCATTAGCATAATTGTTATCATCAAGTATTTGAAATTATGTAAATTTTCAAATTTTCGTCGTCCCTCACTGCTCGAGTTTATAAACGTTGGATCTTAGCTTTAAAATTGTGCGAGCATCAAAATATGCACCTACTATAACTTCACGAGCGTTATATTACAATGTATACAGGTGACACTCATAGAACGCATATAATAAATTATAAAATTTTAAAGAATTAGTTGGGTTTCAGATTTCTTGAGTTAGAGTTTGGAATATACGTATTTCTATACAAGTACAATGTTTCTCCAATTGGTTGATGTTTTCTAAAAAGTACTATTACATCAAATAGGCATTTGAGTTAGAGACGACTGCACCGTTGAATCCATATTTCTTCAAGCGTAAAAACAGAAAACATCCCCAATCCATTTGAGGCATATTGGGAATGTGAGACCAATTCCACTTTTTCCTCGCCAAATATTGTAAACACTTTTGATCATTTTCCTAGTCTATGTGAATTATTGCCTTGTACATCATTGGTACAATTGAAGTGGGGTTCGATTACTGCTCAGACCACCTAACACGGCGGTCACCTCGCTTAGTGAGGGCGACACTATCAGGTATTTAGCCATGAGCATTTCTTATGCCACTGTCCGGCCTTCACACAAGCTAGATCCAGATATCTTTCGAACAGTACGATACCGGACATGACCAAACTTGTGGGTATGGCCTGGAACAACTTAAGTAATTACGTGAATAGCACCGAATTCCTATAAGAGATATAGTAAATTAGTAGGGCAGACTTAGAGCGCACAAAAGGTCGAATCAACGGCTTAATTGTATGTCTACTGACATGGGAAGGTTTAGAGTGCTCCTTTTGAACACTCAACATCGCACCCCTCTTTTCAAACTAACTAGCAATGAAAAAGCTTCACATAATCATTCGGAACCGGGATAAAACAGTAGGTCCCAATCAGTAAGTGTAAAACTAGAACGCGCACAGCACACTGATTGTGGGAAGATTTCCCCAATTCTTTCATGGGATGTAATGGGATCATTTTGAAACGAAGTTCCTTATGGGGGCCAAATGACAAAAACAAAGAAGTTGTGTTTTAACCCTATTATGCTACAACCCGCTATTATAAACTACATTGTTTACTTTTACTTTGGTTTGTGTCTAGACTAACGGCTTGGATCATAGAGAAAGAAATTAACTAGATGTCTCACAAAATTTGGGATAGTTCTTGTTTAATGGGTTTCTAGGTGGAGGTTCTAGGTATTCTATGTGGAGCCTGTAAACAATATTTAGTATATATTGTAGTTTTGAACGCAATAAAAAGCAAATTTAGAAATGGCAAAGGCAAAACTAGCAAATTGGCAAAAAAAAAGTAAATTTTCTCAAGAAAATACGTCTTCATATTCCTAAACAAAGTACCTGTTCTTGAAAAAAATACCTTATCTTAAATAAGTACCTTTGCTAAAAAAAAGTTTTCTTAACAAAGTAAATTTTATTACAACATATTGCCGCTTCTTCAAAAATAAAATTTTCTTTAAAGAGTAAATTTTTTGTGAAACATAATTAGGGTGTTCACAAGAGTGTCCTAACTGTTGTATGTGTCGTATGTGCTAAAGTTCTACAACAGTTGTACAACTGTAGTTGATTTTTTCCACACTAAAGTGTTGTACGATAGTACAACTTTTGCAGATATGTTTTTGCGGTGTACTAAGATATCAGCTGACACCAATTGTTTACAATTGTAGTATGGCGTAGTGAAGAAGGTGGTTGCACTAACACAGCTGATCGAGTTTGTTTATATTCGCCTCACAATTGCAGTAATCAAAAACTGAAAACCGGTCCACCGGTAGCGTTGAAGTTATAATTTTAAGCTGAAAATGTAAGATGCAAAAGATTCGGTAAAATTCTATATTAGGAGTTATGGGCCTCCAAAGTTCTGATATTCGGGGGCAGTATTAAAAAGCGTCTAAAGGAATTTGTCTGGCAGTGATTTTACACAATATAAGGCAAAATAAGCAATAAAAATTAAATGAAGATTTTCGATAACTCGCTTTGTTATCGAAATATCGGCCGTTAATTAGAAGTCGCCCAATATCATTTAGTGCAAAGTTATTTATATCAAGTGGAAGCATTAGCACAGCTGATTTCAGTATTTCCATGACGTTGTACCTAGCAACTGTCAAATTCATGTGTCTTTTGCTTTTATACATGCTTGTTTACTTTTATTGTTGGTATACATACACGCAGACTTTGGCACAACGTCGGTATGAAATAAAAACCAAATGCCTGCTGTTTTTGCCTACAATTACGACAACGCCTAATGCTTTCACTGGATATAAATTCACGTTGATCTAGTGCCGTTAATTAGAAGTCGCCCAATAACATTTAGTGCAAGTGTATTTATATCAAGTGGAAGCATTAGCACAGCTGATTTCAGTATTTCCATGACGTTGTACCTAGCAGCTGTCAAATTCATGTGTCTTTTGTTTTTATACATTCTTGTTTACTTTGTTTGTTGGTACACATACATGCAGACTTTGGCACAACGTCGGTATGAAATAAAAACCAAATGCCTGCTGTTTTTGCCTACAATTACGACAACGCCTAATGCTTTCACTTGATATAAATTCACGTTGATCTAGTGCCACCACCTTCTTCAATACGCCTTGGATTGTAGTATATGCATTTACGACAGGGTGTTCACATATGTGCCATTGGAGGTCTTATATTTTGTTACAACCTACAACCTTAGTACACCTTGTGAACTCCCTAAATAACTGTTCTTGATATAAGTACCTACTCTTAAAAATTTACCAATTCTTGAAAAAGGACCAATTCTAAAAAATTCCTATTTAAAAAAAAACCTTTTCTCCAAAAAAATACCTTTTCTTAAAAAAATTAATCTTCTTATAAAAATTATTTTTGCTAAAAGTACCTCATTAAAAATAAAATAATACTTTTCTTGAGATAACTATCCTTTCTGAAAATAAATACATTTTCTTAAGACAATAACCTTTTCCTAAAAAGAGTACCACTTTTAAACAGTACCTGTTCTTAAAAAAAAGTGCATGGCTGTTTCTTACAAAAAGTACTTCTAGTTAATAATATTACCTTTTCTTAAAAAACCTTAGCTTTTAATAAAAGAAGTATCTCTCTTTAAAAAAGGGCCTTTTCAGGAAAATATAATGCATATTCTTACAAAAAGGATCTAAAAATATACATTAAAAAAAAATACATTCTATAAAAAAACACCAATGAGTGTTCGAACTTACGCTACGCTACCTGTTCGATTTCTATGAACACATTAGTAAATGTTACATTGGAAAATAAAAAATAGCATTCAATCATATGATGGCGTTACATTTAAATAATATTAATACTTAAAATTATTTAAAGCCAGTGCAAACACATGTGTCATTATATTCTTGCTTAATACCTTTTTGTATTATTCCCAAAAAAACAAATGGAGTGCAAAAAGCAGACACATGTACATGTACATGTACATACATACATTGTTATGTTCGTACATACCCTACACAAGTTCACACAATTTCCGTTGCTCTCCTGCTATATCATTTTTATATACGTATAACCACGTCATTATTCTCTTTGCTCTGAGAGATCTCTGCACCCACATTTTATTGGACTTACCTTTCACAATAATAAAAAAAAATCGTTCAATCATATAATAACGTTTCATATAAATAATTTTAATACTTAATAACACTTAAAAATATTTAAAGACAAGTGTCATTATTTTCTTGTTTAATACTTTTTATTCTAAACCCACAAAAAACAATCAGAATGCAAATCAACAGACACATGTACATTCATTGTTATTTTCGTACACACGCTACACAAGTTCACACAATTTTCGTTGCTCTGTTGCTATATCTTTTTTTTTATCCGTGTAATCACGTCTTTATTCTCTTTGTTCTGAGAGTGCTCCGCACCCACACAAGACAACTATTCGCTGCCGCTACATCAGTGTGTTTTTTTTTCGCAGTTTGACAATCTGTGTTTCGCAATCGCACAAATCTGTGTTCTATATAGGGTGGGGTCACTCTTATCATTCACGGGTATGAAAAAGAGATGTTGGCCGATTTTGAGACCTACCCGATATGCACAGAAAATTTCATACAAATCGGTCCAGCCGTTTCGCAGGAGTTTAACACCAAACAATCTGTGATCGCAGTCGGACAATCAGTGTGATGGCAGTCGGAATTTAGTCCCTACCCGCGCCTATAGATTTTAACAGATCAAAAATCTTAAAAAAAGTTTATTATTTTACAAAAAGTTTTCAACGGGCCCCTAAGGGGTGTTGGAACTAGCTAGTACATAATACTTTATATAGCGAAAGGAACTTCGTTCCAACCGGGTGCCCCCTGACACATCATATAATTTTTTTGCGGCTATATACATAGCTGTCAAATTTCGATCGATGGATTGATTTTTAACCACTGTGTTTACATTTATTGTTGGTATATGCATGTGTTAAACTGGATAGCGAAGAAATACAACAATACAACATGAAAACAAAATGGATCTTCTTGTGGCCTACAACTACTACAACACCTACAGTGATGAGCAGAATTGTAACAGGTTTCCCATAATAGAATTTAAAAACTTACATCTTAGCAACTTAGAACTAAAACATTTCCCTAAATTTTACTTTGATATGGTCTCTTTCATAATGAACACTTAAATATACAACAATTATGCATATATATTTAAAAGAGTGTAATATGAAATGAAACCCCAATTTTACAATTGCGCGCAATAGCGCCCTTTTACAATATTGCACTTTCCTTAAAGATTACTGTATATATAGATAAAGACATTAAAGCTTCGTAACGAATTCTGGGGACTGACTGGGAGAAGGTAGAGAATTAAATTCGATTTTAAATAGTTTAAGGTTATATGGTCTGATGAAACTAAAATCAATAGATTTGAGTCCGATGGCCATGCATGTTACTGGAACAAAGATACAAATACTGCTACGCCGAATGCAGTAACACAAAACAGGAAACATGGTGGTGCATCCATAATGGCATAGGGATGGTTAAAATTCGAGATATTATGAAAGTGGAGCAATATTTTACAATTCTACAAAATCAATTTTTTAAAGGAAAATCAATGTGCTAAAGAAAAAAAATGGATCTTTCTACTGAAAGAGTGATTTTTCAGCATGACAACAACCCAAAACATTCGGCCAAAATCTTTAAAAACTGGTTAAACAGTCAACCATTTACAACTATGCAATGGTCGGGCCAGTCACCGGACTTAAATCAGACCGAAAACTTTTGGACTTACATAACATCTCAGCTGGCCATGTACTCAGATACTCCAAAAGGCTTAAACGAGCTGTGGGATATGGTAAAAGGACGTGGGATGCGTTTCCAGCACAGCATGCCTCACCGTATACAAGGTCTGAAAATGGCCAAGGCTACTGTCCAATATATTGAATCACAAAACAAATAAATCAACATAAAACCAGAGTGCAAAATTGTAACATTTGTATAACGTTACAATATTTACGGTTTTTTTTGTGCATATCAAAATAATGGTTTTATTCTCGAGAGAACAATAAACTGATTTTGTTTTTTTTTTTTTGATTTTAATCAAATATTTAAAATATACATATTTATTTCCGAACTGTGTCAAGTCTGTTACAAGTTTGCTCTTCACTGTGCAACACCTGCTCCGAGTACTTTCCTTATTCTACAAAGAATCTTCAGCAAGAATGGTGTTCACAAGAACGAAATTTAAACTCTGAGTTCCAGTTGAAATGAGCATGTAAGTGAAGACTCGAGTTTTCCCCTGCCTTGGGTTCAAGAAAAGGCTGAGGTTTGCGGTTCGCCCTGGTCTTCAAAGAACGCATATCTGGCCTACTCTACTGGCAAAGTGGTAAATAAAATGCTCTATTTTTGGACATTTCAAATTTTAAAGAAAACAAAGTTTCACACAGAATGTATGTGTTTTAATTTAAAATCATTACCCGTGTGTTGGGCAAAAGACGCTCAAACTTGGTAAAAGACTTTCCTTATTCTACATAGAATCTTCGGTATTGTATTCACAAGTTTGAATATTTTAACTCTGAGTTCCAGTTTTAAAGTGAGCAAATTCATGAAGAGCCGAGTTCCTCCGTGCCGTGGTTTCAGGCAAAGGCTGAGGTTTTCTGTTCCCTCAGGACTTCAATGAGCGGGCCTACTCTACTGGAACATTTTTAAAGAAAACAAAGTTGTACACAGAACGAAGGTTTTTTATTTTAAAATCATTACCCGACTTTTGGTATTTTTGGTCAAAGACGCTCAAACAAAATATTTTTATTTTAAATGGAAACATTTTTTGGAATTCATGGTCTTAACAAATTTATCTAATTTTCGACAAAAAATACAAATGAATTTAACGTTCGTTTTTATTAATACAAAGAATAAAGTTAAATCCGTTAAGAATTGTGGCCTAAAATGTATTTTCCGCTTTACGATGTTGAGAAAATGTTATTCATAACATTGATACCGCAAGCAACCCCGATACGATGCAAAACATATTGACACCATTTCTAACTGACTAACACAAGTATTTACTTTATATAAATCATTGAAATATATCTTTAATTCTAAATGCTTTTAGTTACATAATTTAATGATATCCTTTAATCAAATGTCATCTTCTTTTTTCTTGTTTCAGGTAAATTATTACGAATTTAAAAGCGGTAAATATACTTTTCTCTAACTGTCATGATATCAATCCTTTACTGTCAGCATTATTTGCTTTTCTTGGTATTATATTCAATCGTTATGTTATACATGGTGTAGTGGCATTTCTCCAAAGGACTTAGTTTGGCAGTTACTTAAAACTGGCATTGTTTCGTGATACTTTCCGTCTAAAATGTATTCAATCGAAAGTGATAAGGTGTCTTTAAAATTGAAATATTATTGTAAGAGAAGCAAATAAATCTACACAACAGATACAATAAAAATGTGTATATAAATTAGGGTTAGTCACGGTTTTTTGCGGCAAATGCTCTCGGAGTATGATATAGGACATTAAAAAAATATAAAACTATGTGTCTTTCCATTTTTGATAGTGCAAAAAAAACCTTCCGCACCAAAAGCAGTTAGTTACGTTTACCCAAACCAGATATTTTCAGTTTGTTTGTTTTTTTTTGTTATTTTTAATATATGTGACTTGCTCTACGAAAAGAGACCTCTGCGCCGAAAAGAAGTTATTGAGGAAAAACGCGTTTAAACAAAGCTCTTCGTTTTTCCGCTACAGAAGAACCACCAAAAAAGCGTGTTAGGAGTTAAAAAGATTAAAATTTTGATATTTTTGTAATTTTGTACCTTTGATATTGAACTTTTTTTAAATTTCAAATATTATCATATATTAATATTTATTTATATCACATTCTCCAATTTTTTCATTAATTATGTTCATCTTTACAGGTGATTTATAAAAAAACTAAAAGACACAGAAACTTGCGGTTTGCGGCATTTGAAAGAGCGTTTTTTCCTCTTTTTCGGCGCAGAGGTCCCTTTTCGTAAAGCAGGTCACATATGTACAATTTTTTTTCGTTTCTTAATTAAGATTAGTATGCTGACCACGACTCTGTAATTCGACCAATAACACTGTGCGACACCAAAAAAAATGATGGGGTTCTGTTAACGGATTCTGGTAGAATGATCTAAAAAAAATACACGTGTATCGGCGTTTTGCCAGATCTGATCAAAATTTTTTTTAGGGCGGGTCAAAGTTTCCGCAACTCGGAACTTTCCTGCAACATATCGGCATGCAAAATTGTGTGTTCCTTACTTCTGAGGTACAAACTATGTTCAGAAGTTTTATAGAAAAGATTCAGATAAACATTTTTGTGAAACAAATTAACCCTCTAAGTGCCACGTATAACCATAATTTTTACTTATTTTTTTTTTTAAACTCGCAAAAAACTGCTCTAAAATGACGGGGGCGTGGTCAAAATGTTCTACAAAAATGATAGATAAAAGATGAAATATGACCAAATGCATTATATTATGTGGACTATTTTTAATGGAAACAGAAAAATGACAAAATTCATTATTAACCCTTAGAAGGCAGTTAGTTTTTGCTTATTATCTACCACTTGTGCTAAGATTTGTGTTTTAGAGTGTTCGGACACGTATAGTGAAATTTTATGCCGATCATTTTTGTAGAACATTTTGACCACGCCCCCCGTCATTTTCGAGCAGTTTTTTTGCGAGTTTTAAAAACAAAAGTAAAAATTATGGTTATACGTGACAGTTAGAGGGTTAATTTGTTTCACAAAAATGTTTATCCGAATCTTTTCTATAAAACTTCTGAATATAGTTTGTACCTCAGAAGTAAAGAACACACAATTTTGCATGCCGATATGTTGCAGAAAATTTCCAAGGGGTGGAAACTTTGACCCGCCCTAAAAAATTTCTGATCAGTACCTCGTTTCTGTAGTTCTCGAATCGAAAAAGTTTTCACATTAAGCATGAAACAAAAAATTCCATCGTTTCTCGATTTGTGAGTAAAAAGTGTTTCTGTATATCAATGCGAAAAGAGGCAACACTGATGAAGTTTTGATTGGAATATTCCAAGAAAGCTGTCAAGTAAGAAAAAAATATATACAAACAAAATAAACTAGTGCGAAAAGATTCAACTGCATTTTATTTGTGCTTTCTTGATTTTTCTGTAATATTTTGGAAAAATTAATTGAAATACATAACAGAAAACATATAGTTCTTATCTTCTCCACTTAAAAAATTACTTTTAATTTCTTAAAAAATCTTTTTGTAGAAACAATATCAAAATCTCGCACCGTTTTAATTTGTGAGTATTTTTGACGTTTCACATTTTAATTTTTTCGACTCACTACTTTTTAGAAACAGATTTTCTCGAATTTTTCCAATAAGAACGAAAAAAGCAGTACGTCACAGAAAGTTTTCGCAAAACAAACGTTGTAGAAACAGTCACATGTGAGAAGCGATGTTTTGTACCGATTCCTATCGTTTTTGTTTCAATTCACATGTTTCATGTGAAAACTTTTTCGATTCGAGAACTACAGAAACGAGGTACAGATCTAGCAAAACGCCGATACACGTATATTTTTTTTAGACCTTTCTACCAGATTCCGTTGACAGAATATCATCACTTTAAAAAAAATCTAATTTTGTCTCACAGTGTAATTGGTCATTCAGTTTTCGGGATATGACGATTTTAAAAGGTGGTTGAGCCAGAGTTAAATTTTTTTTGTAAGTTTTAAGACTTGGCAAACATTTTTTTTGTTTTATATTTTTCAAGTGCGGGGTCTTGGCTAAGTTTTGTACGATGATTATAAATCTGCTGTTCGCTCAATAGCTGGTAATTTAGTTTTCCAGATATGGCAGGGTTTAAGTAGAGTTTGAGCAAAACTGTTCATCAGGGGTTTTGCAGAAAATGCTCTGGCACTGTGGTATAGAACATGAATAAATATACTGAACTGCTCTTTTACCTTTTTCAAGGCGCGAAATAACCTTCCGCCAGCAATTGCAATCACTTTTACTCAAACCGTATTTTTTACTGTCCTAAAATATTGTCATGTTTTGTTCGCAACTTCCATACGTATTTATGGTTCCAAAAAAATGCGTTTTTTTTAAAAACTTTGCCTATTTAAAGCAATATTTTATGTAATACTAGCTGACCCCGGCAGACGTTTGTCCTGCATAATATTTCAAGCGATTTGTATGGGAGGTACAACGCCCCTTTGTCCAATTGGACCGAATAGTAAATCTAAACCACCCAGGGCGCCACCCAAACGCATACAAAAAAATTTATTCAAATCGGTCCAAAAGTTTAGGATGAGTCACAAACACACGTGCAGTAGAATTGTATGTATAAAGATTATGAAGTTCGTAGAAGTCGTTCTAGCCAGTGCACCACCGACGGCCAACTGCCAACAATTGCACCCTGAAAAATCGGTATTTACTTCTTGTTTGGATGCAAATATAAGGTGTGTTTTTAGCACATTATGTTTGCCATTCAATATTACATGATTGAGACACAATGATTAATATGTAAAAATATATGTGTTTGTCATCCAAATATAGCTTTGTTTGTGATACAATACAGTTCGCTTGTTTTTTTCGCAATGCTCTTTCGAGAGCTAAATACTAAAGGGCGGACTAATAAAGAGTGTTCTAAGCCTAAGTTAATGTTGTTAGAATAAACTGTATTTTTGCACTATTTTTTCAGCCAGTGATTCATAAATATTCCTGAATTCGTTCTCAAATGAATTGAGTGTTTATATTGACTGATCTGTTGCATTTCAGTTTCATGCATTAAGTCACCAATCGTTCGTTTGTGAGGAAACACACGAATGGCTCCACGTAAAATTATGCATATTTGCAAGTTAACATGTCAGTGGTTGCATTTAAATATAAGTCAGTTTAGAGATTCCACACATATCAATGTTTGGAATATGTTCCAAACATATACATGTTTCCTTCAGAATATTTTTTGGAGAGTATGTTACAGACGCCGTTTTTTCTCAGCGTCTAGGTGTAAACAGCAAATATACCGTTAGACTAAATTAAGTTGAATTTATAGTTAACCTTTCCTATTATTATGATTTTAAATTTTAGTATCGGCTTGAGGTGATAGGTACGAAAAAAGAAAACGAAGTTGTATAATTTTCCTTTTACCACAATATATTTAGTTTCCAATATTTCGATCAACTTCCTTGATAATTTTCAAGGTTCTAGTATAAGAAAAACACAACGATTTTATAAAACATTAGTGAAAACAGTAAACACCTTCAGCACTAAACCTTCAAGCACAATATTTGTCTGTTAGAGATTATCGAGTAGGAACTCACAAAAATATTTACGTATAGTATCGGGTGTTTTTAAAGAGTGATACAACTTTGAGTTGGCATCACTGCTTTATTTGACCACCCATTTAACAGCTCATAGTTGCTTTTTGTTTAGTTTGCTTTGATATTTCATTATGAATCGACTTACACCAGAGCAACGCGTGCAAATTGTGGAAATTTTTAATCAAAATAATGTATCTTTTCGTCAAACTTATCGTGCACTTCGTCCATTTTATGGCGTACATAATCGTCCTTCAGAGCTGTTGAATGGGTACGTAAATAAACAGAATTGTCGCATTTGGAGTGAGGAGAATCCACAAGCTTTTCTGTTTGGTGCGCTTTATGGGCTGACGTAGTCATTGGCCCATATGTCTTCAAAAACGATGATGGTCAGAATGTTACTGTCAATGGTGAACGGTATAGGAACATGATTCGAAGTTTTTTTCGTACCTCAATTAGCTGGCATTAATCTTGCTGATATGTGGTTCCAACAGGACGGAGCCACATGCCACACAGCGGGCGCTACAATTGATTTACTCAAGGAAACTTTTGGCCCAATTAATTGGCACCCAAGATCTTGTGATTTAATCCCTTTGGATTATTTTCTTTGGGGTTCTGTAAAGTCACTTATGTACGTCGATAAACCACAAACAATTGAACACCTGGAGATCAACATTCGAAGAGTTATCGGCAAGATACGGTCGGAAATGCTGCGAAAAGTTTGTGAAAATTGGTGTTCCAGATTGCGCCTTGTACGCGCCAGCCGTGGCGGCCACATGGCCGAAATCATATTTAAGCATTAATGTCATAAAATTTTCTATCCAATAAAGACCGTTTCATTGATATCAAAAATATATTACTCTGTTTTATTATGATTTAAACTTGTATCACTCTATAAAAAACACCCAATATAATTACATTGTGAGGTAACAAAAAGTATATTTTGATTTTCCGCCAAAATTTGTCAATTGTATGTCTGCAACCTTGTGCACATTGGTCCGTATCGTGCTGGTAGTTCAGTCTTTTCTCAGATGGACGTCAATAATATGCAGCATTTCCCGTAGGAGACGTTGTGTGTAAATCTTCTCCTCAGTTTGAATTTTCACTTCGGCCTGTGTCCAGTTAACGTACAGCGCGGTCCGACTCAGGTGACGAAATTCTCGTCCTCAGTTCACCCATCGTAGTACCCACATATACCTTCTGGCATATATTGGTTTTGCCTCCGTTGCACTTGATCTCCGATTCAGTCCTACTAAAAAGGCGATTTAGGGTAAAGTTAGACTTTGGAGCTAAATCGCATATCTCCCTGTCATAAATGGTCGAATGTTCGATTCCCTCAGAGAGTCCCGGTACATACGTTATGGACTAATATATCTTCTCCGGTCTTATCCTATCCCTTGGTGTTGGTGGTCTCGAATCTGTTCGCGTCAGCAAGCCGTCAATCGTGTTGAGGGAAAATGTTTCACTTGCAAAATATTTTGTACTTTCTCCTTATTCTCCTCATGAAATTCCACGTCGCTTATTTTCAGCACTCTTTTAACGAACTTCTTGGTCGTATTAATTATTGTCCCTCTACGATGCTTAGCAAAATAATTTATCAGTCGTCCTGATGCCGTAAGCTTTTGATACCAGTCAACTTTTAAATTTCCATCATGACCTATAACTATGCAATCGAGGTATGCTAATTGTTGGTCCCTTTTCCATTCAACTGTAAATTGAAGTTGTCGATTGAAAGAATTGAGCGCTTTCAAGGTATCCTCCAACTCAGATTTCCCAATGATGACAAATATACCGTCCACATATTGAGTTATTTTCCTCGGTCCCCTGGTCAGTGTATTGAGCGTGGTGTCAAGAAATCCTTCCATTATAATGTCCTTCATTATCGGTGACGCTGGATTCCCCCCCATAGGCATGAACTTTCCCCCTACACAAAATATGACCCCATATCCAAAATAACGTGTATTCTTGATACAAAACCACAGTAATTCCATAAAAAAATCCCGTGGTGTTTTAAATTTTTAAAATCGCAATATATCGGAAACTGAATGAACAATTAATGATCGAACAACAGATTCATAATGAGCGAACCGAACTTAACTAAGAACCAGAAATTGATAAATTTACAGCGACAAAAAATATTCTTAAATTTTAAAAATCACAAAAGGATAAATCGCCATATCTCGAAAACTAAATCACTAATTAGTAATCGAATAACAGATTCGTAATCAACGTACCAAACATAACTAAGTACCAAGCATAACTAAAACGAAAAACAAAATTTAAATTTTAAAATCACAGAAAAAGAAACCTGAAAGAGTATAAGTAAAGGGTTTTTCAATAAGAGCGCTATAAAAGTTTTTTTAAATAAAACAAACCCGGTTTCAGATACCAATGAAATTCCTTATTCTTGTGAAAGTACGTTCGATGCCATTAAGTATGGAACTCGATTTCTTTTGCATGGCCACCATGGGCACGCTTGCAGAAGTCCAGACGCTGAACCCAATTTTCGACGGTTTTCAAGCATAAATCGGCCGATACTGCTGCAATTTCACATTCGATATTCGTACGAAGTTCATGAATCGTCGCTGGCTTGTTGGCATAGACCATAGACTTGACGTAGCCCCACAGAAAATAATCTACCGGCGTCAAATCGCACGACCGAGGCGGCCAATCGACTGGGCCATTTCGTGAGATAACACGTTCACCAAACTTGGTTTCCTATAAATTGATTGTGGCATTCGCTGTGTGGCTTGTGGCGCCATCCAGTTGGAACCACATGTCCTACAAGTCCATATTGTCCAATTGGGGCCAAAAATATTCGGTTATCATTGAACGGTAGACGTACGGCCCAATGACGCCGCTGGCCCATAAACCGCACCAAACCGTAATTTTTTCGGGATGCAATGATGACTCATGGATTACGTGTGGATTGCTGTCTGACCAATAATGCATATTTTGCTTATTTACGAAGCTATTAACACAGAAATGAGCCTCATCGCTGAAGATGATTTTCCGATGAAAATCCGAATCATTTTCAAGTTGTTGCTCAGCCCAATTCACGAACATACGACGCTTATGGTGGTCAAGCGGCTTTAGTTCTTGCGTCAATTTGATCTTGTAAGGATGTAGGCCAAGATCTTTTCGCAAAATTCGCCAGAACGACGTCACAGAGAAGCCCAATGCTTGAGAACGACGTGTGAGAGACACATTTGGGCTTTCTTGAACTGAAGCCTCAGCGGCAGCAATATTCTCGACACTACGGGCACTTCTTTGTCTCACTGGCACGGGAACATTTTGTACTGTGCCTGTGGATTCAAATTTTTCCACTAGACGCTCAATTGTTGATCTGGTAGGACGATTATGACGACCATAAATTGGACGTAGCGCTCTTAAAGTTGAGGCCACTGACTCCAAATTTCGGTAGTAAATTTTAATAATTTCGACTCGTTGTTGGCTCGTATATCTTTCCATGATGAAATGGCAAACCTTACTGAAGAGAAATGTCAAAAGAGCGGGAAAAAATATGGCGTCGTTTGCTGTCCCTATCGATTTACTTTTGTAGCGTCTCTGTTGAAAAACCCGTTATTTGCATTTGGTGCGGAACAAAGTATAGACGCAGATATTTATGTGTTTATATGCTCATGTGTTCATATCCTATGAATGTATGTGTTTATAAGCATTGCGATATTCGAAAAAAGTTTAAAAAGTGACTAATCTTAATATACATACTACATGTAATATTCGACAACGTACTTACGTTATACAGTGATAAAAAAAGAATGAAGTAGAAATACCTGGAAAGTGCTGCTATTTTTCTTGTAGGTGTTGGCGAGTAAAAAAAGAACACATTTATCAAATCTTTACTTACGGTAAAAAAGCTAGGATTTCGTACCATTTGCTGTTATGAGGCTGAACCTTAGGTAATTATCGACCGATTTGCTGTTCCTCAAAGGATTTGGAAAGAAGGAACTAAGGCCTTTCAAACGATGTAAACGCTATTTAAGAACACTTAAGAAGTTTTTTGTCTATTTGTGCAAAAAACACAGTTTTTAAGTTTTACGAAATTTTCTCCACTTTGGCGATATTTAACACGTTATTCGACTACTAAAACGTACAACTTTTGATTTTATTGACAAACTCATTTACCAAGGAGTAGAATGCAGCTTAAGTTTTAAACATCCGTTGCTAATTGACTGCGTTAGTGAAGTTTTCGTTAAAATGTAATTTTTGCCTAAAATTACAAAATTTCAATGAGATCTGAACTCATGTCAAATTATTGCCGCTTTATGTCTTGTTCATGGCTTCTTTATCACTTTGAAACTGTCTACATAAAACAACCTTGGATAACAATCGTGTACAATTAAAATTAAATTGTGCGATAAACGTAATAGATTTTGTTATATTTGTGGGTTGTGTACTGGTATCAGTCATCGGCGTGATTTTAGAAACAATATGAGTGTGGTGGAAGTGTACAGCAAACTCTTTAATCCATCTTAAATACCAGCCGTTGGTGCGAACCAGAATTTGTTTGTGAATATTGCTGTGCAACATTTAAGAAAGTCAAAGTTCAACCTTTACTTATTTGGCGACTCTGACTTGGCATCATCAGTCATATCATAAACGCGACGCTTACCACTTTTGCCAAACCAATGTCTCAGGCCACAGATTTAAAGCGCGCAAACTCATTAAGTACGCAAATAATGTAACTGTTACAAATCCAATATTTGTGTATGCTGGTATTCTGACAGCGAACAATTATGCAATTGAAAAAGATTTGGAGCAAGAGGAATTTCTTACATCCAACTGCCAGTTAACGAAACGCTATTTTGCTTCAAGAGCACATTTCGCCGAGCATATTTCTCGTATGCAATTTGAGTTTGTCAAATGGACTTTTTGAAATACTCGGGACTCGATTAAAAAGATATTGGAAAAAGACTTTCTTATAACTTCTGGTAGAAACAGTGATCGGCCTTTGGTTATTTGAACAAAGTTTCATCGATCGAAAGTTCATCGATCGAACGGCGAGTTTTTATTGACGGTTCGAGTAAAAGAATATATTCCTCAGGAAATTTGTGGTTTTTTACTCCTTTAAACCAAATCTGTAATTTTATGCCTAGACTGTCAAGCTTTAATGCATAACGAAAATCTGTTACCGTCGGTACCAATCGCATATGAAAAACTTATGAAATAATGGATAAATTACTCTGGCTCGTCAGCTATGACACCAGAGTATTCAAAACTTCAGTTTTTCGAAGCAGCCTAAAACCCGCGTTCTTCAACTGACCGGTTTTTGGTCAAAAACCGGGGAAACCGGTTAACCCGTTTTTCTTGCTATTAACCGTGTGCCGGTTTCTTAAAAACGTATTTTTCGAACAAATCAGAAACCAATAATTTGACGTCGGTTAACCGGTTAGTCGGATTTTACTTAATTTGTGTTAATATCCTTAAAATAATTAATAATAAACGATATTGTTTTCGAATTTTAGAGAAATTTTGAAATATGATCTCATGCTTCAATAAGTTCTAAATGACATATCCAAAATAATAATTTTCAAAATGATTTTATGAGTTGAATTAGAATTAGTTAAAAATTAATCAAGAATTAATTAAGCTTTTCAAACATTTTTTTTTATAAATTTTATAACCAATATTTTAAATATGTTTTTAATATGAATTGAAATACTATTTTCGATTTTAAATCAGTTTAATGCGAATTTTTAAATTTTATATGAAACACGCATTCCAAATTGGAATATGATACATAATTTTTAAAATGTGATGATTTATTCGACCTTTCGTATTATATTTATTTCAAATTATTTAATTCTTCAATATTTCGCCATCCATTGCGTCGCTTCGTCAGGAAATTAAACACAATTATTAATAAAAAATTTCAGTTTAATTTTTAATTTCATTATTGTTTTTCACTTAAGTTTTAATTAATAATTGTGTTTATCTTCCCAATGATGCTACCCAATGGGTAGCGAAATATTGGAGAATAAAATAATTTAAAATAGACCTAACGCGCAAACATTTTAATTTTAAATATATAGTTTTTATTTAAATTAAATTTAAAACGTAATTAATTAAATACAGTTGTGAAATTTTGAGTATTCAACACGAATAAGTATATGAAATGGTCGCTAAACAAATGTATTGCAAGTTCTACATGTGTAATTGAATTTAAAGGAGAAAAAACCGAAAAAACCGGCTCAACCGGTTTTTGCCAAAATTAAAAACCGTTAACCGGTTTCTTGAAAAATTGGTTTTTCGAACGAACCGAAAACCGGTTTCTTGAAAAATTGGTTTTTCGAACGAACCGAAAACCGGTTTCTTGAAAAATTGGTTTTTCGAACAAACCGAAAACCGGTTTCAAAAAACTTCCGGTTTTTTTGACACTAATGATAATACAAAACATTTGTGCTATATTTTTTGTATGGAATAGTCGTGCACCGAATCGATATAATCGGAAAGTAAGGTAATCTCGTGACACGTATCAAATAGGCAGTAGAGACGTTTTAAACGCCCCATTAGTTAAAGCTGATAATGTTATTCTGCCAACACTGCATTTAAAGCTAGGATACATGAAACGATTTATAAACAAAAAAAAACAATGTAAATGTAACGCAGTTTGTCGCCTTAAAGCGGTGTTCCATAAACTAAGTGCAGCCAAAATAAAATGAGGTATTAATTTACTTGTTTTCATATCTAGTACTTTTTGCATCGTTTGTATCTGTTTCCCTGAATTTTAAATATTTTCATTACCCCTTAAATTTGTAAAATTATAAACAGTGTGAACTTTAAGAACAAGGTAAGTTTTCTTGAAAAAGTTCATCGAAGAGTATTGTTGCGAGAACTTCCATGGAAATCACAGAAGTGACGACTATGTCACGGTTGTTAGTGAATTTTTAAGTGGGTATTGTAAAATACGTCCGTCGGTGGTGCAATGGTAGTATGGGCGGCTCTTGTGCATGAGAACCTGGTTTCGATCCCTGCTCTGACCACCTTAAATTTCGTTCGACGGCGGTCACCTCGCTTAGTGACGGCGACACTATCGAGTACATAGCCATGAAAAAGGAACCGGAGTAAAATTGTAGGTATCATTCACTGAGTATAAATCTATAAAACTGGTGAGTTGTGGCTTGTGAGAAGCTCTCCCTAATCCCTTCATGGGATGTAACGGGAAACCATTTTTTTATGGTGAAATGGTGTGCACCAAGAACATTAGACTGGTCCTTATTTTTAAAAATTACTCCGAATACCGCTACCCGTTTCTTGTTTTGTGAGATTAATGGAAAAAGGAGTCCAGAACAAATGTCGTCTCATAATAAAACAGGGGTTCAAAACCAGCCCATAAAGCCAGTTTTTCAAAACCGATAACAACTTGGATGCGTTAATTCGTACAAAATGTAGCCAGGTGACAGCGTGTTATGTTATGTCAGTTGTAAACATAAAAACTTAAATTATATGCGGTGTCAGGGGACACCCGGTTGGAACAAAGTTCGTTCCCTATATATTATGTATAGGGTTCTCCAATAAAAACTTTTAATCTTTTTCTAAATATAACGCAAACCATTTGAGATATTTCCAAAATTTTATGATGGACTTGAAACACAATCAAAACATTTATGAATGGAAGTCGACTTCGTTCATATGTCCACCGCGGGCACGTCGGCAGCGGTCGATTCGTTTGACCTAATTTTCGATGACTCGGTCAAACATTTCGGCCGTAACCGCCGCTATTTCGCGTTCAATGTTAGCACTGAGTTCTTCCCACGTCGTCGGCTTGTTGGCATAGACCAATGATTTGACGTAGCCCCAAAGAAAAAAGTCTAGAGGCGTTAAATCGCATGAACTAGGCGGCCAACTGACTGGTCCATTTCTTGAGATAACACGCTCACCAAACTAACTCTTCAATAAATCGATTGTAACGTGTGCTGGGCTTGTGGTACCGTCCTGTTGAAACCACATGTCCTCCAAGTCCATGTTTTCCAAATCGGGCCAAAACTAATCGGTAATCATGGCGCGATAACGATCGCCATTCACACTAACGTGATGATCGTTATTGTCGACGAAAATATATGGCCCAATGACGCCGCCGGCATGCAAACCGCACCAAACAGTTATTTTTGCGGATGATGTGGGACATGTGGATTTTCATCAAACCAATAAATAACGCATATTTAGCTTATTGACGAAACTATTGAGCCAAAAATAAACAATAAACTTGTTATTTCTTGTCTACTAGCGCGAGAATAACGACCGAAAATTGGAGTTAACGCTCTTAAAGTTGCGGTCACCGACTTCGAATTTCGGTAGTACATTTTTATAATTTGCATACGTTGTTCATTCGTGTACTTTACCATGATGAAAATGTTGAGTATACTGAAAAAATGGAAAGTAACAGTTAGATGATCAATGAAATAGTGCGTTCACAAATTAAATTCAAAGATGTCAAGTACCTATTGGTAAACCCGATACTAGCTAGTTCCAACACACCGAAGGCGTCCGTTGAAAAATAAATAATTTAAACGGATCTTTAAGAAACGATAATTTTTGTAAAATGATAAACTTTGTTTAAGAAAAATATTCTTGTTCTTACAGAATGTATTTTTTTTATAATTTATATATTTATAATTTATAATATAGTCGTACGTACGCCACACAAGTTCACACAATTTTCGATGCTCTCTTGCTATCTCATTTATATATACGTATAACCACGTTATTATTCTATTTGCTCTGAGAGTACTCCGCACCTCAAGGCAACTATTCGCTGCCGCTACATCAGTGTGTGTTTTTTTTTCGAAGTCTGACAATCTGTGTTTCGCAGTCGGACAAAACTGTGTTCTATATAGTGGTGGGTCACCTATATCATTTTGGGTGTGAAAAATATATGGTGGCCGATTCTAAGACCTACCCCATGTGGACAAAAACTTTCATACAAATCGGTCAAGCCGTTTCGGAGTAGTTTAACACCAAACAATCTGTGATCGCAGTTCGACAATCTGTGTGATCTCAGTCGGACAAACTGTGTTTGGATGTATTCACTTTGTGAATTTAGTCCCTACTCGCGTCATTAGATGTTAACACATCAAAAATTGTTGAATTTTTTTTCATTTAGCCCCCATCCCGCAACGTGCGATAAGGAACTTCGTTCCAAAAATTCTTTTGCATTTCGATACGACTTTTTTTAACGATTAATTATGACTAACCAAGCCTTAGTAAACAGAAATATCGACACAGTTCTCAGCTGTGAAACCATAGTTATCGATATCGATAGTTCTCATGCGGCAAAAAAAAACACCCATTATTTCCACAAAGTTGAATAAATTTTAGCTTAAATTAAATATTTTTCCGTCCTTCCTTTAGATGTTATACAATCAATTTAAGCCACAAATATATTCAGTTTAACCTAAATCACACTTAAACTTTTGCAATTATCAATTCACACATCCAAAGGAAACCTATTAACCACTCCTCTATAAAAGTCTGCAAATTGGTTTGCACAGAAAATTATCTTGACATCTCGTTTGACACGAAGATATTCCGTATCATTTTTATTACTTAGCATCTAAGTAATGTTCCTTTCCTTGACGTTAAATAACCATTAGTATATATTTATTTCGTTTTACATCAATACACTCTCCTTCTTTCAATTTTGTGTAACGTTAAATGCCCTCTGTCCTTCAACAATAACATCAATGATAGAATACAAGCTCATTTATTATTTAAACAAATTTCAAGCCACTTTCCCTCACAATTCTCTTTGTTGCCATTTAACATTCTACACAATGATGTCAGACAATGGACGATTTGTCTGGATACTTTTTGTGTATTTTTTTTTTGGCCAATTCACAAAATTCAAATATAGGTTGTGTGTTTATGTTGATGTAACTAACATGTCAGTTTCAATTTGACTCGTTCTACCGCGCCTCAGCGAAGTGATTTAATAGGCTTCTTCCTGTACCTCGCATCCACCTCTTATAAAGTAGTACGATACTGCACACGAAAGTATTTTGTCTGTGGTACTTGGCACGTCACAGTCCCTCACACTGCGTCACTTTGCAGTGAAGTGCTTTTTCTTGTTCTACTTTTGGATAAGATTAAATCAATGTTAACATTGTAACTAGATACTTAGAAGGGAATTCAAAAAACCGGGTTATATAAATAAGATGGTTTTTGAAATTTCACGAAATCGATTTGTTGTGAGACCGTTTTAATAAAACCGGTGAGACGGGGTTTTCCCACCAAATTCAATATTGCATTTTCTCAAAACAAATCTGTTTTATAAAGAAAAATTCTTTCAAATTCATTTTTGAGTTTCATTTTGTATTTATACATTTATACTTCTTCTAAATTTGTTGACATGGAATCTGGATCTTTTTTACTTCCCACATCTGCCGTACAATATTAAATCTTTAAAGATATTTCAAAAATGTCCTTAGGTATTAATTTTCAATCCTAAAATTTGAAACCCATTTTTTTTTTAACAAACTTTAGAAAATTCAACTCACAGGGTACGTTGGGTTAGGTTTTGGTGTAAAATGACGAACTTTGCGGTAAATGCTTGGTGTTTTGCTGGCAGAGAAACTCTAAGATCGTAGAAATTTAAAGTGCTTTTAGTAACCTTCAAAATGAAGTCAAAGCTATGGAAGAATGTGGACTTCAAAATCGGAGAAAATATTCGGCTACCCGAGGCATGCAAACCTATGTAACTGACTTTTCAGAAAACCAGCAGGACTGTTTTGAAAACTCGTTATCTGGTTGATCGGTTTCGTATATAAATCCACTACTAACTAATGTTTTTTTTTTTACTTCAATCACAAATATATCCCTAAACCTTTAGAGGTCAACTGTATTTTATCCAAGTACTTTCAATTTGATGGACGTTAATAAGGGAACAAATTTCAAAATAAATACGATTAAATTTACGTCAATTAGAAAAATGTTAGGAAAGATTTTAGGAAATCTGTTTCATCATAAATTGGAGGAAAGGAAAATTAAATTTTCGCTCTGCAGTGGACAAATAATGAAATCATGTTTATTTTTCAAACACCAAACAAACATAACTTTTGTACTAAATGTTAAACATTAATATTAATTAAAGTTTAAATATTAATTTCTAAAATAAGATATTTATTAAAAATGTGATCTGGTATCTCTGGTTGTTATTCGACCTTTCTAACTTAATGTTCTTAAATTTCCCGGCCGAATATGTAGACGACCTTCTTCGATTACGGAAACCAGTGCAATAGACGACATATTGACAACATTCAATAGTTTTAATTCGCGAGTACAATTTACACTAGAATTAGAAAAGAACGGCAGACTACCATATCTGGATACCATGTTGATATGTAATTGAAAGGTCATAATGGTGGATTGGTATCAAAAGCCAACAGAGTCTGGAATTACCAATCCCAACATTCCAAGGATATGATAAACAACACTGTTGGAAACTTCGTAAACACAGTGTTGACTATAAGCGACGAAAATTGCCACAGGGAGAACATCGGGGTTATGAGACTATAGTTATGAACGGGTATGAATGGTATAGTTTTCCAGTGGGAACAATTGACAGACTAATTGTGAATGCGACAATGAGAGAAGTGCTGCAATGTTCAAGTCTGTGACTTATATTCCAAAACTATCTGGGAGGTTTCGACAATCTGGATGTATGGACGACACTCTCTACACCGCAGACGCCGAACACACTGGGAAGATTATTTACAAAGTGGAGATTCAAAGTCGAGAATAGTGATAAATCGAATTTGATATACCAGATATATGTACTCCGGTTCACTTATTTAAAGGCACTAAAAATTCCATATTCAGCAGCCTGTATCTTTTGCAATTTGTCACCGATTGCAGAATTTTAAAATGGAAATAGAAGGTAGACAACTTGAGATATAAAAAAAAATAAAAATTAAAATTAAAAAAAAAATTCTTTACTAAAGCACTTTCTTTGAGCAATCTATAAAAAAAAAGTCTCAAAAAATTTGCTATTTTTTTCGGTTCACTTGAAAACAAACACTTTAACTAATTTTAATGAAAAACTGTGTTTCTTGTTTTTTTAATTTATCTTACTTTATTTAAGAACTATTAGTAATGGTTACAACCCCCTTTGTTTTTAATAACTCCAAATATACGGGTTTTCATTGAGAGATAAAAAGAATTTTTGTAAACCAACGACATTTGATTCCAAGCATTCCTAAAGGCCTGAATTAGTGACTGCTTGTCATCAAATTGTCTACCTCCTTCTCAGACCTTACGAGATAATCAACCCCAAACAGTTTCGTTAATGTTTAGATCTGGCGAATAGGGTGGCCAGTCAAGAATGTTAACATTTTGGCTTGCAATGAACTCCTTTACTACTCTGGCGTTGTGTATAGGGGAATTAGCCTGTATTTATATCCAAGATATGGGACCCAGATATGGGACCAAATAGTTCACTGAACTTCGGAAAAGGCGATGCCAATAACGTTTTATAGCTTGCACCAGTCATTTTTGCACTTTGAAATTCAAAACCGATGGTGCCACAGTACGTAATAGCACCCCACACCATAATGCCGCCCTCTCGGCTGTGATGTCGGTTGAAAAATCGCTTTTCTTTGCGCAGATCATGGAAATAATAGTTGTAGCCATCAGGCCTATCTAAATTAGACTACTTCTCATCCGTAAATACAACGGTTCTCCAGTCGTTTACATGACCCCTTGGCTGCACATTGCATACCATGTAGTCTCTTGCAAATTGATTTTTGTAATTTTTTTTTGTAATTTCAGGTATTTCAGATACTTACAGCTCTTAATTACTCTGCGTACTGATGACCTGCTCGCTTCTTAGTTTTGACAAGGATCAGGCAGAATTAGAAGCAATTCTGATGATTTATTTGAAAAAGAGTACCACTTCTTTAAAGAGTACCTGTTCTTAAAAAGTACTTCTTTGTAAAAAAATTCATCAAAAAAATTTTTTTCTTACAGAAGTTCCTTTTTCTTAAAAATAGTACCTTTCTTTTAAAAAAAGAAGTACCTCTTTTTAAAAACGGACCTTTTCGGGAAAATATAATACATATTCTTACAAAAAGGACCTAAAAATATACTTTAAAAAAATATAAAAAAATAAAAATAAATGGTTTCCCGTTACAGCCCACGAGGGGATTAGGGAGAGCTTCTCACAACCAGTAAGCTGTGCCCGCTCTATTTTTACACTCACTGACTGGGACCTACAGTTTTACACCGGTTCCGAACGTTATTTTGAGAAGATTTTTCATTGCTAAATACTCGGTAAAGTCGCCATCACTAAGCGAGGTGACCACCGTCGAAAGAAATTTAAGGTGGTCTGAGTAGGGATCGAACCCACGTCCTCATGCACAAGAGCCGCGCACACTACCATTGCACCACCGACGGTCACAAAAATATACGTTCTATAAAAAAAATCCCTAAAAAAAGTTTATCATTTTACAAAAAGTATCTTTTCTTAAAAATCCATATATATTACCGTATTTTTCAACTGGCGCCTTAGGCGTGTTGGAACTACCTAGTATATAATATATAGCGAAAGGAACTTCGTTCCAACCGGGTGTCCCCTGACACTTCCTGTGATTTTTTGTGAGTTGGCGATGTTTACATGTTACGACATTTTTTGTAATTTAGTTTATCTGATTTTGGAAATGTATATTGGGTAAAAACAAATAAATGTGTGCTGTTATATCGCTTCTGGGTCAGAATTTTTAATATCGACCTAAGAATTTTTTTTTTGCTCGAAATGTTAAAAAAACGTTTCTAAATTATCATAGAAATGATCGCTTTCATTTATTTTTTTGATTAATTTGTTTTTGTAATTTTTATGGGGAGTTCAAAAATTTAAAATGAGCAAAAAATCGTTTTTTAGGTTTTATGAAAAAGGTTGCTGTTCTGACAAGGATTGGCCGATTTTTACGAAATTTGTGTCATATTAAAGAGAACACAACAAACTATATTCTGTTATTAATTTTTTTTGTTTTTGTTTTTTATAAATTTTTTTTTTATAATTATTTTAAAAAAATAAATTTAAAAAAAAATAGTAAGCTCCGATTTCATTCAAATTTTTTTATGCGCGCAAGTCCAACGATTCCAAAACAGTAATCAGATGTTTGGGATTCTCATAATTGTAAAAGTTATGGGCAAAACACTGTCGTAGGTCGGTACCCACTGCATTGTTTACACGCTAATTTTCAATAAATAGTAGGAAACTTATGACCGTTATGTGTGTGTACGTTATTGATGGATAGCATTATTGAAAATTAGCGTGTAAACAATGCAGTGGGTACCGACCTACGACAGTGTTTTGCCCATAACTTTTACAATTATGAGAATCCCAAACATCTGATTACTGTTTTGGAATCGTTGGACTTGCGCGCAAATTTCTATAAAATTTGAATGAAATCGGAGCTTACCATTTTTTTTTAAATTTATTTTTTTAAAATAATTATAAAAAAAAAATTTATAAAAAACAAAAACAAAAAAAATTAATAACAGAATATAGTTTGTTGTGTTCTCTTTAATATGACACAAATTTCGTAAAAATCGGCCAATCCTTGTCAGAACAGCAACCTTTTTCATAAAACCTAAAAAACGATTTTTTGCTCATTTTAAATTTTTGAACTCCCCATAAAAATTACAAAAACAAATTAATCAAAAAAATAAATGAAAGCGATCATTTCTATGATAATTTAGAAACGTTTTTTTAACATTTCGAGCAAAAAAAAAATTCTTAGGTCGATATTAAAAATTCTGACCCTTCTAAAAACAAGAACAAACATTTTTGCATTTCAGTAAAATGGTCATAACTTTGGAACGGCAAGACCTCTGGGCTTCGTTTACGTCATTTTGGAAAGGTAAGAGGTATGGTTATCTTTCAACAGAAAACAAACATAAGTTAGCTGCCATTTGGCTGAGCAAATTGAGGTTATGTGAATTTTTTCCCATTTTTTTCCGAAAGCTCTGTATCTCGGCGATTTCACTTTTTCTACTTTTTTTATTGATTCTGAAAGGCCTCTTAAAGACCTTTCCAACAAGCTCAAAATCCGACCACTGGCTTAGAAGTTAGCAACTTTACCCTAGTACAACCTCCGACCACCAATCCGAAAATTTTGAACCCGCTGCCATTTCGCACTCTTTCATTTTCGGACATGGTCCTAGTGGACTTTTCTTCATGAAATGAGCCAAGGAATACACTGGAGAAATTTGTCCGGAACTTCCTGAATCACCCTGTATATGAAAATTTGCAGATTTTTCTGATGATCTTCGATGAAGATCGAAATATTGAAATTAAAATAAAACAATGATCCTATGAAAAGGACCTAAAGCGCAAATTTTAAATTTAAGAACATAAAAATTTAATCTTTCAACAGTGAGAAATAAAATTAGATTAACTTGCCATACCGCAGCAAATTTTTTACAAACTACATTGACTGTATAATATTTAATTCCAATCTGGATTCTGAGTTATATTAGCAACAAACATTGGAAGAAATTCGCAAAGAATTTGAAGATTTTCGATACTAGAAGACCATGTTGTTTTAATCTGAGAATAGGTTAGGTCTGAGTTAGAATAGGTTACATAAACTTTTGAGTCCTTGGTGATACCAGAACTACAACCACAAGAGGTCCATTTTGTTTTGCTGCCAAAATGTCAAAATCCTAAATGCAACAATTTTCAGACGGATCTCATCCAGTTCTGGGCATGTTTAGAGAAGTTGTTCAGCGGATTCTTTATACTTCTCATCGTTGTGACTTCTACAAAACTAATTTGCTTTAACCGTCCGACAATGCACCTTCAGAATTGAGTGAGCCGTTGAGACCTGGGTTCTAGATAGAGGCAGATGAGCTGCCCACATCGTCTACATTTTCTGACGATAGGGAGACAATATATGGTTTTTTTTATGTCCAGGCTGATGTTTTTTTACCACCATTTCTGAGTGGTTGACATTTGTCAGTTTGTGTTTGACAGTTGTGCAGAGAGCATATAACAATTTCCTATGGAACATCTAACGCACCAACAACGTGTTGAATTTATTAAAACATTTTATCTAGATAATGTTGCAATTTCAAAAACGCGAAAACTTGTGCCGGATTTTTGTGTTTTAAATAATGTGCCGAGCAAGTCAACTATTGAGCGCATTGTAAAAAATTTTGAAACTTTGTATAAGTATACACTGGGAGGTAAAGCGAAGTCTGACCGAAATCGTAACAGACATACGGCACAAAATATATCTGCAGTGTAAGACAATATTGATGAAAGCCCAGACACGTCAGTTAGACATCGTGCAAAAGAATCTCGAATGTCATCGTCAACTTTGTCCAAAATACTCAAAAAACGTTTGCATTTATACCTCTATAAAATTCAACTGGCTCAGCAACTAATGGAAAATTACCATATGCGCAGACGGGAGTGGTGTGAAAAGGTTAAACAAAACGTTGTCCTGGAACATAAAAACCACCCGTACGACGGAACTCAAAAGTTAGTTAAAGTCCTTCTGAACTTCTCTTCAATTTTAATAAATTTAAAAGAATGATTTTTTTTAATATTTTGAAAATTAGGTAAACATATTTCGACTAAATATAACGACTGAGTGGAATTAAATTTTTCATTCGAAAGGTTAAAGAGAATAATATGTTTTTTGATATACTATATCACAAAATATTCTGTGTTCAAACGCTGATTAAGGAAATATCAAAATGTTGGGCCCTACCGACGTACTAAGGTAATATTAGCATATGGAAGATAACGTGTATCTCCAACCAACATTTAACATTTTGCCAACAGTGGCACGACTACCTGCTCCTTCCAGCGAAGTCTGGGTGCCCTTCGTTTTCAACTGTACCTTGCGCTTTGAATACCCTTCGCTCTGGATCATCATTATCAGTTCCACCAGCTTGGCCTACCTGGAAGAATCGCGATATTTTGATTCACTTACCTACTTCGATGTCGGGTTTCAATTCAGTCCATACATTTTCCGAAGCGTTTTTCTCTCGCAGGCTCACACGTACTGTTTCGTCAACTTGCGATATGACCCAGGATTGTGTCAAATAAAACAAGACCTGTTGTGTAAGAGTCTGCTATAGATGGATCTCTGTTTCTCGGGAGAGAGAGCTTTAAATATTGAGTCATTGAAATACGTCGGTTGTGATTCAATTCAAACAGCTCTTGGTCCACATATCTTTCGGGGTATTTTTCTGTCAAAGACTCAAAACGCTGGTTGGTTCGCTTGCGAGATGTGTAAGTATTCTACCGACAGAAAAACAAGGCCAGTTTTATAACAGTTTGTTTCTTGAGAGACAGCTTTATCATCCAAGTCCTTGCTTAGCCGGAAATAATACAAATTAGCAAGGACAATAGTCTGCTGTATCTCATTGCTGACGTTATTGTTTTTGTGTACGACAGATGCATCCAATACCTGTACGTTATCATGACTATCAACGTTCGCGATCATTATGAGCTATCAAATGTTTCGGTTAGAGCTATCAAATGTTTCGGTTAGATCCACATCAACTTTCACTGAGGATTTGGTGTTCGTCAGTGTCAGTCTGTAGAGGCGTTAGAAAATTTACATAATGCATCACAAGCAATGCGTGGATGCTTGAAATTCGCTAAAAAATAAACAAAACTTCTAAATCAAGAGACATCAAATGGGACAAACTGTCACAAATTGATGTAGCACAAATGTTGAACACGCTGAAAAAAATGGTCTCTGTAAAATATTCTCCCAAACATATTCTGCGGGAACCATGTACATATTTGAAACACACTACAAATATTTATATTTTTGATAGGCGCAAGCTCATATGTATTTAAATGGAAACATTAGAACATATACCGGCAAACATGTGTGTTTTTACGTGGAAACATTCGCGTGTTCCTCCCAAACATCCGTATACTTTCGTGGAAGCATTCACGTGTTTCCTCCCAAACCTCCATATACTTATGTGGAAACATCTTCGTATTTCCTCCCAAACATAATAGAAACAAATTATTTTTTCATGTCAATATATATAGTATATAAGTACTATTTATTATAAATAATTACACCAATATAAATCTACATTTACAACCAAATAATAAAAAAAAATAAAAGATTTAAAACGTCCCTTTTGATATTTATTTGCATTGAATGCATTATTTTTTTATGAAATAAGATTTGCTGCTATTTTGCTTCTTATTTCTCTCTGGTCTCTAAGGCTGTTTCAGAAGGTCACTATTATCACTATGCGTTGGTGCACAAACAATATATTTATTTGTACACAAAGCTCGTTTATTCAAGCCAAGCGCGGTTTTGATACTGTGTGTTTTTTTTTATTAAATTTCACAAATGGCACGCCGCTCCTATTTTAGAAGTAAACGCTCTGGCAGTCTCTCTCTTGCTCTTTTCAGTCCCTTTCCTCAAAATTTATGATCACTTTGGTAGCCCACATACATATATACGAAACCAATATGGAAAAACCAAGGCAACATCACAAAGCTTTTAACCGTCCGAACTCTTATATATTATTTTTTTACTGCTCACAAATATTTTCTACTACGCCCCAACGCGCATTTGATATCGTCTATCTGGTGAACCATTGACAACTGAATGCAATAAACCAAAACGCAATACATTAGCCAAAATAAGGAACACTCACTTTATCTGCAATTTACACACACATTCGGGAATATTTGTGAAGCAATGTTTGAAAGGAATGACTAATACAAAAATACAGTTACATACTTACAAGTAAGACTGTGAATAATCTCTTTTTGTCTCTTTTATTTTCGTGCTCTCGAGAATGAATAGACAGTGCAACAAACACAGCTGTGTTTGTATCATAAACATAGATATATTTGGATCACAAAAACATATACTTTATTATAACATTGTAATCATTGTGCATCCAACCTGCAATATTGACTAGCAAACCCCAAAACACAAAAACCAAACAATAAAAGAGACGGATTTGTTTTCGTGTAATATACAAACACAGCATTCTTACTTAATCAATCAATCGCATTTGCTATCCTCTGTCCGATTGACGACCGGGTACATGAAACTACTCACTTCATCTGCAATTTACACACGCATTTAGGAATTTTTGTGAATCACTTACTGAAAAGTATTGCAAAAATACAGCCACACACATACATACAACTTTGACTGCGAATAATCTCTCCTTGAAGGTATTTTATTCTCTTGCTCCCAATGGAGAGTAAGTAGTGCAAAATATACAGCCATGTTTGTATCCCAAATACAGCTATACTTGGGTCAGAAACACACACATGTCTCCAACATGTAATATTGAATACCAAACACGTTGCTATATACTATACTAAAGGGTTATCCATTTTGCGGTTTCAAAAGTAAATGTAAATAAAAGACATATAAACAATTTTTTTTCATGATATTTCTTTTTTATTATAAAGTTTGAACGTTGGCATTATGTGTGAAATACTACATCATTTAAGTGACCACCACGCGAAGTGTTGCAAGCATTGATTCTTTTGAGGTAAGTTTCGTCCACTTTTTGACACATATTGGGCGGTATCTCAGCCATAACTTGACAGGACAAAGACAAGACAAATTGTCACTACTACATGACGCTAACACTGGACAAACATATATAGTGTGGAGAAAACATACATGTACGACATATATACATTTATGTTAGATTAACACTAAATAGACATGCAAATAAATATATAGAAAAACGAAAATAAAACTCCCCTGAAGAGGATGCCAATAAAGCATCGAAACGTAGGGAAAACAATTGAATTAAATAGTTTTATTTAATACATTGGAATTGCGACCAAAAAAGCCAGCAAGGTTATAGAATATATAACATTTTCATCGAACAGAATAATCACGAACAACTTGGTCTGAAAAACACTCAACATTGACGAATGTTGGTTCTTAAGTACTCAAGAGGTAAAGGTTTATCCGCATAAACACGATCTTTCGCGTAGCCCCACAAAAAAAAGTCTAATGGTGTCAAATCGCATGATCTTGGTGGCCTGTTGATATCGCCACGACGAGAAATTACGCAGCCAGGAAATGTCTCTTGCATATTCTCCAAGTCGTATACTTCAATAGCAGGCAAAAAAAAGTCGGTTATCATATGACCATAACGCTCCGAATTGACGGTGGCAGTCGTTCCATTGTCGTTTACGAAGAAGTAAGGTCCAATCACACCTTCGGACCAAAGAGCGCACCAAACAGTGACTTTTTCTGGATGTAATGGCCTCTCTTGAATTTCGTGAGGATTCTCAGAAAAATACGACAATTTTGTTCATTAACATACCCACCGAGTGAGAAATGTGCTTCATCGCTGAAGAAAATTTTGTTCGAAAAATCGCCGTCCAACGCCTGTTGTTCATGCACCCATTTCACGTATCTACGACGTTGTGACTGGTCAGCTGGCTTCAGTTGTTGTGTGAGCTGGGCTTTGTATGGATGTAGGTGTAGATCCAAATGCAAAATACGCCATAATGTGCCGTAAGACAGTCCTAATTCCTGATAACGACGAGGAATCGACACATTCGGGTCTTCGGCAACACTTTCACTTACAGCAGCGATATTTTCAGCGGAACGAGCGAAACGATATGCACAGGCCTTAAAATATCTATGACCGCTCCAGGCTCTTCAAATTTCTTCACAATTTTGCCAATTGCTTGCGTAGTTGGACGATTATGTAAACCATAATCTCCTCTTAAAGCACGATATGTGGCTGTGCCAGAATTACTATTTTTGTAGTAGGTTTTAATAACTTTTATGCGTTGTGTGATAGTTAAGCGATACATTTTCGTCAATGTCAGACTTTCAACTGAAAAGAAAAAAATTGGCTTAACAACTTAGTTTGACAGATGTCGAATTCCAGCCCTATACTTTTGAAACCACGAAATGGATAACCCTTTATAATTGCCACAAGCTCCAAACACACGCTATATTTGCATCCAAACTACAAAAAAGACAGATTTGTTTGGGTATATATATACACCGCCGTATGGATATACCAAGTTTCGATTACACTTAATAAGTAAGGTAAAAGATTCCTAGAAAAATATACACTACCAAAATTTTGAATTTATTCGCTCCTTTATACTATTGTCATTACAAACTGTTTGAACTCCGCATTGAACATACTAAAAGAAATTGATTTCATAATTGTCTAGTACTGCAAACAACTGCCACTGGTTGGGGTTCAAACGTAACATTTCTTAAAACAATTGTTTGACATTCTCAATACGCAACCCTTGACTCCTCCAATGTAAAATGCACACAATTTACTACACCCTAACATTCAACTATATAAATCCCTTCTTATTAACTTTATAACTGCAATATTAAGACCCGTTACCACACATGCAGGATATTTACAGGTAAGATATTTTTATCAGCCTTAAACGACCCACATCTTCAAAGATGGTGCACAAAGGTTCTCCTGCAATCAATAATTCACCATACTTAATATCGTGATAGTCAATATTTTCGAGTTGGTGCTTGTTACGAGTCTGCCATATTCAAACGGTTTTTGAAATATTTTGCATACGGAGCATTATGTAAAGTAGAAAAATAAAATCGAACAGCAAACTGCACACAGTAGTTCACTAAAAGCTACCAGTATTCAATGGAAAATCAGCAAAATCTCTACAAATAGCATCATAACCATGGCAAGAAAAATAAGTGTGTACCAGCAAATACTACAATGTATGTGTATGCAATAATATGTATAAATGTATGTCCATTTGTGTAACAACTACGACGAAGTCACTACAAATGATGACTAAGTAGCAGTTGAATGCAGTACTTAAGAATTACTATTCCAACCAGTTTTTTTTTCAAACCTAATTCAGATTAATGCTTCAGCCAAAGAATCATTTGACTTCATATTGTCATGATGAGAAAAGGTATGAGCATAAAAAGGCGGTGGCGATGGAAAGCAACTTTTCGTTGTTTTAAGCAAAAAATTTAAAATAAAAATTTATTTTCAGAGGTATGGGCCCCCAAAGTTCGGTCCTACGGGATGGTATTACGAGTGTTGTGCCGCCTAATGGGATTGATGTCACCACTTTTTCTTATATAAAAAGAGTCGAAATGAACAAAAAAAAAAACAATTAAATTTTTTCCACAACTCAGGAATGTTAACATTTTAAAAAATATAGCTTCAAAAGTTTCACGAAATTTTTTTTCCAAAAAAAATATAAAAGAGTAAAATTAAATGATTTATATTTTTTAATATCATGTTGTTTGGAAATTGCAAGATTTGTGGAACGAAGTTCGTTATCGCACGTTGCGGAATGGAGGCTAAATGAAAAATAATAAAATTCTTTTTGTGCTAACACCATTATACACAACCCACTATTATGAAGTATATTGTTTACTTTTGCTTTGGTTTGTGTCTAGACTAACAGCTTGGATTATAGAGAAAGAAATTAGTGGGAAATTTCTTGTTTGATGGGAAGTTTTCTAGGTGGAGCCTGTAACCAATATTTAGTATATATTGTAGTTTTGAACCCAATGAAAAGTAAATTTAGAAAATCCAAAGTGAAAGTGAAAAAAGTTTAAATCTAACATTTTCTAAAATAAGTGCCTTTTCTTAAAAAAAAGTAAATTTTCCCAAGAAAATACCTATTCATATTCTTAAAAGAAATACCTTATCTTAAAGAAGTACCTTTCCTTAAAAAAAGTAAATTTTCTTACAAAAAGTACCTTTTCTTAAAAAAGTATTTTTATAAATAAGTAACTTTTCTTAAAAAAAGTATGTTTTCTTACAACAAATTTCCGCTTCTTAAAAAACTACCTTTTCATTAAAGAGAACCTTTTTGGTGAAACAAAATAACTTTTCTTGAGATAGGTATCTACTGTTAAAAATTTACATATTCTTTAGAGAAGAGCAATTCAAAAAAAACTTTTCTTCACAAAAATACCTTATCTTAAAAAAACATTTTCTTACAAAAATTCCTTTTCTCAAAAGTACCTTTTCTTAAAAATAAAATAATACCTTTTCTTTTCTTTTTTTTTATAGAAGTAAGTAGCCTTTCTGAAAATAAGTTTATTTTCTTAAAAAAAATAACCTATTCCTTAAAAGAGCAGCACTTCTTTAAAAAGTACCTGTTCTTAAAAAAAGTACTTCTTTGTAAAACAAATTCGTACTCTTATGGATTTTTCTTCCAGAAAGTACTTCTTCTTGATTGTACTTCTTCTGTACTCTTCTTGATTTAGCCGTCTGAACTTGGGATTCCGTCACAACTGATCTGCATCTGTATCAGTAGAATGACGCTGACTAACACCAAATCAGCAGTGAAGGCGACGAAACAGCTCACCGGACAATTCTGTACCAACCGGAGACTGAGAAAAGGCGACACACTTTCGTGCAATCTCTTCAACATCTTAATAGAGATAATAATGAGAAAGGCTGCACTAAATACGAACAAGGCCATTAACACGAAAAGCCATATATTGCTGGCGTATGTTGACGACATAGACATCATTGGGTGAAATTAGAGAGAGCAGTATTTTCAAGACTAGCAGTATTTTCACGACTCGAAAAAGAATCAGCGGAGGTGGGTCTTGCTGTTGATGAGGACAAGACAAAATGTATGGTGTCAACGACCAGAGATTCTCCCGCCTTGGTCCGCACTTGAACCTTGGATCCGCCGTGAACAAGCACAACAACGTCATCCTGGAGATAAACCGGAGAATTGTGCTTACAAGTATTAGCTATCTACGGCTCAGCCAGCAGTTAAGGAACAAATCCCTCTCTCGACAGACAAAAGTCCAGCTATATCAGACTCTCATTTTACCTGTTTTGACATATGACTCCGAAACTTGGGTCATATCGTAAGCAGGTGAAACACACCTGGGAGTATTCGAAAGAAAAATTCTCCGTAAAATATATTTTCCTGTTAAAGAAAACGGTTATATTACTTGTAACGGGTTTTTCAATAAGAGCGCTACAAAAGTTTTTCTAAATAAAAAAAACCCGGTTTTAGATACCAATGAAATTCTTTATTTCTGTGAAAGTACGTTCGATGCGATTATGTATGGAACTCGATTTCTTTTGCATGGCCACCACGGGCACGCTTGCAGAAGTCCAGACGCTGAACCCAATTTTCGACGGTTTTCAAGCATAAATCGGCCGATACTGCTGCAATTTCACGTTCGATATTCGTACGAACTTCATCAATCGTCGCTGGCTTGTTGGCATAGACCATAGACTTGACGTCGCCCCACAGGAAATAATGTAACGGCGTCAAATCGCACGACCGAGGCGGCCAATCGACTGGGCCATTTCGTGAGATAACACGTTCACCAAACTTGGTTTCCAATAAATTGATTGTGGCATTCGCTGTGTGGCTTGCGGCGCCGTCCTGTTGGAACCACACGTCCTCCAAGTCCATATTATACAATTGGGGCCAAAAATATTCGGTTATCATTGAACGGTAGCGATTCGCATTCACTGTAATGTGCCGGTCTTGATCATCACGGAAGAAGTACGGCCCAATGACGCCGCCGGCCCATAAACCGCACCAAACCGTAATTTTTTCGGGATGCAATGATGACTCATGGATTACGTGTGGATTGCTGTCTGACCAGTAACGCATATTTTGCTTATTGACGAAGCCATTCAGCCAGAAATGAGCCTCATCGCTGACGACCATAAATTGGTCGTAGCGCTCTTAAAGTTGAGGCCACTGACTCCAAACTTCGGTAGTAAATTTTAATAATTTCGACTCGTTGTTGGGTCGTATATCTTTCCATGAGGGTTTGCCATTTCCTTACTGAACTGAAGAGAAATGTCAAAAGAGCGGGAAAAAATATGACGTCGTTTGCTGTTCCTATCGATTTACTTTTGTAGCGTCTCTGTTGTAAAATCCTTTATATTACTATATTAATTGTATTCTCTAGTGGACTTAGCTAGGCGAATCAAATTAGGTCAATTGCGTTGGCTAGGCCGTGTTATCAAAATGGACGAAGATGAGCTAGCGCGAAAGGTTTTCGATAACGTACCCGATGGAAGCAGGAAAAGAGGACGACCAAAACTATGCTGGAACGACCAGGCAGAAGAATCCCTCCGTATCCTTGGTGCTACCAACTGGCGAGAAAAGGCGAAGGATACGACCAGTTGGAGGAATATATTGAAATTTGTTTGTTTAATTAATATGTGTACGACATCTGACCTCATGAGGTTGTAAAATAGTCAATAAATTGTAAAGTGAAATACTTGGTATACGCCGCAATTGTCTGCCGTTCAAGCATCCAATAGGTAAATGTACGGCAATTGAAATGGTCTCTAAGCTTCAGTTTCGGTAATAATTTGATATTGTAGCCATGTAAACATGGGTCGTTTGTTAAAATCCACTGAATGGTTCTGTAGGTAATATTAAATGTATATGCTCAACGACGAATTAAGGTTGTCGCGGCCTGTTCCACACTTTGTTATACAGTAGCAATATTTTACACCGAACGATCTGAAGGAAGGCGCTCGGGCATTGTCACATTTTACACCAACACACTCTTCAAGTTTCTACAGCAAACGTCTGATTGTTGACTGGCTGAGATGGCCGGTTATATTGAGCGAAAACATCACGCAATGGGCGGAATGCACTTGATGCAGAACGATCATTTTCATAAAATGATTGGATCATTGACATACCACAAAAAATTGTTGTCGCAAATTTACATTACAATTGATGTAAATTAAAAAATTGTGTAAAGGTAGTAAGGCATGATAAGCCTTTATTTTTAATTTTCATGTGTTCGTTCCAAACATGTAAAATAAACTTTGACCCAATATGTTATAAAATTCCGTACCTCCATTCAATATCTATTTACTAGGGTAAGCGATGTAGGGGACGTCACAGCAACTTTTTTTTATTTCTAGTGGAATTGCATGCTGAGTTCACTTCCGTTTTACACTCCTTTAGATGTTCTTTTAACTTGAAAACCAAAAACTAATTAACTTTTGTATATTGTTAAATTGTCGGTTAAAATATTTCTCGCAGCTAAAATCTTTAGAAACCCCAAACATATTGTCAATATGCATCCCATTATGACCTTTTCAGTGGCATGCATGAGAATCAATTTAAAGTTTTCGCAAAATATCTATCAAATGCTTGCTAACTACTATGGTTACCTGCCTGTAGCTTTTGTTTTTATATGCATCAGAGTGCAGCGCCGCCACCATCATCATCAGCATCAGCATCAGCATCAACATCAGCATCAACTTCAACATCAACATCTAAAGGACTATGTAGCTTTACATTCACATGCGATTCATTCAACATCACTTCATGTCGTACAAACCTACTTTGTTGTTTACCAACTAAACAAACCAGACATATTGATGTTACCACATCTTCATGGGTTTTCATATTCCATCCAACTACAATTCGTGCTGAGAACTTCTATGGATGGGGCTTTGATGACAACAATGATTGAATATTTCATGTATTATATGCGCACCTTTTCACTTGGTCCATTATTCATTCTTCGTAGAAAATTTTTCTCTTCTGTTAGGAAATGGCACAGTTGTTGTCGAGTTGTTGTCCTGTTTTTCTTTAGAGCATATATTTATATATATATAAATATATAAACATTTTTATTTATTTTTATGATTGACAAGTAAACTTTTTCTGGAATCCGCCAGCAGCCAAGAACTTTTCCATAGCAAAATGTTACATACTTAACATGAGTATTAACTTAGAATGGCACAGACTGGAATACAAAAAAAGAAAACAAGAAAAAAGTGAACAGCGTACAATTTATTTTGTTTTGTCAGAGATAAAAAGTTAGGTGGTATTCAAGTTTTGCCACAGTAACTTTTCAATAGTTTTTCTTTGTAAAGGAAATAATGAAGGAAAATACGTGTACTTTATGGAAATCATGGCTAAAGTTTAAATATTTACTTAAATCTTTTGTTATATTTCTCAGAAGAAATTTTTGCTTAACAAGCGTTTTAATAGAACCATTGTATTTAATTGGTTGATTGGAGAATTCAAAGTTATCGGTTTGGTTATAAAGCAGTTTGATATCAAAAGATAATTTATTTTCTATGATTTTAATTTTAATTGATTGTCATGATTTTGTTGGTTATTCCTGTTGGGTTTTAAACTAGCTACGTCATAAGTTTTAACTTGGTTTAATGATATTTTAATTGAATTGCTGATTGCAGAACCCTTTACTTTTATTGAATATTTTACAACCTCGTGAGTTCAAATGTCATACACATATTAATTAAACTAACAATTTTAGAAAAAATCAACATATTCTTCCAACTGGTTCTATCGTTCGCCTTTTCTCGCCAGTTGGTAACTCCAAGGATACGGAGGAATTCTTCTGCCTGCTATTTCCAGTGGAGTCTTGGTCGTCCTCTTTTCCTGTTGCCATGGAGTACGTTATCGGCAAAAACTCGCGCTCTAACTCATCTTCACCCATTCTGATAACATGGCCTAGCAAATGCAATTGCCCTAATTTGATTCTCCTTGCTATGTCCACGTCAGAATATAGATTATATAGCTGTCGGTTCCAACTACATCAGTACTCGTCCTTTTTCTTAACAGGACCATATATTCTACGGAGAAATTTTCTCTCGAATACTCCCAGGTGTTTTTCATCCGTTTCGGAGCCATATGTCAAGACAGGTAAAATGAGAGTCTGATATAGCTGGACTTCTGTGCGTCGAGAGAGGGGTTTGTTCCTAAACTGTTGGTGAGCCCAAGATATCATCTATTTGCAAGCACAATTCTCCTACTTATCGCCAGGCTGACGTTATTGTCCTGGTTCACGGCGGATCCAATGTAGACAAATTCATCTACGACTTCAAAAATAAATCGGTTGTCAACGTTTAATTGCCGACCAAGTCCAGAGGTTTCTCTAGTCGTTGACACCATCAATTTGGTCTTGCCCTCATTAATTGCAAGACCCACCTTCGTTGATTCCTTTTCGATTCTTGAAAATACTGCAGTAACCTCTCGCAAATTTCGCCCAATGATGTCAATGTCGGCAGCACACGTCAAAAGCATTTGGGTTTCCATGTTAATGTCTTGTTCGTATTTAATGCAGCTTTTCTCATTATCATCTCCTCCGTCGGTGGTGCAATGGTTAGTGTGCGCGGCTCTTGTACATGAGATCCTGGGTTCGAACCCCGCTCTGGCCACCTTAAAATTTCTTTCGGCGGCGGTCACCTCGCATAGTGACGGCGACACTATCGACTATATAGCCATGAAAAAGATTTTCAAAATACCGTTCGGAATCGGTATAAAACTGTAGGTCCCAATCAGTGAGTGAAAACTGGAAAGCGCACTGCTCAGTGATTGTGAGGAGCTCTCCCCTATCCCTTCATGGGATGAAATGGGAAACCATTTATTTTTTTATCACCATTAAGAGATTGTGTGTCGCCTTGTCTCAGTCCTCGCTTGGTACTGAATGGATCGGCCAGGTCTTTCAACGTCATTTCAGTGTCATTCAACAGAGGTGGATCAGTTTTGCCGGAACCCCAAGTTCAGATATAGATTCGTACAATTTTCCCAGTATGGGCTATCGAGAGCCACTTTGTAATCGACAAAAAGATGGTATGTATCGATTTTAGAACCCACATGAGTAAATTGTTTCAAAATGGTTAATTTGTCAATTGACCTTTATTATGGCCCGAAACAAACGTCGTTTACTTTGGAAACATAATTTCATACAAATTCCAAACATCGATTTTTCGATCACTATTTGCTTCGGGTGTCTCGCGAATTACGCTTGTTCTCTTCACGATGAAGCCTTCTAACTTCACATAACTCCAAAGCAAAAATACAGAGGTATGATATCACATGATCTAGGCGGCCAGTTGACAGGTCCGGAATGCGAAATTAGCTGCTCCCCAGAATGAATTCTCTTTGTTTCGCGAGCTGCACTGAAAAAATTGTTGATGGTCAGCACAATGACAAAGTTTTCTTTTGGAAGAAAGTTTCTTATCGCACGTTTCGGGATGAGGGCTTAATGAAAACAAATTAAACAACTTTTTGTTAACACTGCTATGCTATGACCCAGTGATAACAACTATATTAGGTACTTTTGCTTTGGTTTGTGTCTAAACTAAGACATGTTGGGAAATTTCTTGTTTATTGGGAAGTTTTCCAGGTGGAGCCTATAACCAATATTTAGTATTTAATTATAGTTCTGAACCCAATAAAAAGTAAATTTAGAAAAGCCAAAGTGAAAGTAGTTTAAAAAAAGACAATTTTCTTAAATAACAGAATTTTCTTAAAAAAAAGTAAATTTTCTCAAAACAAATACCTATTCATATACTTAAACAAAGAACCTTTTCTTAAAAAAAAATACCTTGCCTTAAAGAAGAACCTTTGCTTAAAGAAGGTAAATTTCCTTACAAAAAGTACAATTTCTTAAAAAAGTACATGTGTAAGAACAAATTGCCTTTTTTTAGAAAACTACCTTTTCTTTAAAGAGTACTTTTATTGTGAACCACTTTCTCTCAAAAAAAACCTTTTCGTACAAACATTCCTTTTCTTAAAAAATAAATATTGCCTTTCCTTTCCTTTTCTTGAGATAAGCAGCCTTTCTGAAAATAAGTAAATTTTCTTAAAAAAATAACCCTTTCGTAAAAAGAGTACCACTTCTTTAAAAAGTACCTGTTTTTAAAAAAAGTACTTCGTTGTTAAAATATTTCATACTGTTATGGCTTTTTCTTACAGAAAGTATTTCTTCTTAAAAATAGTACATTTTCTTAAATAACGTTAAATTTTAATATAAGAAGTACCTCGATTTAAAAAATTACCTTTTCGGGAAAATATAATACATATTTTTACAAAAAGGACCTAAAAAGAACCTTTGTTTAAAAAAAAACCATTTTATAAAAAAAAATATTAAAAAAGTTTATCATTTTACAAAATTATCTTTTCTTAAAGATCCATTTAAATTATCGTATTTTTCAACGAGCGCATTAAACGTGTTGGAACTAACTAGTACATAATATATAGTGAAAGGAACTTCGTTCCAACTGGGTGTCTCCTGACACCTCATGTGATTTTAAACTAAATACTTCATTATTTTTAACTTGATTTAATAATATTTCAATTTAACTGCTGATTGCAGAACCCACATGAGTAAATTGTTTAAAATTGTCTGATTTGTGATTTGACCTTTATTATGGCCCGAAACAAATATGTCTGACATTTACTTTGTAAACATAATCTGATACACATTTTGGCTGTTACGCTGGTGCATTCGAAGCGTCGATTTTTCAATCACTCTTTCCTGCATTGCTTCCGGGGTTTCGCGAGTTAGGCGTTTTCTCTTGACTTGTTGGTCTTGAAACGTAGCTGGCTTATCGACGAAGACTTCTAACTCCACACAACTACAAAGAAAAAATCCAAAGGTATGATGTCACATAACCCAGGTGGTCAGTTGACAGGTCCGCAAAGCGAAATTATCTGCTCTCCAGAATGACTTCTCCTTGTTTCGCGCTGCACTGATTTCGTATATAATAATTTTTTTATTATAGATTAAAGTCTTTACGAGACGCCGAAATTATAGAGTGTAAAAACTTATTAAATTGATGACAAGCTTTCATACAAATAACGCATAATTTTCATAAAATTTACCAAATAGTTTCATAAATATGAGTAAAGAATTTCATTTTAATAATGTACATTTTACATGAACACAATGTATGACATGCATTGTATATGTGACAATTTTGCATCCAGCCGATGCCTCGTTCGCAGACGAATTTGAAGAAGAATTGAAGTACAGTTGAACATTTACCCAATAAAATGTGTCGTAGGTTGGAAATTGATAGAATTTTACATCAGGACAGTTCACAAACTCGTCACATTCATGTACGGTTTTCTTTCAGAGTATGTGTGCCTTGGCACCGTCTTACTAAAACCATATGCTGCCGGCATCACGGACTTCAATTCCAGGCAACAATCCGTCCTTTATCGTGGTGCAGTACCTCTCGCCATGGACGGTTATGTCCTCTCCGTTCTCATTTTTAACGAAATGCGGGCTGATGATTCCACCAGTCGATAAACAACACCAAATAGTGGATTTTTTGTGGATGTAACGGGGATCCCAGAATCAGTGCGGGTTGGTCATCAGGCGAAATGCGGCAATTTTGATTATTTGCGTATAAATTTACACAGAAATGCGACTCGTCACTGAATAAAATTCGATGCGAAAATATCGGATCTTCATTGGGCTGTTACAGTGCACATTGACTGCAATAAAAGCGTAAATTCAAGTTTGGCTGCTTCTATTCTTCCAATCTGCGGTGCACGGTATTCACTCGATTGGCCACGGTCTTCACCCACAGTCTGCGCTACAGCTACAATACTCTCCTCACTAAGGGCTGGATGTGGTCTATTCGGTCGGGTATCAACCAATAATGTACACTGAGACTCAAATGTGCGAAAGTTATAGATAATAGTAGGCTCGAAAGGAAGATGAAGCACACCATATGCAGCTCGAAGTGCACGAAAAACAGTTTTTAAAGAACGCTGATTTTCTTAATAATTCCGTGACTTCTCGAACTTCCCTCGTAGTTCTATGATATGCAACACTGCTCCTTTCAAGTACCATCTGTTATTAGACTACTGTCAAATTTTGAGCAAGTTCCGTTGTTTACTTTGGGTTTAACAGCTGTTCAAAACATACAACCTCGTGAATTTTTTTTTAAATGAAAAAATGGATTTCGATTGCTCATTAAATATTATATTTTGCGAAAAAAGCTTGATAAATACTATGGGGACTCTTAACTATCGATTTCAATGGTAAAAAAAAGTGTTTCACTGACTTTCGTTGCGGTCGCACAAATACAAATAACGCTGAACATTCTGGACCGCCAATGGAAGTCAATACACCCGAGAATGCCGAAAAAATCCACCATATGGTGTTGGCCGATCAAGTGTAAAAGTGCGTGAGATAGTTGATGCCATAGGCATTTCACATGGCAGTGTGGTTTCGATTTTAGATGATCAGTTAGGTTTAACCCTGCTGTTAGATTAGAAAAAACTTACGAATCTTAGATTGAGGGACCATTTGGTCCATACTGCAATTTTCATCCAAAATAATAATTTTATCTTATCCTTTGTAACTATTTTGGTTCAATAATTTCTAAAGCAAGTATTTGACATATCAAAAACATCTTCTAAATATTTGACATGAATTTACATTCGCTTGGTAATGAAAAAATGTACTATTGACCAAATGGTCCTCTAACCTAAGATTCGTCATTTTGTATTTTTCTCAGTCCTGAATAAAGTTAGAAAATTTAATTTTCGCACATAACATTGTTTTATTAAAAGACCCCATTAGCAGAAAAATTTAGTCAGTATATATCACCGTTCCAAAGTTACAAGGGAAAACAGAAAAAATTTGGACCAAATGGTCCTAATCTAACAGCAGGGTTAAGAAAGCTATCCCCGAGGGGTCAGGGACCTTACAAACCGAATATAACATATTTCGCCAACCAGTAGGACTCAGTCAGGGAGTGTAAAACTAGATAGCGCACAGGTCACTGGTTGTGAGAAGCGCTCCCGTAGGCCTTCATGGGATGTAGTGGGAAACGTTTAGTTAACTACCCACTTACAAACTGACCATTAGTGAGCTGAATCTCCTACGGGTGTGGAGTTTCTTCCAAATTCGTGATATTTGTAGTTGTTGTGAAGGATACTGTATTGATATTCCTAGATTTTCGGCGACACTTGACTTTCAGTCCATAATCGACCCAGTCTCTTGAAATGTTAGTCATCACTCTTCGAATTCTTGAGACATCAGGTGACATTACACCACCGAAAATTCCGCAATAGTTCCGACCGCTTTCAGCGTAACTTCCCCATTTTTGTCATGGGATTTCAAATTGATATCGCGTTCTTCCTATGTGTAGAACTCGACTTTTAATAACCAAAACAATCATCGACGACAGCTGACAAATTTCACAGCTGACACTTGTAAAAAAAATTGATTGCCTTTACATACACAGTGCAACACGAAAAAAAATAACCATATACGGACACCACTACGTGATAAAAGACTAAAACAAAAGACCCGTGCCTCCCAATTTTTCCCAAAGTCATGCACTTTTTTTTTTATGGGCCGCCAAAGATTTGGGGCCTCGGTATCATTTTCGTAAAAATGTGATCATTTTCTCAGGCTCATATCTTGCAAACCGTTCAGAATTTCGATTTACTCTCTGATCTTAGGTAAATTTTTGTAGTTGATTGTTTCCTTGAATTTTGAACGGTTTGCTACCTATGGACCTGAACACGGGAAAAAGGTAAAAAAAAATCGAATTTTTTTAAGTTTTTTGCAATTTTGATCTGGAAGGTGAAGTTTTTTTGATTTTATATGTTCGCAATTTCTTTCTTTATGACAAGAGGTACAACTTTGCCTCAGAGAGTAAATCGAAATTCTGAACGGTTTGCAAGATATGAGCCTGAGAAAATGATCACATTTTTACGAAAATGATACCGAGGCCCGAAATCTTTGGCGGCCCATAAAAAAAAAAGTGCATGACTTTGGGAAAAATTGGGAAACACGGGTCTTTTTTTTTAGTCTTTTATCACGTAGTGGTGTCCGTATATGGTTATTTTGCCATGACTTAAAAACAGTGATACCATGAAGGGATTGGGGAAAGCTGCTCACAACCAGTGAGTTGTACGCGAACTAGTTTTGCACTGACTGATTGGGAACTACAGCTTTACTCAGATTCCGAATGGTATATTTGAGACAGGTTTTATAACTATTGTTATTTTCTAACTCTATTCGTGAAGGAATAAGTGGATCGGAAGATGCTGCCAACATGTTGAAGATGTCCTAATTTCACCTCGCCCTTCAACGTGTTCTGCAATCTATATTTTCTATACAATTTGTTAAAAGACTCCTGTGCTTTTCAGAAAGCTCTCCAATTGGCAAAGACCGGTATTCAATTATACAAGTATATTTTCCATGCGCAAATATTTTATGGGCTGTCGAGGTCAACGTCTTCTGTGGATACATATCCCCTAAAAGTGATGTAGTTTTCGATGCATATTCTCCATATTTTGTAGAATTGACGTTTTGTTTGCAGTTTAAAATTTTCAAGATCAATCCAATCTTTTCACGATTTGATTGTCAAATCCTATGATTCCAGTTACTGCCTCATAATTTTCAAAAAATTTCCTAGAAGTGTTTCCATCGTTTGATTTTCCGTACCCTTACTTGGGATAGTCTACTTTTAGTCCAACTTGTTTAAAAAAGTATCCTGTATTTGCCTCTTTCTGATTTCTCCTTAACCTTAACTTATGTATTTTCACCGAAGTTTTCCTCCTCTAATGGTAGGGTATACGCCAGTATTAGCAAGAACTCGGTACACCTTATCCTTGCGTGCAATTGCGACGTTCCATATTCGTCATTCTTCTCGTTTGTAGAATCATTCAAATTACCAAAGTTCTTCTGACTCTTTCTGCAAATAGGGCATGACAATGTTGCGGTTGTTGATGTCAGTTCGGTTACGGCTTTTCCGTCAACCATGGTCAGGTGTAACTCGCAACTATATTCAATATAATTCCCTTCTCCAATTTGCAGATTTGTGGGCTTAATCTTGCCTATTTGTTCTTTAATGTCCTTCACCGTTGTCCTTCTGAGTTCTGAAGATTCCTTTGCAAACTGAAACATTATTGGTTGGCAATAATGCACTGGTGATGGGCGTGGATTTTTCCAGTGTAGCGAAACATCGGATTTTAGCCGCAAAGGAACAACAGATGCCACAAACATATTTCCTTCCGATAGGGTAGCGTCATCGGAAGATATCCTTTGCTTATAAACTCTTTGTCCAGATGATCCATCGCAGCCCCACAAATCTGTCTTTTTTGTTGTTTGGATGCAAATATAACGTGTTTGTAGCTTGTCGCCAATATATTATACTTGTGCCCAAACACATTGTGTTTGCTATTCAATATAATATGTTTTGAGACACGATTTTTTGTCGAGAACCGCTAAAAATAAATACGAGAAAGACGACAAGGAAACAATATGACAGCAAATCTTCAATTCATGAAAACACTCCTTGCAAACATGGACATGTTTCCTGCAATATGTTCCTGTGGCCGATATTTTTCGGCGTTCATTTACTGATCAATGTCAGCTTCTTAGGAGGAATTTCCACCTCATTTTCAGGAAGACTCTCCAACAGCCGTTTAGCTGTCTGGCCCATAAGAACCTGCAGATTGGCTTTCACAGAGACTTCCAAAAACTCCGTATGCAGTAGTCGTGAATTTGTTTTGGCTTGCGAAATATGCTGGTAAACAACAAAGTAATTTTGAAGTGAGGTTCGTACCTGCTAATTTCCATAGGTAGTTTATTGTGCATTCGGTGTCTGTAACAGAATATTGGAAGCAGACTTTGGCAGAGGCTCTCAGGTAACACAATTTAAAACGCAATTTTCAAACTATTTGATCAAACTAATTGTAAGTCAGAACATTACAGGATGAAAAATATAAATTATATAATTATATAAAATAATAACGTAGCAATGGGTTTCCACGGACATGTCTTGAATATGCAAGGGATGAACGTCATACAATTTAAGAAATCATATCTTTTTTAGCTTTTTCGCCTCTAGAAGCCATATGGGCGCATAGAATAAAAGTGTTTGTGTAAACGAATCATCAAAGAGCATATTTTTAAAATATGGCAGATATAAAAAAATATAGATTTTGTTTTTAGTTTCAGTCAAAGTGGGAAATTAGTGAAAAAATTTACAGTTTTTCAATACTGATTTACCTGGAGAAACATAAACCAAACAGTAAACGTTTTTTTGTATTATACATTTAGTAAATACATTAATCAATAGATAAAAAAATGTAATTTTTTACCTAGTATTAGTGATATTACACCTGAAATCGGACGAAATTACCAAAAAATTTGGTGTTTTCTTGAAACCCGAAAATCGGTAAATTTTGAACGGTTATATCTTCTAAACTAAACACCTAATATTGTTAAGGGTAGCATATTTCAAATCGTTGAAAATTTTTAAAAAATTTTTTTTTCAAAATTTCGTAGGCGCACATGAAAATTTTTGATTTTGCAACCTCGTTTGCTCTACGGGCGCCGCTGTGCGTCGGCCATAACTGCCAACTGCACACTTGTTCACAAACTAAAAGTCGCAATTTTTACACAGGGAATTTCTATTGGGACACTTACAAATTGTTTGTTTAATGGATTGTATCACCTTATACTCATTAGATACAAGTCTTTGAAACACATGTATCGTGAAATTTATATTTAAGGTATTTGAAAAATACTTTAAACCTTAAAAACACAATAAAGTACTTCAAAATACCATATGTGTCTTATTCTATATTCTGATATGTAGCGCTTAGCGCCCGCTTTATATATTGTTATGCCTATTAAAATGTACAATGGGCTGGAATGTACAATATACAAAATGCATTAATTGATTTCGCAACCAACTTAATGTGTTCGACTGTAAAAAAAATATATTTTCTGATAGTTAATGTACATAAATAACCTCTAGAATTGCTATTGCAACAAAATTCTACGTTTAATTTCATCAGGGATGATTTTTTTTAATTCATATTCAAGTTCTTCTTTTTAGTTATGATCCAAATATTAAATAGCGGCAATATTATCTTCTACTACTAACCTACATGATACTTTATTCCAATTTTGTTTAATAAAAAAAGAATGCTCGTGTCATCCTATACTTCTCCCCTACTATTGAATTTCATTGATTCCTTTAAGCTATCAGAAACACTTCATTTGTCTCAAATTTTATTGAGCCTTAGGTGCAGAAAAAAAATAGAAATCATTTATTATTTTGCCTCGGCAATCACTTGTCAAGTTCAATTGACTTGACAAACCCCAAAAAATGAATTTTGACCAGATAACCTACAGACGACACATCACTTAAGGCACCCACATGTATGTACCATATTATGTATTATCATGCCTGTGTTTGTGTACGAATTGGAATACAGATGTAATAAATAACAACGCTGTCATATGCACAAACCAACACAATACCACATACTTGATAAACACACCGATGATGTAGTAAATATATGTATATATATATATATATATATATGTATATATATATATATGTATATATATATATATGTATATATATGTGTACTTATATATTTATCTGTATCGTTTTAAAAATTTTAAATGTTTTAGAAACATTAGTCATCTTTTGAATAATATATCATTTTGAAAGTGTAGCATGTGTATTTTAATTCATTTACTTTAGGTATAAATCTTCAAAATATTAATATTTGCCAAGTGTGAAATCCATAAATACCTTAAGATCTTTATTTTTTTTTTCGTTTAAAGAATTTATGAAATGTACATACAATGTACATATGTACATAATGTACATACAAAAGTACATTTCCACCTTTTCATAAGTTAAAATATTTTGGTATTCATTTGTAAAGGTGTTGTCAGAAGTCAATAAAAATGCATTTCAAAGAGACAGCTTACACTCAAAAATATTTCCGAAACTTATTACACCTTTAACAGAAACTTAGTACTCGTAAAAATTGTAAGAATTTTGTAACAGAATGTACGACAACCCTATTCGGTGGTGGCATCAAGCATTACCTACAAAACAGTCATTACCCAAAATGTTAACATTTTGCTATTATGTCTGAAATAAACACGCAGCCACCATCACTTACTTACTTATCCGGTCTTGAACAACCTCCAACACCGGGGACCAGGGACCTTACGAAACGAACATAACATATTTTGCCAATCAGTCCGATCATTTACCTTATCTCTCCAGGGGGTAATACCAAGGGTACGCAGGGATTCGTCAACCTGATCCATCCATCGGAGTCTGGTCTACCTTTTTCCGTCTTGCTTCGAGTTCGGTTTCGAAAACCCTTCGTGCTAGTTCGTCTTCATCTATTCTACTACCATAGCCTAGCCAGCGCACTCCCATTATTTAGATCCGCTGAAATACGTCAATGTCGAAGTGTAGCTTATACAGCTCATGGTTCATGCGTCGCCGATACTGGGCGTTGTGCACTATTGGGCCATAAATTTTTCGGAATATTTGTCTCCCAAAGACTCCTACAGATGCTTCGCCTGCTTGCAATAGGACCCAGGATTCTGCGTCATGAAGCAAGACAGGCTGTCTGAGAGTCTGATATAGCTGGACTTTGGATACTCGAGAGAGGGCTTTATTCTAAAGTGCTTGCATAGCCCAAAATAACAGCTAGTCCCAAGCACAAGTCTCCGCTTGATCTCTAGGCCGACGTTGTTGTTTTTGTTTACTGCAGATCCGAGTTATATACATTCGTCCACCACCTCGAAATTATAACGGTTATCACGTTGAAATCATTAATTGTGTCTTGTCCTCATTTACTGTGTAACGTGACGACATGATCCGTCCGTACATAATAAAAAACACTCACCGCCATTCCCACCCGCATACGTCCCTGGTCTAATCGTCACCTAAGCATTCACAACATCCATCAGCCGCACCAACCACCGCGAACAATCACACTCACTGACAACACACAAGCTCTGTCGACGTTGTGTACATATTAGCAGCGAACTAGGTTTAATGGCCACACGAGAATGGGTGATTGGATGCAATTCCCATTTGCGTCACTATAACAATGGTACTTAGTGTTAAGGTTGACTAGACTCAAGTCGTCGCCTCCGAGCGAACAATAAGACAAGATTATAGCATTTTGCCTGGGGCTCTAGTTCTGCGAAGGACAAGAGCGAATTTTGGGATCCGTTCTTTAGTAAAGACGGTTTAAATACATTGCTACACAGGGGCTTCGGCTCACTGTTCCTACACACGAGTTTCGGCTCACTGTTCCTACACAGGAGTTTCGGCTCACTGTTCCTACCCAGGAGTTTCGGCTCACTGTTCCTACACAGGAATTTCAGCTCACTGTTCCTACACAGGACTTTCGGCTCACTGTTCCTACACAGGGGCGTTTCGGCTCACTGTTCCTACACAGGGGTTTCGGCTCACTGTTCCTACACAGAAGTTTCGGCTCACTGTTCCCACACAGGGGCCTCGGCCAACTGTTCCCATGTAAACCAGCCGATGATAACCCATATCGAACCGTTATAACCGGACATGTAAAGCACATACCGAACCAGCATATCCGATTCCGATCACCTTAGAACCTACCAGTCCGCAACATGCCCCAGACGATTTCTCAAGCCAATGCTAGTATGCACCCAATGCAAGTGCAGCCAGTAGATTGCTGTCAAGCCGAAACAAGTCCCCCTAGAAGAGTGTCGTCAACCAAGACTAGTGTTCTCAAGCTGTGAGGAGTATTCTCACAGAGTGAAGCAGTTGATGTTATTCCTGTAAATAAAATTACTTTGTAATTTAAATATCAATAAAGAATCTGAATTCGAACCCCCCAAAAGGGTAAACTACGCTGTTCTTATTTCGAAAAGTTTGGTGGATCCTAACGAACGACACTGGATATGGATGAGCTTAATTCAGCCGTAGACAAAACCACGTTACAACTGTCAGACCCAATTTTGCTGACTCCTTCTCTATTCTCAAATACCGCAGTAACTACTCTCATTGTACGCTCAATGATATCTATATCATCAGCATACGCGAGCAGCATGTGACATTTCCTGATGATGGTTTTATTCAGGTCGACAGCAGCTTTTCTCATAATGATCTCCCTTGAGATGTTAAAGAGATCGCACGATAGGGTGTCATCTTGCCTGAGACCTGGCTTAGTTTCAATAGGTTCGGTGAGATCCTTACAAACGTTCACTGCGAATTTAGTGTCCGTTAAGTTCGTCCTGCAAAGGCGGATGAGTTTTGCAGGAATACCAAGCGCAGACATTGTTTCGTAATTTCTCACGTAGCTGGCTAACGAAGGCCGTCTTATAATCGACAAATAGATGATAGGTGTCGATTTGTTTTCGTGGGTCTTCTCTAGGCGTAGCGTGAAAATCTGATCAGTTGTCGATTTTCCAGGCCTAAAGCCACACTGATATGGTCCAATCAGGTCAGCGATAATTGGTTTTAGTCTTTCGCACATTATACTTATACTTGATACAACCTTGTAAACTATGGATAAAAATCTTATTCTAAGGTAGTTAGCACATAGACTTGGGTCAGCCTTTTATAAATATGGGGCATAGTACTCTGAGACTCCAATCGCCGGGCATGCATTCAGCTAACCTAATTTTGATAATGAGCTGATGCATGCACCTTATCAGCGCATCTCCGCCAGACTTGAACAGCTCCGCCGGTAAGCCATCGGCTCCTGCGGCTTTATTGTTTCGTCTTGGTTAGGAGGGGCAATCGACGTCGTCGTCCAAATTGCGATCGACTGTCTCATCGTCATTGAATATCTCAGGTACCGGAAGCGCGAAGAAATGATCTCTCCATATTCCCAACAGTCTGTGCACATCTGCGATGAGATGTTTGTCCTTGTCTTTACAGAAGGGTGCCTTGAACAATGTCCATTAGTTCTGTTCTTGACTTTTCGGTAGAATTTTCCGGGGCCTTTCTTCATTCTGTATGTCTCAATTTTCTTACTCTTTCGCTTTCTCCACAGCCGTTTCTTACGTCGAAGGGTTTACCTCCTATCCTTTTTCCCTATACCTTTGAGCCGAAACTTGGACTGAATCATTACCATACGTGCAGCGTTCTTTTCATCATTTGCTACACGCTGAAGGATGACGGCTCCAGCAACATATTGCAGAAACCATGTATATATTTCCAAACCTTGTTTCCTGAGTTGAAGATGTACTGCATTTTTTACTTTATTCTCTGTCACGTTTTTGTTTTTAGCAGTTTTCAACAAATAAAGCCTCTTTTGGGTCACAAATACAGATATTATAACTTGTTAATCGTAGTGCCCCAAACATGTTATATTGAATAGCAACCACAAAGTGTTTGGACACAAGTATACTACATTTGCTACAAGATACAAACACGTTATATTTCCATCCAAACAACAACAGAGTGTTGTTTTTCAGAGTGAACGCGGAACTTTCCATCGTACCATGGTTTGTTGTGAAGCGGTGTTTCAAAAGCAAGTACGGTTGTTGCGGCAGTTTTTATAGAGTCGGAAATGGGTTTCCCTCGCGTTTCAGTATCGTCATCGGGAGGGGGTGGGTTCTGTGCTAAAAGTTGCGAGAGCTTCCTTGAGTAGGCTGTGCCTACCTCTAGTAATTGGAGCTTTCTGATGTCTAGCTTTCTTTGCGTCTGGTTTCGTACGATTTTGTTCTACTTAATTTTGTGCGAACGTTTGCTGCTACCAGGTTATTATCAGAATCGATGTTGGCTCCTCAGATAACTCGTACGTCTATTACAATGGATGCGAGCCTTCTATCAAATGCCACGTGATTAATTTGGTTCTTCTTGTTTATATCAGAGGATACCCAAGTAACCTTATGGGTATCTTTATGCTGGAATCTTGTACCACTAAGGACCATGTTCAATCAGTCTCATACCGTTGTCGGCACTGTCAGCATGTGGACTGCAATTGCCAACAGTTGGATGAAACACATTCTCCCATACGTGTCCTCTAGGCGTTCATAGAACATGTCTTTGGCATCATCATCTTTCTCTTGTACATGTACAAAGTTTAGGGAAATATAAAAATATTTCGCTTTTATGCGGATTGTGGCTATACGTTCACTCACAGGATTGAACCTAGAGACTAGATGTCGCAGTCTTTTGCCAACTACAAATCCGCAACCAAATTCATGTTTTTTCTAATGGCAACTGTAGTATATGTCGCAGTTTCTTTTTCTTGTGCAGCCACGTCCTGCCCCTCGCATTTTCGGGATAGCGATATAATGTCAGTCTTATATCTTTCGAGGACATCTGCCAAGTAGGTAAAATGAAGATACCTGAAGAATTGGTAGAGGTATAGAGTTCTCACAATCCAAGTGAATATCCGTAAACCGTAGTTCTTATAACGTTTGTGTGGGTCGGCAAGAAATAGGGGTTGTTTATGTATTCTTTTCCGTTTTTTTGTATTCACTGCCATTATGATCGGTGGCGGGAGGCAAACCCAATGCACTTTGTGTTTGCATTTTACCTACATCAGGCTATTTGGTTGCAGCCTCCCATTTTTAATCAGACGCTGGCAAGTATGCAATGTCTCGAACATAGGTTTTCTTCTTTTGGTTTCTATCCGCCGTTAAATTATATGTTTTGCTCATCCGCCTTCTAAGGACAAAAGAATATGCCCGATAGCTTGACGAGCTTCACTGACATCAGTCAGCTACTAAACCTGCAACGCATCTGTGGTCAGGATGCGCATCGGAATGCGTTGTCTTCAGCCGATAGAAAAAAATATTCTATCGTTGCCCAGGAACTCCCACGTGGATGAAAAAAGTCATGGGGATATGATTGAGAACAGAAGGATCCCAATCTTTGTCTCCCAGGCACCATCAATATTCACTGTAAATATCTGTCAGAACCTTTTCCCCACTTTCGCAAAAAAATAAAATATATCGAGATAATAATATTTAACAAAATACTAGAAGAAAATTTACTTCAATCTTCGAGAGTTCGGAAAATAAACTGTTTTTTCCTTCTCCTGAAAAATTGTGTTTTTGCGTATAGCTGGTATTGAATATAAGCTCTCGATATCTTTATTATAAACTATTGTTTGCCTTTGGATAAAATTTATAAAATTGATCGCATACTGTTATCTCGGGAAAAAGAATTTATTGCTAAAGTTTGAGAAATTCCACCATTTATGAGCCAAGTTTCTAGGCATTTGCTTATGCCAAAATATGACATTTTCGAATCCGCAGTCATTCTTTAAACCTCACACAGTCGTGTGCCAAAGCTTAAATCAATTGCAGGACAACGATTTTCGACCAACTACAATCAACTAACTCCATTTTTCTGAGTGTTTAAAAAAGAGCATCCATCTCTAGTACTTTTGGTTTAGCTTAGCAATACGATTGAGGGCAAGAACCGAAAGAACATGATTGATGTGTTTGCAAATGAGAGTTCATATTTAGTACGACACCCCCGAAACTGGTCGAAACAGAAAATATTATTTCTAAAGCTTTTTACCGTGTCAATCTGAATGGCTGCTATTGTTGGCGTTAAGAACTTTTACAAAAGAATCCTCAAATGACAGGAAGTTCCTGCAAAAACAAAAGTGTAACAACAGTAAATGATTTATGTGACTTTTTCTCCTTCTCTTCGCTTTTTGTGTCGTCATACCTTCCATTCACAAATGTATACTCGCATATTGATAAAAACCAATTTTCGTATTGAAAAATTATGCAATTGGGAGGACTTTCACGCTAGAATAAGGAAAAAAAATTCATTAATTTGTTCTGCTCCGTTGAATGTGGATGTGACACGTCTTTCGAATTTCAGTTTATATTAATGTAGCTATATTTTTTATATCTTTTTTTCACTTTTTTTTGGCGACGTTCCGTTTCGTTTTATTTAACATTTAAATTAGTATTTACCTTAGCAAAGAAACAAATTACATTTTTAATGGAAAACGGAAAGGGAAATGGCAAAAATTTATATTTTTATCGTTCTCTTTTAACTAGATTTCTAAATTTGTATTGCACTAAATTGTACGTACTTGGATAAGTTTGGAATATTATTCCGTTTCGAAATAAAGTATGAGTTTAAGCTTTTTAATGGGCTCTATAAAAAACGGAAAATTATATTCAAAATTATGTTTTAATTGGCAGCTCGAGCAAGGGAAATACTGTATTTATTGTCAAACACTGGCCGCATATATCAGTATCAAAAAAAAAACAATAAACAACCAAACTTTTAAAACAAAAATGAATCAACAAAATTTTTAAATTTGGACGTTATTTACACTGGCTAGCATCCCGGCAAAAAATAGCATCCCAGTAAAAACTCAGAAGCAGATTTGTACGGGAGAATTTAGCTCACAATCGTTTATCGACCTGCTGAAATAAGGCATGATTTTTGTACCCATTGCCCCACTTGGCAGCACCAGTTAAGGATTACCAAGGTAGCTTATTTACAAGAAAAAACCTCCCCAGCAACATATAGCTGGAAACATGTATATGTTTGCAAGCATTGATTCCATGAATTTAAAATCTGGTGCTTTTCTGTTCCTTTGTTGCCTGTCACGTGTTTGTTTTCAGCAGTTTTCAACCCAACAAGCCACATTTGGGTCACAAAATCATATACCATAATCTATCAAGCATTATGTCTCAAACATGTAATATTGAATAGCAACCACAGTGTGTTTCGATGCAAGAATAAAATATATTCGCGACGAGGTCCAAACACACGTTATATTTCCATCCAAACAATAAAAAAGACTGATTTTTCAGCGTTCCAGTGTTGCGAAATGCTGACTGACAATTAAATCCACACTTACTGTGCATTAGCCAAGCTGTGAAATCATGTGTTCTGGGAATTGCTTCATACTGAGAATTGTGCACACTATATCCTGGTGTTAGTCCTAGAAGTGGAATTATATTGTACATACTTCGAAGTTTTTAACGACAAATGTTGCGTACAAGTCCGACACTCTACATTTAATCGATCATAAACTTTAGCACAAAAGAAAACAAACCAGCTACATACTTTTACGCAGAGTAATGACGTATAGAGTAGCCAACTCTCTCAGTTTATTGATGACATTTGGGGTATAGCAGATTGGCGGTTGGATGCTGGAAAGTATTGCAATGGCTCAAACCATCCATAACTGTGCGTTAAAATTTTCGTTTAAATACACTACAAATATATATTACCAAAAAAATATAACAAAACCCGTACATAAGTTTCAGTCGGGTGAATCGACTTAATCATACCCTCACCCTAAGTCATCCATAGCGTGGGAGTTCTGTTAAAAAACGTACATACTCAAAAGTGACCACATTCAATAGCAGCAGATTGACATTGCGCTAAATATTATTTAATACCCAAATTAGTTATTTTCCCTCCGAATATTTATATGCGAGGTACAAAAATGGGCATGGCAAGTTGTTGTCAAAATTTTGATCAGTACCAAATTTTATTAACTGGATATATCGAGGCGGCAAACTGCAAATACGCCTAACTTTTGTATGGGAGGTACGAAACTGGGCATAGCACAATAGTCAGTTATAACTTACACAGTAGCTTTTAGCAAAATATTGCCTAGTACCGAATTTTATTAAGATCGGCTGTAGTTTACGAGGCTTATCTTGTCGATCAACCGGTCATCCGCCCAACTTTTATATGGGAGGTACCAGAATGGGTGCGGCAAGACAGCTCATTTTTTGTAGGAGGGTTTTATTTGACTAAATATTGACTGGTACAAACTTTCATAAAAATTGGTTTGGTTTTGCGGGACTTCTCGTCTCGTACAACCAGACAGCCAAATAACTTTTGTATGGGAGGTATCACAATGGGCGTGGCAAAATCATCCCTGTTTTAATCGGTGATTGGCGTTTGATAACCTGGAGCCTTATACCTAATTTCGTTAAGGTCGGAAGTGTTTCACGCGAATTATCGGATTGACAACCCTGACGAACACCCTGTTTTGTATGGGAGGTACCAGAATGGGAGTGACAATCTCGCCCATTTCCTCCAGTTAAGTAGGTATGTAGAGATTATTACCCGGTTGAAGCTAATCACATCTACCAGAAGAAAGACTTGAAAGAAATATGATTTTGTACTAAATGTGTCGATTTGTATGGGAGGTACCAGAAGGGGCGTGGTCAAAACGCCTATTTGCAATCCCAAGCTCAATATTGGCAAATAATAGTTACTGACAAAATGTTATTGTGATCTGTAAAGATTTACGGCAGTTATAGTGTTGACCCACCAGCCAGCCAGCCACTCAGACAGACGGACATGACTCAAACGTCTTAAAAAGTCCTAAAACGAATTTCGTCCAAAGATACTAAGCGTGTAATATGGCTCCTTCTACGTATTAAATTTTATTACGTATTAAATGATATGTATACACCCTCATCCCTATGGGTGAGGGTATAAAAATCACATGAGGTGTCGAGGGACACCCGGTTGGAACGAAGTTCCTTTCGCTATATATTATACATCAGTTAGTTCCATCACGCCTAAGGCGCTCGTTGAAAAATACGATAATTTAAATGGATCTTTAAAAAAATATGCTTTTAGGTCCTTTTTGTAAGAATATTTATTATATTTTCCTAAAAAGGTAAGTTCTTTTATTAAAGGAAAAAGTACTTTCTGTAAGAAAAAGCCATCAGTATGAAAGAAGTACTTATTTAAGAACAGGTACTTTTTGAAGAATTGGTACTGTTTTTAGGAAAAGATTATTTTTTGTAATAAGTGTATTATTTTATTTATAAGAAAAATTGCTAATTTGGTGTAACAAAATTAAATTTATTAAGAAAATGTACTTATTTAAAAAAAAATTTACTTTTTTAAGAAAAGGTACTTTGTTTAAGAATTTTGAATACGTATTTTTGTTTTGAGAAAATTTACTTTTTTTAAGAAAATGTAATTTTTTAAACTTCTTTCACTTGGCTTTTCTAAATTGACTTTTTATTGGGTTCAAAAACATCAATATATACTAGATATTGGTTACAGGCTCCACCTAGAAAACTTCCCATTGAACAAGAAATTTCCCAACATGTGTCAACATCTAGTTAGTCTAGACACAAACCAAAGCAAAAGTACCCAAAATTAGTATAATAGTGTTAAAACAAAAGTTGTTTATTTGACTTCGTTCCAAAAGTCCAAAATAGTCCAATAAACTTCACAGTTTTTCATCAAAACGACTCTGAAAATGTTGAGCCAGCAATTTTTGTAATTCGACCTGGTGTAAGTCAATTTACGTCAAATAACTCTCTAGGCGGCATGAAATATCGCCCAAACGAATATTTTTGTAATTCGACCTGGTGTAAGTCAATTTGCGTCAAATAACTCTCTAGGCGGCATGAAATATCGCCCAAACGAATAATGACCCAACAATTGTATAAAAAATCGCCCAATTTTTAAAATTGGGTCAAAATATGAAAAATAGCCCAAAATTACATATGAAATTTACCCCAAAAATAAATACAAACTGACCCAAAAGTAACAACTTAATTGGGCAAATTTTCATATGAAAAATAGGCCAAAATCATAGTGAGAATGAAATAAGAAATACATGTCGGAGAGCAAAACTTCAATATTTCAAAACGATTAAATCTCAGCCATTTATTGCCATTTTATATTGTGTTTAAGTAAGCGCTGTAGTCAAAAAATCGCGCAGTTTTGGAGAAATAATTGTTTCACATTTTCGATTTTTCCGAAACAATTTTTCACGTTTTGTTTTAGCGAGCGCCGCTATAGTAAAGTCACTTTTAAAAAAATCATGCTGCAGTCAAAAAACCGCGCGATATTTTTTGCGAAATGCTTTTTATATTTTGTTTTAAGTAGCGCCGCTGAGTAAAAGTTATTTCTAAAATATCACTCGGTTCTTTTCCAATAACTTCAAAAATCGCGCGATTTTTTCGAAATAATTTTTCATATTTTGTTATAGCGACTGCCGCTGACGGAAAGTCAATTCATATTGTGTTATAGCAATGAAAAAAAATATTTTTCAAAAATTTCAATAAAAAATTCAATATTTTGTTGTCCGAATAAACCCAAAATTTAATTAAAAACCGAATAATTATGTTTTGTAATATTTTTGTTTTAATTTCAAGTTTGGGCTATTTTTCGTATCTACAAATATGAAATATGGCCCACAACGGGTCTGTTTTCATATTTAATTTTATGAAAAAACATCCAAATGGGTATTTCAACCAAAGGGTGAAAATTAAATATTGCCACAATTTATGAAATAAGACCCACTTTTTTCATTTGAAATATCGCCCACATTTGTATGGGGTTTTTTGGGGGGAATTTTTCATAAATTTTTTGGGGCGATTTTTCTATGGGCGATTTTTCGTTGCCCCAACTCTCTATCGCACCGACCGCATCACGAAGAGTGTGAAACAAAATGCCAGATAAGAAGAATGTCTGATTTTTAAACCTTTTTGATTTATTTTTGAGCAATTATAAGCTAAGAGAAATGAGAGAGAAATTGAAAAAGCCCAGCAGTGTTCGGAATTTCGAAAGATTTTGGACTTATAAACTTTGCTTATTTTGCGGCATCAGATGTTGCCATGAACCGCCAACATCTCCGCAATAAAAGAATCTCTGTTTCTCGTTAAAATTCAAAATTGCGATTCAAAATCCGTTCCTCTCCTGCAGATCGTCCACATCAACCATTAGTTGCTTGCGCGTCCGTGCTGAGCATGATCCCGGTGATGCCCAGATAGATTCTAGCTCTTGTCTTAACGGTCAGGAACATTTTTCTAATTGAAAAATGGTTGGATTTTTGTTGGAAATAAACGACAATTCAGTTCAGATGCCTAACTACTGTGCCAGAATTGATACCATCGGTAGATCATCAATCAGATATATACAAATTCAATTATGCAATTTTTGATATTTCAATATAAAGGGTTTTTCAAGGGTTTTACAAAGTAAATCGATAGGGACAGCTAACGACGCCATATTTTTTCCCGCTCTTTTGATATTTCTCTTCAGTAAGGTTTGCCATTTCATCATGGATAGATATATGAGCCAATAACGAGTCGAAAGTCTGTGGCCTCAACTTCAGTGGCCTCAATCATCTTCAGCGATGAGGCTCATTTCTGGCTGAATGGCTTCGTCAATAAGCAAAATATGCATTATTGGTCAGACAGCAATCCACACGTAATCCATGAGTCATCATTGCATCCTGAAAAATTACGGTTTGGCGCGGTTTATGGGCCGGCGGCGTCATTGGGCCGTACTTCTTCCGTGATGATCAAGACCGGCACATTACTGTGAATACGAATCGCTACCGTTCAATGATAACCGAATATTTTTGGCCCCAATTGGATAATATGGACTTGGAGGACATGTGGGTCCAACAGGACGGCGCCACAAGCCACACAGCGAATGCGATTTGACGCCGTTAGATTATTTGCTGTAGGGCTACGCCAAGCCTAAGGTCTATGCCAACAAGCCAGCGACGATTGATGAACTTCGTCCGAATATCGAATGTGAAATTGCAGCAGTATCGGCCGAGTTATGCTTGAAAACCGTCAAAAATTGGGTTCAGCGTCTGGACTTCTGCAAGCGTGCCCTTGGTGGCCATGCAAAAGAAATCGAGTTCCATACATAATGACATCGAACGTACTTTCACAGGAATAAAGAATTTCATTGGAATCTAAAACCGGTTTTGTTTTATTTAAAAAAACTTTTGTAGCGCTCTTATTGAAACCCCCGTTATTTGCTTTTTAAATCAACACGTTTTAGATTTGATTTTATTGAAACATTTCAGTAAAATGGTCATAACTTTGGAACGGATTCTGAAAGGCCTCTTAACCCTGCTGTTAGATTAGAAAAAACTTACGAATCTTAGATTGAGGGACCATTTGGTCCATACTGCAATTTTCATCCAAAATAATAATTTTATCTTATTCTTTGTAACTATTTTGGTTCAATAATTTCTAAAGCAAGTATTTGACATATCAAAAACATCTTCTAAATATTTGACATGAATTTACATTCGCTTGGTAATGAAAAAATGTACTATTGACCAAATGGTCCTCTAACCTAAGATTCGTCATTTTGTATTTTTCTCAGTCCTGAATAAAGTTAGAAAATTTAATTTTCGCACATAACATTGTTTTATTAAAAGACCCCATTAGCAGAAAAATTTAGTCAGTATATATCACCGTTCCAAAGTTACAAGGAAAAACAGAAAAAACTTGGACCAAATGGTCCTAATCTAACAGCAGGGTTAAACACATTTCCAACAAGCCCAAAAACAAAAAAATCCGACCACTGGCTCAGAAGTTAGCAACTTTACCCTACTACCGTATGACCCGCAATCCAAAAAATTTGGACCCACTGCCATTTCGCACCCTTGCATTTTCGAACAGGGTCCTAGTGGACTTTTCTTCATGAAATGAACCAAGGCACACGCTGGAGAAATTTGCCAACAGGATCAATACGTTCGTGACTTTTCAAACTTCCCTCGTAGCTATATGAAATGCAACACTGCTCCCATAAAGTACTACATATTAGTGGACTACTGTCGAATTGTGAGCAAGATCCGTCATTTACTTTGCATTTAACAGCTGTTCAAAACATACAACCCGGTGCATTTTTTTTAAGTGGAAAAACGTGAATTTCGAATTCTCATTAAACATTATTTTTTGCGGAAAAAAACCGTCAATCAAACCAAGGAAAATCTTGATAAATACTATGGAGACTCTGCACCATCGATTTCAATGGTAAAAAAGTGGTTTACTGACTTTTGTTGTGGTCGCACAAGTGCAAATGACGCTGAACGTTCTGGACGGCCAATTGAGGTCAATACACCCGAAAATGTCGAAAAATCGACGATATGGTGTTGGCCTATCGAAGAGTAAAAGGGCGTGAGATTGTTGATGCTATAGGCACTCATATGACAGTGAGGTTTCGATTTTAAATCATCAGTTGGATTTAAGAAAGCTGTCTGCAAGATGGGTGCCGCGTTTGCTCTCAATTGACCATAAGCGTAATCGTGTGATAACTTCACAGGATTGTTTAGAGTTGTGTAATTCGGCTACGAATTGGTACCTCATCCACCATATTCTTCGGATTTATCCCCTAGTAACTATTTCCAAACCTAAAGAAATGGCTCCGAAATTATTGATCAAACAAATACCTATTTTATGGGCCTCAAAATATCCTATTTTTTGAAGGGACACAAAAATTGGAGAAACGTTGGACTAATTGTATTGAGCTAAAAGTAGATTATGTTGAAAAATAATATTTTTTTTTTTAAAACCGTATTTCATTCAAAAAGTTACGGACTTATTGATCCGCCCTCTACACTCACTGACCTACAGATTTACACCGATTCCGAACGGGTTTTTAGGAAGCATTTTCATGGCTAATTACTCGGCAGTGTCGCCGTCATAAAGCGAGGTGACCGTTGTCGAAATCTAAAGTGGCCTGAGTAGGGATAGAATCCTCGTTGTCATGTATATGTTCTCATGTCATTGCATAACCGAGGGTCTGATGCAAAAAACAGGATATTACAATTCAAATTCCTCTTTTTTCATAAAAACGCTGTAGAGTGGAAAGCTTTCTGTAACATACAACATAAAGTATTAGGAATATATGTGCCAAATTTCAAAAACATCAAGGAGTGTCCGATCACAAAATTATGTTTTATATGTCGTACTATTTCCGAATGAATCTATGAATTTGTAATTACCTCATCCAGGCCTACCACTTCAGTGGGTCATTTTATAAGCACATATGTGTATTTCCACACAAAAGTCCACTTTTTGTCACGAAACGTCAGCCTTGTTAATTGCTTATATTTTAGGACCAGGTAGTTCACTCCCTTTATCATCGTTTTCTAAATACAAATCAAATACAAGTAGCTCTATATTCAGTTAAAGAAGGGAAAACAATCGAAGTGTCTGGTGCTAAAATATAAGCAGTTAACCACGCTCACGTTTACCGTTCGGTACCGGTGTAAAACTGTAGGTCCCAATCAGTGAGTATAAAACTAGAAAGCGCACAGCTTACTGGTTGTGAGGAGCTCTCCCCGATTCCTTCGTGGGATTTAATGGGAAACCGTTCATTTTTAACCACGCTGACGTTACGGGACAAAAAGTTGAAATTTCTGTGGAAATGCCCATATATGATTTTTTACATTTTGTAGCATAGTGTGTTACATAGACAGTCAATATTTTTCAAATTATTGCCAGTGCCAGACGCCCAGAGCTGAAAGGCCTGCAATAATGACCTAACAGGCATTCTATAGAATATGGAAGTACTTCCCTACACATTACCTCCTCCTTTCTTTTGAACATTGCGTGAGAGTGCGAGGCAACGCCTTATATCCCTCTCTTCAAGAGGGGCTTTCGAAGGCCTGCAAGAAGAAAAGTTTTAGGAGGATTTAAGCAAAAATAAAGAAAATATATGCGAAATATTTTCATATTAAAGATTTATACTTTAACCAATTTCAATACTTTAATTAAAAAAAAATAAATGGTTTCCCATTACATCCCATGAAGGGACTGTGGAGAACTTCTCACAATCACTGAGCTGTGCGCTTTCCAGTTTTCACTCACTGATTGGGACCTACAGTTTTACACCGATTCCGAACGGTAATTTAAGAAGCTTTTTCATGGCTAGATACTCGATAGTGTCGCGAGGTGACCGCCGCCGAAAGAAAATTTTAAGGTGGTCAGAGCCGGGTTCGAATCCAGGATCTCATGTACAAGAGCCGCGCACACTAAGCATTGCACCACCGATACTTAAATTATTTTTATTTAATTATTATTTCTGTAATTAATTATTTTTTTCAAAATCTTCAGCCACATAGTAAATCGAGCACACGACCTCAGTGGTTATATTCGGACGTTTTATATACTGAGCTATCGTATGGTATGATTTTTCAACGAAGAATTTCGATCGTATGGAAAATGAGGTTTTGATGAACAACAGAATCTTCCTGCATTCTTGTAACAGACCTATGGAACCCTTATAGAATCATGCATTTGCAGGCTTTATGAAACAAGGCATTGTCAAAGAAGGTTTCTGCATTCGTTATCCGTGCAAGGCGTCGCAAATTCCGCCGCTGGGATATGCTGCCCCTAAATATAGCAGTATGTCGAAGATTTATTGGCTACTTTCACTTATATTAATTTCAAGCCAATTTGGGTTACACATTTTAAAACCATTTGAGAAAGATGAATTGCTTTTACTGCATCCTTGTTCATATATAAAATATGTTATGTATTTTCCCCCTCTTTACACAACTAGGAGATACTAATTTTATAATCCAAGGAAATCCTTTAATTTTTCCCCTTTATTGCAATTTTCCATACATATTTGTGATACGAGTATGAAAAAGTTTCGACATAAAAACTTAAAAAAGATTTCTGTTTTTCTGTAGGAGTTGTTCTGCCAGGACTCCTTTCATTATCATTAAATTTCCATAGCAGCTTTTAAATTGAAATTGGCTATAATTTTGAAAAAAAGACCTTTTATGCTTAATAGCATTTCCTTTTCAAATGGCTAAATGGTTAGCAGAGCAGCCATTATTCACACTAAAGTACTGAGAGGCAATCGACAGGTCGACCCAACGACCCACAAGACAACCACTTCATGCAAACCCGCAACCACGGAAGTCATCTAAGGCCTCCTTTACCTCGGCACATTTGAGTTAAGTGTCACATAAAAATTATTGTTAAATGCATTACGATAACTGAACACTTCCGTTTCTCAATGGGTGTTTGTAAACGGGACTTGGGTCTACGTACCCACTTCAACGAATGCTTCTCTTTTTACGTCACCATTTTGCAATAACTTTTCCTTCTCACTTCAGTTTTGTATAATTTTTCTATATCCGCAATTGTCATAATTTTTACATTTGACTCTTGTGTTCTTGCAACATTTAACTTAACAGCTTTTCCCCATCGCTGGTTGGGGACAGATAAATATACAAAGTATTGGAAGTGACAGTGGATTGAGAAAGTCGATGGATGTATTGTCGTCGCTCGTTCACACCATTGTGTGGCTGGGAGTAGAAGGGGGGAGGTTTCAAATTATATAAAGTTCGTTTAATGTTATTTTACGCTTAAGGTAATAATGTTGGCATTGTTTTTGCAGTAGCACATATACCCGAACACCCCCACCATCCTGCCTGGAACAAACTTTGCTTTGGTTATCGCAATTGGCAGATTTGTCTTTGGCGAAATGTGTTAAGACGCTGGCATATAAATGGCTTGAAACATTAAATGGATGATTTAAACGTTTGACTTTCGTTATTGGTAAACACTTAAAATACTTTATTGTTATCGATAATTGTAATATTATGTGACGTTAAGAATAGTTTAAGGACAAGGATTTATACAACACCAAATTTTATGTTATGGTATATATGTATGTAAGTATGTATTAAATATGCATTTAGAATAGGTTACTTTAACTAATGGAAATATATGTTTTTGTAATTGGATGTTATTGTCCTAAAACGTACACGTTTTATAGTTGACTCGAAACTGTATGGAACACCAGTTGCGAAAAGTAATTACCAAGCTGACATTAAATTTTTCTAACAAATATATATGAGTCGTTCAGTGGATAAAGGGAATGAGTCCAAAAATTTGAAATGGAGAAAAACGACAGAACAGTTGACGTTGACTTTAAAACTAGTTGTTACAACAAAACTCAAAACTTAAATTGCAAAATTAATTATTAGGGCTTCTTTTACAATTTGTGAATATATAATGTTAGTATGTAAGTGTATGTGTTCACAGAACCTGTTAATATGATACAAATACGTTTTTATTGTTAAGAGTTTCAGTGGAAAAAGGGAATAAGTCCACCAAATTTTTTGTTATTGAAATCGATAGCGTAAAAACGCAACTTAATGATGTTTTGACTTTCGGACATTCGTTCGGAAATAAAAAGAAAACATATCCATCTAAATATTGGCTTACCTCGCGTAGTGTTTTAATTGAATTAGTATATTTTGGAAAGAGTACATTTTTTATAATTTTGCAAAAAAAAGGCTGCAGATAATTTGTTTTTTAGTTAGTGCATTCGCACAGTTTTATTTTTAATGAACTTAAAAAAATAACAAAAAATTTCATCTTTTTAAAAGAAAAAATAACATAAAACATTTCTTCTTTTTAAAACAAAAAATAGCTAAAAAAATTTCTTCTTTTTAAATGAATCGTAAGTATAACATAAAACATTTCTTCTTTTTAAAACAAAAAATAACTAAAAAAAATTCTTCTTTTTAAATAAATCGTAAGTATAACAAATTTAACAAAATATTATGTCTTCTTCAGAATAATCTTTCGGACTTGATACTGTTTTTAAGTTTTTATAGAAAGTATGGTACACGGGAGGGATATATTTTAATAAATCAATCATATCCTTTTTCTTTTCTTTTGTTATAGCTCTAGTTTCAGGATACAATAGACTTTGACTCACGCTATTCAATAACATTACATTACCTTTCTTTCTTATGTTTATATTTTCAAATCCAAAATTTTCATCGAAATTATTTTTATATTGTATTACCCATGGTTTCGATCTCTCTAGTTTGATCCACCTCATTTGGAGCCAGTTTACCGGTTTTCCCGCGGTATTGGTTTTGCGATTGCAAACGTTATTTTCCAAAGATTTTGTAGAGAAAAAATCAAAATGGGTCATTTTAACCACTCGAAACTGTTCCTTTCTTTTGCATGTTGCGATTATATTTATCCAATCACTTGGCGAATAAATGTGCTGAATTTTTTTTGCGTTAGACTCAATAACGGCGAAATCGGCGTCATTTGGTAAGTAGGTATGTCCGCTTACTAAAAATTTCATTTCAATCGACTTAGCTTTTATATCAGTACTTTGAACTAATTTCAGTAAACTTAAGACAGTTTTGATATTTCTATTTTGTCCAATACATGAGTCAGACCACAAAACAATCCGATCGTGTGTATCAGCAAACATTTTTATGTATTTGACCAAACAAGATGCGATTTCTTGTGAGCCTCTTGATCCCTCAGTTTCTGGCCAAACAAACATGTCTCTAGCACTGTTTTGAAACTCATGGAATCCTAAGTTATATACGTACAAATTACGTTTGTAATAAGCACTTGATGTGGTTAACTTGGGAAAAGCTAAGGCTTTTTGCAAATCGAAACAAAACACATAAGTGCTTTCGGAAGCAGTTAGCTTATCCGCTGTCATTTGGCTTCGGGCTGTTTGAGCTTTTAATAAGTGGCACTCCTTTTCTTGTATTGTGATAATATTGTCAGCCGATGACTTAATTCTCATTTCTAGTAAATCGCACATTTGACAAGTATCTTTGGATGGGTGTTTGAAATGCAAGTTGAATTTCGTAGAAAAAATATGGTAGTAAAATTTTTCTTTTACAGGTTCAAGACTGTCCGACTTACACTTCTCAACATAAAGGTCGTACATTTTTCTTATATTTAAGTTGGAATTTAAATACTTGCGCTGCGGATTATGCGATCTGCTGTAATGGCTAGTATAAGCCGGAAATGAGTTTATATGATTAATGATGGGTGTGTCATCAATTTTATTAGTTCGAATGTGTTTTCCCCGCTGGTCTATTAATTCCGAAACCTGATTTTTTTGACTGCAATTAAAAAGTCGTTTGTTGCTTATGTGGTATGTGTCCAAAAAATACTTTTTGCAGACAGTAATGTCGCCTTGGTCTGGTATTCGAATAGAATACGAAAAAGTATGATTTCTCGGCTTTGGATTATCATTTCTTGGACGCCGTCTTTCAACTATTTTCGACGCAACGCAACCTCTAATAAAAATATTTTGTTGTGTATGGGAGTTTAAGTTAAAAAAGGATGTAAACGCCGCTTTTCTTTGGTCAACTGTAATTTTGGAATTACAGTTACGTTTGCATCGACAAACTACATCCGCAAATGGTTTTGCTGATACAATAGAGCCTGAGCTATTTGTGTATTTCAAACCTTTGATTCGACGAAACTTTCTTACATTTTTTCGCCATTCAATACTATTTCGTCGTCGCTTTTGCCCAACTGAGATCGTTGTCAGTTCATCATCATTATTCGACGATGAATCCGAGGATATAATTCTTCTCACTCGCCTTTTTGAGACACGTTGAAAGCCAACTGATGAAAAATCGGAATCACCACTTTCGACATTGACCTCATTGTTGTTGTTGTCGTCCATTCTTGGCACTATTTAGCTATAAATAGTAAACTTTAATATTTATAATATTTAAAAAAATATTCTTCAACTTTACTTACTTAATATGCGCAGGTCAAATAATTAAAATATTTTTACGAAATCTTTTTCAAATTCTTTTTAGCAGGAAGGTTGTAACTTACGACGAAGGTTACTCACTCACTGCACTTACTAAATTAGAAACTCTTCTAACCACAACGAAATCATAACAGCGATCAATGGTCGAATTCATATGTAATAAAGCATAAAGTTGGATTACAGTTACGCCTCCGATTGCTGCTCTCATGCAGGAATAAACTAAGTACAACAACAATTTAAAGAACACAAAAAATTGGCAGGTAGCGAAAGCTCGAAGAGAGGCAAGAAATAGAAAAAAATAAGAGTGATTAAAAGCAAAGTTAACAAGTGATTAATGCAATATAAATGCAAGCGTGGACTTATTCCCTTTTTCCACTGAAAATAAAAATTTTGTGTTTCGTACAAAAAAATGTTTTGTCTTTAAAAGGGGGTTTCCGTTGAAATTTGAAAACAAAATGTTTACCATACATTGTTAGTCATGAAAGGAAGTGTATCCACGCTAAATCTCAAAAACGCCAAAAATGGACTCATTCCCTTTATCCACTGAACGACTCATATGTTGAACTTGTTGTGGCTTTTGGGAGCGACCAGTAGGCGAAATTTGTAATGGCAGGAGATAATGCCCAACTCTCTGGTTTTGTCAAAACTATGAACGAGTGTCATTATAGTACACACAGGGAAAAGATTAGTTGCAATTCAATTCAGGCATTGGAAATTCCATGCTAAAGTCCATATTTTGATTAGAATTCGTAATTGTCAAACATCAGAATTATTTGTCGACGTTATTGATAAATCAAAAATCGGTCTTACTAAATACAAGTTGCTACTACCGAATTTTAGATGTATTAACCAATTTGAGTATTTCAAAAATCTCATTCATTTGAAATGGAAGATACAACTAATACAAAGTACAATATTAGAGGAGGTAAAGGCGAGTCAACAAGACTGCACAGTGGGGGATATTGCATCTGATGCAATTGTATTTGGTATCCCAAAATTTGAATCCGAGAACTTGAAGAGCATTTTTAATCTAGTTTGCAGATCAGTGAACTTTCTAGCTCCGCAAATTCGTGACATATTTAGGATTAACCCGAAAACGTAGAATAATTATGCCCCGGTGGTGGTAATAAAATTCTATACTCCGTTTGACAGAAATTATACCTTAAAAACATTCTTAGATTTCAGGAGGAATAACAGGATAAGTGTGTCGATGCGCTCTGCTGGTTTTGAGTGTGACTCCACATTTCGAATTTGCGAAAGTTTCAACATCGAAAATAGGAAGATACTTCAGCTGGCCACTAAACTAAAGCGCAAAAAGAAACTTTGGAATGCGTTCTCGTCAAGGGGTAAAATTTATATTAGAACTGACAAGAATGCGGATGCCACATATGTTCCCGATGAGCAGATTTTGCTGCAATTTAACTAATTTTATATATATATATTTTAGATTTTTTAACAAAATTCATATTTTACAGTTGGTAATTCTAATTCTAATTTTTGACGAAATCATGTTTGTAAGGTTACACAGGTATACATTTTCATTTTTCATTTCTTGCTCTCTAATAGGTGTTATAGCATATGGAAAAAACATCCAACAGTATCAAATAGAACTGTTTACACAGGGGCAAGAAATAGAGCGAATATGGTGACTAGAATGGCTAAGTTATCATATTTTGCAAGGAAATTAGATATATCTCTGCCTGCTGGTAAGTTGTGGAGAAATCTCAAAAGTCTAGGAGTACACTCAGGTGGATCTAACGGCTATAGTCTAGATCCTAACGTTCTTAATGATTTCTTTTGTGAAAATTTACAAGTTAATTCTGATAACAATAATATACTACCAACAATATCTTGCTCCTCACGATTTGAATTCAACACTGTTTCAGAGATTGACGTTTGTAAGGCAATAATGAATGTGCGTTCTATTGCTGCTGGTCAAGACGGCATATCAATCAAGTTTTTGTAAGTTATTTTGCCTTTTGTTATTGGGTCGCACACACACATTTTCAATCATTATGTGACGACATCAGTCTTTCCCATACTGTGGAAACTTGTAAAGATAATTCCTGTTGCAAAAGTTCCATATGCTACATTTCCTAATAATTATAGACCTATTAGTATCCTGCCAGTACTTTCAAAAATTTTTGAATCCATCATGTCGAAACAAATGGTCAAGTACTTTAACAGTAATTGACTTCCTTCTCCATATCAATCTGGGTTTAGACCAGGCCACAGGTGTACAACAGCTGCGTTGAAAGTCATGGGTGACCTCAGTATGGCGCAAGATAGTGAAAATATATCTATCGTGTGTTTGTTGGATTTTTTTAAAGCTTTCGACAGGGTCGATCATACGATATTATGTCAAAAGCTGAAGTATTACTATGGATTTACTGACAGAGCACTATTGCTAATGGTTAATTATTTAACTGGTCGAAATTGTGAATCTTGCCTTAAGTTTGTAATGTCTGGCGTCCCCCAAGGATCTGTTCTTGGTCCATTGTTGTTTAGTTTATTTGTTAATGACGTATTTAATGTTTGCATGTATTCAAATATACACGCGTATGCTGACGATATACAGATATATACAAGGTGGCGCAAAAGTAAACTTCCGATATTTTTTTGGCTGTAATTTAAAAAAAAAATTAAAAACTTTGATTCTTCTTGTGGATTATTTTTATTTGGTCTTTTAATTTTTTTTACATCAAGTCGAGAATATGATGTCATGTAAATGGCCGTCGCCACAGTTGATTGTCATTTGAGCCCTTTTTATGGCATTTTCCATCACTTTGGCCAAAACTTCCGGCGATACGTCCTCACATTCTTGACGGATATTGTCTTTAAGAGCTGCAAGAGTCTGAGGCTTGTTGACATAAACCCGCGACTTCAAAAGGCCCCACAAAAAGAAGTCTCGAGCGGTCAAATCAGGCGATATTGCTGTCCAGTGCAAATCGCCAAAACGGGAGATTAGGCGCCCGGGACATGCATCCTTCAGCATATCGGTTGTGGCACGTGCAGTGTGTGCCGTTGCACCGTCCTGTTGGAACCACATGTTTTCCAATCCCAATTCATCAAGTTGCGGCAAAAAGAACTCGTTGATCATTGCTCTGTAGCGCTCACGGCGCTTCCATGACATCGACGACGCTTCCATGACATCCTCGGCTACAGCAGCAATATTCTCCGCAGAACGGCTACTCCAGGGTCTGCCACGCCTGGCAGCATCTCGTGTTGTGCCAGTCTCTTCGAGGCGAGAGGCTAAACGTCGCAGTGTTTCACCAGTAGGCGTTGGACGGCCAGGAAATCTGCGACGAAATTCACGTTGTGCCAAAGTCACCGACCGATTATTGTTCAAATAAATAGTCAGCAATATTCCGCGTTCTGGAGCAGTGTAGCGTAACATTGTTTATTAACGTGTATTTCGCATGTGTTTACTACACAAATGTCAAAACAGAACTGACATTAGGGGCCAATCGCAAAATTTATAGCATTTTCTGATAGGAGGATTACTTTTGCGCCACCTTATATCAAACCGAATGGGGTTAATTGAGGATATGTGCTACCGTTTGAATGAGGATCTTGCAGCTATCGGAAAAAGGGCGAAGAACAACAGGCTGTTACTTAATCCGAAAAAGTCAATTATTCTGCCGATAAGCAGGTCTGAAATTGACAGTGATAATTTACCAGCCATATATCTTGGAGAAATGCCTCTTCAATATGTTAATAGAACCTGAAAAACTAATTAATGGAAACAAGTTGTTTTTAAGAAATATTTATAAAGTTTATTCCTTCTCCTGTAAAAAACTAAAAAGTGTAGTTACTGCCTTTTGCATTTTAGGGGACGATATATTTGAGTGTTATACGAGGACTTTACAGAAAAACTAATATTTTAAACAGAAAGTTATAAACAAAGTTGTGAAAAATAATAAAGTGTATATAAGTTGATATCAGCCAGCCAAGAATAAATATTATCCTAAATTGAGGTAAAGTGAGACTTTTAAACATTGTCGTTGAATATGACGTCACTATTGACGCCTTCACAAACACATGCCAACAATTGTGGACACTTATTCTGGATGACAGAAATTAACTTAAACATACATATGATATCCAGGGTAGCCCATCCCCATTTTTGGTGGAAAATATGAAAAATTTAGAAAACCTGTCTGTATATGGAAAACGAAGCGTCTAATCGAAAAAATAGCAATTTTTTGCCGGTTCCTAAGGATTTCTCACAAAGTGTTCCATTTTCCATGAAATAATTTTTTTTCCAAAACATGGCCAAAATAAGAAAATCGCTAAAAAAGGATATATCTTGGAAACGGTGAGTCCAATCGCAAAAATAAAAAATTTTGTACCTCCATGGGAGCCTTTCATCTATGGATGTCCTCAATATGGTATCATTTTTATTTTTAAAAAATCGCTGAAAATTAAAATTTCTGAAATCAAAAAACGCTAAAACGCCCCTATGCCAATATCTCGGAAACGGAGTGTTCAATCAAAAACGAAGCTATTTTTTGCGCGTTTCTAAAGATTGTTCATAAATTCCATCGTATGGAAGATATTTTGTTAAAAAAATCATCAAAATAAGAAAAACGCTGAAATAAAAAATGGCTATAACTCGAACATACATACATACATACATATGTGAGTTTTAGCGATTTTTTATTTGAAAAATGTTAGTTTAACGCATTTTAAGTGATGCCGTATGAAAGGCATCCATTGGTTAAAGCCTCCTATAAAGGTAAAAAATGTATTGCTTTTGCGGTTGGACCCACCGTTTCCGGTTTATAGCTATTTTTTATTTTAGCGATTTACTTATATTGGCGATTTTTAAAAAATATGTCCATACGAATTGGGCCACTTTATGAAATACCGAAAGCGGAAAAAATAGGTATATTTCGATTGAACGGTCGGCGGTTTAGCCGTTTTTAAATCAAAAAAAATTAAGTTTAGAGATTTGTTTAAAAAAAAAGTAGTGCCGTGGAAAAGACGTCCATTGGTTACAGCCTCCTCTGGAGGTAAAAAATTTATTATATTTGCGATTTCAAGTGCGATTTCAACTACATAATTAGTTGAGCATACCAATATATAATTTGGTACAACCGAATAACATTTTTATTTCATTCAACAAATTTAATATTCACCACTACAGGATAATTTGATTGCTATAACTAAAACTCGATTGGCAGATAAATAAATAAATAAATTGTTTCCCATTACATCCCATGAAGGGACAGGGGAGAGCTTCTCACAATCACTGTGCTGTGCGCTTTCCAGTTAACACTCACTGATTGGGACCTACAGTTTTACATCTAATCCGAACGGAATTCTGAGAAGCTTTTTCATGGCTAAATACTCGATAGTGTCGCCGTCACTATGCGAGGTGACCGCCGCCGAAACAAACATTTTTTTTAAGGTGGTCAGAGCAGGGATTGAACCCAGGGTCTCATTTGTAAGAGGCGTGCACCCTACCCATTGATCCATCGACGACCACCGATTGGCAGATCACATTAATTTATTGTTGCTGTGGCTGCAACTAAATATTTCTGTTTGATATACACAATATTTGGTGATACTGAACACAATTATTGGTAATCACAACTGAATAATGTGATAGTCCAAGGAATCTCCAAATTTTAGTTGGCTGTAAATATAGTTGTGAAAACTAATCTCTTCTCTGTGTGTACCTACTAAACATCTGCATGAATGCCAAACAAGCTATCCATAAAACACTCACCAAAAGTAATGTTACATTTTCACTCAATTAACTTTCAGTGAGAAGCAATAAGATATTGCAAAATAGACTTACACCTTGAACTTGCATCATTCACACAATCGCCATTCACACTCGGCACCATTCAATGAATATACTTGCTAGGGTATGAATGAATGTTATACGTGTACGATACTGAGTAGAGCTTTGTTTCCTTCGTTATATACAATGAGTGACAAGCGAGTATTCGAATCATACAATATTATTCTAGTAATTCGAGTTACCCGAGTTAAACGAAGAAATTAAATAAAATAGAAATATAATTTTTACTTTTTCAAACATTTTAATTATTTTGTTGTAACTGAAAAATGTATATATGTACAAGGTGGCGCAAAAGTAATCCTCCTATCAGAAAATGCTATAAATTTTGCGATTGGCCCCTAATATCAGTTTTGTTTTGACATTTGTGTAGTAAACACATGCGAAATACACGTTAATAAACAATGTTACGCTACACTGCTCCAGAACGCGGAATATTGCTGACTATTTATTTGACCAATAATCGGTCGGTGACTTTGGCACAACGTGAATTTCGTCGCAGATTTCCTGGCCGTCCAACGCCTACTGGTGAAACACTGCGACGTTTAGCCGCTCGCCTCGAAGAGATTGGCACAACACGAGATGCTGCCAGCCGTGGCAGATCCCGGAGTAGCCGTTCTGCAGAGAATATTGCTGCTGTAGCCGAGGATGTCATGGAAGCGCCGTCGATGTCATGGAAGCGCCGTGAGCGCTACAGAGCAATGATCAACGAGTTCTTTTTGCCGCAACTTGATGAATTGGGATTGGAAAACATGTGGTTCCAACAGGACGGTGCAACGGCACACACTGCACATGCCACAACCGATATGCTGAGGGATGCATGTGCCGGGCGCCTAATCTCCCGTTTTGGCGATTTTCACTGGCCAGCAAGATCGCCTGATTTGACCGCTCCAGACTTCTTTTTGTGGGGCTTTTTGAAGTCGCGGGTTTATGTCAAGAAGCCTCAGACTCTAGCAGCTCTTAAAGACAATATCCGTCAAGAATGTGAGGACGTATCGCCGGAAGTTTTGGCCAAAGTGATGGAAAATGCCACAAAAAAGGGCTGAAATGACAATCAACTGTGGCGGCGGCCATTTACATGACATCATATTCTCGAGTTGATGTAAAAAAATTAAAAGACCAAATAAAAATAATCTACAAGAAGAATCAAAGATTTTAATTTTTTTTTAAATTACAGCCAAAAAACATCGGAAGTTTACTTTTGCGCCACCTTGTACATAAAACCAAATAAATTGTCTATTTATAAATAAGTTAATTAAATATTTAAAAAAATCCAATGAGTGTTCGAACTCATGGGGGCGATGTGTTAACACCTTTTTGTTACACGGTACCTGTTCGATTTCTATGAACACATTACTAAATGATACATTGGGAAATAAAAAACGGCGTTCAATCGATGACGTTACATTTAAATAATATTAATACTTAAAATTATTTAAAGACCAGTGCAAGGCAATGTGTCATTATTTTCTTGCTTAATACTTTTTGTTTTATTCCCCCTAAAAACAAACAGAATGCAAAGCAACAGACACAAGTACATACATACATTGTTATGTTCGTACATACGCTACACAAGTTCACACAATTCACACAAGTGCTCCGCACCCACACAAGCCAACTATTCGCTGCCGCTACACCAGTGTGTATTTTTTTTCGCAGTCTGACAATCTTTGTTTCGCAGTCGGACAATTCTGGGTTCTATATAGGAGTGGGTGGGTCACCCTTATCATTTAGGGGTATGAAATTTCATACAAATCGGTCCAGCCGTTTCGGAGGAGTTTAACACCAAACAATCTGTGATCGCAGTCGGACAATCTGTGTGATCGCAGTCGGACAAAATGTGTTTGGATGTATTCACTTTGTAAATATAGTCCCTACCCGCGCCTATATATGTTAACACATCAAAAAAAAAAAAAAAATTTCAAATATTAATTCATATTTAAATGCAAAATTCATTGTCATTCCTACCGAAACAGTTTTGGAACAAAATATGTGCATTAATACAAACACATTAAAGCCCTGCATGAATATATTCTGTTTGTTGATTGTAATGCTGAACATGCTGTAGCTGCACTTTGCGAACGAAGAATGTAAACAACAAAACGAATAGCGAAGAAAAGCACAGTTTTTCCGACCGATTATGGCATCGTAATCTATTCGTATGACATGCACTGAATCTTGCTACTCGGTAGTCGCAAACAGAGCTTTGTTCGTATTCGGTAAGCGAGAATTTGTTAAAGTAATCGTAGACTCGGCATCTACACCGAAAATGTTGAAAATACTTTAATTGTCTTTACTTGTTTCTTTCTTTGCAATGCTCAGTGTGCTGTAGAGAAGCGACGAATAAAGACAATTTTTTGCCACCCTATTAAAAATCTATAAGAATATTAAGACCAAAGTGAAAGTGAATTAAATTAAATTATTTTATTTCTTATCAGTCTACTTCATATTTAACAGCCCAATTTAAAAATATATTATTTCCCATATACGAGATATTAAACGAGCTAAAAACATATTATCTTCTAATAGAACACTTCTATTCAACTACCGAACATTACTCGTATATTCGCTGCAGGCACATAAGTAACCCGCTACTTTTATTCCATTTTACCCGGTGCTTACGAACACAAATACATCACTGTACTATCGCTGTCATCGTTTCGTATCTATTCGTACTGCAAAACGGCCGGTACGGCTGTTTACCGCTCTTCGTTCGCTAAACTGAATTGAACTCATGTGTGTATGTATCGCATAAATGGTTTTGCGTATGCGAAAATGTGTACCGGTGCACCCAACAATACTTAGTGTATTCATGAAACCCGTCACTGAAATTTTGTAGTACTTCGTTGTGCTCTCTCATTCACTCATTTGTCATATTGCTAGTAGCTTTTGTCTTTTTATTTTCTCTGCTATTGAATGTTGTGAGTTCGAGTTTGATCGTTTTATGGGACGAATGAATGCAATCTATAGACGAAGCACAACGAAGTACAATACAACTTAAATGGCTGTCCAGTAAACGATTGTTTCTGACATGTCAAACGAATGTAAATTCTTTTAATTGTATCAGGCAATTACCTGAAATATCCGAAATTCATCCAGCGTTCAGCGTTTGTTCAGTATATTGTCTGTCTGCCGATTCTGCACATTCCTTGAATTTTCATACGAGAATCTGGGACCTCGAAAAATGCTGTATTTTTTTTTTCTAAGTACCGTTTTTTAGATAACGGTACTTTTGTGTTTTTCGGTGTGGTGTCCCACTCAACCCCTTGTGGATTGTGACAAGTGGCATATCGATGGAAAGGTAATTGAATGACCTTTCCGTCGATATGCTGTACATTTTGATCTGATACGAAATGGCTGAGTTATGGCACCTGAAATTTCAAAATTTTCCTTTTCTTTACGTTTTTTTCAAAATTTTTCATTTTTATTTCGTGTTTTTTCTACCTTATAGTGAAGATCTGGAACGTTTTATTTTTTTAGTATATAGTTTATTTAATTACCAATATTTTGAACATTTAATTTGAACAAAATCGGATGAAAAATAATTTTATTAAGGATTTTGTGGAACGACAATATTTTGCTCACGCACTATATTCGGCGTGAATTCAAAAAATTTCAACTAGACTGACGAGCGACTTGAACGTAGAAAAAGGCAAATTTTATGCCATAACTCCGCCATTTCTTATCAGATAGAAATTTATCGACGGAAAGGTCATTCAACTACCTTTCCAACGATATGGACTTTTCCATTGGACTCCACAAGAGTTTAAGTGGGACTATACAAAACACACAAAAGTACCGTTATCTAAAAAACGGTACTTAGAAAATATAAATTACAGCGTTTTTCGTGTTCAGGAGGTCCCAATTATCATATCTAGGAATGTGGCGTTCTTGGTATTTTCTTGGCGGATGTTTCTTCAGAGTTTGTCCGAAATTGCTACAGGAAATCTTACAAACTGTCAGAAAAATATCAGAATTTAATCCATTATCGGATGCTTAGTTAGACTTTGCTTCGACTTGGTTCAACCAGGTCTAAAAATCCTTAAGAACTACAAATCAAGTCGAGTCTTCTCGGATGTCTCTTCAGAGTTCCGTTCGAAATTGCTAAAGGAAATCGTACAAACTGCCAGAAAAATATCAGAAACGTAATCCATTATCGGATGCTTAGTGAGACTTTGTTCCCACTGCGTTCAACCAGACCTACAAATCCTTCAGAGCTTCCCTCAAAGTGGTCTTACAGATATCTGCCAGACAAATCTGCACGCTCTTCCGAATGTCCAAAGACAAATCTTTTTTCTGTACATTTTCTGACCGACATTGGCATCAGAATCAGAAACTTGTGCAGAGTGTCTGACAGAATTCTGACCATATTGCGCTCCAATGAAATGAAATTTTTCATGAATGCGACTGTTCACGCACTGTGCGAAAGAATTCATGTAGATATTTAGTAGCTATCCAGTGTGCCATATCAATCCGTTTCGAATTCGAGACGGACTCAGTTCTTTGCTTATTTTGTCCAAAACGGATATCAGTTACAAAATTAAAACGAATCTTTTGGGTATGTAATTCCTCTCGGAAAAAAGGTTGTTTTATATGGTTTTTCAGATCTGTTTCTAAATCGCAACGGACTTCAAATATGAATCCGTTTCTGGTTAATTTTTATTGATGGAAAGTGGACTCGAGGCGGATTCAATTTTATTCAATTTTGCGCTGCCTGAGCAAATGGAAATGAAAAATTTTGTAATATTCCTGGCGAGCAATGGTAAATCTTTTGCATTTGAATTAGATAAAGTAATGTAAATTAAAATCGAATTCAAATCGAAAAATTCCGTCACTGATCTCACATCACGCCACCTTAATTTTTTTGACTAATTTTGAATTAAATGTCATACGTTTTTCTTTAATCTGAAACTTTTCCATACAGCAGGTATTTTTGATGCCCACAAATATTTTTCCGAAATGAAATCAAGGCATTACCTTAGATTTTGTTGTTGCCTTTTAAATCCCTTTTCTCAAGTTAAAAAACAATTTTTAATCAAAAGCAAACAACAAAGTTTATCCTAAATTAACTTTTTCCTGTGCCTCCGATCTACCGCGTCAGCATCCCATACACAACTTCGATATATGTACCTGGGAAACGAAAGCAATTAACGGAACAATTCATATGGGATACATAAAGTAACATTTGTGAAAAGAGTGGGAAATGAGACTTCATTGTTTATGTATTTTTGCCATAGTGGCGACACCAGCGACAATTCAGCGACTGACACCTCGTTTAGTGATGTCGACACTTTGGCTTAACAATAAAAGAGTTTCTCAAAAAAAAACGCTATAAACGTATAAGCCACAATCTGTTAGTCTGCAAATAGTATGCGCATATCTAACTGATGGTGAGAAGCATTCGTCAATCTCGTCGTGCAAAATATTTGCAAAATAAGTTAAGAGACAGCAGTGAGCATCGGTTATGAGTTTTCATAATATTGGTTTCATCAAAGCCAGTAGTTTTGACAAACATGCTTCCTTACAGGCTTGTAGTTTTCTCACCAAGTTATCGTAGTCCCAAATTTGGAATTCTAAATAAACGTTATCCCAATTATCCCAGTTCGTAATAATTTTGTTCATATTGTCACACATTAAATGGCTGAAACTTTTCCAAATGAAGACTTCAAGACTTCTAACATTACATCATTAGAAATTAGAAGACAACTTGACAAGTAAATTAAGTTTCAATATTTTAGATTTTAACCCATACAAGGGGTGCTTCAAATACTGGTATATTTTTGTAATTATTTGTTATTTTGACATTGATAGATTTTTTTCTGTTCCAAATATTGACTATCAGTCAGTACCAAACCTCCGCAGACCAAATGATTTACGTTTGAGCAACATTGAGAAATATTGCCAACTACATATTTTCTTTCTCATATTTTCTTTCTATGTCAACAAACAAAATTGCCGTATTATGGGCCCGGAAAACCCACACCTTATTATCGGGAAGCCAATGCATCCACAGAGAGTGACAGTTTGGGATAGTTTTTGGTGTGGTGGCATAATTTAACCATTTCTTTAAAAATTTCTGGCTTCTATGGGCTGAAATGATAGATATTAACTTGGATAAGCTTCGGTTTCAGTAGAATGAACCATGTCACACATCTCAGTAAACAATCGACCTTTTGAGCACTAAATTCGGTAATCGTGTAACATAGTGCAACACGAAAAAATATAACCATATACGGATACTACTGCGTGATAAAAGACCAAAAACAAAAGACCCTTGTCTCCCAGTTTTGCCCAAAGTCATGCACCTTTTTTACGGGCCCCCAAAGATTTGGGGCCTTGGTGTCATTTTTGCAAAAAAGTGATCATTTTGTCAGGCTCATATCTTGCAAACCGTTCGGAATGTTGATTTACTCTCTGAGGGAAAGTTGTACCGCTTGTCATTCAGGTCCACAGGTAGCAAACGGTTCAAAATTCAAGGAAACAATCAACTAATAAAATCTAGCTAAGGCTTCAATAATTAACTTTCAAGAACATGTAAACTTCCTAGGAATGATATCTTGCAAATCGTTCGGAATCTAACAAATCCATATTATAAATAAATAGGATTTGCCCTACCCTATATATTTTTTCCGAACTCCCAAGGAAGCATATTTTGATATATTTTTTTTAAATTTTATTGGGTTGGCAAGAACGTAATTTCGTTTTTTTTTTTGTTCAACGTAATTTTCAATTATTTTATTCAAATAATTAATTTTAATCTATAACGTAGGTCCCGTTTTGTTCAATGACCTTCTGTCATTGTTCGATAAACTTTTTGATCCTGGAGTCATAGAATGACAACTCGGTTTGCAGATCCTCTTCTGTATTGAACGATTTGCCATTTAACAATTTTGCAGATTCCAGAATAATTGGAAATCCGAAGTTGCCAGATCAGAACTATAAGATTAAAGTTGGTCTAGCGTTGTCGTGATGGAAAACCACGCCTTTGCTATTTACCAATTCAGTTCGTGTTTTTTTCAGTGACCCATCAAGGTTATTCAATTACTGGCAATACACGTCAGAATTTAGGGCTTTGAAGCAGTTCAAAATAAATTTCACTCTTAAAATCCCATCAATTGGACAACATAACCTTTTTTGGAGCAGTTCTGCCTTTAACGAAGTTTAAGCGCGTTCATTGTGCTTGAACCAGGATGTCTTTCGATTGACATTGTTGTAGGGAATTCCGGTGTCATCTTCAGTGATCACCTATTCAAAGGCACTAAAAATTCCATATTCCATATTAGAATGGAAATAAAAGCGAGACATCTTGAGATATAAAAAAAAACATTACAACAGTGGTTTCTTAACTAAAGAACTTTTTTGAGCAATTTATAAAAAAAAGTCAACAAATTTGCTATTATTTTTGGTTCACTTGAATAAAGGCACTTTACCTAATTTTAACGAAAAACAGTTTTTCTTGTTTTTTTTTCAATTTATTTTACTTTATTGAAGAACTATCAGTAATGGGTACAACCCCCTTTGTTTTTAATAACTTCAAATATACGGGGTTTCATTGAGAGATAAATAGAATTTATGTACTCCAACGAAATTTGATTCCAAGCATCCTTAGTGGCCTTAATTAGTGACTGCTTGTCATCAAATTGTCTACCTCCTTCATAGAACTTACGAGATAACCAACCCCAGACATTTTCGATAATGTTTAGATATGGAGAATAGGGTGGTCAGTCAAGAAAATTAACATTTTGGCTTGCACTGAACTCCTTTACTACTCTGGCGTTGTGTATAGGGGCATTATCCTCTTGCAATACCAAGATATGGGACCAAATAGTTCACTGAACTTCGGAAAAGCCGATTCCAATAACGTTTTATAGCTTGCACCAGTCATTTTTGCACTTTGAAATTCAAAATGGATGGTGCCATAGTACGTAATAGCACCCCACACTATAACGCCGCCCTCTCGGCTGTAGCCATCAGGCCCATCCAAATTAAACTTCTTCTCATCCGTAAATACAACGGTTCTCCAGTCATTTACATGGCCTCTTGGCTGCACATCCCATACCATGTAGTCTCTTGCGAATTAAAGCCGCTTTCCTTACGAGGAGCATTAAGTGGCCGCTTTTTTTTGTAATTTCAGGTATTTAGGATACTCACAGCTCTTAATTACTCTGCGTACTGATGACTTGCTCGCTTCCATTCCAGCTTGAGCTCTTATTTTTGACAAGCATAAGGCAGAATTAGAAGTAATTCTGATGATTTTTCTTTTCTCATAAGTAGATAAAGACAATGAAACCCTTCCTTTATATCCCTAGGGGTCCTGGATGTATCCCTCGGGGTCCTTGATATAATTGTCGACAACTGCTGGGCTCCGTCCAATTTTTTACCTATTGCGCGGTTAAAATATCCTTCAGAACGGTAAACATCGATTTTAGTTTTTTTTCGATAGATATAAAAATTTTTGTTTTGCAATTTTGACTCGTAAAATGATTAAGATGTAATAAATTGTAATAAACAAACGCTCCCTACAAAAAATCATCGCTTACCTTAAAAATAATAAAAAAAATAATAAAGTGCCTTTATTCAAGTGAACAAAAAAAACAGCACATTTTTGGACTTTTTTTATAAATTGCTTAAAAAAGTTCTTTAGTTAAGAAACCATTATTGTCATGGTTTCTCAGGATGTCTAGCTTCCATTTCCATTTTAAAATTCTACAATCGGTTACAAATTGCAAAAGATACAGGCTGCTGAATATGGAATTTTTAGTGGCTTTAAATGAGTGAATATAAAAAATAACGAAAATTTCATGATCCGAAAATGTTGCTCTCTTTTCATTTGGTTGGTACTCAGCTGTTCGCGAACATTTCGTAGGCAAAATTAAGTAGAAGGTTGTTACTTACTTATCCGGTCTCGGTCAACCCCGGGGGAACAGGGACCTTACAAAACGAAGATAACATATTTCACCAACCAGTTCGATCTTTTGCTTTATCTCTCCAGTTGGCAATACCAAGTGTACGCAGGGATTCGTCAACCTGATCCCTCCAGCGGAGTCTTGGTCTTCCTATTTTTCGTCTTCCTTCGAGTTCGGTTTCGAAAAGCCTTCGCCCTGTTTCATCTTCATCCATTCTACTGACATGGCCTAGCCAGCGCAATCGCGTTATCCTGATCCGCTTAACTATGTCAATGTCAGGCTAAAGCTCATACAGCTCATGATTCATGCGTCGCCGATACTCGCCGTTGTGCACCATAGGGCCATAAATTTTTCGGAGTATTTTTCTCTCGAAGACTCCTACAGATGTTTCGTCTGCTTGCGATAGGACCCAGGATTCTGCGCCATAAAGCAAGACAGGTTGAATGAGGATCTGGTACAACTGGACTTTTGTTACTCGAGAGAGGGCTTTATCTCTAAAGTGCTTGCTTAGCCCAAAATAACATCTATTCGCAAGCACAATTCTCCGCTTGATCCCAAGGCTGACGTTGTTGTTTTTGTTCACGGCAGATCCGAGGTATATCAATTCGTCCACTACCTCGAAGTTATAACGTTTATCAACGTTCACGCTTTGGTCTAATCGCGTGGAGGCCCTGTTCGTTGAAACCATTAATTTTGTCTTGTGCTGATTTACCGTCAGACCCACTTTTGCTGACTCCTTCTCAATTCTCGAAAAAACCGCAGTAACTTCTCTAATTGTGCCCCCAATGATATCTATATCATCAGCATACGCGTCAAGCATGTGACTTTTGCTGCTGATGGTTTTATTCATGTTGACTGCAGCTTTTCTCATAATGATCTCCATTAAGATGTTAAAGAGATCGCACGATAGGGTGTCGCCTTGCCTGGGGCCTCGCTTAGTTTCGAAAGGTTCGGTAAGATCCTTACCAACTTTCACTGCGGATTTGGTGTTCGTCAAGGTCATCCTGCAAAGGCGTATGAGTTTTGCAGGAATACCAAGCTCAGACATTGCTTCATAGAGTTTCTCCCGTATCGGACTATCGAAGGCTGCTTTATAATCAATAAATAGATGATAGGTGTCGATTTGTTTTTCGTGTGTCTTCTCCAGGATTTGGCGTAGCGTGAAAATCTGGTCAGTTTTCGATTTTCCAGGCCTAAAGCCACACTGGTATGGTCCAATCAGGTCAGCGATAATTGGTTTCAGTCCCTCGCACATTATACTTGATAGAACCTTATATGCTATGGATAAAAGGCTTATTCCACGGTAGTTGGCACAAATACTCGGGTCACCTTTTTTAAATATGGGACATAGTACACTGAGACTCCAATCGCCGGGCATGCATTCATCTAACCAAATTTTGCTAATGAGCTGATGCATGCACCTTATCAGCTCATCGCCGCCAGCCTTAAACTGCTCCGCCGGTAATCCATCGGCTCCTGCGGCTTTGTTGTTCTTAAGCCGGGCAATAGCTGTTCTGACCTCGTCTTGGTTAGGAGGGGGGCAATCGACGTCGTCGTCCACATTGTGATCGATTGTCCCATCGTCATCGGATATCTCAGGTACTAGTAGCGCGGAGAAATGCTCTCTCCATATTCCCAACATGCTCTGCACATCTGCGACGTGATTTCCGTCTCCGCCTTTACAGAAGGGGGGCCCTGAACCATGTCCATTAGTTCCGTCTTCAACTCTTCGGTAGAATTTTCGGGCTTCGTTCTTCCTTCTGTATGTCCCAATTTTCCCACTCTCGCGTTTCCCCCACTGCCGTTTCCTACGCCTAAAGAGACGGTTTACCCCCCTTCTCTTCTCCCTATACCGCTCAGTTGCAGCTCGCGTTACAATTGACTGAAGCATTACCATACGTGCAGCGTTCTTTTCGTCATTTGCTATGCGACACTCTTCATCGTACCACGGTTTATTGCGAAGCGGTTTTTCGAAACCAAGTACGGTTGTTGCGGCAGTTTTTATAGAGTCGGAAATGGGTTTCCACTGCGCATCAGGATCGTCATCGGGAGGGGGTGGGTTCTGTGCCAAAAGTTGCGAGAGCTTCCCTGAGTAGGCTGTGGCTACCTCTGGTAATTGCAGCTTTCCGATGTCCAGCTTCCTCTGCGTCTGGTTTCGTACGATTTTCGCTCTACTCAATCTTGTGCGAACCTTTGCTGCTACCAGGTAGTGATCAGAATCGATGTTAGCTCCTCTGATCACTCGTACGTCCATTACACTGGATGAGTGCCTTCCATCAATTACCACGTGATCAATTTGGTTTTTAGTAGTAGCCTTGTGGATGTCCTTATGCTGGAATCTTGTGCCACTGATGACCATGTTTTTTGCCGCGGCAAAGTCAATCAGTCTCATACCGTTGTCGGAACTGTCAGCATGAAGACTGAAATTGCCAATAGTTGGATTAAACACATTCTCCCTTCCTACTTTGGCATTAAAATCTCCTAGTACAATCTTAATGTCATGGCCAGGGCAGCGGTCATACGTTTCCTCTAGGAGCTCATAGAATATGTCTGTGGCATCATCATCTTTCTCTTTTGTCGGGGCATGCACACAAATTAGGGAAATATAAAAATATTTCGCTTTTATGCGGATTGTGGCTATTCGTTCACTCACAGGATTGAACCTAGAGACTAGATGTCGCAGTCTTTTGCCAACTACAAATCCACAACCAAATTCATGTTTTTCCCCATGGCAACTGTAGTATATATCGCAGTTTCCTTTTCCTGTGCAGCCATGTCCTGTCCATCGCATTTCCCGGATAGCGGTAATGTCAGCCTTATAACCTTCGAGGACATCTGCCAGTTGGATACTTGCACCGGATCTATATAGAGTTCTCACATTCCAAGTGCATATCCGTAAATCGTGGTCCTTATAACGTTTGCGGGGGTCGTCAACAAATAGGGGTTGTGCATGTTCTCCGTTTCGTTTTTGTATTTTCACTGCCATTATGAACGGTGGCGGGAGGCAAACCCAGCCCACAGGTTGTTACGCTAAAGCTATTTCGTACGATAATAATTGTTTGATAATTGTTTGGGACCGAAATATTAATATTTCTTTAATTTTATCCACCAAAAGTAACACCACGTACGTTTGAAATGAAATAGAGTGCGTAGAGGAAATATAAATGACATATTTGCAAGGTAAATCACAGACAGGTGGTGACTCTCCGCAGCAAAATTTTACGTTTAGAGATAAACCACAAAATTTCTTACCAAAATTTCGCAAGAACTGAATACGGGGCTTTAGCAATAAATAGCAAGTGTTTATCAGCTTTGTTAAGTGGATTTCCTTAAGCTCGTGCGGAACCCAAATATAAAGCCTCTTGACAAGTCGAAGCCGTTTCAAATGGTTTTTATTGGTCGCGTGCGAGACTTTCAGCTTGTCTCCTACTCCTCGAATAGGGTGGGGAGGGTCAGAGTCGATAACAGCTGTGATTGCGCCCTCAACATACTAATTTGGCCTGCCGCTGCTGTGGCCATTTTTGATCGTGAATTTTCCAGAGCGTATTTTTTTGAACCAGCTTTGGCATGTGCGTTCTATTAAAGCATCCAATCGTTTAAGCTTGAAAAGCGTTGGGTAACATGGGCCTTACAAAAGCTCCAATCGGACATCGAATTTGGCTGGAAATCATATTTTCTGACGAGGCGCAGTTTCATCTCCACGGCTATGGCAACAAACAAAATTGCAAAAATTGATATCGGAAACCCGCATGTCATTGTCGAGAATTTAATGCATCCACAGAGAGTTACAGCTTTGTATGGATTTTGCAGTGGTTGTCAGCGGCCAGCGTTAGTGAACCATGATTAACGACTTTTTACATGCTGAAAGGGAAGATATGAACTTGGTTGATTTATGGTCTCAGCAGGATGACACACCATGCCAAACAGCTCATCAAACAATCGATCTTTTGGCACTAAGATCTCACAAGATTTATCTTCAGTTGGAAGTATCTTCTACGCTTTCATAATGATTCGTCCACCTAATTGTTCTTGCGGAGTCTTGATCGTACTATTTTTGGCGTGGTTCGATTCCTTCTTCCAATAACCATAAAGACGATATTTTGATGTTGATATTTTTATGTCGAGACACTGTGCATACAACTTCCACATATCTGACGGTGCATTTTGTACTGCCAGTGCTGTTACTTCCGCTTGCGATTACATCCCTGATTCTGCGCCATAATGCAAGGCATTGTGTGTGAGGCGAGGGGGCTTATCTCTGAAGTCCTTGTTTAGCCCGGAATAACTGCTACTAGCAAACGCAATTTTCCACTTTAACTCGAAGCTGATATTAAATATGTGTTCCCGGCAGATCAGCTGTAAATCGTAAATCATACGAAAATCCCTCCACTTCCTCGAATTCTGTACTGGAAAGGAAAAACGACTTAAGAGCTTTAGGGAAAAAAACACTAATGACACTACGGATACCACTGTGGTCACAGTTACCGCCAGATGCAGGTTTTATATATCTCGACCGATATTTCAGGAACGTATGTACCACAGATTTTTGACTTCTCTGATAAAATGTTAGAACTTCACATGGAAAATTCCTATTAAACATGATCACCTAACAAAATTAAAAATTCACATAAGCCGTTTTGCCATTTCAGCACAGAATTTATGACGGTTGCCAACATACACAATCTGTTCTAAATGAGTGAAGGGTCTGCTCGTTATAGAGGAGTGCCTACTCGTTACAACCATTAATTTCGACTTGTCCTCATTTACTACCGAATCCAACTTTGCTGATGTCTCGTGATTTCTAGAGTCCGTCCAACGGTATCTATAGCATTGGCATACGCGACCAGCAAGTAGTGTTTGCTGCTGATGGTTTTATTAGTGTTAAGACAAGATACTAAACCGATCACATGATGGAGTGACGACTTGAACCAAATGGTTCGATAAACTCTTTACTTACTTACTTATCCGGTCTCGGACAACCCCGGGGGAACAGGGACCTTACAAAACGAAGATAACATATTTCACCAACCAGTTCGATCTTTTGCTTTATTTCTCCAGTTGGCAATACCAAGTGAACGCAGGGATTCGTCAACCTGATCCCTCCAGCGGAGTCTTGGTCTTCCTATTTTTCGTCTTCCTTCGAGATCGGTTTCGATAACCCGTCGTCCTGGTTCGTCTTCATCCATTCTACTGATGTGGCCTAGCCAGCGCAATCGCGTTATTTTGATCCGCTTAACTATGTTAATGCCAGAATAAAGCTCATACAGCTCATAGTACATGCATCGCCGTTATGCACTATAGGGCCATACATTTTTAGGAGCAGTTTTCTTTCGAAGACTCCGACAGATGTTGCGTTTGCTTGCGTTAAGACCATAAAGAAAGACAGGTTGATTGAGAGTCTGGCATAGCAGGACTTTTGTTACTCGAGAGAGGGCTTTATCTCTAAAGTGCCTCCTTAGCCCAAAATAACATCTATTCGCAAGCACAATTCTCCGCTTGATCTCAAGGCTGACGTTGTTGTTTTTGTTCACGGCAGATCCGAGGTATATAAATTCGTCCACTACCTCGAAGTTATAACGGTTATCAACGTTCACGCTTTGGTATAATCGTGTGGAGGCCCTGTTCGTGGCAACCATTAATTTTGTCTCGTCCTCATTTACCGGCAGACCCACTTTTGCTGCCTCCTTCTCAATTCTCGAAAAACCCGCAGTAACGTCTCTAATTGTGCGCCCAATGATATCGTTATCATCAGCATACGCGAGCAGCATGTGACTTTTGCTGGTGATGGTTTTATTCACATTGACTGCAGCTTTTCTCATAATGACCGCCATTAAGATGTTAGCGAGATCGCACGATAGGGTATCGCCTTGCCTGAGGCCTCGCTTAATTTCGAAAGTTTCGGTAAGAACCTTACCAACTTTCACTGCGGATTTGGTGTTCGTCACGGTCATCCTGCAAAGGCGTATGAGTTTTGCAGGAATACCAAGCTCACACAATGCTTCATAGAGTTTCTCCCGTATCGGACTATCGAAGGCCGCCTTATAATCGACACATAGATGATAGGTGTCGATTTGTTTTTCGTGGCAAACTCTTTAACAATCTTTAACGGCATTCGGCAGACTCATATCAGAATCGTAGGGATACAAACCTCATATATAGCTTCATGAAGTTGCATTGAAGGAGTCAATTTGCTTTTAGTGGGATTTCTGCTAGAAATAGCATGATATTAATATCTCATTATTTGTGAATTTTCCAGAGTGAAAGCCATATTGATAAGGTCAAGTTCAATCTGCAACAGTTGGCTTTAGTCTGTCGTAAATACCGCTAAAAATGACTTTAGATGGAAGAATTTTGATGCACTTTTTATAGAGACTACTGCGCTTGGGAATCGGTGCCAAAGGGGACATTCTGCGAGAGTAATTGACTGAGTATATTTGAGAAGACTGTGACTACCTTTTCGTAATTGCAGCTTTCCTATGGCCAGCTTGTAGCGACTTGTTTGCCGATGTATAACTCACCTTGTATGAACAAGTTCCGTTACAGGAAGAAATATAGAATAGGATTATAAAAATTATCTCCAATCGTTATTGACTTCGCTCACTGGTTGGGGTGGTGGTACCAACTTGCATGTTTTTAGTCCTCCTCTACCTGTTCCGCGTCTTATTGATGTGTTAACATCTATAGGCGCGGGTAGGGACTAAATTCACAAAGTGAATATATCCAAACACAGTTTGACCGACTGCGATCACACAGATTGTCCCATTGCGATCACAGATTGTTTGGTGTTAAACTTTTCGGAAACAGCTCAACCGATTTGTATGAAATTTTGTGCGCATATCGGGTAGATCTCAGAATCGGTTAACATCTATTTTTCATACCCCTAAATGATAAGGGAGACCCACCCCTATATAGAACATAGATTTTTGTCCGACTGCGAAACGCAGATTGTCAAACTGCAAAAAAAACACACAATGATGTCTTGTGTGACTGCGGAGCACTTTCAGAGCAAAGAGAACAATGACGTGGTTATACGTATATAAAAATGAGATAGCAAGAGAGCAACGAAAATTGTGTGAACTTGAGTAGCGAATGTACGAACATAATAATGTATGTATGTACATGGGTCTGTTGCTTTGCATTCTCTTGGTTTTTTGTGGGAATAAAACAAAAAGAATTAAGCAAGAACATAATGACACATGTGCTTGCTCTGGGCTTTAAATAATTTTAGATATTAATATTATTTAAATGTAACGTCATCATATGATTGAACGCTGTTTTTCATTTTCCAATGTAACATTTACGAATATGTTCATAGAAATCGAACAGGTACCGTGAAACAAAAAGGTGTAACACATCGCCCGTGAGTTCGAACACTCATAGGATTTGTTTTTCTCCTGCGCTTGCCAGACTCTCCCTGGTACCGATGGTTGTCTGGAGATGGAAAGAAGTTGTTTGCAAATGTTTTCTTGTGTGTTTTGCTTGCGATATTTTTCGAACTCTTGCATAGGTGAAAATCCTCAATTCAGATGAGTTTTCGTTTGATGAATTTATCAAAAACAGCATTCCAAACAACCAGTGATAAATATCTGTGACTGGATCTGAAATAGCTATACCGTTTGCCAGGAATCATGAGGATGCATTTGCAAAACATCTTATTGTTTAAAAAACTATATTTCTTTTATAGAGATATATATGGTCTTGAGCTTGAATAATAAAATAAAAAGGAAAAATTGATATCGTTGCCATAAATACAATTTGTTTAAATTTTAAGGTACTTTTTTGTTGTTTTGTTATTAACACAGTTTTGAGAAATTAAAATAAATGTGTTTTATAGACGAAGAAAGTACCAATATAGCGCATCAAAAATATCCTAAAAAAATTGTATAGGGTGCTTGCATTCGGGTCGGAAACTCAACAGTATCAAATTTTTTACATGAAAGCCCATGAAGAAACCCCGAATGTATTTTTTGTGTATTTCTACTCATTTATCTTGTTGGTTGTGAAGTTCCCCATAAAGGTGTGTCGAAATAAAAAAAAGTTTGAAATAATTTTTGATTTTCCATACACCTTAATGTTCGACGTCAATATTTAGCACAATTGTCAAATATAATTTGTAAACAAGAACGAGTTGCAACATTAAAATCATGTTCTCGTAATTTTTCCATGCACTTCATTGTAACAATTTTGATACCAACGCATTCCGGCCCTAATTGTAGGAACCCTGTAATAACGGGTTTTTCAATAAGAGCGCTACAAAAGTTTTTTTACATAAAACAAAACCGGTTTTAGACACCAATGAAATTCTTTATTCCTGTGAAAGTACGTTCGATTCTATTATGTATGGAACTCGATTTCTTTTGCATGGCCACCACGGGCACGCTTGCAGAAGTCCAGACGCTGAACCCAATTTTCGACGATTTTCAAGCATAAATCGGCCGATACTGCTGCAATTTCACGTTCGATATTGGTACGAAGTTCATCAATCGTCGCTGGCTTGTTGGCATTGACCATAGACTTGACGTAGCCCCACAGGAAATAATCTAACGGCGTCAAATCGCACGACCGAGGCGGCCAACCGACTGGGCCATTTCGTGAGATAACATGTTCACCAAACTTGGTTTCCAATAAGTTGATTGTGGCATTCGCTGTGTGGCTTGTGGCGCCGTCCTGTTAGAACCACATGTCCTCCAAGTCCATATTATCCAATTAGGGCCAAAAATATTCGGTTATCATTGAACGGTAGCGATTCGTATTCACAGTAATGTGCCGGTTTTGATCATCGCGGAAGAAGTAAGGCCCAATGACGCCGCCGGCCCATAAACCGCACCAAACCGTAATTTATTCGGGATGCAATGATGACTCGTGGATTACGTGTGGATTGCTGTCTGACCAATAATGCACATTTTGCATATTGACGAAGCCACTCAGCCAGAAATGAGCCTCATCGCTGATTGTTGAAGCCTCTTAAAGTTGGCCTCTTAAAGTTGAGGCCACTGACTCCAAATTTCGGTAGTAAATTTTAATAATTTCGACTCGTTGTTGGCTCGTATATCTTTCCATGATGAAATGGCAAACCTTACTGAAGAGAAATGTCAAAAGAGCGGGAAAAGATATGGCGTCGTTTGCTGTCCCTATCGATTTACTTTTGTAACGTCTCTGTTGAAAAACGCTTTACTTTTGAGGATAGTCGTAATGCGCAATTATCTCTACTACGAAACCCATTTAATCTAAATTCTCTAAATTGTGTTGCTGCAATTTTTAATAGGAAAAACCAGAAAACATTACGTTTTGAACTTTAGAATTTAAAGTAAATTGGATTTATTGCCTACTTATAATTTTTTTATCGAAACTTTTGATGCACATACATACCAACGTGGCACATGTTACATTTCACCATCCTTACAATTTTGAAAATGTATCGCAGTTATATTGAAATTTTCCAGAATATTAAATTGCATTTCTCTTTGGCTTTAAGTGCATTGCAGGAGATGAAGGAGTTAATTTTTGTTCTGAAATTTTGTGTATGTATTCTACTTGACCCATAGAACGATTTTTTTCCTAACCAAATCCTGTACCTTAACCTTTTTTTTGGCCCAGCCTACACTATAGCTATATGCTTCCCACATATTAACGCAATGAAAACATATTTCCGTCGATGCTGTTTGGAAATGTACGGACAATTTGGAAATTACATTTTTCTTGTACACATGTATGAATAACAATCTTGCACAGTTTTTCCTCCGTTACCTAAAAACAATAAAGATACCTGAAAAAAAGGATGATGGTAAATTCCTGCAATACGCACGAATGTATGGAGTATGAATGACTGAATGCATAATATAAAGGATACGTACATCCTTGTGCATACGAATACAGTTGTTCATCATTATAATATTCATTTCATGGTTATTACTAAGCGAATGAGTGACTAACCGACACACTGTCTACTTGTCTGTCCGCCTGTCATTCTGCCGGTGCGTATTTGTATGTATTTCAGTTTAATTAACGTGTCTAAAAGCGTTTGAATGGGTACATGGTAATATGTTCACTTATACGACTGCGTGTGCCTGTGTTTGTGGATTCATAAGCATAAGTGTAGTAGTGTTAGTAGTTATTCATAACCATGCGAAAAAACATATGTATATGAATATATTTATGAATGTGAGTGCGGTTATTTAAATTTATGTTTATGTAACAATTTTAATTAAATTTTAATGAAAATGTCATTGGGTTGTTTTTGTTGTTGGACACTCGAAGAAAGGCACATATAGAATGCTTACGAGTGGGTTGCATTTGGAAATGTTGTGCAGAAAAAAGAATTTAATAAAAGCGGATGAATGGTTTAAAAGGAACGCTCTATACTGTTGCCTAAGTGGTTGTAGTAATTACATTTAAGTACACATATCCTTTGTAAGTATGCAGGTAATGTTGAACTATTATAATCTTTGTTTTGTGCTGCTATCAAAAGTGCAATAATATTTAAATTATACAGTGGCCGACATTTGTTTGAGTGCATTCGATTTTTGTAAGATTTGTCTAGAAAAAAACTCTTTTTTTATATACTTGTTTAAACAAAATAGTTCCTGTAGTTACGGTATTAAAATCAAATACAAATCAAAAAAAAAATCGCAAAAATTAAACCAAAGTTAATATAAGTTATGAAAATCGTTTGAGCGCAGCTCATTTTAAAGTAAAAAAATTATGTTAAAAGTAACCTCATGCTGTTTTGGTGATTAAATTAATATTTAGTATGTTATCCGTTAGTTTGAATGATACATGTTGGAAACTCTGTATTTTTTGTTATTTTGATGCAAATATTAGTTATTTGTCGCTTATCGCAAACATAGTATACTTGTGTCCAAACACATTATGTTTGCTATTCAATATTACATGTTGAAGGCACAATGATAAATAGGTTATAATAAAGTACTATATGGGTTTGTGATCCCAAAAGTGGTTTTGTTGTTAAAAACTTCAGAAAAGAAAAAAATCGATTTGGAATGGAGTGCACCAAATTTTGGATAATTCTAATGCTTATATCTGACCAATATTCCCTATTCGTACACGCAAAGAAAACAAACGTTTATTGCTCGGTTGCCACAACAATACTTTGATTGATTTGTATTAGTTTATTAATCGCAACCGTTCCTGTAGTTCTCCCAAATAAACTCATATATCGCAAATGTGTATCTTGTTGTTGCAAACGAATTCCCGTTTGCATTAAACGCGTACAAAATTACATTTGCTGCAAGTTAAAAACCGTTTGCGAAAACTTAAATTAGGCATTTTTCTAATGAGAGCACAGATTACGAAGAACGTACATTTCACTCATTTTCTCGACTGTATACACAGTCTTATCCACTCGTTTGGCATATACACTCACGCATACACATGAAAGTGATCACATACTCTAATGCGTAGATGCCCAAAGTAGTAGTATTGGTGAGAGTGACGAAATAACACTGGAAGAAAACAATTTGCTATTAATTTTATTTAGTCGTCAACGAGATTGCGACGAAAGAACATGTGTGGCGGGTGTTGTAATTTTTGTTCTGTTTCTTTGTTTAACAAAACGGAAATGTAAAATTAATGAATGTAAATATTTTAATAAAACTCTTGATGAATGTATTTATTTTAGTAATACTCTTGATGAATGTATTGATAGATATATATCATTCGTTCCAGGGAAGAAAGTTGAAAATAAGTGATTTTCTGAATTCACATCCTCCGATTTTGTTTATATTGATAACAGAGAGACTCTATGGAGCCATTAAGAGAATCCCATTATCAGATATTTGAAATTTAAAAAACTCGCGATTTTATTCGCGTTTTTCATTTTTGAAAAACCTAAAAAAATGAAAAAAGTTGTGAAGTTTGGAGAGCTATATTTTTTTAAGTAGATGGACTATTTCAAAAATTTAAAAAGTTTCTGAATGATACGGTTGTCTACTTGTAGAATCCGTACTCTAAAAATGAGGGCTTGATTTCAGAAATGCATTTTTATAGCAACTGCACATTTTGAATGCATTTTCCACTTCTTTTTCCCCCTATGATTTTAAAAAATTTAACATCATTGCAAAATTCAGAATTTTTTATAAAAAAGACAAGTAATCTTTTTTTGGGACAAGGCAGCTTACTATTTGTAATGATTTTTTAAAAAAAAAATTTACTTGATTTTTCATATAAAAAAAAATAAAATTTAATTTATTTTAGGATTTTGAAAATGTTTGTACAAAATATGAAAGAAATTTATTTGGTATGTAACTTTGAATTGCTATATTTTAAACAGTTTTTGTCGCATTACTATTATTTAAAAAGTTACTCTAAGGTATTGTTGTCATTTAAATTGTGTTTTTCTATAATAATGCTGATTGAGAATAATGCGAATGCAATTACTTGTAATATAAATGCTATTTTTGGATGCACTTTGCAAAAAATTCTAATGTACAGAAAATACTTCTTTCCTATTTCATCATGTATTGTGTTCAGCGTGTATACACACCTATGTACACATTTGTACATATGTGTGTACAATTCTGTGACAAGCAAAAGTAGCAAAGATCGAATCTTTTTATATGAAATATTTCACATGTTTTTTTTAAAAAAATCATTAAAAATAGAAAAATTCTTTGTCCCAGAAAAAGAGAACATTTATTTAATAAATGCTATTCTAAATTTTACAAAAATGTTTTTTTTTTTTTTTTGAAAATCAAAGGGGGAAAACGCACTGCAAAATGCACTTTAAAACTGCATTTGCATACAATTTTTTTTTTTTTTTTATAGTGGTAACTTTTAAATCATAAAATAGACAAAAACAGCTTTCAGAAACTCTTTAAATCTTTGAAAAATTCGGCTCTTCAAAGTTCACTACTTTTTCCATTTTTTTAACTTTTTGAAAAATGAAAAACGCTAATAAAACCGCGATCTTTAACAATTTTAAAAATCTAAAAACGCAAATGTATATTTGGCTCCATAGAGTCTCTCCGTGCAAAATTTGAAGAAAATCGGAAGACCTTCGGTCAGATTTGTGGCGTTTTTTCATGGAATGAATGATATATATCTGTAATACATAAATATATAATTTATATATGAGGACATCTGGATAGTATGATATATTTCGAAATAAAAAATTCTTCGAAGTGTTTATACATTTTGCCTCAATTAATCATTGGTCAATTTGCAATTAAAAAGTAATGAAATCTTCTATGTTGATACCCTTATTGCAGTTACGCAATAAAAGTATATTTCTCAAACTAGAAGAATTCTTATTGCGTTTTTTTGAGCAAATATAATTTAAATCTGAAAATATTTGTTCGCAAAGATACGTTGAGGGAAATAAAGATAAACACTTCAATGAAATCTTCTTTACTTCAGGATATATTGTACCATCCAGATTTTTCCAGAATTCTATATTGATAAAATTATCCGGGAAATCTAATTCACTTCGAAGTATAATAAGTTCTGTTTGGATTGGAAATTCGTACTTTAATATATCGCATTTAAAATGGTTTTGAAAACTATCCAGTAAATGCTGAATATTTTCAAAATCCTTAAACCTGTCATTAGAGTTATTAAAAAGCGTTTCTAGTATTACCAAAAGTTCAAACTTTTTCAAGATTTTCTCCTTGTCGTAAATAACAGAAGTTTTCGGAAAGTCCGAAAAGTCTTCAGAATCAATTTGAGCTGCAAGTAAAAATAGCTGAGTTTTAAAATCTGAAAGAATTTTAAACATATCAGAAATATTATTATACTTTCCCTGCAGCTTCAAATTCAACTCATTCAACATGTTACAAATGTCTGTTAAAAACGCCATGTCTAATATAAATTTATAACCTTTTAAATATTCTTTTTCGGTTATTTCGATATTTTCAGCTTCTAAAAATTCAAATACTTCATTTCTAAGCTCAAACAATCTATTAATACTGTTACCTCGGCTTAACCAACGTACCTCAGTCAACATTAATAGATCGTGGTGAGAAGCATTTGAATTTTTTTTAGAAATGTCACAAATTTTCTATGAGTCAGTGAGTTATGGCCGCCCCTTATCCTATTAACTATCCGCTCAGTAGCCTTCATGACCGGATGCTTGGATATAAATTTAGAAGCAAGAGCAGCCTGGTGTATTATACAATGCAAGGTATAAACCTTAATTTCTTTTTTTTTTCATCTGGCCTACAAATCCATCACGTTTGCCTGTCATATTGTTCGCACCATCCGTACAAACTCCGGCTAATTTTTTAGAATCAGCAACGGAAAGAAGTTTTTCGTAGACGACATCGAACAATAATTTGTCGATTACATTGCCATAAAATGTTTCAACAGAATATATTGACTCGAAAACATTATAATCTGAATCAACGCATCGAATGCAGATTACAAGTTGACAAAGGTCATTAATGTCGGTGCTCTCATCCATACAGAATGAAAAAAATACGCAATTTTTTTATTTTTCCCTTAATGCCGATACCACAATAGCACCCAAATAAAGAGAACGCCGGTTATACTATTGCGGGACAAAGGTAATTATTCAATAAAATTTGATTTATAATGAAGTTTTCCAAAAACTTTACTCAATATATTTTTGACAAATGGCCCATCTGAAAATGGCCTTCCCTTTTTACAATATCTAAACTTATTAAGTTAGATAAACCCATTTTTAAATTCTCCTCCACCATTTCCTTCAACTTTTCAATAAAAATTTTTTTATAAATTTTAAATTGTTTTTCGTTTTCTTCCCCCTGGAAATAATTCATGTCTTTGTGAACATCTTCAAAATGTTTTTTTAAATTATATTTCTTAGTTTTTTTAAATGTCTTATGACAAATAAGACATTGCATGTCGTCAAAAGCATTTTGCAACATAAAATACTTTTCGGCTGACATCATTAATATACTGCAATAATTTCAATTTATGTGTTCACTGACAGCAGTCTCGATGTCGATTAAAATGTAAAATAAAACACAGAAGTTCTGCAAGTGTAGTCTGTCTCTCCAACACAACATGCTGATTTCCTATTGGATGATTGACGATCAAACAAAACGTTTTTTAAGCTTTAATTTTTCAGAACTCGTTTACTGCAAACGTTTTTCAGTTCTCGCAGACGTGTTTTTAGTTAGGTTCAACTACAACTCGGTTGCTGTAATCGAGGGAACAGTTAGCGGATCCGTTTTTCGATTCTCCCAAACGCTTTTTTCAGCTAATGTGTTTCATAACTCGTTTGCTGCAAACATTTTTCGGTTCTCCCAAACGAAATGATATGTTAGTTTAACAGAAGTTCGTTTCTCCCACCTACAGTCCCCAAACAAATTTCAGTTATCTGAGATTTCGTTTGGGAGGAACGAGTGTTTTCTTTGCGTATATATTTTAGTTAATTTACTGCAGAAAACTAACGTTCATGCTCATATAATTTAATAAGTTTCTTAATAAGTTTCCAATAGAATTATAGTCGCAACTTCAAGCCGGCCAAGGTAATAATTTGGTTTTTTTATCCGACAACCAAGCCTTTGTTTGCTTTTACCTATGGACGAAATCGGTATCCTCCCTCAATAATTCTCTGTATATTTCTGAATTCATTTTGGGTAACAAAAAAAAATTCCAAGATTAGTTTCGTCTGGGAGCGCACCTCATACCATAATACTTCCAGCACCAAAATTTCGTTTTGATCTAACCACTTTTGATTTCCTTGAATCACGTCAGTAGCAGCTATAACAATAAGAACCGCCAAAATTGAACTTTTCCTCGTCGGCAAGTATTACGTTATTACTATTCATTTGTAGAAGTCATATGCATTTTTGCGAATTGCACACGCTGAAAAAACGGCCCCAGCAACATATTAACATGTATCTGTTTGCAAGAATTGTTTTTATGAATTGAATATCTGGTGCTTGTTTGTTTCAATGTTGTCAGTCAAGTTTTTGTTTTCAGCAGTTTTCAACAAACAACACCACATTTGGGTAACAAAAACACATATTTATCATTGTACCTCAAACATGTAATATTGAATAGTAAACACAATTTGTTTGCATACAAGTCTACTATATTTGCAACAAGCTACAAACACTTTGTTTTTACATCCAAACAACAACAAAAATGTGAATTTTCAGCGTGTAGGCTTGTTTGCTCAATAGACTTCAACCACCGAGAAATTGGTCGGATCGTAACAAGTAACTGCAACATTTCGTTTAATTTGCTGCATGAAAATCGAATTTTGGTAGCTTGGTGCCGAGTCCGTAAATGAATTATTCAATAGCGTCATTCCAAACAACCGCTCATGAAGACCTTTGGTTAGATCTGAAATAATTACACGGTTTGCAGGAATCAAAAGGATGCATTTTGCAAATCGTCGTTTAAAGAAAACTTTATGTCTATTAATAGAGATATACAGGGCGATTCAGGAAGTTCCGGCCAAATTTCTCCAGCGTATTCCCTGGCTCGTTTGATGAATAAAAGTCCACTAGGACCATGTCCGAAAATGCAAGGGTGCGAAATGACAGCGGGTTCTAAATTTTTGGATTAGCGGTCGGAGGGTAGTAGGGTAAAGTTGCTAACTTCTGAGACAGTGGTCGGATTTTGGGCTTGTTGGAAAGGTCTTTAAGAGGCCTTTCTGAATTTTGTTTTATTAAAATTTTCAGAATCAATAAAAAAAAGTCAATTCGCCGAGATACAGAGCTTTCGGAAAAAAATGGAAAAAAATTCACATAACCTCAATTTGCTCAGCCATGTGGCAGGTAACTTATGTTTTGTTTTCTGTTGAAAGATAGCCATACCGCTTACCTTTCCAAAATGACCTAAACGAAGCCCAGAGGTCTTACTGTTCCAAAGTTATGACCATTTCTGAAAATTTCAATATAATAAAATCTTAAACGTGTTAATTTACAAAAACAAATAAATGTGTGCTGTTATTTCGCTTCCAAAAACAAAAACAAACATTTTTGCATTTCAGTAAAATGGTCATAACTTTGAAACGGTAAGACCTCTGGGCTAGTGCTGCGACATCGACCTCAAAACATCGATGTTTTCCAACATCGATGGTTTTGGGTATGTTTAATTTTTGGTGGCTTTTTTAGAAATCGAGGTACCAAAATTGAAGCAGAAGAGGTAATTTACACCACTGGTCACAAACATCGATGTTTCTTCGATCATCAATGCTTTTGCCGATGTTTTGTATTAGCTGCTATTCTCTTTTAGATATGTGTTATCAACATATAAATCACGCTTTTCCCCGATATAAAGGTGAAAAACTACAAAACTTGATTAAAATAAATAGTTTCCCATTACATCCCATGTTTAACCAGCTACGCATATTGGTGGTGGTTGGCGTCTGGCGGCGAATAAATGGGCAAATATTCCCAATTCGAGTTTATATTAATATTTTATGGTTTATATTTCCTTATATTAAGGCAATTTGTTACAATCGTCACACCAAAAAACATCGATGCAAACATCGATATAAACCATCGATGTTGGAAAAACATCGGCACTAAAACATCGATGTAAAAAGTATTCGATGTTTTTCAAAAACATCGATGTTTTCAAAACATCGATGTCAATGTCGCAGCCCTACTCTGGGCTTCGTTTAGGTCATTTTGGAAAGGTAAGAGGTATGGCTATCTTTCAACAGAAAAAAAAAACATGAGTTACCTGCCATCTGGCTGAGCAAATTGAGGTTCTGTGAATTTTTTTTCCATTTTTTCCCGAAAGCGCTGTATCTCGGCGAATTGACTTTGTTCTACACTTTTTTTTATTGATTCTGAAAATTTTAGTAAAATAAAATTCTGAAAGGCCTCTTAATGACCTTTCCCACAAGCCCAAATCCGACCCAAATCCGACCAGTGGCTCAGAAGTTAGCAACTTTACCCTACTACCATTTCGCACCCTTGCATTTTCGGACATGGTCCTAGTGGACTTTTCTTCTTGAAATGAGCCAAGGAATACGCTGGAGAAATTTGTCCGGAACTTCCTGAATCACCCTGTATAGTGGTGGTGAGTGTGAATATATAAAACAAAATAGTTATAATAATAAAAGGCCGAATAAATAAATATCCTACCTGCAAAAAAGTTTAGTATACTTATGTCGGACCAATTTAGAAAAACTCAGAGATACACTTTCAAAACGTGTATGTTTTTTTATCCCCTTACCGCACAATCCATTGTCGGAACCTTGATATTTTCGAAAAAGTTTCATTTTGTTCCACAGTGTTATCAAACAATTCTGTGGTCACAAGGCATAACAGCATATGTCAATTTTTGCAATTTTTTAGAATAGAGTTTTAAGGGTTCAAATTTCATTTGTAATGTAGTGCTTGATCGAGAGTTGCTAATAACTCTTTTCCAATATCTTGGGAACTACAAATTGAATTATTCATATTTGGAATATATAGTGTGCAGTACGAAATATAGAGCTCGATTCTCGAAAAATTTAGTGTGAGCATAACTCGAGTTATGCTGTTATGCCTTGTCACCACAGAATTGTTTTCGTACAAACTAACTTTGGCGGATCAACCCTGTCGATGATTTTGCCTATGACATTTTCGCAAAGAGCTGAGTACCAAGAAAATGAAAACGAAAAAAAAAAAAATTTCGTTATTTTTAATACACGTACTTCTTATGGCAACGAAAATTTCAGAAAAACTGAATACCGGGCTTAAGCACGGATTTTCTGGTGCCTATATTCAGAAAACCATTCCGAACTGGTGTAAAACTGTATATTCCAATCAGTGAGTCGATAACTAGAAAGTGCAAAATGCACTATTTGTGACTTCATATTGTGTAATGGGAAACAATTTATTTATATATATGTGTGACTTTGATTTACTTGGGAAACACAACAAACATTTGACAGGTATTTTCATAGAGTAAAATTCATACTTGGAGCAGCGACTTCTCTTAGTAAACAAACGAAGTTTGGTGTGGTTGCATATACGTAGATGTTGCATGTTGAAAAGTATTGCTTTAATAATACCGGATAGAGGCAATGACTCACACCAACCGACAATATATCAGCAACGGCATGTCGTTTTGTTTGTTAAATACAACACAATATAAACTAACAATAAAAGATAACAAAAAAGTCCAAAATACGTTTAAATGTCATAGTTTTTCATCAAAACGACTTGTAAAATGTAAATCAGCTATTCTTGTAACACCACCTGGTTTAAGTCAATTTACATTAAATAACTCTTTACCGCACCGACCGTATCCCGAAGAGTTTCTAGGTGTCATTACTCTATGATTATTTTATGGAATGCTTCAAGCTGCCCGGGAAATACTGCGTCCAATTTAATGTCTTCGTCAGCATTGTTAACTTTTATTACATCTGACTTTACTCAGTTGGATAGTCATGTAGCTGGACGGACACAAGCTGCATATTTGCATCAACAAAAACTGTGTTATATTGGAAAACTCATTTACTTGCGAGCCCTTACAATATGTAATACTCATATTATCATTGCATAATTTAATGTCAGTCTTATCGTATAATTTTCAATAAAAGCGGAAACATTTTTTTCTGTATAAACACAAAAGAAAATTAAAATTTTATTCACTTTTCCCCCCAAAATCATTCACTGTACACATAAAAATATAAAATGTATTTCAACAGGAAATTGTCATTCTTTTGATGTTTTTCATCGTTTTTTTTTTTTTGTGTTGTTGAACCAATAAATAACAATAAAATAGTGTAATGTTGCGAGGGGAGGAGAGAAAGTGGAAAGCTTGAGAGAGTTAAAACATCTATTGTTACAGATTGGTTTGATGTAATTTAATAGCCCAAGTAATTATGTTTATTTATATTAATAATAAATTATCATGGCCATCAATGTAGATATATCATGGCATCGGAAACATGTGTACATATTTACGAACGCTCATGCATTTATATGATAATTATATAGCGGTACGAGTGTGTAGTTGACAGAAAATATTGACAAGTTATCAATACATATTACAGGCTGTGACAAAATGTAATTAATTATAATTAACGTTGAAAAAGGATATTAAGTTTTTTTTTTGTCATTAATGTATTTTACAGATAAAATTCAGTGAATTAACAAACTGTATTCGATTACTGCAAGGAAAATATGACGATTTTACATGGTCAAAGTCAGAGAACGAAAATGGAATTTATAATGATCGAACTTTCAAAAACAGTGAGACTTTTCAAAATATAATTTTGTTAAAAGTTATAATTAAATTCTACTAGTGCCAGTGATAGGGCACATATATTAAGCTGCGGATTTGATTTTGGATCGAAGTTCCTTATCGCACGTTGCGGTATGCGGGCCAAATGAAAAAAAATTATACACCTTTTTTTAATACTATTGTGCTACAACCCGGTATTATCAACTATATTGGGTACTTTTGCTTTGGTTTGTGTCTAGACTAATATATGTTGGGAAATTTCTTGTTTAATGGGAAGTTTTATAGGCGGAGCCTGCAAAAAATATTTAGTAGCTATATATGGTAATTTTGAACCCAATAAAAAGTAAATTTAGAAAAGCCAAAGTGAAAGAAGTTTAAAAAAGAAAATTTTCTTAAATAAGTGCCTTTTCTTAAAAAAAGTAAAATTTCTCAAAAAAATACCTATTCATATTCTTAAACAAACCTTATCTTAAAGAAGTACACTTCCTTCAAAAAAGTTAATTTTGTTACAAAAAGTACCTTTTCTTACAAAATTTCATTTTTTTTTTAAAAGTACCTTTTTTTTAAAAAGTAAATTTTTTCCAAAAAATTGCATTTTCTTTAAAAACTGCCTTTTCTATAAAGAGTACATTTTTGTGAAACAAAATAACTTTTCTTGAGATAAGTACTTAGTCTTAAAAATTTACCTAGTCGCGAAAAAAGGACGAATCCTAAAAGAACTCCCATTTCTTAAAAAATACCCTTTTCCTAAAAAGAGTACCACTACTTTAAAATGTACCTATTCTAAAAAAAATGTACTCCTTTGAAAAAAAACATTCATATTCTTATGGTCTCTTCTTACAAAATGTACTTCTTCTTAAAAATAGTACCTTTTCTTAAAAAAAAGCATTAGCTTTTAGTAAAACCTGTCTTTAAAAATTACCTTTTCAAGAAAATATAATACATATTCTTACAAAGAGGACAAAAAATATTTTTTTTTTTAAAAATTACATGAGGTGTCAGGGGACACACGGTTGGAACGAAGTTCCTTTCGTTATATATTATGTGCTAGTTAGTTCCAACACGCCTAAAGCGCCTGTTGGAAAATACCATAATTTAAACGGATCTTTAAGAAAATACACTTTATGTAAAATGATAAACTTTTTTTAAGAAATTTTTTATTTTTTAATGTATTTTTATTAAAAAAAGTATATTTTTAGGTCCTTTTTGCAAGAATTGCTATTATATTTTCCCGAAAAGGTCCCTTTCTTTAATGAGAGGTACTTCTTTTATTAAAAGCTAATGTTTTTTTTAAGAAAAGGTACCATTTTTATAAGAAGTACTTTCTGTAAGAAAAAGCCGAAGAGTATAAATTTGCTTTACAAAGAAGTTATTTTTTTAATAACAGTTGTACTCTTTTTAGGAAAGGGTCACTTTTTAAGAAAATTTACTTATTTTTAGGAAGGCTACTTATCTCAAGAAAAGAAAAGGTATTATTTTATTTCTAAGAAATTTTACTTTTAAGTAAAGGAATTTTTTTAAGAAATGGTATTTTTTTAAGAGTAGGTATAATTTGTTATTATAAAAAGGTTTTTAAAAGAATTGGAAATTTTTTTAGAATTGGTCCTTTTTTCAAGAGCAGGTACAATTTTAGTAGTAGGTACTTATCTCAACAAAAGTTATTTTTTACATAAAAGGTACTCTTTAAAGAAAAGGTAGTTTTTTTAGACAACGCAATTTGAAGTAAGATAATGTACTTTTTAATAAAATTACTTGTTTAAGAAAAGGTAATTTTTGTCGGAAAATTTACTTTTTTAAGCAAAGGTACTTCTTTAAGATAAGGAAAAGGTACTCCGTTTAAGAATATGAATAGACATTGTTTTTGAGGAAATTTACTACTTTTAAGAAAACGCGCTTATTTAAGAAAATGTTACTTTTTAAACTTCTTTCAAATTGGCCTTTCTTAATTTACCTTTTAGTCGGTTCAAAACTACAATATGTAATAAACAGGCTCCACCTAGAAAATTTCCCAGTAAATAAGAAATTTCTCCCCATTCGTTGTTAGTCTAGTCACAAACCAAACCAAAAGTACGAGTGTAAGGGTAAAGCATGAAACACATAGACGACGACAGGCTACATGAACACACGACTACAAATGCCGCTGACTGCAAATGTAGTCGTGTGGCAGCTACTGAATTATTTTCAAGACGGCAACTGCAAAGTAAACAGTTGATCTGTAATGTTGACGTTTGTGTTATTGTGTTATTTGTGTTAGAAGAAAATAAAATGTCTGGAGAATATTTAATAAATATTATTACAAACATAACAAAAATTGTGAAAACAGTTGATTATTCTGCCAGTGGTGCCACTTCAGGCATTGACAGCTCTAACCTGTTGATTGTCGCCCACACAAATAGAAATTAGTTTAATTCAACTACAGCTACATAAGTAGCATAGACAACAACCTGCAGTCGTGTCGCCTTGCCGTCGTCAAAATATTTACTTGCATATAAACGCATGTATTTTATTTTTGACAGGTTGTGGTCGGTAGCCTGTCGTCGTCTATGTGTTTCATGCTTAAGTGTGCTGCCAAACGTAATTCCATGCTCATGGTGGTATTTCAGGGATTTGCCAGTCTTGCACTTTGGCTTTTCTAAATTTACCTTTTATTGGGTTCAACACTACAATATCTAATAAACAGCCGAGAAAAATTTCCATTAAACCAAACCAAACCAAAAGTACGCAATATAGTTGACAATAATGGGTTGTAATAAAGTAGTAAAAAAAATTGCTTAACATTTTTTCATTTAGCCCCCATCCCGCAAGGTGCAATGAGGAACTTCGCTCCAAAAATACATTCTATAAAAAAAAATTTTTCTAAAACACGTTTATCATTTTCCAAAAAGTATATTTTCCTAAAGATCCATGTAAATTATCGTATTTTTCAACAGGCGCCTTAGGCGTGTTGGAACTAACTAGTACATAATATATAGCGAAAGGAAATTCAGTCCAACCGGGTGTCCCGTGAGTCATCATGTGATTTTTGTTTCATTCGTTTCAGTTGGCAAACTCTACTGAAACCAACTCTCTGAAACCAACAGTACAAGAATATAAAAATGTCTAAAAACAAAACCGGAACAAAAAATTAAAAAAAAAAAAAATCAGGTGCTCAAACGACTTTACCTGATAGACAAAGCCACCATGTTCTATCCGCTGCAAAATCTGCCGTCATTTTTTCTTCACTTTGTCAACAAATGATGTATGAATTTGTCTATTAATGAGAATTTCCATAGATTAGTTAACTTAGCAAGCCCAGTTTATATTCTGAGTCATGACTCTCACCTACACGCTGAAAAATATCGGCCCCAGGAACATATTGCAGGAAACATGTACATGTTTGCAAGCACTGTTTTCATGAATTGAAGATCTGCTGCTTTATTGTTCTTTGTTGTCTGTCTCGTTTTTGTTTTTAGCTGTTTTCAACAAAAAACACATTTTGGTCTCAAAAACGCTTTCATCACTGTGTCTCAAACATGTTATATTGAATAGCAAACACAATGTGTTTGGGCACAAATATAGCATATTTGCGACAAGCTACAAACACGTTATATTTGCATCCAAACAACAACAAAACACAGATTTTTCAACGTGTAGCTAGGGTGAAATATGTATAAATAAATTAATACATGTGAAACACAAAGCAGAAAACTAAATGTATTAACAATTATAGTCCAAGGTAAAATACAAGGTGTACAAAGAATCACATTACCATATTTCGAATTCTAGAAAATTCTTGAAATTTGAGAGCAAACAATATGTACTTTTGTTTTCGAAATCAATACTGCAGTCACATTAATGGCAATTCTAATCATTGCCATAGCACTAGGACAATATTGTAGGAGGTTTATCACGGCCAAATCGATTTCACTTAATTGTTTCTCCCACTCCTGTCATGAAATCAAATCTCCCAAACTTGTTGAAACAACTTACTCTTTGCCTGGGCTGTCCATTAATAATGTATTAGTGAAAACAATTAAAGGGACAATAATAAATGTTGTTTTACCCACAAAAAACAATTGTGGTGTTAATTTCATGGTCTCCCGCGACAGTAAGAGGGGTCGTTCCGGGTATATAAACAAAAATTACTTTGGTGATGACAGGCATCAACAATGAGAGCCAAAAATTCCACAATAATCTAGAACCCTACAAACGCTCTACTCGCCAAGTCTAGAGGAAGATTAATTACAACTCAAATGGGCGGGAGGAGAATATTTGATATGCCAACAAATAATTGCCAACATTTCAGATGCTTGTTAGTTTTAATGAATGACTAACTACTAGCCTCTTACTTGTATTCAAAAAGCCACAATATATAACTAATTTTTGGTATTTTTTCTCTTCTCTTTTCTATTTTTAGGTAAGTGTCGTTCATTGTTGTACAATTGCCGGCTGCATTGAGTTGTCTGCATCCACATTTCCTCAGCTGTTTACTTTTTTGAACAACTTTTTGTACATTTTCTTATTAAAGGAGTAAGTTTCATTTATGTATTTACTGTAATTACCACCCACCAAACCACTAACAACCAACCACATAATACGAGTTTTATGATCAAAAATAGCACCATAACCATAGAATTGGCTTGAAATTGTTTAGACCAGTATGCAATAAAAAGTGTAATATTGGAAAATCTCAAAATCGTTTAAAACTGGTAAAAGGAATTACCGCTCAACATCACAATTTAGTAAACTTATCTTCACCAGAATTCATTTCGATAAATTGTTTTGTCACTGTAGCAACGTTGAACCTTTAGAACTTCAAAATTCATATTAGCCATAAATGTAATAATAGTGTAATTTACCGAATGATCGACAATTCTTGAACGCGCTACAAAAATTCCGCAGAATGAAAGGTTTCAAATTTTGCGTTCGAAAACACTTAAAAAAAAGCTAATCTTTATTTGAAAAATAGAAAGGATGCATCCAACTTACGATGGTGTAATGCTTTAAACAGAGGGCGGATCAATCAGTCCGTGACTATTTGCATCAAACAGTTTTTTTTTGCAAAAAAAAATATTTGTCAACATAATCTCCTTGTAGCTCAATGCACTTAGTCCAACGTTTCTCCAATTTTTTTACCCTTTCCAAAAAATTGGATTTTTCGAGGTCCATAAAATAGGCATTTGTTTGATCAATAATTTCATCGTTGGAGATAAATCCCTTTCCACCGAGCCATTTCCTAAATCCGGACACTATGGCGGATGAGGTACCAAATCGTAGCCCAATTAAACAACTCCAAACAATCTTCTGAAGTTGTCATACGATTACGTTTATGGTCAATTGAGAGCAAACGCGGCACCCATCTTGCAGAAAGCTTTCTTCAACACAACTGATAATTTAAAATTGAAATGCCTATGGCATCAACAATCTCACGCACTTTTACTCTTCGATCGGCCAACACCATATCGTGGAGTTTTTGGAGATTTTCGGCTGTATTGACCTCAATTGGCCGTCCAGAACGTTCAGCGTCATTTGTACTTGTGCGACCACAACGAAAGTCAGTAAACCACTTTTTTACTATTGAAATCGATGGTGCAGAGTCCCCATAGTATTTATCAAGCTTTTCCTTGGTTTGATTGACGGTTTTTTGCGCACAAAATAATGTTTACTGAGCACTCAAATTCACTTTTTTCCATTTTTAAACAAATGCACGAGGTTGTATGCTTTGAACAGCTGTTAAACGCAAAGTAAATGACGAAACTCGCTCAAAATTTGACAGTGGTCTATTAGCAGGTGGTACTTGATGGTAGAAGTGTTGCATTTCATATAATTACGAACGAATTTCGAAAAGTCACGGACTTATTGATCCACCCTTAATATTTGTAATCTCTTACCTTACTTTAGACCACAAACTAATATTTTTTTTTGGCACAAATCTAGTGTAGCTACAATGCCGACAAACCCTTTGGCGCTGAGTTGAAAATTGTTTTATTTTTTGCGGACGTTCAAACTTCTTGAGATATTGGCCTTTGAAGCTTGAGTATATAGTCGGTCATATCTCAGATATTTATATTCCGATGTGCCTAAAATGGGTATCATTACAAAGGACTTTCTACACTCTATAAAGCTGTGTAGAAATATGTCTGGTGTTTTTTCATATCTTCTGATAGATTTTCCTATAATTGCCACTATTTGCGCCGTGCTATATTCCCCGAATTTCTGCATCACATGACAATGTCACGCAAAGCTCGAAATTCACTTCTTGCACAACGCCCTTTTTTGAAAAACGTTTGGATTACTTTTTAACCCATTGAGAGCTAATATACAAAACAAATTTGTTAACCTCCCTTTTTTCATAAAAATTTATTATTTTCCAAAAAATTTCTAGTAAATTTATTGTCGTGGTAGACTCCGATAAAAGAGAAGACTCCAACCTTTTTTCTAAGGTATAATAATCACGTATAAACTTTGACAGACCGGAGATATTTACGTTCAAAGTTTGGGAAACAATTTTGGAAGATAAAATAGAAAACAAATATTTATTTCAAAATAGCTTTTTTCGATAACTAGCTTAGTAATCGAGTTATCGACTGGTAAAAAACCTGTGAACAAAATAAAAACTTCCGAATTATTCGGATATTTTATGATATTTTCTTATATAAATATTAAAAATACCCGGCAAAACTTTTTCGATAACTAGTGTAGTTATCGGCTGCTAAAAAACCGTATAAAATAATACAAAAGTTGCCTCGTGGGTAATATTGTTTTATTTGAACTTTCATATATCGGGGTTTTGAAGGGTTACAAGTGAGTATTAAACCTTAAAAAAAGTCTGAAAACTTGTATAATATCGGAATCTACCAAGAAAATAAGTTCAGTATTGATTTTTTTTTCAAATATAAAATTTTTATGAACAAAGTGAGGTTAAACAATCTTTTTTTAATTAGCCCCCCAATGGGTTAATAAATATAAACATGTTTATACACAGATTTATAGAGTTCAGAAAGGCCTTTCCACCGAAATCTATTTCAACATGATCGGATAATAAATGCCTGAGTTATGCGCGATTATATATTCAAGCTTTGGAGGGCTATATTTCGGAAAATATGGACCGCCGCGGAAATTTTTTTTATTTATCAGGCAAAGGAAGCGATATATTAGGGCACTTGTTGCCACAATAGATTTGTTCCATAACAACATACAGGTTGTACCGAAAATCCTTTTTTTTTGGCTAAACCAACGCACATTTAGACCGAGTACAGCCACTTTTTTGTAATTTGGAAAGATCTTATATACCAATCTGGTGGACACACCTGGTAGTAGTTTCATAATTAAATTGTTGTTTTCCGTTTACAGCTGTTGTTATGAATAATTACAATATACAGGTTGTACAGAAAGTCATTTTTTCCAGTTTTTGTGATTTGCAAAGATCTTTTATATCAGTATGGTGGACACACCTGGTAGTAGTTTCATAATCAAATTGTTGTTTTCCGTTTACAACTGTTGTTATGAATAATTACAATATACAGGTTGTACAGAAAATCCTTTTTTTCCAGTTTTTGTGATTTGCAAAGATCTTGAAACTATAGACCCGCCAAGTCATAAATTCAATTAAAAAGTAATAAAATACCTTCTAAATTATAGAGCTGCGTGTGTCAGAATTATTGCTTTTAGATTTCTGGTATTTTAGCCAAATCCTTCAACATTATATTGATTAAAAGAATTTTTTTTTCAATATAACTTGCTCCGAAATACTCTACTGAAACCTAACAAGTGCTATAAATACATTTGAAAAACCAATATGTATAGGGTGATTCAATAAGACCACAGATTTTCTATTACATAGAAAGAAAAAAAGCACACCAAAGTTTGTCGACATGATTTTTTTTATTCAATCATGTTTTGTAGTCTATAGCAATTATATATTAGACACAATATTCGAAAACGAGCCACGATTCCTGTGGCAACGCAGGATGCGCGTACAAAATTTTCCATGACTTTTTGGCATAGTTCTATATTCCCCGAATTTTTGCACCACATGGCTGGTTGTTGATTCAGATGGCTGGCTATATTGATTGCAAAATTTTACGCAAATCTCGAAATTCACTCCTTGCACAACGCTCATTTTCAGAAAACGTTTGAATTACTTTTATGCGTTGCCGATGTGGCCGGCGGTGGTTCAATGGTAGTATGCGCGGCTCTTGTGCATAAGAACGTGTGTTCGATCCCTGCTCTGACCACCTTACGCTTATGCTATGAAAAAGCTCCGACCCGGTGTAAAACTGTATGTCCCAATCAGTGAGTGTAAAACTAGAACGCCCACAGCTCACTGGTTTGTGAGGCGCTCTCCCTAATCACTTCATGGGATGTAACGGAAAAGTAAGTGTCGCTCCATGACTAAGTTTCCCACAGCCTATACCACCAGGTGTGAGAAAGAAATAAAAGAACATTAACATATTACCAATAATTGCTGTAAAAAATCTGCATTACAATTGAATCACCCTATAGATTGTAGTAGTATATATCATAAATAAAGAAAATAATAGATGAAGCACAAGTGGTGGGAAATTTTTAGTGCGATGGGCAATTTTGTAGGTGGCGTTGAAAACAGCAAACGCGAGTTTTTTGTTCCCAAAAAACTTAATAAATTTTGGCAATTTAAATTTAATTTCAAAACAAAAACTATACGAAAGAAAAGTTTTTTTAAATTCCTACAATTATGGCCGGGAAATGTTTCCAAAGAATTTAAGCACTTAGCACTTATTTTCAAGAGAAGTATATTCTTTCAAGGAAACTGGACCATGATGATATTCCCGGTAAGAAGCTAAAACTTAGAATTCGTTTTCAAAACACACACAACTCCCATAGAATACACTCCCACAGTTTTTGTTACAGGCAGTTGTAAACTAAAATGTCTAAATGTTTTTAATGTCCCTTGTTTAAATTTTTTGTTGAAAAAATTCCCATAGTGTTGTATAAACGCCAGTGAGAATTGTGCCAAACATCAGGGAAAATAACAGCTGCACAGGACATCACCTAGTGAAAATAGTTTGATACGGTCGTGCTTTATCAATTAGCATATGAAGCACAAGTGGTGGGAAATTTTAAGTGCAGTGGGTAATTTTCTCGGTGTCGCTTAAAGTAACAAATAGGATTTTTCATTCACAAAACAAAAATATGACATTTATTAAACTTTTCAAATTTCATATCAAAGGACAAAGAAATCTCCAACGAAAATATATAATTTCAAAACTATAGTACAACAAGTAACATCAAATCGAAAGTTACATGGTCATCGAACTGTAAGGCCAAATCGTCACCGTCTATGTCATCAAAAAGCAGGTTCTTCCTCCGGTTAAACCATTATCCCTGATTGCGAGTCGTCAGACACTCAAACAATTTTGGAAACTGCGCCCACAGAAGTTGCTGTAGTTTTTGTGCAGCGGAACTTTTTGGATTAAAAAGGCATTCTTGAATGTTCTGACTTTGGTGGGTTTCCTGCTCTTGATAATTTCAGCAGCGGCTTCGAGGCCTTGAAAACATTTTTATAAAAAAAATTGTCATATAAAATTACTTCAAACTAGATTACATTTTTGCACAATAATTTCCCACAGTAAGTGTCAATGATAATTATGGGAAACTTCACTGAAAACGGCAGTAGTACAAGACTGGTCCTAGTGAAAAAAGTTGAGAATGGTCGTGCTTTATCTATCAGATTCTTTATCTATGGTATCTACGACAAAAATTGTTCCAGTTTGTATAGTTTCATAAATGAAGCTATTGAACCCATTTCTGTGGACATATTTTCTTATTCTACAAATTTTTTGAATTAAGTTAAAGTACAATTTGGATCAGAGCCATTTTTAATTTTAATAACATTTGTTCCAACTACATAACGACTAGTGCTGCGACATCGACCTCAAAACATCGATGTTTTTGGGGATGTTTCATTTTTGGTGCCTTTTTTAGAAATCGAGGTACCAAAATTGAAACAAGATGTTTTGCCGATGTTTTCCTTTTGCTGAAATTCTCTTTTAGATATGTGATATCAACATATAAATCACCCTTTTCACGATATAAACGCAAAAAATACAAAACTTGATTAAAATAAACAGTTTCCAATTACATACCCTGTATAACCTACGCATAAAGGCAGCGGTTGGCTTCTGGCTGCGAATAAATAACGAAATATAAAAAATTCGAGTTTCTATTAATATTATATGGTTTATTTTTCCTTATATAAAGGCAATTTGTCGCAATCGTCATATAAAAAAAACATCGGTGCAAACATCGATACAAACCATCGATGTTGGAAAAACATCGGCACTAAAACATCGATGTAAAAAGTGCTCGATGTTTTTCAAAAACATCGATGTTTTCAAAATATCGATGTCGACGTCGCAGCCCTAATAACGACATAATGTCATAACACTGAACCGAGAGCACAAAAAAAACATATTGTGGAAATCTCTAGGGTTATCAAAAAATAGTAGGCACCTCTAAAAAAAAATGTGGCCACCCTATGAATTAAAGCTGTAGGGGGTTGCTATTTATATTTCGGAGCCTGGCAATACTAGTGTTGCCAGATGCAAACTGGAACTTCCGTTGGAAAGTTTGACATATTTTAGCATAAGCATACATAGCACTTTTTGACTTACGACCAGTATCTGTTGTATTTACATAGTGTTGAAAAATGCATCTCGATCAATAAATTGAATTTGGAACTTGTTTCAACTTTTGGTGATGAAGTACCATCAAAAACCGCTGTAACTCGCTGATACCAAGAGTTCAGTCTCTCACCCCGTTTGTTCCAGGATGAATTTCGTGAAGGTCGTCCAACTTCAGTCGTTTTGCCGGAAACCATCGATTACCGTGAGATTGAGGCATTCTTGGGCATTAGTATGATAAGCAGCAATAAGATATTGCATGTTCATTTGGCCGTGAAAAAGATTTGTTCTCTTTGGTTCCGACATAATTTGCTCAATGAAAGATTCGTGTCGATTGGAGCAAAGAAATGTTGAAAACTACAACCCCGGTAACATCGTCACAAGTGACGAATCATAGATCTATTCATATAAGCCCGAAACAAAAGAGCAATCGACCGTATGGGTCTTTCAACACGAGCTAAATCAAACAAAAGTTGGTCGTGCAGGAAGCACATCGGAGCAAATGATTGATTTTTTTTATCGGTATAACCGGTCATGTGGCAACCGTGCCTTTAGAGGAACATACAATGTTCAATTCTGAGTGAGTGGTATACCACAATATGTTTGCCAGCAGAAGAAATAATGAAAAACAAGAGAAGACAGATCATTTTGCATCAGGACAATGCGATCTCTCGCACATCGGCTGAAGCAATGGGCTATTGGAGCACTCATCATTTCAAATTGGTGGGCCATCCGCAGTACAGCCCTGATTTGGCACCCAATGACTTCTTTTTACTGCGTGGTCAACGTTTTTCGACGCCAGAATAGCTGTTGGAGCGTTCAAAAACCAATTTTTTGCAGGAGCTTCAATCGGAGTGGAAAAGTTCTCCGAACATTGGTTTGAGCGCATGCAAACGTATATTGATCTTGACGGAGCATATTTTGGAAATTACGAAACCTTTTGCAATGATAAATGAATGATTTTTTATTGCTGGACCCGAAATATAAATAGCAACACTGTATTTATTTCTGAATTCACTGTGCGATTTTCTAAAACAAAAAAAATATATATAATAACCGTGCGAATGTTTTCTTGCAAAGATGGGAGTTCTCAATTCAAATGTACACTCCGGTTCACTTATTTAAAGGCACTAAAAATTCCATATTCAGCAGCCTGTATCTTTTGCAATTTGTATCCGATTGCAGAATTTTCAAAAGGAAGTGGAAGTTAGGCATCTTGAGATATAAAAAAAGCATTACAATAGTGGTTTCTTAACTACAGAACTTTTTTTGAGCAATTTATAAAAAAAAAGTCCAAAAACACTTTATCTAATTTTAATGAAAAACTGATTTTCTTGTTTATATTACTTTATTTAAGAACTAGAAGTAATGGTTACAACCCCTTTGTTTTTAATAACTTCAAATATACGGGTTTTCATTGAGAGATAAAGAGAATTTATGTAATCCAACGAAATTTGATTCCAAGCATCCTTAATGGCCTGAATTAGTGACTGCTTGTCATCAAATTGTCTACCTCCTTCATAGACCTTACGAGATAACCAACCCCAGACATTTCCGATAATGTTTAGATCTGGCGAATAGGGTGGCCAATCAAGAATATTAACATTTTGGTTTGCAATGAACTCCTTTACTACTCTGCCACTGTGTATAGGGGCATTATCCTGTTGCAATATCCAAAATATGGGCTCAAGTAGTTCACTGAACTTCGGAAAAGCCGATTCCAATAACGTTTCATAGCTTGTACCAGTAATTTTTGCACTTTGAATTTCACTATCGATGGTGCCATAGTACGTAATACCACTCTACACCATAATGTCGCCCTCTCGGCTGTGATGTCGGTGTCGGCGCAGATCATGGAAATAATAGTTGTAGCCATCAGGCCCATCCAAATTAAACTTCTTCTCAACCGTAAATACAACAACGGTTCTCCAGTTATTTACATGACCTCTTGGCTGCACATCCCATACCACGTAGTCTCTTGCGAATTGAAGCCGCTTTTTCTTACGAGGAGCACTAAGTGGCGGTTTTTTTTTTTAATTTCAGGTATTTAAGATACTCGCAGCTCTTAATTGCTCTGTGTCTTGCTCGCTTCCACTCCAGCTTGAGCTCTTATTTTTGACAAGGCCAAAGCAGAATTAGAAGCAATTCTGTTGATTTTTCTTTTCTCATACGTAGATAAAGACAAGGAAACCCTTGCCCTAAAATTTGTTCCATACCCCTCGGGTTCCTTGATGTAATTGTCGAAAACTGGGGTCTCTGTCCAATTTTTTTAGCTATTGCGCGGTTAGAATATCCTTCAGAACGGTAAACGTCGATTTTAGTTTTTTTCGATAGATTTAAAATTTTTTGTTTTGCTATTTTGACTCGTAGAATGATGAAGATGTACTAAATTGTAATAAGGAAATGCTCCCTACGAAAAATCATAGCTTACTTGAAAAATAATAAAAAAAATAATAAAGTGCCTTTATTCAAGTGAACCAAAAAAAAATAGCACATTTTTTGACTTTTTTTTATAAACTGCTCAAAAAAATTTCTTTAGTTAAGGAGCGAACCACTATTGTCATGATTCGTTTTATATCTCAAGAAGTCAAGCTTCCATTTCCATTTAAAAATTCTGCAAGAAGAAGAGTTGCCGAACGAAGGCCTGCTTGCATGCCTTGTATGCAAAGGCATAATTGTATGTTTATCGAATTTCTCTGGAGGGAGACCTGTTTTTGTAATTGCATCACATTTTCCCACCGGGTGTAAATACTTGTAAATTTTCACAGAACTCGCTGGGTGCGACTATAAATGCATACGAGCATATGATAATGAAAACATACAAATATGTGTATGGATGTGCATTCGTTTATATATATGTCGCTGTGCATTATAATCACTCTCCTGACATTCCACACATACACACACACACAAAAAGTGGTCACGGATGTCAACTGTCGTCTTCCAATACAGTTTGTTCCATTTTATTTCCACTGAACCAGTTTGGCATTTGCATTCGACTGACATCTGTGCTTACGTTCTCACTCACCTTTTATCCAGTCATGATATTTTCATTTGCTATATTTTCATTTCAATTCCAACGTATGAGTTGTCTGGATTAAGGATTAATGTCAGGTATCAAAGTAAACCTCTCCATATGGGCGCATATGTGATAGCAGTGAATTACTTTACGGATCTGTGTGACGGTGTCTCCATGGAATGTTGGCAAATAATTACTTTGGTATTTCTTGAAAATAATGAAATTTCAGTTTCGCTTACAAAATTAAAAAAAAGGACTGCTTCAATGAACTGAATTTCGGAAGAGATATGTTGGTATGGGCTCATTGCTTTATGGAACAAATCGATTATAAGGACATGTGAACAACGTAGTCGCTGCAACCAATCAACGAAAACTATGTATATAGCTGATATTCCATTTGGACACAAAAATCAGTTATCCTTTTTTACATTCTTCATTCTATGAGCTGGTCACGTTCGAATCTGTTCTCGCTATACGTGTCCTTCATTGCATTATTAATACTAGCCATGACTTTATATGCAAATAAACAATGTGGTGGAACAAGGACCAGAATATGCATATTCACCGCTGACTCATCCCCCACGAGCCGCAAAATGAAGAGTAGAAAGACGCGACTACTCGTTAGTCTTGAGATGTAAATATCAAGGTAAAATATTCAGCTCGAAAGCAGGAACATAAAATAAATTAAACAAAGCATTGGTCCGCGAGTTTATTTATATCAAACATGGGACAAATTAATTATATTACAATTACAATTTGTAGATTAATTTGAAAATTTGTAGATACAAGGCAAATTCAAAAAAATTTAAATACAATTGGCCATTGTACTTATTTTCAAAGCATTTCCTTCATATCTGCCGGTTTCGATTTTCAAATATTTTATACAGTCCAGGTTTATGAATTTGAAAGTACCACGAGGCAATACCTATCGAAGCCACAAACCTCTACATATAAAATACTTTAAACACAGAATTGCCAGCAGTCAGATAAATTCCCAATAACATTGGAAGTTTTTGAAAAAAAAATTGGAAACATATGCGGACACAATGGATCTATACTAATTCCGGACATACTAATCAAAGTGCGACATTAGTTTTTTGGCCTATAATGATGGTTTCATACACTTTTTTTTAAATTTATTCTTCTTAATTTTGAGACAAGTTTATACATATGTCACAATTACTTGAGAACGCCCCATCCGATTTGCTTCAAAAAAATTTATAAAAATTAAAAAATTACAATGCCTTTAATCTACAACTACACTATTTCAAAAGATAAGCAACAGTTTCGCAGTTATAAATAAATTTATGAAGAAAAAATAATAACTTGTTGCTTAAAAAATTAAAATTGTGTATGAAAATATTTTTATAAAACCATCATTATAGGGCAAACTACTAATGCTGCAATTCGATTCGTAGGACCCGAATTAGTGTCTACGCGTTGAGTCCACTTTTGTTTTTTTTCGACTTGCACAGTGTAATTAAAACCATTGCCATGTTTCATTACAATTGACATCCAATCTCAAAACCTGCATTTGCATTGCCTTAGCAAATCCAAATTAAAAATTATTTAATTGCCATTGCGAACTATGGTAATTCTTTTGCATTTGCATCATACATGGGGCAAATTAATTATATGACAATTATAATTTGTTGTTTAATTTGAATTTCCTGTGCAAATGCAAATTCAAAAAACTTTCAATACTATTGGCAATTGTACTTATTTTCAAAGCATTTCCTTCATATCTGGCACTTTTGGTTTTCAAATATTTTATACAGTACAGGTTTATGAATTTGAAAGTACTATGAGGCAATACCTATCAAAGCCACAAACCTCTACATATAAAATACTTTGAAAACAGAATTGCCACCAGTAAAACGAATTCGAAACAATTAAAAGCTTTCCCATATTTCATTACAATTGCCATCTGATTCCACAATCTGCATTGGCATTGCCTAAGCAATTGCAAATTTAAAATTTTTTAAATGCCATTGCGAAAAATTGTAATTCTTTTGCATTTGCATTAGACAAAGTAATGCAAATTAAAATCCAATGCAAATTAAAAAAACCATGTATGATTTGCATTAGATACAGTAATCCAATTTAAAATCTAATGTAAATTAAAAAATTCCTTGTACGATTTATTTTAATATCCGTCCGCTCTTTATCGTACCTCTCAAGTAAAATGGACCGATATGGACCAGTTCGTGTGAGGCACGCAAGGTGTAAAAATCTATTAAATAGAGAGATAAGAGAAAATTCTATAATTGTGGAATGTGGATCGGTGTTCGCATTTCTCATAATTTAACAAAATATTACCCAGCACTAAATTTCATTAAGTTCGGTTGAGATTCACGGGAGACATTGTGTCGGCAATCCAGAAGATGTCATTTTATATGATTCAACCTGCACTTACTTTTTTTTAATAGGAGATTTTTAGATTTTCTACTGGCTAACAAACCAGGTTTTCTGCAAATTAAACAGTCAGGACTGGGATTTCAACCCAGATTGGCGGACGATCATTTCGACGATTGTGAGTCTTCTCATAAGTGCCCTAGCTTTCTATGCCAGTGACTATCTTGTGCAATTGTGTCACAAATTGCAGTTCAACTTTTGTTCTGGAGGTACAAAAACGGGAGGGGCAAAATTGGTTTACGAGAGTTACCGTTACGATCAATCAGGTATTCGAGTCAATTTTGTATGAGATATACCAAACTGGGTTCACGCTGAAAAATAATGGCCCTAGCAACATATTTCAGGTAACATGTACATGTTTGGAACCAATGTTTTCATGAGTTGAAGGTCTTCTGCCTTTTTGTTTCATGATGGTCTGTCTCGTTTTTGTTTTTAGCGGTTTTGAATAGCAAACACGATATGTTTGGGCACAAGTATACTGTATTTGCGACAAGCCACAAAGACGTTATGTTTGCATCCAAACAACAGAAAAAGTCAGATTTTTACAGCCTGTGTAGCAAAATTATTCTTATTACAGTAATACCTAATTTCGGAATTACGAAATTGTTCGGTTTACGATTGAAGAAATTTGGAAATATTAAAAACGTTTTCCAAGTTTTTGACGCTTGCACTCAAACTGTAAGATATCTATGAAATAAATTCGTTAGATATAGTAATTTTGAATTTGTTTGATTGCTGGCAATTCTGTTTTTAAAGTATTTTATATATAGAGGTTTGTGGCTTCGATAGGTATTGCCTTGTGGCACTTTCTAATTCATAAACCTGTACTGTATAAAATATTTGAAAACCAAAACTGTCAGGTATGAAAAAAACAAAACTGTCAGGTATGACAAAAATGCTTAAAGTTGCCTTTACCATTGTACGCAATGGCAATTAAAACAATTTGAATTTACATTTTCTCAGGCAATGCAAATGCAGGTTATGGAATCGGATGCCAATTATACTGAAATATGGGAATGCTTTTAATTATTTTGAATATATTTGACTACTGGCAATTCTAATTTTAAAATATTTAATATGTAAAGGTTTGTGACTTCGATAGGTGTTGCATCGTGGTACTTTCTAATTCATAAACCTGTACTTTGTAAAATATTTGAAAACCCAAAACTGTGAGATATGATGGAAATGCTTTGAAAATAAATACAAAGGCTAATTATACTGAAGTATGGGAAAGCTTTTAATAATTTTGAATTTATTTGACTGCTGCCAATTTTGTTTTTAAAGTATTTTATATGTAGAGGTTTGTGGCGTCGATAGGTATTGCATCGTGGTACTTTCTAATTCATAAACCTGTATAGCTATATTTGGAAACCAAAACTGTGAGATATGAAAGAGATGCTCTGAAAATAAGTACAATTATCAATGGTATTTAATTTTTCTGAACTTGCCTTTATAGAGGTAATTCAAATTAAACTACAAATTATAATTGTCATGTAATTAAATTGCCACATGTATGATTCGCTCCCATGTATTTCTATTGCCAGTACTAAACATTCTAAAGTCGTTATATAAAATGCCTTAAATTGTATTTCATAGCTGCCCATGATACCATTGAAATTCAAATTCGTAATTTCCTCCACTGTTGTTCGATATTTGTTTAAATCCGATCAGATACTTTCTTACTTATCCGGTCACGAACAACCCCGAGGGGTCAGGGACCTTTCAAAACGAAGATAACATATTTCGCCAACCAGTTCGATATTTTGTCATGGCAACTGTAGTATATGTCGCAGTTTCTTTTTCGTTTGCAACCATATACTGTCCATCTCATTTCGTGGATTGCGGCAATGTCAGCCTTATAACTTTCGAGGACATTTGCCAATTGGATAATTGCGCCGGATCTGTATAGAGTTCTCGCATTCCAGGTTTTGCACAACAACCTCTATTTGTTGACGACAACCTCTATTTGTTGACGACCCCCGCAAACGTTATAAGGACCACGAAAGTCCGATCAGATACTGATTGTTATTTGTCGAAGCCTTCATTTTGCATTGATATTATATTTACTTATATATTGGTTTAATTCAATTATTAGGACCTCCGAGTCGTTTTCTGAAAATATCATGTGTCTTGTCAGTCGAGTATTTTTGTGCGAATGTACAAAAGCGGAATTTAAGTTACTGTACCGATCACCCTTTTATGGACATTACATAAACATTGTTTAGTAGTGTATATACTTGTAGAAGAGAAGAGTGCATATTAATGCACATCGTAGAAACTTAATGACTTACCCCCCCCCCCCCCCCTGCACGCACTAACTTCTCTTAACCATGACACAACACCAAGGGCGAAAAAGCCATTACATTAATTAAATTACTCAAACCTCTTCCATGCAGTAAAGACAGGGACAGAGCGAACTTAGAACAGCGACGTCCTTGCAACCACTTTCAAAATTAAAATCAATCATACAGTAGTGCAAAGGTTTGACGTTGATCATCAATTTAATGCATTCACATACTCCGCCCACGATGCAACCATGTACAACAAATATAGCAATAACATTTTTAATACTTATATTGACAGTACTTGGATATTTATGTACATACATTTATATGTATCGAAGATTTCGATAAATATAATTTAATTATTTATACAACTCATTAATTTATTATAAATTTGCATAAAACTTGTTGAAAATGTGTTTTTAAACAAATGTATTTCTTTTACCTTTCCCCCTCAACAACCCACTCACCCACCCAAACCAATCTCTTTCAATTTTTTCAACAATGAATAATCCAACCGACGTAAAACAACTTTATAACCCACAGATGCAGCAGGCGGCGGTAAAGTTACTTTTGTATTTACTACATTTTTTTCGTAACCCCTTTTACTTAGATACTCATCTTTTATTCTTGATAATTATCGAAATGCATCTGCCACCTTAGTTCAGAATTAATTGAATTTATTAGCTTAACACCTTCAAGATTGACGATTAAATTTACGATTGTATTTTTCATTTTTCATTTGACATTTATGAGTTTACACTTGACAAAATTGATTTTAAATTAATTGATTTCACTTGAGTTTTAAGTTTTGTATTCATATTCGATATGCATACAATAATAAGATGATGCTTTTGCACCTGATATCCTAGTTACCAATTATTTTTCCTCTCTTCACTTTCACTCATAAATACCTTTATACTTAATATCCGAAGGTTCAGCATAATAAATACCATATTAATATATATATATAAATGCATGTTTCTATAAGATAATCGATAACTTGAAATGATCAGAGCTGAAAGAGCGTCTGCTGCAACCCAATAATGCACCCATAATAGCGCACAGCAAACAGCATAATACATCGTGAGAGAAGAGAAAATGCTTCATCAGTTGCAAATTTGGAAAATATTAAAGCGCAGCCAAGAAGTCCCTTATAGGCAATGATAATTATCCGCTGCACTTTCTTGCTTGAATTGTATTTAAAATTAAATCGCCAGTCAAGAGGAAACACACCGAAGAATTGAAAGAAAGCCGGTATATGATTGAGTGCTAAACTATAAGTAAAACTCTCCAAGCAGTCCTGTTCGAAATTTATCATACTTGTTATATATTTATATGCAAAACCACTCATCTGCACAGGGATAAAAATCGGTAGTTAAATTTTTAAAATTCTTAAAATGTTAATACAAAATTTCTGAATTTTGTCAACTTAACTACCGATTTTTAGTTAATGTATGAGAAATGTCTGGTCAGCACCGGAATTCTGTAACTTTTTAACGATAAAAATCGGTAGATAAATTATCAAAATTCAAAAAATTTCAATACAAAATTTCCGAATTTTGTCAATTGAACTACCAATTTTTATCGTTAAAAATTTACAGAATTCCGGTGCTGTAATGGAATTCTCTACGTTTTTAACGATAAAAATCGGTAGTTAATTTGACAAAATTCTAAAACTTTGTATTGAAATTTTATGAATTTTGACAAGTTAACTACCGAATTTTTTCGTTAAAAAGTTACAGTATTCCGGTCCAGTACCGCAATTTTGTAACTTTTCAACGACAAAAACTTGATAAAATTCGGAATTTAGCTACAATTGTCATTAAAAGTGATTACAAAATTAATTTTTACCGAATTTTATCGTTCAAATAATCCGTAAATTACGAAAATTGTCGGTGAGCTAACTACAAAAAAGTAAAGTCAATTCATAACATTTGAATTTTGAATGACATTGAGACTGGCGTTCAATACAAATTCAACTAAATATGGAATAAAATAAAAATTGTTATCTTAAATCGCATTCCAATACATTGGTATGCTTTAGAAAATTGTGTATCAAACACGGACGCAGGAAAGAAGAATTCTAAGACAAATTGAAGATTCATTTAACTTGAGTAATAGTGAAGATTTAATGCTCTATAGGTTAAACAAGGACCAAGTATATCAACGTTTTGGACGCAATCCAACACTGTTTGATTTCCAATAGAATAACTGGAAAAACTCCCGATAAGCAGGTATTTGTCTTCCTTTATTCAAGCCATAGAAAGCCTAACTATGTTACGGGTTTTTCAACAGAGACGCTACAAAATTAAATAGATAGGGACAGCAAACGACGCCATATTTTTTCCCGCTCTTTTGGCATTTCTCTTCAGTAAGGTTTGCCATTTCATCATGGAAAGATATACGAGCCAACAACGAGTCGAAATTATTAAAATTTACTACCGAAATTTGGAGTCAGTGGCCTCAACTTTAAGAGCCCTACGTCCAATTTGTGGTCGTCATAATCGTCCTACCAGATCAACAATTGAGCGTCTAGTGGAATAATTGGAATCCACAGGCACAGTACAAAATGTTCCCGTGCCAGTGAGACAATGAAGTGCCCGTAGTGTCGAGAATATTGCTGCCGCTGAGACTTCAGTTCAAGAAAGCCCAAATGTGTCTCTCACACGTCGTTCTCAAGCGTTGGGCATCTCTGTGACGTCGTTGTGGCGAATTTTGCGAAAAGATCTTGGCCTACATCCTTACAAGATCATATTGACGCAAGAACTGAAGCCGCTTGACCACCATAAGCGTCGTATGTTCGTGAATTGGGCTGAGCAACAACTTGAAAGTGATTCGGATTTTCATCGGAAAATCATCTTCAGCGATGAGGCTCATTTCTGGCTGAATGGCTTCGGCAATAAGCAAAATATGCGTTATTGGTCAGACAGCAATACACACGTAATCCATGAGTCATCATTGCATCCCCAAAAAATTATGGTTTGGTGCGGTTTATGGGCCGGCGGCGTCATTGGGCTGTACTTCTTCCGTGATGAGCAAGACCGGCACATTACTGTAAATGCGAATCGCTACCGTTCAATGATAACCGAATATTTTTGGCCCCAATTGGATAACATGGACTTGGAGGATATGTGGTTCCAACAGGACCGTGCCACAAGTCACACAGCGAATGCCACAATCAATTCATTGGAAACCAAGTTTGGTGAACGTGTTATCTCACGAAATGGCCCAGTCGATTGGCCGCCTCAGTCGTGCGATTTGACGCCGTCAGGTTATTTCCTGTAGGGCTACGTCAAGTCTATGGTCTATGCCAATAAGCCAGCGACGATTGATGAACTTCGTACGAATATCGAACGTGAAATTGCAGCAGTATCGGCCGATTTATGCTTGAAAACCGTCGAAAATTGGGTTCAGCGTCTGGACTTCTGCAGTCGTGCACGTGGTGGCCATGCAAAAGAAATCGAGTTCCATACATAATCGCATCGAACGTACTTTCACGGGAATAAAGGATTTCATTGGTATCTGAAACCGGTTTTGTTTTATTTAAAAAACTTTTGTAGCGCTCTTATTGAAAAACCATCATATGTTGCTACAAGGTTTTATGTGCAATTCGGTTATACGCCACGACCGGCCTGTGGGAGAACAATAGGGAATTCTTAGCCAAACTTCAATTAGCCGTTGTTTCATTGAGTTACGGATGCCATCACCAACTCTCTTCTAATACAATGGCTAAAATTTGCAACGACAACATACGAAAGAAATTGTGCAAAGGAAGAATTTTGAATGAGTTCAATTCCGTGTGAAGTATGTTTACCGGCAATTGATTGTTCCCACACTCCAATAATTGCACCCAAAAGCCACGGAGGTGCATACGTTAACCACCATTGTTATCACTCATTAAATGTACAAATGGTATACAAATATTACGACTGTTCAGTACTTTTCTACAATAAGTTTCTGTGTTTTACTATTTATAAACATTTGCGATTCACTTTATAGGCATGATTCATTCATATGGAACTACACTTCCGTAAAAACCGTGATGTACAAGTCCTTCTGTTGTGGCGAAAAACTTTTATAATTGGTATTAAAAGTATTTTTATAAGACTAATAAGGGCGAGTTTCACACTCCTCATTTAAAAGCTCAATTTAAAAGCTCACAGTCATTTTTCATATTAAATGACAAGCGTCGGGCATTTGAATTACATTTAAATGGAGAATTTTCAACTGTGAAACCGGCCTTAAGGATGAGTTTCACACTCGTCATTTAGAAGCTCAACTTAAAAGCTCCCAGAAAATTTTCATATTGAATGACGAACATGGGACATTTAAAGCACATTTAAATGGAGAATTTTGCAACTGTGAAACTGGCCATAAATATTTTACTAATAACGTTTATTAGGTGATTCGGGATACCCTCTAGGGCCAGGGCCTGATGAAGTACCCCGGTACACCTAGCTTCATATATAATGAAGGTATATGCAAAAGTCGTAATTGTATAGAAGAGGGCATTCGGAGTTATGAAGGCGGCGTGGCGGTGTCTTTCTAGACATAGAACATAACAATACAACTCTTCATTTTTTTCTAGAGTGCTTGTGAACGCATGCATTGTCCTTCAGAATACAAAAATTCGATAGAGCTGCATATTCTGCTGGAGTGGCTATTGGACCTGGTACTTGTTTTCTAAGTAACTATATAAATTTTCTTTTTTATTTACATATAGTAATAAATACTTACAACGATTTACCAATATTTGTTTGAAAGAGTTTTTATTTATTTCTCCTTGACAAATGTTGTTTTGAAGTTTTCATATTTCCACCGGAATTTGACATTGAATTTTAACGACACATCCAAACGAATAAATTCGTTAACTAAAAAATAGAGAATACAAATATCGCTACTTAACGATATTGTCGTTATCGTTACAAAAGTTATGGAATCCCGGTACAGGTTGGTTTTTTTTACCGATTTTTATCGTTAAAAACTCACAGAATTCCGACTCAAATGTTGTTTTAAAATGAAGCAACATAATTTCATCATTTTCTTACGTGTTTATTCACACATATCAAAACAAAACTAACAGACGCAACATTTGCACAGGTTATAGCATTTTCAGGTAGAGTGATCCCTTTTGGGTCTAAAGACAAAGTTTAAAGAAAGTGTGAAAATATAAGAAAAGATCCCAAAAAAAGTTCACGAAGAACATTTGGCGCCGACGACTTCTCCGCAACGATTTCTGTCTCTGGCAAGTGATTTTATTATTTTGCATGATGGACGAGTTTGTGTGTATTCCTTTTTCAAGAACCGCTTCAAAGTATTTGGTGATATTCCTGGCTGGCGGTACCCTTGAGGGTTCTATCCCAGTGCTGCTCTAGCAGTATATGATGTTGGACGTCTAAATATATGGACGATCCAAGTTATACACATTGTATCCAAGTATACATATTAAAAAATATCGGCCCCAGCAACATATTGCTGGAAACATGTACATTAGGGCGGGTCAAATTGTATGGAACGATTTTTTTTTGATGAAGCGTATAGCAAAAACGTAATCTATAGGTGATTCTGAGAAATTTTGCTCAAGAGACCATAGCTCTAAGTCGGATTTGGAGCCCCCAAATAAGTTAATTTTAGGCTATTTCTCGACAAAAAATTCCTAATATCTCTACTAAAAATAGAAAAAAATATTGGTGTCAATACAGACTCTGAAAGCTGATAAAAATACCTTTCAAACAAGCCCACATTGAGAAATCTACTATAATTCTATCCGATTTTATGACGAATTTAATTAAATTATTCTATGTATATATGGAAAAATATCTATTTTTAAATTTTGGGGGGCTCCAAATCCGACTTAGAGCTATGGTCCTTGAGCAAACTTTCTCAAAATCAACTATAGATTAAGTTTTTGCTATACGCTTCATCAAAAAAAAAAAAATTAACCCGCCCTAATGTACATGTTTGCAAGCACTGGTTTCATGTATTGAAGATCTGCTATCTCGTTTTTGTTTTTGGCTGTTTTCAACAAACAATGCCACATTTACATCTCAAAACTATATATTATAGCCTATTAATCATTGTGTCTCAAATATGTTATATTGAATGACAAGCACAGTGTGGTTATACACAAGTATACTATATTTACGGCAAGCTACCAACACGTTATATTTGCATTCAAACAACAAAAACGACAGATTTTTCAGCGTGTAGCCAATTCAATACGGCTGTTACTTGTGAGTTGTCAGAGATCTGGATTGGAAATTATAGTGGTCCAATAAATACCTAGTAAGCGTGTCTTTCTATCCCCTGCCAAACTATTTTTGTGAACCAAGCCAATTCAAATCGCACAATATCCCTTAGATATTCATAGAAAGTGGTCGAAAAATTTGTTTAGCAGGAAATACAAAAATAGGCCTAGTGCAGGGTGGGCCAAATGTCAACATGGGGTTTACAAATTTAACAACTTTTTCAATTGCATATTTTTTTATCTTTTTAGATCATAAAAGATTTATAGGAATAAATCTTAGATTCCAAAATATATTAAATGGAAATTTATCTACACTAAGAATAGAAAACAATATCACTTCAATGATCCCCGTTTTCAGCTTTGCAATGATGGGTTTGTGTTAGAGCATCTTCCATGAAATCTTTCAAAATTTGTGGCTGCAGCGTTCGAATTTCCGCAACAATATTGGCCTTGATATCAATCCTGCTGACAAATCTGGCGAAAGCGCTGGCCAAGTAATTTCCGAATTACTGGAAATTATTCGCTTTCAAAAAGTTAGACTAAAAATTGCCATTGTGTCTTAGGCAGTGTGGTCAGTGGTTCCATCCTGCTGAAACCACATCTTGGGTGTGTTTTCCAAAGCGTTCTATCATAAACCGATACAGCTCTCCATTTATGGCTACAGGACCTCCATTTTATAAAAAATAATATTTTCAGATGTAATGCCATACCATACTGTACACCTAATGCGGTGCAATTGGCATTGATGAATGGCTCTTGGATTTTTACAACCCCGGAGCCTGCAGTTCTGCTTATTGGCAAAAGCCATTCAAACGAAAATGAGCTTCTTTACTTTTATTGACTATTTTACAACGTCATGAGGTCAGACGTCTTACACATATTAATTAAACAAACAAATGAAACAAATTTCAACGTATTCTTCCAACTGGCTCTATCGTTCGCATTTTCTCGCCAGTTGGTAACACCAAGGATACGGGGGGATTCTTCTGCCTGGTCTTTCCAGCGGAGTCTTGGTCGTCCTCCTTTCCTGCTTCCATCGGGCATGTTATCGAAAACTTTTCGAGCTGGTGCATCTTCATCCATTCTGATAACATGGCCTAGCCAACGCAATTGGCCTAATTAGATTCGCCTAGCCATGTCCACGTCAGAATACAAATTATATAGCTCTTGGTTCGCCGGTTTCTCTAACAGGACCATATATTTTTTGCGGAGAATTTTCCTCTCGAATACTCCCAGGTATTTTTCACCCGCTTGCGATGCGACCCAAGTTTCGGAGAAATATGCCAGGACTGGCAAAATGAGTCTGGTATAGCTGGATTTTTGTCCGTCGAGAGAGGGCTTTGTTCCTAAACTGCTTGCTGAGCCCAAAATAGCATATATTTGCAAGTACAATTCTCCTATCTATCTCTAGGGTGACGTTGTTGTCCTTGTCAACAGCGGATCCAAGGTAGATAAATCCATCTACCACTTCAAAATTAAATCGGTCGTCAACATTCAAGTGCGGTCCAAGTCGAGAGGTTTGTCCAGTCGTTGACACCGTAAATTTTGTCTTGCCCTCGTTAACAGCAAGATCCACCTTAGCTGATCCTTTTTCGATTCTTGAAAATACTGCAGTAACCTCTGGCCCAATAATGTCTATATCGTCAGCAACATATGACTTTCTGTGTTAATGGTCTTGTTCGCATTTACTGCAGCTTTTCTCATTATTATCTCCATTAAGATGTTGAAGAGATTGCAAGAAAGTGGGTCACCTTGTCTCAATCTTCGCTTGGTACAGAATGGTTCGGTGAGGTCTTTATAGACCTAAAATCTACACTGCCTTCCAGTCATTACCTCCTGATCTTCTGTAGAAGAATCTGGGCGGAGTACACACTCCACATCAAAGATATAAAGTCTTGTCTCGAGTAACAAAAGTCCAGCTGTACCAGACTCTCATACAACCTGTCTTGTTTTATGGCGCAGAATCCTGTGTCTTATCGCAAGCAGACGAAACATCTGTTGGAGTCTTCGAGGGGAAAATAAGTATACACTGCTTATCGGTCAGCAGATTTCCATTTGCGTCTTTGCAGGAGGGTAGCCCATTATTCGGCTAGTTATTCGATCGCCTTACCCTCTGTAAAAGTTTTCGGGGTTCGTTGTTCATCCTGCACATTTCTGTCTTCTCACTCTCTCTCTCTCTGCTCCCACTGCCATTTTTTTCTCCTAAATAAAACTTATATATTATGGTCTATTAATCATTGTGTCCCAAACATGTTATATTGAGTAGGAAACACAATGTGTTTGGCCACAAGTATAGTATATTTGCGATAAGCTACAAACACGTTATGTTTGCCTCCAAACAACAAAAAGATACAGATTTTTCAGCGTGTGGATAATTACATATAGCCCTGTTTACAAGCCCATCGAAGAAATTCTTTGTGGGAAAATCTATTTTTTGTACTTAATTCAAACAAGGTTATTCGAATAAACCTGTTTGTTTAAAATTTTAAATCGGATTGCTTTAAGAAATATTTAAAAATCAAACCCATTCTCTTTAAAGACCCATAAACTCTGAGTTGGTTAAAAGATTTTGACCTGAGATGGAAGGCGTTTGAAAGCAGATATAGTTTGTCCCATTACGATTTGAAAACCTGAAATCAAAATTTTATTTCAATAAAAATGTCTTGTTTTTTAAATTTTAATTTTGTAGTTTTTCGATTCTGTAGCGCATCAAACACAACTGCTCGCATCGAAATATAATAACTAAATCACAAGTTATGGGATATTTTTAAAGAGAATGATGAAAAAAATTGTCATTAATTGGAACTTTGCATTTGGGTTGTTTAGATAACGAATCACATATTAAATAATTCTTAATTCGTCAGCACAGTCGCAGTGGTAGAGGGAAATACAAATTTATCACACGATGTTATGAATGTTTTAAGCAAAACTGTAGAAACGCCATTTCGATCTTACAAAGACTGAATCGAAATCTTTAGGTGTCTATTCTTCGTATACAAAATCTCATAAGCAATTCTTTTCTAATTTTATCTTATATATCATGGGTGAATATTTCTACAACGGAAATATTTTTAAACGCACAAACAATTCGAAAAGTGTTTCCGCTTTTTATTATGATTATAAAAATAGTCTACACACATAGACACATAGTATATTTATTTCCCTGGAAATTAATGCAAAACTGTATGAGGCATTTATTTGTATAATACTCATAATATTCGTTGAATTACCATATCTCCTTACACACATACACCCAGAAATTAAAACATCACTTTCTTTCCACGATAAAAACACACACATACACATTTATTTCCTTGTAAATACAAGATTTATTTTCTACACACCCTTTTTCACTTATTTGCTTCTGCTTAAATTTTATTTGACTATTGTTTCCTTTCCCGCCCACTCCTTAAATATTAATTCATTTCGAATCTATTGATATTTAAATGTTATCATTGGCTTTAATTTGAGTTTTAATTTGTTTGTTTTTTGTCTTCTTCTCACGTTCATGTTAACTATTAAAAACCACTCTAGCTTTTGGTTTGAAACGGCACTGTTCTCAAATTTTTCTTCTTCACTTAATATCCCTTTGTTAACTTTTTTATAAATATTATATTTAATACAGTTTAACTAAAATGAATACTATATCTTGCTTTATACTTTTCATACAAAAAGAAAATTGAAAAAAAATTATATTTACACAAAAATGTATACCAAGAAAGTAAAAAGTAATACATAAATCAATTGATTCAGAATTTGAAAATATATCATAATTTCAGAACAGGGAAAGCGAACCGAATATTTCCAGTTAGCCATTAAAGCAAACAACTCTGAATACTACAAACGAGTCTATTCGAAAAAGGTTGCATTATATTTCATGTTAGACAGTGACATATGCACTGCTAAATGAACAGTTCATTATTTATATAAATGATTTAGAACTTGGGGTTTGTAAACATGATACTACCCAACAGAAGAATTCAAGCAACATTCCAATAAAGCTCTCCAGTACTAGGATTTCACAAAATTCGCTACAAAATTGACTTGCAAATATAAATCGTTCTCTTTAACATGGTAATTCATGACAGGTTAATACTACAAGTTCAGAAGATCCGAAGCATTTTCCTTAGTCAAAAGGGATTGGTTTCTGTTTGAATAATTCTGGACAGCATTAATTTCAAGTTTTGCTTCAAGGCATGCAAAATTACCAGTCGCCACTTCATACCTTACGTGTTTCAGAAAAATGGAAAATTAATAAATTTCTTCAATTTTATGCGAATTACAGTTCAGCTACTCAGAGACGAATTGATCCAACTCCACAATACAAAATTGGCGAAAATTTTAAAAAGGTTTGGCATTTCTATGTATGGTCAAACATAACTACGGCATTACCAATTGAAATTCAAAAAATATCAATTTAATTTTGAAATACATCAATTGAAATTTACATTTACAATACATTTAAAATAAAGGATGGATCCAACCAAAACGCATAAATCAATAATAACAAACAATATAAAACAACAAGTTTTCACAGAATTATCTTACTATTTGTTATTATGATAGAAGGAAGGATCTATGACAATTATGTGTGAAACAAAATATCGGCCAAATACTCGCCACGTCTTCGGTGGCATACCTCTATCCGATGGTCCATATTTTCAATGTCTCTGAGACATAATTGACTTTCAGTGTTGTTAATGTGCCGAATTATCTCATCCTTTAGCTCTTGAATTGTTCTTGGCTTATTGACGTACACTTTTTCTTTAAAATATCTCCAAATAAGAAGTTCAACGTTGTCAAATCACATGATCGTGGCAGCTAATTAACATCGCAACGACGTGAGATAGCAAGGCTATTGAATTTCTCGCCAAAAAGCGGCATTGTTTCGTTGGCTGTATGGCAACTGGCAGCATCCTGTTGGAATCACATGTCGTTCAGGTCCATATCCTTAATTTCTTGCTACTAAAAGTCCGTTATCGTGCTGACCAAAAAAATCAGAAAATGCACGAAATGCATTCTGATTTGAACGCCCATTTTCGTAAATGGCTTCCACAATATTAATGCGCTGCTCAATTGTGTACCTCTCCATGGTTGAGTTTGTCAAACACTGAAACAAAGAAATGTCAAATTAAGATGGGCAAAAAACCTTACGTTAAGGTGTGACTCACAATTAACATCGTGCATTATAGTTGGACCACCCGTTACTTCAAGTCAAATTTAAAATTTGTATTCGAATTTTGAAACACATCAATTGCAACAATCTAAAAAAACATCAATTAAAATTTAAAAGACATCAAATGGGTTTTGGAAAGATGTCAATTGAAATTTTCAATATATCAATTGATATTTGAAACACATAAAATTCAAATTTACAATATATCAATTGAAATTTTCAAATTCTGCAGAATTTAAGGAAAATATTAAGAGGTTTGATATATTAGATTATTAAATTTCAATTGATGTGTTTAGAATTTCAATTCAATTGATGTGTTTAGAACTTCAATTCAATTGATGTGTTTAGAACTTCAATTCAATTGATGTATTTCAAATTTCAATTGATGATGAGTTGTGATTTAAAAATCATCAATTGCCATTTGAAACGCTTCAACTGCAATTAAAAAAAAAACTTCAATTGAAATTTAAAATTCGCCAGTTGAAATTGAAAAATGATTAAACGATTTTATTAGAGAATATTATACTTTCAATTGATGTCCTTCAAATTCCAATTGATGTTTTAAAAATCATCAATTGGAATTTGAAGGACATCAATTGCAATTTAAAAAACTTCAATTGACATTTAAAATTCGTAAAATTGAAATTCAAAAATTACTAAGCCATTCTATTAGAGAATTTTTGAATTACAATTGATGTGTTTAAAATTTCAATTGATGTCTATATCAATTGACTTATTTCAAATTTCAGTTGATTAGTTGCGATTTCAAATCATCAATTGGAAGTTGAAACACATCAATTGAAATTTAAAATATATCATTTAAAATATAAAACACTTCAATTGAAATTTGAGATACATCAAATTGAAATGTAAATGATTTTATATATTAGATTATTAAATTTCAATAGATGTGTTTAGAATTTCAATTCAATTGATGTATTTCAAATTTCAATTGATGATCAGTTCGGATCTAAAAATTATCAATTGGTATTGGAAACACATCAATTGAAATTTAAAAAAATTCAGCTGAAATTTAAAATTCGTCAGTTGAAATTCAAATATTATTAAACGAATTTTTAACTTTCAATTGATCTGTTTAAAATTTCAATTGATGTATTTTAAATTTCGATCGATGATCAGTTGTGATTAAAACATCATCAATTGGAATTTGAACCGCTTTAACTGAAATTTAAAAAAACTTCAACTGAAATTTAAATTCATAAATTAAAATTTATAAATTATTATGCGATTTTGTTAGAGAATTTTTAAATATCAATTGATGTTTTTAAAATAGTAATTGATGTCTTTCAAATTTCAATTGAGGATCAGTTGAGATTTAAAAATCATCAATCGGAATTTGTAACGCATCAACTGAAATTTAAAAAACTTCTATTGGAATTTAAAAGTCATAAATTATTATAAGATTTTGTTAGAGAGTTTTTAAATTTCAATTGATGTCTTTTAAATATCAATTGATTTATTTTAAAATTCAATTGATCAGGTGTGATTTCAAAATCGTCAATTGAAGTTTAAGAGTTTAGAAAAAACTTAAATTTAAATTCAAAATTTGTCAATTAATATCCAAAAATTATTATTAGTACTGGACAATTTTCAAATTTCATTGGATGTATTTCAATATTCAACGAATGTGTTTTAAATATTATTTGATGTATTTTAACTTGCAATTGATCAGTTGTGATTTCAAAATCATCAATTGGAATTTGAAACATATGAGTTGAAATTTGAAAAACTTCAATTGGAATTTAAAATTTGTCCGTTGAGATTCAAAAAATTGTATGCGATTTTATTAGAAAATTTTTAAATTTGAATTGTTGTGGTTCAATATTGAATCCATTTCTTTCAATCAATGTGTTTCAATTGATGTGTTTCAATTAATATGTTTGAAATTGCAATTGAAGTGTTTTAAATTTCAATTGATGTGTTCGAAATTTCAACTGATGTTTGTCAAAGTTCAATGGATGCATTCCAATTTTCAATTGATGTTTTTTTAAAGTTAAATTGATTGTTTTAAATTCCAATTGATGTTTCTTTTAATTTCAATTTATTTGTTTTTAAAATTTAATTAATGCATTTCGAATTTTAAATAGAATTTCTAAATGCCAATTAACGTATCTTAAATTTCGAATACAATTTTTAAATTTCCAATAATTTGTTTATTTAATTTCAATTGCAAATGGTGTCGTGTGAGATCCAACAATTCTTCATGATCTTCTTTTCACTTTCAGTACAAGACAGGGTTTTAAATATAACAAAATTCAGATATTTTTAATTTAATCGCGTTAACATCCAACAAGTTTTAGATTGTAGAGATCGATCAATTGGCGATTTAGTAGCTCATGTAGAAATTATAAAAATTTTCAGCATTTGTAATAACTCATATCCATGAAAGAGAGAATTTAATAATATGAAACAAAAACTCAATCGTGAGTCGCATACCTTCCCTGGCTCCAAAATACCTTGAATAGCTTTCTGAATTAGTTGAGTTTAACCTAAATTCCAAAATTATTAATTGGCAAGACTTCTGTGTATTCTTGCAATTTCGTTTAAACGAACAACAATTTGTTTAAAAAAAAAATGGATTCTTTGGCATACATTTTTGTAGTTTAATCACTTGAATTATTTAATTTGTTAAATGTTTGCCGTTTATCAGTTTTCTTCTTTCACTTGTAGTTGTTCTTTAAAATTTTCTAAACTTTAAAATAAAATATTACTAATTATATTTTCCACTTCATTTTTGAAAACTAAAACTAAAAAATCTTTCTTTTTTTTCTTTTGTGTTGTTTCTGTTTTCGATTGCTTTTTGCAAAACCAAATAAAAACAAATCAAACAAAAACTGTGTTGAAACTGCTTCCTCTACTACTACTACTACTACTACTACTACTACTACTACTACTACTACTTCTCCTTCTACTACAACTACTACTTCTGTATGTTCTTCTACTGTAACAACTACATCTCAAACAACAACAACAACAACAACAACTACCAAAATAAAACTATTTAAAAACTATAAAAACTCTAATCAAAATACTGAGGATTAAATCTATCTGTAAAATAATGAATAAATAAACAAAAAAATACAACATCTACAACATCTTCTTCTACAACTACTACAATAACAACAACAACAACTCCAATAACAACAACAACATCATCATGCCTATCTACAATAACAACTTTTTACCAACAACAACAACAACAACGCATTTACAATGAGGTAAAGTATATAAGATTTTGTTTTCTACTACTTAACATTTTAAAAATTAACATTGAACAAGGAAAAATTATATACATCCATATACGAGTATAAATTAAGGCGGGCCGAATAATATTTTTTTTTTTTTTGATGAGTGTAAATTCGGGTTTTCGTCAGGACAAAATATTGTCAAATTCTGAACAATTTTGGAAGCTTTTTGGTTTTGACGTAGAATACGTCTTACCTTACGGTATGAGGAGTCATGTCAGGTTTTTATTGTTGTAATCTTTATTTCATTGAATTTGAGGAAACGGCTAGATGAATTTTTTTACAATTTTTTTTGTAGGTAAATGAAGATGTTATCTTTCGTTTGATATACATTTCATATTGGTTGATATATTTCTAGTATTTTAATTTCTCAAATGAAAATTGTGTAAACACATACACTCAAACATATGTGTGGTGTTTGGTTGAGTGTTTTTGGTTGCTCAACATTGCTTAGGAACATGTATCTAGTAAAAAGTGAAACAAACAGTAAGCTAACGTAATAAAGGTTTTTTGCGAAAGCTTCAATAAAGCTGTTGTAACATTAATTTTGAATTGTAAAGCGTAAAGCTTTCACACAACGCTCGAATGCTAATGCGAAGACTCGATAAGGTAAACCTTTTTTAATATTAGGGCGGCCCTCTCAACATTCGCAGAACTTATTTCAATAAAAATATTAATTAAAATACATAAATTAAATTAAGTTTAAAAAAATTTAACATAAAATTTTTTGTTTTAAACGGACTTGAATCAAATGCCGTTGGTAAATATAAAAATTACAGCAGACAGTTGTCCGAGGCCTTCGATAAATAATATAAGCAAATGAATTTATTGTTATATATGTTTTCTGTCTTATCGGACGGCGTATTCTACGTTAAACTAAATGGCCGTGTCTCTGACACAGCCTGCAGGGACAGTCCGTGGCCGAAGGCCTCGGACAACTGTCTGCTGTAATTTTTTTTTTTAAGTCTGACAATACAGAAATTGAATAAATGTGTTTGCCCTAAGGAAGCCACTACATTTTTCACATGCGTATTAAAGTATTTAGTTATATCATTTGTTAACAATATTTGAAACAATATCTGCCACGTAAAGGATGTTAACAAATTATTGAGACCAATGTTTGGAGTTGCTTTAATCAATTGTGATGATCAATATATTTGAGGTACCATTTTAGAGAGTATTAACTTGCTCCCAAATGTTTTTCTAACAACTTTCCACTACACCATACCGTGGGACCACTATTTTGGAAAAATTTCAAATTTCAAACATTTTGAATAATCGAGCAAAAACAGTAAACTATTTCACTTTCACAAACTACAAATTGTAAGTAGCTCCATATTTAGTAAAAGAAGAAGTAAAATATAAGTAATAAGTATAAAATAAGTGACCTGACAAAACGTTGACATTTTTGTGGAAATGCCTATACACCAAAAAACAATCTCATTTTCCACATAAGCACGTAAATGGTGTACTGAAGCTGACTCTCAGCGCTTATACACAATATGCGTTTTTATATGCAGAAATAGTTAAAATCACGACTTGAATCTAAAATCAATACATAACTTTAAGTCGGCTGAACCGACTTAATTATACCCTCACCCTAAATCATCCGTCACTCCCACACTCAAAAGTGACCATATTCAATATCAGATTTAAATTGCGTTAGATATTATTTAATACCCAAATTATAAGTAGATAGGATCCTAAGTAGTTTTGGGGAATTTTTTGGCTAATTGCCCTGAAAATATTTATATAAAATAAATAGTTTCCCATTACATCCCAATGAAGGAATCGGGGAGAGCTTCTCACAACCAGTAAGCGGTGCGCTTTCTAGATTTATACTCACTGATTGGGGCCTACAGTTTTACACCGGTTGCGAACGGTATTTTGAGAAGCCTTTTCATGGCTAAATACTCGAAAGTGTCGCCGTCACTATGCAAGGTGACCGCCGTCGAAAGAAATTTAAGGTGGTCTGCGCAGGGATCGAACCCAGGATCTCATGTACAAGAGGCGCGCACACTAACCATTGCACCACCGACGGCCCCAATATATATATGCGATGTACCAAAATGAGCATGACAAGTTGTTGCCAAAAGTTTGATCAGTTCCAATTTTTGTTAAGATCGGTCATAATTTATTGGAGATATCGAGTCGGCAATCCGGAAATACACCCAACTTTTGAATGAGAGTTTCGAAGCAGGGCATGGCACAGTAGTCAGTTATTAATTACACAGTAGATTTTGGCAAAATATTTCCTATCGGTTGTTGTTTACGAGATTTTTCGTGTCGATCAACCGGCCCAAATTTTATATGATAGGTACCAGAATGGGTGTGGAAAAATCGCCCATTTTCTATAAGAGAGTGGTATTTGACTAAATATTGTCTAGCACAATATTTCATAAAGATTGGTCCGGTTTTGCGGGACTTCTCGTGCCGAACAACCAGACTGCCAAACAACTTTTGTATGGAGGGTACCAAACTGGGCGTGGCAAAATCAGCCTGGTTTTAATCGGTGATTGGCTTTTGATAACGTGAAGCCTTATACCTACTTTACCTACTTCATTAAGGTCGGAAGTGTTTCACGCGATTTATCGGATTGACAACCAGGACAAATACCCAGTTTTGTATGGGAGGTACCAATATGGGCGTGACAACCTCGCGCGAACATTTTAACTACGCCCATTTTCAACCCCAAACTAAATATGTATTCACAAATAGTCAGACAGACAGACTAACATGGCTCAATCGTCTTAAAATGTAAAAAGAATTTCGTCCAAAGATACAAATGGCATAAAATGGCTCCTTCGATGCGTTAAATTTTTTAGAATGATTAGAATGATTTCGTCAAATTCATAGCCACTCGACAGCCACAGTTTAATTGAAGTTTTATCTGATGAGAACGATATTTTACTGGCAGATGATGATGATGGAAATGATCAATATTCATCATCAAGCGAAAGTATTCAACAGGGAACGCTGCAACTCCATTTTGTATTTTTTAAAATATCTAAGTGCTCTTTGGTAAGAGGAATCACTGCTTCAAGCTGGTAGGCTCAAGAAAATCAAGTTTTAACAAACGACCCTGCGACTATCAAAACTATTATATCAAGGATATAAAACAACCAAATGTTGTTCTGTCCAAATAAAACAGTTATGCAAATAACTAGATGGCAAAACATTGATTTGATTGTAGGATAAATAAACTGAAATAAATCCAGCTTGAAGTCCTAATATTTCTTTGAGGTACAAGATTTATCCGCTGGAAATACCGTAAAACAACAAATTTTGCGTAAAGATATTTGTGACACTATTAACCGAATACTAAAGTTGTAAAACACATTCAAGACTCACATTCTTCTTCGAATTTATCCTCTGGAAATAATAAGTTTTGCGGAGTGTCCTAAAACTCAAAACTTGTATGTCAATTATGTACATAAGTCTGTTTGTGCTCAACTAGTTTGTGCTCTTATGTTTTCCTGGGTGGTCTGACTACTGGGAAAAGTAATATCGGTCAAAAAAAGTTCTAGCTGTCCCGGCATTTCGCTGGGTTGCGTCTAGGAATCGAGATATATCGATTTGAAGTTAGTAAGTATCATATAGAGGAATTTGTCAGTTTTGGGGCTCTTTTGGTTGACATAACTCGAGAACGACTAGTCTGATTTTACTGCAAAAAACTTAGAAAAATTAAGAATTACAATATTGATGTGATGTTTGGCTAAATAATCAACAGTTTTCAGTTATAAGTAAATCTATGAAGAAAAAAAATCATTTTTTGACTAAAAAGTTAAAATTTTTTTTTAAAAATCATAAAAAAAATCCGAAACAGGAAAAAGTGTCAAGTTTTATTAGTTTCGCGTAAAGTCACATAACCTATGAACAAAATGAGACATAGATCATGAAAATCGATGAACGCGTTTCCCCTTTATTCAAAATTAAGTGGAGGTATCTCATTTTGACGAGAATATTGATTGTTTGATTCAATGAATAAGGATAATCGTACTGAATGAATTTAAAAAATTTGCTCAAGGATATGTACATATGTATGATATGTAAAAATCAATAAACAATGATGATTTGTTCACAGAAATTTAATGCACATTTATGAGTGCATTTCAAATTTTTCAAAACTTTCCAAATAATGAGCATTAGAGAAACAGTATATCAATAAATTAAAGGAATTGTAATTCTTAATTTTCAGGTTTGTTGCAGAAAAATGGTACAACTGGTTCTCGAGTTATATCAAACAAAAGAGCCCCAAACATGACAAATTCCCCTATATGATACTTACTAACTTCAAATCGATATATCTCAAATCCTAGACGTGACCCAGTGAAACGCCGGGACACGTATAAATTGATTGCGACCGATATAACTTCTCCTGGTTGTAGGACCCCCGCCGATCACTGACCCCTACCATTTGTCGCACAGTGGAATTATTAAATTTCTATACAGTTACTGATAGTGAATTAGTTATCAATTGAATCTCCATTTTTCTTTTATGAACTTCGTTATATTGTATAGTTGTGGTAAAGAAAATAGAATACTAAATTTCTCCAAAATATCTTCTTTTTTAACAAATTAAAAGAAATTGACCCAAGGATCATGGGATAGGTACGTTTGCAAGGAATGCAGAAGGATTAAAAAAGTTCCTCATATGCAAAAGCATATTTCCTGATTTTTACTATACTTTGACACAAACTCATTGCAATAGTAACAGAAAACATCCAGTGTATATACCCAATCCAAGTAAAGCCATGAAATTTATTTCAAAATTTCGAATAATTTTTAGTTCGATCCGAATCATTCATATGGTGCAAATTAATTGTATGACAATTATAATTTCTAGTCTAATTTGAATAACCCTTCGAAATGCAAGTTCAAAAAAATTGTAATACAATTGGCAAGTGTACTTATTTTCAAAGCATTTCCGTCATATCTGGCACTTTTGGTTCTCAAATATGTTATACAGTGCAGGTTTATGAATTGAATGATACAATACCTATCAAATCCACAAACCTCTACATATAAAATACTTTAAAAACAGAATTGCCAGCACACAATCAAATTGAAAATAATTAAAAGCATTCCCGTATTTCAGTATAATTGGCATCCGATTCCATAACCAGCATTTGCATTGCCTGAGCAAATGCAAATTCAAAATTTTGTAATTGCCACTGCGAACAATGGTAATTCTTTTGCATTTGCATTAGATTAGATAAATTCAATGCAAATTAAAAAAAAAACCTACACGCTGAAAAGTATGGGCCTCTGCAACATATTGCAGGAAATATGTACATGTTTCGAAGCATTGTTGTCATGAATTTAAGATCTGCTGCATTTCTGTTTCTTTGTTGTGTGTCTCGCTTTTCGTTTTAGCGGGTTTCAACAAGCAAAGCCATATTTTGGCCTAAAAACATATATTATAGCCTATTAATCATTGTGTCTCAAACATGTTATATTGAATAGCAAACACAATGTGTTCGGGCACAAGTATAGTATATTTCCGAGAAGCTACAAGCACGTTATATTTGCATCCAATCATTAAAAAATACAGATTTTTCAGTGTGCATGTATGACTTCCATACAATTTTTTCCTAACATTTGGTAGAATAAATTCTAATCTTTGATATTTAAATGAAACAATTTCTGTTTTAGTCAAATATAACGAAGAAATGTATTTAAGGAAAATTTTTTATAGTTTTTTAATTTTATAAAATTTCTACGTTTACGGCGACTAACGAAAATTTGCTCGATTTTAGATAAATTTTATAGTTTTAAGCACATATTAACTTCAATTGAGTAGGTACATATTGTGACCGATATTTAACACCATTTGTGGATATTCCGTTTTTGAGGATTTTTTTTCCTGAGTGTACTATGACTCATTTACATGAGATAATGTTCTAACGAAGAACAAAATCACCAGTTTGCAACACAACGTTCTCAAAAAAGCATATTAGGATACGTTACTGTCTCACAAAATTGATTTTGTTTTAGGAAATTTCACCACTCTAATCTAATCCTGGGGAAATTAACTTTGTTAGTCACCATTGTAATTAAACCATCAATAACTTTATCTTTGATCTTATACCTGCAGAAGAAGAATACAAAAAAATACGTTGCGTTTTATTACTATATTCAAAATAAAAGGGTTTAAATAGAAAACTTTATTTTTCATTTTGATCCTTTAATATTGTTTATTGAAATTTCCTTAAGGTTGGTTTTATTTTTTCTCATTTCGCAAAGGTACTCGCCTCAATGTGCTCCAACATGTTTTCTTTTGTATCATCTTTCCTTGGCAATTTGTATTTATGCCAGTTTTAACACCATTTCACAGAAGAGGCCTAAGGAAAAATATAAATTGCGTTTTATGTTTATTGCCTTTTTCAGGCCTCAGCAAACAACACAAAAATCGCCCATCCCTCGAAAATGTCGAACATATTATTGAAACTTTGTCGTTATAGGTGATGGTGACGGTGACGGTGACGGTGACGGTGACGGTGACGTTGATGGCGCTGAAGCTATTGGCTTTTTGGTTTATATTCTCCATCTAAAATAAAAGTTTCACTTTGTTGTTTGTGTTGGTGGGCCAAATAACGAATCTAAGGGCGGGTGGGAATTACCAATATGTGATCCATAACATATTCGGGATACATTCATTTATTTTCAAATTATCCCAGACCAAGAAAAGTTTCACTTTAACATTTGTTTTCAATTTATTTTCTTATTTTTTTTTTCTTTTCCAGCACCAACACTCTTAATCTAATTGTTATGGTTATTGTTTTTAAAGTAAAATTGAACTGCTAGGGGTAGTCGAGGTTTCAAGTTTTAAAATTCACGATATTTTTATTTGTAGCAGTTCATTTCGATTTTTTATAAGGTCATAAATATATTTTTACGTAAGTGTATTCTTAAAAGTTTTAGTATGTGTGCGAGCAAACTCATATAAATACAAAGGTGGACCCCATAAATTTGTTTGCAAATGGAGCAAAATGTATGCATATCCCGGAAATAAAGGCATTTGAAACATTTGCATCTGTTACAAAATGGTATAAAATTAATAACGTTTTAAACAGAGAAGTGCTATTAACTAAATAATTAAAAGTTGTATTTATCGATATTGTTATTATTCAGGTAATCGAATAAAACTAATTTACAAAAATAAACAAAAATGTATATCTGGTAAACAAAAATTATGTTTTTTTGTACTTTTGTACTATTTTTGTAAATTAATACTGTTGTGTAGAATTTAAAAAACCAAAAATTTAAAAAAAATATTTTTTTTTTTTAAAAAATATTTTTTTTAAAATTTGACTTTTCGTCGATGGGAGTTGTAGCATTTTGAGTCTATTTTGTGATAGATATGTATATCCATTGAGTAATGACGTATAGAGACGCCAACTCTCTCAGTAAATTGATTACATTAGTTGTGTTTCTGATGGGCGGTTTGATGTTGGAAAGTATTTGTTTAATAATAAAGGGTTTTTCAACAGAGACGCTACAAAAGTAAATCGATAGGGACAGCAAACGACGCCATATTTTTTCCCGCTCTTTTGACATTTCTCTTCAGTAAGGTTTGCCATTTCATCATGGAAAGATATACGAGCCAACAACGAGTCGAAATTATTAAAATTTACTACCGAAATTTGGAGTCAGTGGCCTCAATTTTAAGAGCGCGACATCCAATTTATGGTGGTCATAATCGTCCTACCAGATCAACAATTGAGCGCCTAGTGGAAAAATTTGAATCCACAGGCACAGTACAAAATGTTCCCGTGCCAGTGCGACAAAGAAGTGCCCGTAGTGTCGAGAGTATTGCTTCCGCTGAGGCTTCAGTTCAAGAAAGCACAAATGTGTCTCTCACACGTCGTTCTCAAGCGTTGGGCATCTCTGTGACGTTGTTGTGGCGAATTTTGCAAAAAGATCTTGGCCTACATCCTTACAAGATCAAATTGACGCAAGAACTGAAGCCGCTTGACCACCATAAGCGTCGTATGTTAGTGAATTAGGCTGAGCAACAACTTGAAAATGATTCGGATTTTCATCGGAAAATCGTCTTCAGTTATGAAGCTCATTTCTGGCTCATTTCAATAAGCAAAATATGCGTTATTGGTTAGACAGCAATCCACACGTAATCCATGAGTCATCATTGCATCCCGAAAAAAATTACGGTTTGGTGCGGTCTATGGGCCGGCGGCGTCATTGGGCCGTATTTCTTCCGTGATGATCAAGACCGGCACATTACTGTGAATGCGAATCGCTACCGTTCAATGATAACCGAATATTTTTGGCCCCAATTGGATAATATGGACTTGGAGGACATCTGGTTCCAACAGGATGGCGCCACAAGCCACACAGCGACTGCCACAATCAATTTATTGGAAACCAAGTTTGGTGAACGCCTCGGTCGTGCGATTTTATGCCGTTAGATTATTTCCAGTGGGGCTATGTCAAGTCTATGGTCTATGGCAATAAGCCAGCGACGATTGATGAACTTCGTACGAATATCGAACGTGAAATTGCAGCAGTATCGGCCGATTTGTGCTTGAAAACTGTCGAAAATTGGGTTCAGCGTCTGGACTTCTGCAAGCGTGCCCGTGTTGGCCATGCAAAAGAAATCGAGTTCCATACATAATGGCATCGAACGTGCTTTCACAGGAATATAGAATTTCATTGGTATCTAAAACCGGTTTTGTTTTATTTAAAAAAACTTTTGTAAAAACCCGTTACCAGATAAAGGCAATGGCTCAAACCATTTAACAATAAATCAGCTACGGCATTTCGAGTTGTGCGTTCTAATTTTTGTGTAAATACACCACGAATATAGACTAACATTAAAATGTATCAAAAAAAGTTCAAAATACGTTTAATTTTCACAGTTTTTCATCAACACGACATGAACAATTTTAGTCAAAAATTTTGTAATTTGACCTGGTGTAAGCCAATTTACGTCAAATGACCCTCTATCGCACCGACCGCACCACGAATAGTGTAAGAGGAAATGCCAGATGAGAACAATGGCAGCTCTGTACGTCATTACTCTATGTACATGTAAATTTTTAAATCGTTACAGTAGTTTAAGTACACTGAGCAAAAATTGAAAAAACATTATATTTTTGTACAAAAAAAAAATGTTGACCTGATAACGAAAAAAGTCAGAATGAAGCCAAAATTCTTTTAACTCTTAATTTATATACCTTGTAACTTTGTGAAGAAATCGAGTCATATGTGATGAAAATCCATGGATAAATGTAGCAGTTATCAGCCGTTGTATATAAATACCACAACTTCAACCTTTTACGGTTCTTGTATTTTTGTCCTTAATATACCGGTTTTATTTGTTGTAATAATTTCATTTATTTACACTATTCTCCGTCCTCATTTGTTGACTTTAGAATCCGTTTCTCTAATGAGGGAGGAACCAAATATAATCAACCATCATTCTTTCACACCAGTATCCCTGGTAGCACCCCTCAATGTACTTAATTTCTTGGTAAAACCTCCAGTCATGCTCGTTACTAACGTCAGCGAGATTCTCCGGAAAAAAATTAAATGCGCATGCCAGAAATTAATCTTGAGAGGCGAATTTACGCCCATTAGAAAAATATAAACCGGAAAACAAATCAGAAAATTAAATACAATATGGTAGATTATGTACTATGTATAGTATGTATTTGTATGTATTCCTTCCAAAATTTTTAAAAATTTTTCACCTAATCTTCAATAATTTATTCGTTCTGAGAGATTTTACTGTTTCCAAAAAATTTAGAAACAACTAGTTTAACAGATTTATGGCGAGTTTCACAGTTTTAAATGTACTTTAAATGCCCGATGCTTGTCATTTAATATGAAAATTTTCTGTGAGCTTTTAAATTGAGATTTTAAATGACGAGTGTGAAACTCACCCTAGACATTGCAATTTCATCTGATGACAAATATATTTGGTATTTTCCAGCTTTTTTGAAAATTTCAAGTCCAACCTAATAACTTGCAGTTGACTTCCTCCATAGACATCCAGCATAGTCATCCACACAATTTAAGACACCAAGTGAACAAAAAATTGTGCGGGCCAAAATTTAATGGACGTAGGAATCTTTAGGAAAGCACTATCCAATGCGCTTATAGAACCGCATTTTGCTTTCAAGAATCTCTTTAGATTACAGAATAAATGATGTTGAATCATGTGCTTATTCTAGTGCTTATAAATCAGTCCAAAAAAGGGGGAAATATTGTCATTTTGTTAACTCTATTGATATTAACGGATTTCTGTCTCTACAGCATCATGATTTATATTTGTTTCGTTTGAACTGCCTTGGTACATTTTTATTTTTTAAATTTTTAGTTAACATCCATAGGCACCGGTAGGGCAATCTATCAAAGTGAACACATGCAACCAACACACAGCGTTAGCATCACATGCGTGGTTGTTGTACAACAACAGTCTTTGCCTGAAAATAAGTATGATGGTATAGATGTAGCGGCAGCGAATAGTTATCTTAAAAGACGATGTCTTGCTACTCGTAAGCTTACGAGCATAACACAATGTACATGACAAATGTCTGTTGCTTTGAATTCTCTTTGTTTTTTGTGGGAATTAAACAAAAAGTATTAAACAAGAAAATAGTGACACATGTGCTTGCACTTGCCTTCAAATATTTTTAAGTATTAATATTATTTAACTGAAATGTAAACATAGGATTGAACGCTGTTTTTTATATTCCAATGTAACACTTAATAATGTGTTCATAGCCCGTGAGTTCGAACACTCATTGTTTTTTTTTATACGTTTTGCCTAATTCTCAGAAGCGATTCAGAGTAACATTCTTCTTATAGAGGGCGGAGCAATAAGTCCGTGACTTTTCGTACTTCGCTCGTAGTTATATGAAATGCAACACTGCTTCCATCAAGTACCACCTGTTAATAGACTACTGCCAAATTTTGAGCAAGTTCCTGCATTTACTTTGCGTTTAAAAATTGTTCAAATCATACAACCTCGTGCGTTTTTTAAAAGTGGGAAAATTTTGAATTTCGAGTGCTCATTAAACATTATTTTTTGGGGAAAAAACCCGTCAATCAGACCAAGGAAAAGCTCGATAAATACTATGGGGACTCTGCCCATCGATTTAAATGGTAAAAAAGTGGTTTACTGACTTTCGTTGTGGACGCACAGGTACAAATAAAGCTGAACGTTCTGGACGTTCAATTGAGGTCAATACACCCGAAAATGTCGGGAAAATCCACGATAGGATGGTGGCCGATCGAAGGGTAAAAGTGCTTGAGATTTTTGAAGTCATAGGCATTTTGTATGGCAGTGTGGTTTCGATTTTAAATGCTCAGTTGGGTTTAAGAAATCGATCTGCTAGATGGGTGCCGCGTTTGCTCTCAATTGACCATAAACGTGCGGGTGCACAATTGTGTAGTCTCAACGGCAAAATTCCATGAATTGGGGTACGAATTGGTACCTCATCCGCCATATTCTCCGGATATAGCCCATAGTTACTATTTCCTATTTCCAAACCTAAGGAAATGGCTTGTTGGAGATTTAGCTCCAACGATGAAATTATTCATGAAACAAATGCCTATTTTATGGACCTCGAAAAATCATATTTTGGGAATCATAAATTGCAGAACCGTTGGACTAAGTGTATTGAGCTAAAAGGAGATCATGTTGAAAAACAAATTTTTCTTTTGCAAATAAAAATTGTGCTTCATTCAAATAGTCACGGACTTATTGATCCGACCTCGTATATATATTCTGCATTGAATGCTTCCAAAAATTTCAGGCGAAGAATAATTTGGACTTTGTACGGAAAAAAGTTTAAGTCATCATGATTTATCCGTTGTAATGACCGTCTGCTAACTCCAATTTGCGCCGATGAGTGTCGAGTCGAAACGCTTGGATTTGGCTAAACTGACGACACTACAGCCGGCGATTGTTCCTTGAACATAGGGATTTCGACGGTACGGTCTTCTTGCGATGCTTCTAGATTCGGCAAACATGTTTACCCACGTCATAATGGTTCAACTAGCCTCCAAACTCCCGCCTAAATTCCCTTTGGATCAGAAATGCAACTAGCCAAATTCTTTTTTCGGTATCCCAGGAGTTCATTTTAATATATGTATCTAAATAGTAACCCGAAAAATAAATAAAAAGGGATTACTCACACAGAAAAAAAGTTATTACATTTTGTTTTTGTATCACGATTCGCGCGCCACCCTATAAATTGGATAAATTGAAACCGTGTTTTTACACCAACAACAACAACTCAAGTAAATAACAAAACAAATTGTATGCCACCTCATCCATCAAATTACAAACAAAAAAGTGTGTAAAAAAGCAAATGTGAAAAAAATTATATAAAGGGGAATAGAAAATTTTTGAAGTTAATATTAATATTCACTGAAAGAAAAACACTTCGCCAATGCACTGAAATATGGGCGTTTGTGTTTTTGAATTGTTGCAATGAAAAATTTACTACAGCCGACGATATTGTCCTTGTGGGTTCGAAACTATACACTGTATAAAACGACCCAGCAGAATACTGCTAGTGTTGTTTCCATGAATTTAAGATCTGCTGCTTTTTTGTTTCATTATTGTCTGTTACGTTTTCAGCTGATTTCAACAAACAAATCCAAATTTGGGTCACAAATATGTATATTATAGCCTATTAACCATTGTGTCCTAAACATTTTATATTGAATAGCAAACAAAATGTGTTTGGACACAGGTATACTATATTTGCGGCAAGCTACAAACATGTTATATTTATATCCAAACAATCAATAAAGACAGCGTGGCAAGCGTATATTTCCCGAAATGATGAAGCTTTCCCTTACAGTGTAGTATATGAATCCTTTCGTTTTGTAACTCATCAATGAGAAATATTTATCGAATTATTGAAACAATTTCGACTTGCGTTAATGAAATCATTTTCATCGTGTCTATACGCTGAAAAATAACGGCCCCAGCAACATATTACAGGAACCATATAATGGGTTTTCCAATAAGGACTTGGCAATTTTTTTAAAATAAAACGCAAACCATTTGAGATACTCGTATTTCCAAAACTTTATGATCAACTTGGAATACAATCAAAACATTTATGAATGGAACTCGACTTCGTTCATATGGCCACCGCGGGCACGTCGGCAGCGGTAGATTCGTTGGACCCAATTTTCGATGACTCGGTTGCACATTTCGGCCGTATTCGCATTCAATGTGGGCTCTGAGTTCTTCCAACGCCGTCGGCTTGTTGGCATAGACCAGTGATTTGACGTAGCCCCAAACAAAAAAGTCTAGAGGTGTTAAATCGCACAAATGAGGCGCCCAATTCACTGGTCCATTTCTTGAGATAACACGCTCACCAAACTTACTCTTCAATAAATCGATTGTAACGTGTGCTGTGTGGCTTGCGGCACCGTCCTGTTGAAACCACATGTCGTCCAAGTCCACAATGAATATGTAGACTCAAATATCTGCACTAAACTTGTTATTACTTGTCTACTAGGGCGAGAATAACGACCGAAAACGGCAGTTAATGCTCTTAAAGTTGCGGTCACCGACTCCGAATTTCTGTAGTACATTTTTCTAATTTGCATACGTTGTTCGTTCGTGTACTTTACCAAGATTAATATGTTGATTTTAGTGGAAAAAAAGGAAAGTAAAAGTTAGATGATCAGTGAAATAGTGCGTTCACAAATTAAATTCACAGTTGTCAAGTATTTACTTACTTATCCGGTCTCGGACAAACCCGAGGGGTCAGGGACCTTACAAAACGAATATAACATATGTCGCCAACCAGTTCCATCTTTTGCTTTATTTCTCTAGTTGGCAATACCAAGTGTACGCAGGGCTTCGTCAACCTGATCCCTCCAGCGAAGTCTTGGTCTTCCTATTTTTCATCTTCCTTCGAGTTCGGTTTCGAAAACCCTTCGTGGTGGTTCGTCTTAGTCCATTCTACCGATATGGCCTAGCCAGCGCAATTGCGTTATTTTGATTCGCTTAACTATGCCAATGTCAGGATAAAGCTCATGATTCATGCGTTGCCGATACTCGCCGTTGTGCACTATAGGGCCATACATTTTTCATAGTATTTTTCTCTCGAAGGCTCCTACAGATGTTTCGTATGCTTGCGATAGGACCTAGGATTCAGCGCCATAAAGCAAGACAGGTTGAATGAGAGTCGGGAACAGCTGGACTTTTGTTACTCGAGAGATGGCTTTATGTCTAAGTGCTTGCTTAGCCCAAAATAACATATATTCGCAAGCACTATTCTCCGCTTGATCTCAAGGCTGACGTTGTTGTTTTTGTTTACGGCAGATCCGAGGGATATAAATTCGTCCACTTCCTCGAAGTTATAACGGTTATCAACGTTCACGCTTTGGTCCAATCGCGTGGAGGTCCTGTTCGTTGAAACCATTAATTTTAATTTGTCACGTACCTATTGGGAACCCCTTTACATGTTTGCAGGCATTGTTTTCGTGAATAGAAGTTCTGCTGCTATTAGCTTCTTTATTGTGACAGACATCAGTGTTTACAGCCGTGTTTTTGAAGCGTTTTTGCAGTTACAGCAAATCCACATTTGGGTCACGAATACATATATTATAACCTATTAATCATTGTGACCCAAACATGTTATATTGAATAGCAAACACAATGTGTTTAGACACAAGTATACTATATTTGCGGCAAGCTACAAAAACGTTGTATTTGCATCCCAACAACTAATAAAGAATGAAATTCGACTTGCGTTATAATAACGTATAAATAACGGCCCCAGCAACGTATTGCAGGAACCATGTACATGTTTGCAAGAAATGTTTTCATGAATTGAAGATCTGCTGCTTTTTGTTTCTTTATTGTGGCAGACATCAGTATTTTCAGCCGTATTTTCAGCAGTGTTTTTGCAGTTCCAGTAAATCCAAATTTGGGCCACAAATTCATATATTATAACCTATTAATCATTGTGTACCAAACAAGTTATATTGAATAGCAAACACAATGTGTTTGGACTCAAGTATACTACATTTGCCACAAGCTACAAATATGTTAAATTTGCATCCAAACAATAGAAAAGGACAAACTTTTCAGCATGTATGAAATCTGTACCTTAGATCGCTTTCAATGCAAGAATTCGTTGTGGCGACAAACAATTTAACTCATATTATACGAAGCTTTTCCTTTGAGTGTAGTTTCTCCAAAACCATGACAATATATAGGTGTACTACATATATATTCAGCCCGTTTTTTTATAATTTTTTCGTGGGATATTAAAAACGCATTTGTACTTGCCGCAAAGCAATTAGTTAAATTTTAGACATAATTTATTGTTAGCATTTAATTCGTCGTTTAAAAACTAATTCAATATAATTAATAATTCACGAAAATACTATTTTTTCATTGTCCCCGAATTCCTAATGGACACATATCTATTGCCTATTGTTTGGAAAATAGTGTTTTTTTTTTTTTTGCTCAATTGGGAAATCTGTTTTGAGATTAAACTAAATAAATTACACAATGAATAATAAATTACAATTAATATAATTTAATTTGAAATAATGTATATTTTATGAATCGCGCTCATTTTATGTTGTTGTTTATTTATTTTTGTCCCCTTCTTAAAATTTTTGCTCTTTTTGTGACAAATCGCTACGGGTGGCACACACACACACACACACAGCAAATACATCATGTTTGTATTGTTTGCACACATGTATGTAGTATATGTGTTAGTAGTAAACCTATGGGAACATCTCGTTTGAACATTAGCAGATACACGGGATATATACATACATACATTGGTATGTATATACCTATGATTGTATATAAAATGTTATAAATACAAATTTTATTTACACATACTTAAGGCTATTTACATGGAAAACAACATATATTTTCATGCAGCCCTATGAGTGTATGCGATATTTACAAACCTATACGTATGCATATGTGTATATGTATGTACAGCATGTTCACATGTTCCTGCATGTGTAAATAGATTTAGAAAAACGATTTGATTGGAAATCATTTTATTTATTACAAGCGTAACTACTTTTTATTGCCACCCCTCCAGCGGCAGAGGGTTGGGTGTCGTCAAATCCCACTTTGAGGCATCACAGCAATAGCAAGGACCAAGACCAAATGAACCTTCCAACAGGGTTAATTTTATTTTCAAATAAAAATCAGTATTTATTGACAGTACAAGCGACAGGGAGAGAAGGAATGGAGTGCGAACTGATTGGCAATACAAATAAATAAAAGTCTTATCATTATCCAAATTAGAAAACAGAGACAGTATGGAACGGAGTAAGGAAACAGGAAGCGAATGGAACGAAACGCAACGAAATTCAGTATTGGCACAGTACATAAAAATCTTTCAAATTGAAATGGCACTTGGGCCACTTCTATTACAACTGCTAATGAAGTTTAATTTAATTCAATTTCATTCATTTCTTTAGTTGTAGCTTGTTAAAAGGACACTATAATTTCCTGTTTTTGCACTTACAACAAAAAAAAAAAGAAACAACAACGTCAAAGACAAAGCAAAAACATATCAAAGTCTTAGCCAGGACAAGTCCTTGTCGGATGAAATCGAAATAAAAGCACCAGTACTGGCAGCACTAGCAAAATAACGTCAATGTTTATGTCAATTTCTACTCTAAGTAGGTGGAGAATTCATTCTATCATGCTCCATTGCAGGAGATGCTGCCCCTTTCCCTTCGCTGTTTATGTAGTCAACTTTGAAACTCATGACAGTTGGACATTTAACCAGATATAAGACAACGACATAACAGATATTTCCACTTAACACAAATGAAAACGGTTTTTTTTTTGTTTTATTTAGAAAAGTAAATAAAGGGACTAAGGAAAGCGGAAGTTTTTTTTTTTTTTGTCAGACACCGCAACCACCATTAGCAGCAGTAGCATATGTTTGCCTGAGATTGCATTATAAGCCACACCAAAGAGTTTCCACACACTGCGCCACCATTAACCGGTCGCCCCGCTCAAAGGTCGGACCAGAGCTATCTACGGGTCTGTTGTAGTAAACAGACGCTCATACTCATAAAGTTACGTACTAATGAAAACAAATTGTTGTAGTTTATGTCTACTATATATTTTCCTTTTACTCGCTCCCCCATAGCACTAACGTAAGATACACTCAACCATTTAACACATGCGGTATATACTTATGTATATATACAACGACTTATATGTAAGGGCAGTGCAGATCTGGTGCAGGTTCAGCAGAGTGGGGGACCATAAGAGTATTTATTTATTTACTATGTAAACACAGGGAAAAGGTTAGTTGGAAATCAATTTAGGTATTGGAAATTCCATGATAAAGTCTATAGTTTGATTAGAATTCATAATTACGAGGGCGGATCAATAAGTCCGTGACTTTTCAAAATTCCCTCGTAGTTATATGAAATACAAAACTGCTCCCATCAAGTACCACCAGTTAGTAGACTACTTACTTCCTTCATTTTCTTTGCGTTTAACAACTGTTCAAAAAATACAACCTCGTGCATTTTTTTAAAAATGGAAAAAAGTGAATTTCGAGTGCTCATTAAACATTTTTTTTTTTGCGACAAAAAAAACCATCAATCAAACCAAGGAAAAGCTTCATAAATATTATGGGGACTCTGCACCATCGATTTCAATGGTAAAAAAGTGGTAAAAATGACGCTGAACGTTCTGGACTGCCAATTGAGGTCAATACACCCGAAAATGTCGAAAAATTCCACGCTATGGTGTTGGCCGATCAAAGAGTAAAAGTGTGTGAGATTGTTGACGCCATAGGCATTTCATTGGCAGTGTGATTTCGATTTGAAATGATCAGTTGGATTTGAGAGAGCTGTCTGCAAGATGGGTGCCGCGTTTGCTCTCAATTGACCATAAATGCACGGCTGCCCACGTGTGTAGACCCAATGGCAAAATTCCATGAATTGAGCTACGAATTGGTACCTCACCCCATATTTTTATTTCCAAACCTAAAGAAATGGCTCGGTGGAAACAGATTTAGCTCCAACGATGAAATTATTGATGAAACAAATGCCTATTATATGGCCCGGGAAAAATCCTATTTTTTGGACGGGATACAAAAATTGGAGAAACCTTGAACTAAGGACTAAGTGGAATATGTTGAAAAATAATTTCTAATTGAAAAATAATTTCATTCAAAAAGTCACGGACTAATTGATCCGCCCGTCCGATGTTATTGATAAATGAAAAATCAGTGTTGGTTGGTTGGTTGGTTGAAAAGATTGCAATACAGCACGCTGTCTAGCACACTTAGGCTAAAGAAGCCCATTGTGATACCTGCAGTTTCCTCCATAGCAACTATTGACTAGTCGTCTAGCGAATTTGCCCTTTTAATGAAGTTGTCTGTAAGACCTACTGGAATATCCTGTAGGGCTACGGTGCTAACTAAATGTGTTCCGAATATCCTACTTCTCAGTCCTGCCAGAGCAGGACAATCCAACAGAAGCTGTTTCGTCGTTTCCTCGTGTTCCTCCATGCAGCATCTACAGAGAGTGGAGTTTCTATGTCCCAATCTTAGGGCGTGTTTCCCTTCAAGACAATGTCCCGTAAGTGTTTCTATCATTGTGGATAACCTGCCTCATGGCAAGTTAAGTAGTTGCCTAGTCCTCTTCCTGTCCACCTGTGGCCAGAGGACCCTGGCTTGTACGCAAATTGAAGTAAGTCTCCCCTTGTCCTTGGACATATTATCGGCCCACTGACTGATCTGCAAACGGCAGGTAGAGATTGGCATACTAACACCTTCCTTTGCCGGAAGAACCTCTGCCGTAGTGCCCTGTCTGTCTAAGTGTCCCGGTACCCAGATGAGCCTGATGTTAAAATACTCTGCCATCACCATAAGGGATGACCGGCATTCTTTCACCGTAAGGGACGTAGCAAACATGGCTTCCAGGGATTTTACGGCAGCCTGGCTGTCTGAAAATAAGTCTTACTAAATATAAATTGTAACTACAGAAATTAACATGTAATATCCAATTTGAGTATATTATGAGTATTTGAGTACAATATTGGAATTCGTATTCAAGTATTAGTCACTGTAATCATAATTTAGTTTCTCTTGCAAAAACACTTGTTACAAATTTATGTATTCGAGTTTTCATAAGAGGCTTTGCTGTAAAAGAGAAACTATATTTGAATGGTACCCGGGGACTTTTCAGAAAAACGATTATTTTAAACAGAAAGTGAGAAACAAATTTGTGGAAAATCAATAAAGTATATATATGTATATATCATCCACCGAAAAATGTGGTAACTATACATATTCACTTTTTGCGCTATATAAGCCCAGAATTTGTTATGATTTGAATAAAAATAACGGTTGACATATATTTTTCTATATGAAATCAAAAGAAGGTCATTAAAGTCCACGTATATTTTACTGTTATCGACAAGACGAATATGCCCAGCTGATATATCTCAAAATTATGGGCACTTGTCTGGAGGAACTATTATTGTAGATGACAAAAATTATCTTAAACATAGATGTGATATTTTTAAATTATAACTGTTTTTATATTATTACAAACAGAGTTTGTATTTAATAAATAATTCTTTTACCTCAATAGGAGGTTTTACCCTAAGGCTGTCTTGAACACGGCATCACTTTTTTTAAAAAAAAACCCATAAAACTGAAACTTCTGGAATCAAAGATCGCTAGAATGCCCTTATACCAACGTATCGGAAACTGAGCGTCCAACCGAAAAAATGTCTAATTCTTACGGGTTTCTGAGGGCTTTCCTTCGCCCGTGGTACAATGGTTAGGCTGCGCTGCGCGCCTCATGTACATGAGATCTTGAGTGCGATCCCTTCTCTGACCAACTTAAAGTTCTTCGGCCGTGGTCATCTCGCATAGTGACGGCGACACTATCAAGTATTTAGCTATGAAAAGCTTCTCAAAGTACCATTGGAAACCGTTGTAAAGATGTAGGTCCCAATCAGTGAGTTTACAACTAAACAGCGCTTTTTGTTTTACTCCCACAAAAAACAAAGAGAAAGAATGCAAAGCAACAGACACAGATGTATTGACATCTATGTTATGTTCGTACACACGCTACACAAGTTCACACAATTCTCATTTATCTCATTTTGATATACGTATAATATGTCATTATTCTCTTTGCTCTGAGAGTGCCCTGCACTCACACAAGACAACTATTCGCTGCCGCTACTTCAGTGTGTGTTTTTTTGACATTCTGACAATCTGTGTTTCGAAGTCGAAGAAATCTGTGCTCTATATAGGGGTGGGTCACCCTTATCAGTTCGTGGTATGGAAAATAGATGGATTTGTATTTTCCTATTCGAAATTTGTTCATATTTTCGATTAAAAATAGGGATGGGTTACCCTGGGTAATAAACAATTTTAATAAAAAATAATTTTTTTTAGTTTTTTCTATAAAATTCATAATGGGGTATGGTATCAACAAATGGTTGTGACAGCCGTTAAATTCAAGTTAGCAGTTGAGCATGCCAACATAATATTATTCGGTACAAACGAATTACATAGTTTTTACATTTTTCATTGATTTAACAAATAGAGTAATCACCAATACAGGAGAATTTGGTTTCTACAACTAAAACTCGATTGACAGATCACATTCATTTACTGTTGCTGTGGCTTCAACTGAATATTTCAGTTCTTGCAACCAACACTGAATTACAAATCAATTGATATGCACAACATTTGGAGATACGGAACACAATTATTGGTAATCACAACTGAATAATATGACAGTGCAAGGAACTGCAAAAATGTAGATGGGTGTAAATTTAGTGACAGTGTACGCATCGGTGGACAGTGTACGCATCTCTTGTACATGAGATCCTGGATTCGATCCCTGCTCTGACCACCTAAAATTTCTTTCGCGGCGCTCACCTCGCATAGTGATGGCGACACTATCGAGTATTTAGGCATGGAGCTATCCGCTTCAATAATAATATTTAAATACAATTTTGACACTGTTTGAGTTCAATATCTTTCAACACCCTTGACAAGGGGTTCGATGACACAGCTGATTGACCTCCTAGCTGCAAATTTGATACAGGACGGAATTTCAAAGAGAATGAGCGTTAGGCGAATTGAAAAAACTGAATTAAGTCTTGGTTTTATTTGCACATCTGACGTTTAAACTAACTTTATATGCAACAAATTGGTTTTGCTTGAAGAACACAACAATTTTCATAAATTTTTTGGTATTTCATCCAAGTTCGGATTCAAAAAAATAGCATACAAAAAACACACATACAGACTCTGTATATCTTTCTCGATGATTTTATCAGTTACAAATAATGTCATTGCGAAGATAGTGGAATAAATGCAAACACCAGAATATATTTCTATTAGGTAGTAGCGCTAGAATAGCTGAGTTTTGGCAAATTATTTTCCCAATCGAGAGTTAAATTCATATGTAAGTCGTTGTTGTACTCGTACTGTTGCTACCCCTATGCTTTGAATTTGGCAGTGAACCCAAACAAAAATGCAATAAGTGTCGTCGTTATCGCTATAACACCACCTGATATAAATGCACAAATAAAGAAATTGTACAAAATACGAATTGTAAAAAATAAATGCTTAACGAACGTCATTCTCAATTTGTTCGATCCCTGGGCTCCAATAGATAATACAATTACATAAATGTATTTTCTAAACCATTTTAAATTTGTTTATTTAATACATAAATCTTAGAAAATTACAAATGGAAGATGTAACATGTTGCAAGTGGGGACTCATGTTTCGTTTTTCCAACGTCTTCCATGCGTTCCCCCAAATTGTACGCCAGTGTGAATAGGCTATTGGCTTTGTTTTCATTGTTCTTTCAATATTTGTCTCAATCCCTGTTTCGATCATATTCTTGTCGAAAGAAATTTGATTTGGGTTCCACATCTTGTCATTCCAAGTCAAACGATCACGTAAAATTTCCCTATTAAGCCCGATATTCAGTTTTCATGAAATTTTCATTGCCATAAGAAGTATGCTCATAAAAAATAAGGAAAATTGCATGCTCTTGCGAAAATTTCGTGGACAAAATCAATTACAGGGTTGTTACGCCATAGTAATTTCGTACGAAAACAATTAAAGCCCCTGGTGGAGGAAGGTGTTAACTCACTTTTTTTCAAAATAAATATTTTGTTGTTTCCATCGTATCTGAATTAAAAAAAATTATTTTAAAATTTAAATATCAGATGTTGACTTTTTCTTATCTAAAACAAAATCAGCTACCATGGAAATATTAAAAGAAGGAAAATATTGTTTATGAAAAAAGTGAGTTAACACCTTCTTCCACCATGGGCTTCAATTGTTTGGGACCGCAATTTTGACATTTCGATTTTTTAGTAAATGAAAATATTACCACATGCATTAAAAATAAAATGGAGTGCAAAAATGAATTATGATTGAAATAGTTAGAAGGTAACTCTATGTATCAAAATGTTCCGTTTAGAGATAAATGACAAAATATCGCATGAACTGAATAGGGGGATTTAATCCGTCTTTCGATGTTGTCACAACCGACCTTGGAGGTTATCACGAATGATCTTAAAGGTTGTTACACATGACCTTGGAAGATATTGTCACAACTGACCTTAGAGATTGTCAGAGCCTTCCTCGAACATTGTCACAACCAGAATCTACCTTGGAGATTGTCGCAAATTACCTTGGAGGTTGACACAACTCACCGCGAACGTTGTCACAACCGACCTTGGTGGTTATTACAATCGACTTTGGAGGTTGTCACAACCGATTCAAAACTGTTTTTTCAAGGTTTGGAATGTGCACTATTGAATTGCAAACACAATGTGTTTGGGCACAAGTATACTATATTTTCGACAAACTACAAACACTTTATATTTGCAACCAAATAATAACAAAACTACATCTTTAGTGTAGTGCGAATGGGTATGCAACGAAGCAATTTTTGTTTTCGTGACAGACCTGAAGCTTGGAAAAAGCGGATTATTTATTGATAAAACAAAGATCAAAATACAATCTTTGAAAAACTAATTTATTGTTTTTAAAGAAGAGAAGAAAAATTAAAGAAATGGGTAGTGAATTGCTCAGAATTGAAAAGGTGCGGCACTCGAAATTACTGAATTCTTTAGTTTTGACCCGAGAAAGAAAATTTTTGCGCACACTTGCTGTATATGAAAAGATTTCAGAATAATTTTTAACGGGAAAATATATTCGACAGAATCTGCAACGATTATATTAAGAAAGCTGCCAATATTTTAGATTAATTTCATTAACTTTAATTAATTGTTAATTTAATTAATTATTTTTAATTAAATCACATTCTGCACCAGTGTATATTTTCAAAAAAACAATGTTACAAATGTCCACTATCGGCATTTCAGCATAAGCCATTACCACCAACTAAACAAGTCTTCCTCGACCATAACTATCCACCAATTAGAGATGTCCCTGCAGTGTCTTGCCATAAACAAATGTGCCGAAGAAGCCGACTATGTGAGGTAAAATATACTTTTCAAATATTCAACAGAGATTAGAAATTTTCAAGAAACCGGTAAACGAATTAATTATAACCTCACAACAGGGTTCGCGCTTCCTATCTTGCTGTTCACATATCCCGCTTGAGTATAAAAGCTACAAACCTTTGGGGGCCACTGGTTGGTCACAGGGTAAACTATATTCCACACTGTCTCGTTAGAATCGCTTCTTGCGTCTCTGCAAGTATACATCGGTGTATGTATGTGTAATATATAAGTAAGTAATGATGTGTGTGCGAAATAAGAGGATTTACGGGCTATATTTGCAGCAAATTAAAATTGCTGCTTTAAAAGGAAAAGAGTGTACATTTCTCTCACATACGAGTTTCTTCCTTCGGTTTTTATGAGTAGATTTGGTGTGTTTTTATCATCATCATTTGCTCAGCATTTCAGTTTTACACTTTTTATAAAACATACCATCATTGGTTCTTGTGGTGATTTCAATTTAGTTCAAACATATTTACTTTTTGCCCCCCCAATGCAATTCTTGTCTCCCCAACGTTGCCATTTTGTTCTCTATTGCTTCTTCATTTTACCAGGGATATCCTGTGTATCCGTTTAAAACCAGCAACAGACAAACAACCCATGAGTGTATTCAGACACAGACCTCATACTGAGTTGATCCTTCGTCCACTATGTCCTTTTTAGTGTTTCCAATCATTAACAAATAATCATTAGACGACTTTGTTTGTTATCATTTTTATTTTATTTTTTATTTATTTTGTGGCGATTTGAATTTATTGTCAGTTTACTAAGTTGTCGTTTTGGAATCCTGTTAAAGGGTTGCAAATTATTTGCTGCTAATTCACATGTCAAACTTGTACATTACATTTAATGTGGGCAATAAAAAAATCAATTTACTCGACAGTGGCCGGGGGGTGGTTAGTGGCTGGACAGCTGTACAATATAATTGTGAAGTAAATATATTTTTTTGTCTCAAAGGGATTCAAATCAAAACAAAATTAGTAAAAATCTGCTACAGAAAATAAAGTCGGAGTGATAATTACCCTTAACGCTGGAACAGTGTGGTGATTATATTTATTTATACACTCAGAGAAAAGAGAATTAAATTTAATTCCAAATGAATTAAGAGTTAGGAAAATTTAACGTAGTATCTAAAGATTTTTTAACTCGAAGTAAATAATCTGTTTCCTTAGTGTTAGGAACCATATCGAACCCTCACAGCAAAATAGTCATAGCTCAACAATTTCGGATTTTCAACTTTTACTTAAAAAATCATTATCATACACGAAAAAAAATTGAAATGATTTCAATTACCAATTTGCGTTATCTATTAAATTCTTGTTTGATTTTACAACTATAAAGAAATTAAAAAAAAGAAAAAAAAGTATCAATTAAATAAATTGTACGACATTAATTGAATAAGATTCAATAAACAAAATATTATATTAAGTAAATAGTTAACTTAATCATGGGGGATAATTCCACCAAATATGTTGGTTGATCCAATTAAAAATTTGGTTCTCGTGAAATTTCAAATTATTTAATTTAGCTGACTAAAAACTTAACTAACTATTGCACTTAATTTTCACAAAGAATTTAATTGAAACAATTGTAAAATGGATTGTGTTTTTTTTTAAAACAAACACGCAGATTTTTTCAACTACTAGAGACCTTGGGACGAGAAGGTTCTAAGTTCTAAGTACACCAATAAGATTCAATGGTTATGATGCTTTCGTTATTATATGTTATTTGATTTTGGCAACAACTATTATTTAATTTGTTTCAATTTATTCAAATAATGTACTGCTTCAGATATACGACTACATCTCCAATTTTCTAGAATTTTGTGTTTAAAAAAAACAGATAGATCTTTGATGATCATCAATTAGGCGCAATAACTGGGTACTACAAAGTTCTATAAGCCACTTAGAATTTGATCGCTTATCATCACTTAGAACTTTGCTGTATGAATCAATTTTGAAAAAAAAAAATCCAATGAGTGTTCGAACTCACGGGCGATGTGTTAACACCTTTTTGCTACACGGTACCTGTTCGATTTCTATGAACGGACACATTAGTATATGATACATTGGAAAATAAAAAACAGCGTTCAATCAAATGATGACGTTATACCCACAAAAACCAAAGAATGCAAAGCAACAGGCACTTGTATATACATATATACATGGTTATATTCGTACATACGCTACACAAGTTCACAAAATTTACATTGCTCTCTTGCTATCTCATTTTTATATACGTATAACCACGACATTATTCTCTTTGCTCTGAGAGTGCTGCGCACCCACATTTTATTTGACTTACCTTTAACAATAATAAAAAACCAACCCGTAAAAAACATAGTCTTTGACTATACATTCTTCATATATGACCACGCCCCTTTATCCAATCCCGCCCATATTTTGACAGTTTGTTTTTGTCGTCGCCATTAGTTTGCCTGCGAAATTTCAGCTCGATTGGATAACGGGAAAAGGGTTAAAAATCAATCCAAAATGTTTTCGGCATACATGCATACAGACAGGTGAAGTTAATATAAAGAATTTAAAAAGGCGTTCAATCATATTATGACGTTTCATTTAAAAACCAAACACACAACATCACACATACTTTGTACGAAGTAGCTGACGTATTAGTGTGTCACCATAACGTCGACTGCGCAAGCCTTGCAAATGAAATTTTGCGTGGCTATGCTTTATATCTCCATTCAACAACAACAACAGACACATGTACATACATACATTATTATGTTAATACATACGCTATAGACACAATTTCGTTTGCCTCTCCCCTGCCACACCACTCTTTCATTGCTCTCTTGCTCGCTCATTTTTGTTTAACACGTCATTATTCTCTTTCGCAGTCGCAGAAAATCTGGTTTTAGCAGCAGCATAAAATCTGGTTTTAGCAGCAGCATAAAATCTTTGATTTTGATAGATTTAGTCGATATACGCCGCTACAGATGTTAACACATCAAAAACTATAATTCACAAGAATTTTTTCAAACAATGAGCGTTTACAGCGTTATTAAATAAATTAACTAAAATATGTCTTTATAATTATGATATGACTATTAGTAGTCATACTGCCTGTTACCTAATTATATTTGATACATTCACAGTGACGAGCAAAATTGTAACAGGTTTGATATGGCTCTTTCATAATGAACACTTAAATATACGAGGGCGAATCAATATCTCCGTGACTTTTAGACCTTCCCTCATAGTTATATGAAATGCAACACTGCACTGCTAATAGACTATTGTCAAATTTATATGAAATGCAACACTGCACTGCTAATAGACTATTGTCAAATTTTGCGCAAGTTCCGTCATTTACTTTGCTTTTTTTAAATTTTATTTTTAAATTTTTTTTTTCCAACAAAAAAAAACGTCAATCAAACCAATGAAAAGCTTGATAAATACTATGGGGACTCTGAACCATCGATTTAAATGGTAAAAAAAGTGGTTTACTGTCTTTCATTGTGATCGCATAAGTACAATTCAATACACCCGAAAATGTCGAAAAAATCCACGATATGGTGTTGGCCGATCGAATAGTACAAGTACGTGAGATTGTTAATGCCAAAGGCATTTCAAATGACAGTGTGACATTATTGATCAAACAAATGCCTATTTTATGGACCTCGAAAAATTTTATTATTTGGAAGGGATACAAAAATTGGAGAAACGTTGGACTAACTGTTTGAGGTATAAGGAGATTATGTTGAAAAATAAATATTTTTTTGGCAAAAAAAAAGTTTCGTTCAAAAAGTCCCGGACTTATTGATCCGCCTCGTACAACAATTTTACATATGTGACTTGGTCTATGGTAAGGTGCCTATGATCCGAAAAATTGATTTTTTGAAGCAGTTTTATAGAAAATGTAACGCTCTTCATTTATTTCCCTTCAAATTACACTTGAAGTTCGGAAGACCGCAAAGCGACTCGAAGTCTTTAACAGCTGTTTCATGACCTTAGGTACCTTTCCGTACCCCAGGTCACATATTATAAGAGAGCTTGACACGCGTTACACGGCAAATTCGTGTCACGCACGCACATCTACATAAAACATATGTTTCAATATTATTTTTTCTCTGACAAAACTTTCTCAAGTAAAAACTTATAAATTCTCCATCATTGAACTGCCAAGAATCTAACTCGCTCGCTCTCTAGTTAAGGCCTGTGCTAAGATCAACATTCCACTTGAAATTTTACAAAACTCCATACAAAAAACTGCGTTTGGAATATCGATGAAATATTACGCACGTGTAGTACAGGATGTTTTTTATGTTCCAGGCCGATGTTTTTATTGATCCAGTCCACTACCGTCCTGTTTCCATATGGTCATTTTCCGTTAGTTGTTGAGCTACTTGAATTTTATAAATTATATAAATGCAAATGGTTTATGAGTATTTTGAACAAAGTTGACGATGACATATGAAATTCTTGTGCACGGTGTCCAAGTGACGTGTATGGGTCTTCATCAACATTGTCTCTCACTGCAGCAACATTTTGTGTCGTACGAACCATAGAGAAATGACGTATAGAGCTGCCATCGTTCCCATCTAACATTTCCTTTCGCACTATTCATGGTGCGGTCAGTGCGATAGAGAGCTATTTGACGTAAATTCGTTTACACTAGGTGGAATTACAAACATTTTTGACTTCATTTTTCATGTCGTTTTGATGATTATTACTATATCTTTGTGGTGTATTTGCACAAAAATCTTACGCACAAATCGAAATGCCGTTGCTGATTAATTGTTGGATGGTTTGAGGCATTGCCTCTATCTGGTATTATTAAAGCAGTACATTCCAACATCCAACTGCCCATCTGCAACACACCAAAAGTCATCAAAATACTGAGAGAATTGGTGTCTCTATACGTCATTACTCTATGGTACGAACGCTACGAGTTCGGCCAGACTTCACTTTACATCCCAGTCTATACAAAGTTCTAAAATTCCTTACAATACTCTGAATGGTAGACTTGCATTCGGCAAATTTATTTCCTTAGTTACTATGAATCTGAAAGTCTTCAGAGGTATCAATTCCCTGTGGTTCCTGATTTATGAAGCATACAAATTGCCCACCTCATAAATATAACCTACATAGATGTAAAAAACTCATAATAGGTACTTCGTGTGTTGATCAATGTTCAATGCCGAAACCAATTTCTTACCGGCGCCGGCTAGACCATTTTAGGGTCGTAAGGGGCGGCGTTTTCGAATTTGATCGTCGGCGGCTCCATTTTAAGTGGGTGTTCCTTTAATTTGGATCTCAACGAATCAGTGCTCGAAAGCGCCTGCGTAAAACTGCGTAATTTCAATGTTTTGATGAAATTTTAAGAATATTTAATTTTTCTATTTATAATACATAAATAAATGGGCGGTTCAAATTTTTGAATATTTAATATTATAAAAAAATAATTGTTTGAAAAAATTATTTGTTTCCTTAGTTGGATTAGATGAGGGGCCTAATGCCAGTATGGAGTATCCCCTGCTTGAGGCGAAGTTTTCTGTAGATATGTACTTTTTTATTGGGGAATAGATCTCCCTACTATAAATCGCAATAAATATAATATAGTATGTTGATTATTGCATCCGTTTCATAAAAAGTAGGAATTCCAAATTAAGGCTCATAATTTTTAAATTAGTATTTGTTTTCTTTGCTTCGTTCCACTTAATTCCTGCCAATTTCTGTAACTCAAATAAAAAAAAAACACTGTTAATAATAAAAGTAATAGACAGTCAAAATTTCCTTCAGTGGAATGCCAACAATGCCATGCTTCAATAAAATTACGTAAAGTAGGTAAAAAGTATGAAGTAATCAAGTTATGACGCGAGATAGAAATGCGCTTGAGTGAATAGTGTCGACTTTTTGGTTCTCTTTTACGAGGGTTGCTAAATTGGGGACTAATATCGTGTATCTCGTCGGCTCTACGAAATAACAAATTTTTTGGGGTCTGTTTCTTTTTTTCGGGCTTATTTCATTTTCCAATTGGGGTTTTTAAATTAACAATAAAACCCCAATGAAATATCACCCAACAATATTTTAGATTCGGGGGTTATTTCATTTCGTTTATAATTTGGTGATTGTTTCATTTCCCATCTTCATTGGGGGTTATTTCATTATTTTCTTAGGTGTTATTTCATATGACATAACTCCCAAATGGTGGGGTGTTATTTCATTTTTGATTTGGAGTTTATTTCATTTTTACTTGGTTGTTATTTCTTTGGGCGTTATTTCACTTTCTTGGGGCTTATTTCATTGGGGATTATTTCATTCTTCGTTTGGGGGTTATTTCACTCGGGGGTTATTTCGTAGAGCCATCTTGTCTACTAGATCCAACGGATTTTGTTACTTATAAGCTTGGCTGTAGTATTCATGCAAACGCGAAAACTTGAAATCTTCGAAAACTTGTACCGCAAATGTCAAAAAATTACAAATATGTTCTCATACGAAACAACATGCACAAATGTTCGACGTTTCGTTTTCGGTGTTTGCTCAGAAAAATTGTCTTGAAACTTTTCTGCATTTGAGCAAACCGTTTTGTATGACAAAAATTTTTGTTTAACGTTTGCTGTACAAGTTTTCGAGTCTCTTGCAGGTTTACATACCACTACAACGTTTGTAATAAAACTTGTATTGCGATATCACATCGCTATATATCAAAAAGCTGCGTCTATAAACGCTTTAGCGTGTTCATATATGGGTGATTCCTTGGAAATAACGTTTTTTCGGATGATGAAATTATTAGTTTTTAACATACCTCGGATGTAATTTTTTTTACAGTTTTTGTTTATATATACTACTATAGTGTATACCAACATCTATTGTACTACAACAATTTAAAACATTTATCAATATATTTTATACTATAAATTTCATATTTAAATTGACTTCATTCTATGCCAAATTGACGTGAGATAATTTCCTTTGAAAATCACATTTCGATGACTAAATATCGAAGAAATTTCGTCACTAGGAGGGCCAGTATTATATTGCGCAATAAAAAAGCGGTACCATGGTATTGACTGCTAATTTTGTGACTTACCCTTCGTAAAGAAAACACTTCACTCCAATCGATTCAATGTGGATAAATCTGTCAGCCATTGATGTAAACATAACATTTGATATACAATGGTCGAGTTCTCACAGCAAGGACGCCTTTATACCGATCCAACATGGCGCCACAGCGGTAAAACGTAAATGTACGATATTAGGTAAAAATGCGTGGACAAAGTTTAGATCTTGTTAGTCGGGCCTAAATAGGAGATTTACGCTCGGTAAATACATGAAAATATCCGCTATCTAGGCAATTTCAATGACCATAAAAAAATATCAATCCATCCTGCGAAATGAGGGAGTGAATATAGTATAAACCTTGATTTTTATGAAATGGACACGCCACGGTTCTGATATTTTCATTAGTTTCTGTATGTTTCTATCGAATAAGCGCGACGCAGGTGAGAATATTGTTGTGGAAAATCTTGTGTACCATAAAAGTATTGAAATTACGCGATTATTTATTTGCTGTCCCTTAATTACATGGAAATAAACGTGATGGACAAAGAAACGTTATTTCCAAGGAATCACCCATATGGGGAACAGCTATTGCTTCCTAGATGCTCATATTACGGAGCGAAACATTAAAACAGCTCATATTGAAAAATACCTGTGGTTTTTGCCTACACCTACACCTTGAAACAAATAAATCTTGATGAGTTTTGTTTATGTTTTTTGTGTGAGTTTCCACCTGGGTGTCGTGGCCGTCGGAGGTGCAATGGTAGTGTGCGCAGCCCTTGTTCCTGACAACGTGTGTTCGATCTGGCCTCCTTACATTTCTTTCGACGACGGTGACCTCGCTATGTGATGGCAACACTACCGAGTACTTAGACGCTGAAAAATGTTTCCTGTTTTGTTGTTTGAATGCAAATATAACGTGTTTGTAGCATATCGCAAATATAGTATACTTATATCCAAACACATTGTGTTTGCTATTCAATATAACATGTTTGGGAAACAATGATTAATGGGTTATAATATATGTGTTTGTGGAACAAATGTGGCTTTGTTTGTTGAAAACTGCTGTAATGTACTGCATGATTAAAATTTGATTCAGGAGATACTTCACCGGGGATAGTGCTATCCTAAAGATATTTGTCCTTATCGCATACTAAAACAACACGCACGTGCTCGGCAAGCTAGCCAGTTCGGAAGTATTGGGCGAGGATCTTGTTCTGTTCGCGAATAAGTATTTAGTGTACAATAACAAAAAAAAATCACGTGCGTTAACCTGCCCTTTAACAGAAAAGCAGAAAGTTGATTTTTAAAGAACCCAAGGCATTACATACATACTTATGCAGAGCTTTGATGTAATTGCTCTGACCCTCTAAACCCTCCCAACCGTTGGGGTATACCATGGGATCCAAATCGTGTTACAACCCCCCATTACCAAACCTTGCACCTACGACACTGAAGCTTTACATATTAGACTTTTACATCATATTCAAAGGTTTATTGAACCCAAAAAAAATAAGAATACAAAAAGCAAAACATAATGAAATAAAACTAAAGAAATATCAAGCAACGAGAATAATTCCAAAGCAGAACTTAGAATTTAAGAATTAAGCATACAAAAAAAATCATAAAAAAACTCAGCAAAGTAAAGACAAAAAAAAATACATATATAAGGAATACAACAAAAAAACAATATCTCCGCAAACTCAACGGGATCAAATAAGAATTAAAGAGATCTTATAACATGCTCTTCTACAGGCTCTCAATGACCACTAACACCAATTTATCAAAGAACATGCTATAACATTTCTTTAACCCTGTATTCTGTAATGTTCTTAATATTCTACTTCTCTTAAATTAACCATTTAAACTTACATTATCTTATTCGGCTGCATCATCCAACGTTGAAGGCCTTCGAGCGATGTTTGATGAGACGATGTTGTTGGTTCAATGTCTGAAAATCTCAAGGATAGGTTTTAACAAAACAAAACAAAAATTGACTTAGTCCTATAATTTAAGGAAAGATTTAAAAGTATCTTTCTATCTTTTCTTTTTCTATCCTCCAAAATTTCATCACATCAGTAAAAAAAAAATAGTAGGCAAATACAAAAAAAAACAAACTTAGTAATAATAAAATTAATATGTAAAAATGAATTTATAAAATCTTTTAGCTTATTTTAAAAATAAGAATAGGAAATTTTAGGTTAAAATTTTTCTTAAATTCCGGTAATGTTGAATGTTGCCAAATTTCAGGATGATTATAAATTTTTTTAAGGTTAAAAATTTTCTTTTGATTATCAATATGGCTTCCACTGAACAGGTTGCCATGCACTTAAATAGCGGTTTTTTCTTTAATAATGAACCATATTTTACAGTATTAGAGGAATATACACATAAATTTGGTTAAAAATTGCCCAAGCGAAAGCTTAAAAAAGATGAAATTTTGGGACTACTGATTATTTTCTTTAAAATCTTTTTTTAAATCTTTAAAATTAGAACTTTGAATTATTCACTTGGGTCGGCCTCTACACAGTCTGAAGTACCCATCTCCTTTCCATGTTATATTGGAGGTTAGCTGACAATGCTGATGTTTAAACCCAGTGGCTTCACGGTTCCTATTCTCGGCTGGAATGCAAACGTCCCTTCGAGACGTTTTCACAGCCGACGGTAATGCAGGCAATGCAGAACCACACCGCACTTGTATTCCCAGATTATGGATTACAAAAATCTTTTCCCTGGGTCACACAAGTTAATATCTTCCCTGAGAGTTATTAACTACCCAAAAAAAAATAAACGAAAAAAAAAACACTAAATAGAACTATTTCCACACAATCATTAAGAAACATTCAAATACCTTTGGATGTAGAAATACCACTTTGGTGAATAATAATCCCCACGAATTCTCCTTTATTCACGACTGTCACAAATTAAATAGTTCTTATTAAACTTGTCTTACACTTTAACCTTTAACTTTACTTTTAAAACTTTTATATTTACTTTATTCATATATTTTAATTTTACTGTGGCTGCAAATTGCGTGTTTTCTCCGGTTGCCAAAATTATCAAAAGTGATATTCAATTCTGGTCCATCATCGATTAAACCTCCGCTGAAACAATAGCACACAAGCTTCCGAAAATGTAAAGCTTTTTTTTCGGAGTTTATTTTCTTGCCTTGTCTAACTCACGTGCCTAATTACACTCAGTGCCCTGCAATGTTCTAAATGACACGCCTTCATTTCTTAGGAATACTGTTAACTGATCGAACAATAACTGAGATAATGAGTAGAGAGGACAACAATGCTTATTAGGGATTATGTATGTTATTATTATGTATGTTAGGGAAATGTATAAAACCGTGGCCAACAATAATTTTAAAATTGCAAGAAAAAAAATGCTAAAACATTAGTGCTAACCTGAGTAGCAAATTGCACTATTACAACACAGATTTTGGTAGAATTGTTTTCAACAGTGAGACAAAAACTGAAGTCAATCTTTAATATCTTTGGCATGAAATTTACCTATATTTTTGCCTAACATATTTTCTAACTCATAGTAGCATGAACCGTGCTTCGCTACAACTTTTGCCTTTTCAAACTGGTTCGCAAGCTTGCTATTAAAATGGTCTACTGCTTTAGACTGCGAAAAATTCCTTCTAAATACAATTTGACCGATTTCGTAGTCCACTGGCCGAGAACGTAAATTGTAAATCCTAGCATTCTTCTCATATGCTTTTCTAATATTTTCTTGAGCTTTTCCCCGTACTATTTCCAATTTTTCGTCTGTTTTCAAATTTAAAGAAGTATCTTCTAATAAATTGAGTTTACGTAATAAGGAATATGATTGACCATTCAATATCATATTTTGGCCAAATAGCAGATAATAGGGTGAAAAGCCAGTACTGGAATGCAATGAACTTCTCAGCGCACAACTTATCGCCGATAATTTTTCATCCCAATCCTTCTGAGATGGCTTAACATAAGCTCGTATAGCAGCTAAAACGGAACGGTTAACTCGCTCGCTAGCATTTGCTTGTGGAGAGTAGACGGCAGTAAAATTGTGGAAGACGCCATATGAATCCAAAAACTTTTTAAATAATGTAGACTTGAATTGAACTCCATTGTCGGTTGTGATCGACTCCGGCACACCAAATGTATGAAAAATCCGTTTTTCAACAAATTCCACTATTACATTGGAAGTAAATTTTTTTATGGGCTCAAGGAAATGATATTTGGACAGGTGGTCCAATGCAATAATTATTCCCACATTTCCCGACGATGACCTGGGGTATGGTCCTAATAGATCCAAATATAATTTTTGGAAGACTCGGACAGACACATGTTGTTGACCCATGGGCGGACGCAAAACTTTGTTTGTAGCTTTTATTTGCTTGCATGTCTCACATGCTAAAACGTAATCAGAGACCTGCTTGGCCATTTTGGGCCAAAAAAAAAATGTTTTTAACCTATTTAAAGTTTTGGCAACACCTCCATGAGCACAAAGGGGATGATCATGAGAGCGCATTATAATCTCTTTGGTTAACGATGGTGGAACCCAAAGTTTCCAAGATTTCTGTTCCTGTACCTTATCACCTGTCGCATATTCAACTCTTTTGTAAACAAATCCATCCTCAATTTTAATATCTGGTAGATATTTGAGTTTGGACTGCAATTTCTCAATCAGCAACAAATATTCTGCTGATTTAAATTCAGGAGACTCTAAGTCAATTTCTATAAAATTATCAATCTCCTCCACAATGGAAATATTCGTACTCACCCCATTTATTTCATCATTGTTTTCTGAGAACACCCGTGACAAAGAGTCTGGCACTATATTTTGGCTTCCCTTCCGGTGTTTAATTATAAAATGAAACCCTTGAAGTTTCAATGCCCAACGGGCAAGCCGTCCATGCAAATCCGATTGATTCATTAGCCATTTAAGCGAAGCGTGGTCCGTAATAATTTCGAACTCGTGACCCTCTACATAAGCACGGAATTTCTTTACGGCCATTAGAGCCGCTAAACATTCCTGCTCAGAAACTGAATAGTTCCTCTGAGGAGACGTAAATTTGTGGCTCATATAAGCAATGGGAACTTCATCACCCTCTTCATTTCTTTGAGCTAGAACGGCCCCAATTCCATACTTACTAGCATCGCATTGTATTGAAAATGGTTTCGTAAAATTTGGACTGTGCAATACGGGCGCTGCACACAAAGCGTTTTTAAGTTCTTCAAATCCAAATTTCGCTTCATCAGACCATAAGAACTTCCTGCCTTTTTGAAGCATATCAGTGAGAGGAGAAGTTAAAGTTGCAAAATTGTTCACAAATCGTCTGTACCAACCGCAAGTCCCTAAAAATCTACGCAATTGTCTGACAGATGTTGGCAGAGGAAAGTCCTGAATAGCCTTTACCTTGTCTGGATCAGTTCTAATTGTGCCATATCCTATAATGTGACCTAAATATTTAACCTGTTTTATCACAAAATTGCTTTTCCCAATATTCACGGTTAAATTGGCCTTTCTCATACACAGAGCTATTTCATGCAACAACACCACATGTTCGTCAAAAGTTTCGGTGATTATCAACAAATCATCCAAATAAACAAAGACTTTATTTCGCAGATTCGCTGGAATTACCTTGTCCATTAACCGGGACATCGTCTGTGGCGCATTGCACAAGCCAAATGGCATGGTAACAAACTGGTACAGAGGTCGACCAGGTACAGTGAAAGCTGTTTTCTCCCTTGACGCTTCATCTAAAGGAATTTGCCAGAATGCATCCTTCAGGTCAAGACTCGTAATGAATCTTGCCTTTGGGAGCCTACTGAAGATTCCCTCAATCAGGGGCAACGGATAGGCGTCTTTCACTGTAACACTGTTTACCTTCCGCGCATCCAAACACAGTCTTACTTTACCAGGCTTGACAACAAGAGCCACAGGCGACGACCACGGACTTTGGGATTCTTCAATAACCCCAAGCTGAAGCATGCGATCGATCTCCGCAAACAATAGTTTCTCAACAGCCGGAGATACTGCGAAGTGCCTTTGCTTAATTGGTTTGTTGTCTTCTGTGTCTATCACGTGTGTAATTAGCGACGTTCTACCCAAGCCCTCTTTTTCGTATGATGGAAATGAATTGATGGCAATATTAAGACGGTTCTTTTGCTCGGGATTTAGATTATGAATGTTATCCGATTCTATTTCATCCAAACAATTACTAATGCCAATGTTATGCTCAATAAATAAATCCTTGGCTAATCCAAATGCTCGAACAAAATCTACTCCTAAATATAAGTTCTGAGTTAATTTCGGAATTATCAGAAAGTTTAAAGTTTCCGTTTTTCCTCTAAAAATTACTTCCGCGGTTACGCTACCTACTGCAGAGTGTTTATTGCCATCAGCGGTTTTCAAAAATATGTTGAACTTTTTCCACGGCACTTTGTTTTCCATAATAAACTTATTTGCATAATCGGAAGCAAAGCACGAAATTGTAGCGCCAGTGTCAATCATGCCCAATACATCTTCATTAAATATTCTAACAGTGGCAAATGGTCTCAAATCGGCATTATTTTCGCTTGACATTATCGCTGAACAAAACAGTTTTCGCTGTCTGCTAACACTCTTCCAAAATTTCCTTAACCTTTTCGTAGATCTTTTAACTTTACCTGAACAGTTCGTCGCTTCTATTTCCTCATTAAAGATTCTATTTCTAACCTCTTTATATTCCTTTAATCTGATATGGTAAGGTTTCCATTGTTGGGGAATAATACTATAAGTTAAAGATGGTGTGGTATAATTATCATTACATTTCGCATCTACGGGTTCTGTTTGGCATTCGACTTCTTTAACCGTTAAATTGCTTTCGTTTGTTTGTCCCTGCCTTGGTGCTGATAGTTTTTTGGCAGTTTATTGCATTTCATACAGTTTGGTTTATATGTGTTAGGAGCTCCGCATCCGTAACAAAAAACCTTTCTTTCTCCCAGACAATCATAATATTTATGGCCTGTTTCGGAGCAATTCCAACAAACTATTTCCGTTAATTCGTCTACTTCGACTACGTTGTCTTCTGTTGAGCAAGCCGCTTCAACCTCAGATACGTTTCGTCGTGGTAAGAAATTTTTACTTGCTCGAGATTTATTAATTTCCTCTTCTAATACTTCATATTTCTTGACGAATTCTCTAAGCTTGGATATTGAGCCAACGTGGAAATAAAGAAGTTCTTTACGAACTTCTGGTCGCAAATTTCTTTTCAAAATCTCTATTAACTCGGGTTCATAAATAGGTGACTGTAAACGATCTGTAATTTTTAAAATTGCATCATAAAATGCATCGAACTTTTCGCCTGCTCTTTGCTTCCGATTCCTTAATTGTTCGGTTATATCATAGTCAGTACGACTATCTCTGAATTGATTACCTAGTTCCCGACATAAGGATTCCCAATCTAATCGGGTAGAGGTTTTATGGAACCTCCAGTACCAATGCAGAGCTTTGTCTCTAAACAGGAGGTGTATATGGTCACACAATACATCAAAATTTCCTCTCAAACTTTGCACAGTTAATGCCTGGACTCTATAAATAAAGTCGTCTACAGATAAGCTATCTTCTTCCTGTCCACTAAATTGGAGATGCCAGCCAGATATTATGTTCGAAGTCCTATCTGTGACCATATCCAATTGTCGCGACTGTGCAGGTTGTCGATAATTTGGTCTATTAGTAGTATTCCTGTTTGAAATGTTGACAAATTGTGGATTACCGAAACTATTTCTATTCTCAGGGGGTCTCGATACCTGCGTGGTCGCTAGTTGTCTTCGTACAGCTTCATCTACCATCTGTTGAAGGCACTGATCGCTGATATTGTGCTGGTTAGAATTAGCTTGCAAAGGTATATGTAAGTTTTGATGTGAAATATTAAATAAATTATCCAGCGACGTTGTATTGTTCGGATGGTTTCCACTAATCATCGCAGGTGTTTGTGATTGAGGACAATCAAATAAACTACGTCTGTTAGATTTACTCTTTTTCTTCTGAGGTGCCTTAGGGTATGCCCCTTGAGAATCACTTTTGTGATTAGGTGGTGCAGATACTGCAGATGCAGCAGCCCCTGCTATATAGTATGGCTGAAGACGATTTTGTCGACAAAGTTTAAAACAAATGGAGCAAGACTGACTCTCTTCGAGAACTTTAAGAATACACTCCTTGTGAAAAATGTGATTACAAGGGGTTGAAACAATAACATCATCTAATTCATAGGCTTTCTTGCATATAGAGCATTCTTTAACCTCTTCATTTGTCAGTAGAGTAGGCAGATTTTCGTTACTATGAAGGAGTGCCATTATGTAGACTATAAAAACAAATATTTGGATTTTCAGTAAAACTTCATAATCTTCGGTGCAGGTTGGTATATCATTATATATGTATGTATGTCTGTATGTACCTCAGGCATCGGGATTAGGATATAAATGTAAGAAGTACAATTATTGAAATATTATTAATTAAAAAGTGGACGCTTGGAGAACCAAAAACATTTTCTCTCAATCGTAATTCCTATGCTTTTCTCTTAATCACATTCAATACTGTATCCGAATTACAAATATATTCAAAAAAAAAGTTTGTCCTATCACTTCACAAAACATAGAGAAACAAATAAACTGAGAAATTTACAGCGGATTGTATAAGACTTAAGGAACGTCTTAACACAATAGTTCCATCTGAAATATGACAGATATTTTGTTTAAGGTTTAAACAACCCTATCAAGACATACACAAAAGTGAAATAATAAGTTTAATACACTTTCCTTTTCTGGTGCAAAATGAAAAAAAAGATGTTAGATTTGAAAGATCCCAAAAACTTAAGATTTAATTACCGAGATGTGATGGTAAAATTCCAAGGTTTGTCAAAGATTTCTTTAACTTTAAGTCCTAAAGCCTTCGGGCCCCACGTTGGGCGCCATTTTGTAATGTACTGCATGATTAAAATTTGATTCAGGAGATACTTCACCGGGGATAGTGCTATCCTAAAGATATTTGTCCTTATCGCATACTAAAACAACACGCACGTGCTCGGCAAGCTAGCCAGTTCGGAAGTATTGGGCGAGGATCTTGTTCTGTTCGCGAATAAGTATTTAGTGTACAATAACAAAAAAAAATCACGTGCGTTAACCTGCCCTTTAACAGAAAAGCAGAAAGTTGATTTTTAAAGAACCCAAGGCATTACATACATACTTATGCAGAGCTTTGATGTAATTGCTCTGACCCTCTAAACCCTCCCAACCGTTGGGGTATACCATGGGATCCAAATCGTGTTACAACCCCCCATTACCAAACCTTGCACCTACGACACTGAAGCTTTACATATTAGACTTTTACATCATATTCAAAGGTTTATTGAACCCAAAAAAAATAAGAATACAAAAAGCAAAACATAATGAAATAAAACTAAAGAAATATCAAGCAACGAGAATAATTCCAAAGCAGAACTTAGAATTTAAGAATTAAGCATACAAAAAAAATCATAAAAAAACTCAGCAAAGTAAAGACAAAAAAAATACATATATAAGGAATACAACAAAAAAACAATATCTCCGCAAACTCAACGGGATCAAATAAGAATTAAAGAGATCTTATAACATGCTCTTCTACAGGCTCTCAATGACCACTAACACCAATTCATCAAAGAACATGCTATAACATTTCTTTAACCCTGTATTCTGTAATGTTCTTAATATTCTACTTCTCTTAAATTAACCATTTAAACTTACATTATCTTATTCGGCTGCATCATCCAACGTTGAAGGCCTTCGAGCGATGTTTGCTGAGACGATGTTGTTGGTTCAATGTCTGAAAATCTCAAGGAAAGGTTTTAACAAAACAAAACAAAAATTGACTTAGTCCTATAATTTAAGGAAAGATTTAAAAGTATCTTTCTATCTTTTCTTTTTCTATCCTCCAAAATTTCATCACATCAGTAAAAAAAAAAATGGTAGGCAAATACAAAAAAAAACAAACTTAGTAATAATAAAATTAATATGTAAAAATGAATTTATAAAATCTTTTAGCTTATTTTAAAAATAAGAATAGGAAATTTTAGGTTAAAATTTTTCTTAAATTCCGGTAATGTTGAATGTTGCCAAATTTCAGGATGATTATAAATTTTTTTAAGGTTAAAAATTTTCTTTTGATTATCAATATGGCTTCCACTGAACAGGTTGCCATGCACTTAAATAGCGGTTTTTTCTTTAATAATGAACCATATTTTACAGTATTAGAGGAATATACACATAAATTTGGTTAAAAATTGCCCAAGCGAAAGCTTAAAAAAGATGAAATTTTGGGACTACTGATTATTTTCTTTAAAATCTTTTTTTAAATCTTTAAAATTAGAACTTTGAATTATTCACTTGGGTCGGCCTCTACACAGTCTGAAGTACCCATCTCCTTTCCATGTTATATTGGAGGTTAGCTGACAATGCTGATGTTTAAACCCAGTGGCTTCACGGTTCCTATTCTCGGCAGGAATGCAAACGTCCCTTCGAGACGTTTTCACAGCCGACGGTAATGCAGGCAATGCAGAACCACACCGCACTTGTATTCCCAGATTATGGATTACAAAAATCTTTTCCCTGGGTCACACAAGTTAATATCTTCCCTGAGAGTTATTAACTACCCAAAAAAAATAAACGAAAAAAAAAACACTAAATAGAACTATTTCCACACAATCATTAAGAAACATTCAAATACCTTTGGATGTAGAAATACCACTTTGGTGAATAATAATCCCCACGAATTCTCCTTTATTCACGACTGTCACAAATTAAATAGTTCTTATTAAACTTGTCTTACACTTTAACCTTTAACTTTACTTTTAAAACTTTTATATTTACTTTATTCATATATTTTAATTTTACTGTGGCTGCAAATTGCGTGTTTTCTCCGGTTGCCAAAATTATCAAAAGTGATATTCAATTCTGGTCCATCATCGATTAAACCTCCGCTGAAACAATAGCACACAAGCTTCCGAAAATGTAAAGCTTTTTTTTCGGAGTTTATTTTCTTGCCTTGTCTAACTCACGTGCCTAATTACACTCAGTGCCCTGCAATGTTCTAAATGACACGCCTTCATTTCTTAGGAATACTGTTAACTGATCGAACAATAACTGAGATAATGAGTAGAGAGGACAACAATGCTTATTAGGGATTATGTATGTTATTATTATGTATGTTAGGGAAATGTATAAAACCGTGGCCAACAATAATTTTAAAATTGCAAGAAAAAAAATGCTAAAACATTAGTGCTAACCTGAGTAGCAAATTGCACTATTACACTGCTGAAAACAAAAACGTGACAGACAACATAGAAACGAAAAAGCAGCAAATCTTCGATTCTTGGGAACAATGCTTATAAACATGTACATGGTTCTGCAATATGTTGCTGGGGCCCTTATTTTTCACCGCGTAGCCATGGAAATGTTCCTCGAAATACCGTTCGGAACCGTAGTAAAACTGTAGGTCCAATTAGTGAGTTTAAAACTAGAAAGCGCACAGCTCGCTGGTTGTGAGAAGCTCTCATCAATCCCTTCAAGGGATATAATGGGATTCCTTTTTTCACACATGGGTGTTTGTAGCATGATATGTTGAATGTTGAATAAATAGACTATATCCCGATATAGTCGATATTGTGATATGCACCTTATAAACGTATTAAATGGTATATTTGGTATATTTGGTATAGAGGTTGAATTTTGCTGGAGAGTTGTAGGCATAAAGTAATTGGCTAAAAAACATTTAAGAGAAATTTTCGGTATAAAATATTTGAGGTAATTAACCGTGGAGTTTTATAAGAAAAAGAGAACAAATAAATAGGGCATTTTGAAATCGAATTAAATAGTTTAGCGTCTATTTAGTTATTTATAGTTACGGGTGGGTTAATTAAAGGGGTTATACTGTATATAGTTGTAGCTTCTAACAAACTGCCTAATTGATTGACTATGTCAACATAAAACTTCTGTAGCTGACGTATATGTTGGTACTAGCGCTTTTAAAATTAATGTTGCACCTGCTCGACATTCGAATCTAAATCGGACAAAACAATTTCAGACCTTAAAACAAATTCCAAAATGCGTGCATTTTAGTTTTACTGTTCCGATTTATAATAATTCTGATGTTTTTCGTGTCTGTCTTTCCAAATTATATTTTTCGTCCAGAAGTATCCAAGAAAAGGTATTGTTTGATTTTTCTTCAAATAATTGTGGAAAATGGTAACAAAATGTGTTCGAAACGTAGATCAGACTATTGACGGTTTTGCTGTGTGACCGACTAGTGTTTCAAGTCGATATAAGCCGATGCAAACAAAGTCGCATATCGGCTCAAAACTGTTCGTTTGTATCTCTGATCAGACGGCTTCTACCTCTGGTCTGGATATCTATGTTTTCAGAGTGGAAAAAGACTTCGTACCACCATTTAAGCCGATGAAAACAAAGGCGACTATTGACTCAAAACTGCTACAAAATAAATAAAAACGTTCACCACATGTTCGATTTAATACCCAGCTATATATTGATTTTAATCCAACTTGAAATTGCATTAAAAATTTTAAATTGAAAAATATAAAGTTTTACAACTAAGCTCACCACCACAATGGACAAAGCTTATTTATTAAAAACGCATAAAAGTTGTTGATATAAACTTTTGCCCTAAACCATTTCTTTTTAAATGTTCAGTTTCAAAATCGTTAAAGCCTTGTAACTTAAGTTACTTTTCTTAAGGTTATTTCACCATGCATCCTATTAGTAATTTCAACTTTTTAATCTTTGTCGAAAAATGTGCTTAGGCAACCAAATATTCTCCTAAACGTCTAACAGATTTAATTTCATCAACCAATTTCTACACTATCATCATGAAGTTGCTTTAATATACAGTTTAACTTTTCTGTCATTAAAATTCGTTAGATGTGCAGGACAAAAATATCCTGAACACAATGTCCGCCATCTGACTACATCTTTGCTATGTGTGGTGGCATTCGCTTCTGGTCCTCTGAGCGTTGTAATACTTTATTTTTATGGTTTGTTAACAACAATTGAAAATATGTATTATGCAAACAAAATGTTGGTAGGGATGGATTCGCTGCTTCATATTTTTGTTTTGGTCATTTAGTGTTAATAAGTAATGCCAACTGGAAAAAGTTCACATTTTCATTCCCATGCTGGAAGAGGGAATCTGTGTTCGTAAAGTGTGGGGGTTTTAGTTTCTTTGTCGTGTTATACTGGTTGCATGATAGTGACAAACAGAAAAATTTTACAAACTAATCATGATTTGGTCTAAAGTAAAAAAAAATCAGCAAAGGCAACACACAAAAGTTATGTTTGCATATAGTAAAAACGTACAACGTTGACAAAAATCTGACAGTATCATTATTTGATTATCTTGCAGGGAGAAACTACGATATAGTCGGCCGCAATGTACACCCCGACCACAGCTTTTTTTTAGCAAATTGCTTTTCGTATTTATTAGGAGTTAAGAAATTAGTGGGGAATTTTAAATTTTTACAATAGTTTTGAGATTAAGAAAGAAATAAAAATTGCAGTGTCGAATCCCATACTCTACACTGAGAGAAAATCTTTACATCAAATCGATGATAAATGTACATACATCAATTGGTCTTCATTGATATGATGAAATTTGTTCTTCAGTTTCAAGATTGTGCGTTTCATCACCTGTTTCAGTTTCATTGAATTGATGGCATTCCTTGATCCTTGGACTTTAGAAATAATTAGTGGGATTGACTCAAAATATGGACCTAGCATTGGAAAAATAAAGGGGGGAAAGTAGTAGAAAATTGAAAATAATACAGAACAGAATATAGTTCAATGGATAGAAAACAATATACGCCCTGAGCATTTTCAATGTGGTCTTATACCCGGTTACTTTTCATTTTTTACAGTGTAAAATAGTGCGAAGGCAATTAAACAATTTACTTCAAAACAATAAACAAATACATAAACAGCTTACAAATTGATCACAAACTTACATCAAGTTAATGACAAACTTACATCAAATTGATGACAACCCCACATCTAATCGACGAAAATGTACAGCAATTTGCACCAAAATGGTGGAAAATATATTTCACTTTAATGATGAAAAATTAATATTATTTTGATGATGTAACGAATGTTCTTCATCAATTCAATGAAATGTGTCGTAGTTTGTAAAATGAGGAATTTTTTACTTCAAATTGATGAAGGAATTCATAAATTTGATGAAGCTTTTTCTTACAGTGTAGGCGAAGGTATATTAGAGGTACTAATAAAAAACTATCATACTAATTTATGTGTTTAACCCATTTTGGCATCTATTTTCACAATTATTTTTTTAAACTTTGTCGCGGATACAATTACACTATGCAACATTTTTGAAGTCATCGTGTGCAGACTCCTTCTCGTGTGAAATTTACCGAAGTACTTATCGAAACTAAAAACACCCTATTCGGGTTTTTCAAGTTTAGCTGCTGTTCGGATTTTATGGCCTCATGTATATTTTGACAAAAACTTAATATTTCCGAAGAACATCCAAATTTGCTCACGCCTATATCCCGGAAACATATTGGAATTTTGTTTTCCTGCCTTCGACACAATTGTAACTATAGACTAGGATAAAAAAAAGTGCAAAACACAGTAACTCCAAAAAAAATGCAGCTAGTGGCTCAAAATTTAAAAAATTCAGACTGTGGACTTACAACAGTTTTTCACACAAAACCCGCAATTTTTGAATCAAATCTCGTGAACCATCCACAAAAATATTTTTTTTTTCCTTTATTCCCATTCAAATAAAAAACAAACAAAAAATCAATGAGTGTTCGAAGTCACGGGAGATGTTTTAACACCTTTTTGTTACTCGGTAGCTGTACGATTTCTATGAATGCATTAGTAAATGTTACATTGGAAAATAAATAAAAGAATAGGTTTTGTGCTGAAGAATCTTTTGCTATTGCACTTTCTTTTTTCTTACATCTGCTTTAACATTTGATGTAATAAAGCAATATTTAGTTCACGGAAATAATTGGTTTTGTTTTGTCATAAACAGAGCGACGACAAAAAGTATTGAATAGTATAGGGAACTTATTGCAGTCTTTTTCTGCTCTCATGTAGAGCGTCTGACTTAAAGAAAATAAACGAGCCTTATTCTCTTTATAAAATATTTCAATATAAATGCACCATTTCGACAATGTTATTACATAGAACAATACAAAAACCATAAATGTTTCAAAAGGCATCAATGTTTCACATCAAAATTATGAAATTATGAAAAAAGAGTAATACGGTTTGAATTATTCGCCCGATATCGCCAGTGCTTTTGAGTCATACAATTCGTTCCATGAGTTCTCTATGCTATTCAATACGCTTTGGCAACGACGACCTGCTAGTTCGTTCGCTGGCGCTACATCAACCACGTATGTAATGCTAACGCTGTGTGTTGTTTGCATGTGTTCACTTTGATAGATTGCCCTTCCCGTGCCTATAAATGTTAACACATCAAAAATATTAATTTTACACCTAACTAGTATATCGAAAATTCGAGAAATGTAGCAAAAGGTAAACAAAAAATTACATGAGGTGTCAGGTGACACCCCGTTGGAAAGTATATTTTTAGGTCCATTTTGTAAGAATATGCATTATATTTTCCCGAAAAGGTCCTTTCTTTGACGAGAGGTGCTTCTTTTTTAAAAGTTAATGTTTTTTTGTAATTTTTTTTTTACAAAGAAGTACTTCTTTAAGAACAGGTACTTTTAAAGGAGTGGTACTCTCGTTAGGAAAAGGTTATTTACTTATTTTCAGGAAGGCTACTTATCTCAAGAAAAGAAAAGAAAAAGTATTATTTTATTTTAAGAAAGGGTACTTTTAAGAAAAGGAATTTTCATAAGAAAGGGTAATTTTTTAACAGAAGGTATTTTTTTTGAAGAAAAGCTTTTTTTACGGAAGAACAGGTACAACTTTAAGAGTAGGTACTTATCTCAAGAGAAGTTATTTAGTTTTACAAAAAAGGTACTCGTTAAAGAAAATTTAGGTTTTTAAGAAAAGGCAATTTTTTGTAAGATAATGTACTTTTTTAAGAAAAGCTACTTAATTAAAAAATTACTTTTTTTAAAAAAAGGTACTTTTTATAAGAAAATTTATTTTTTTATTTTAAGATCAGATATTTTGTTAAGTAAAGGTACTATGTTTAAGAATTAGAATAGATATCTCTTTTGAGAAAATTTACTTTTTTTAAGAAAATGTTATTTTTTAAACTTTTTTTTACTTTGGGTTTTCTAAATTTACTTTTATTCGGTTCAAAACGACAAAATGTAATAAACAGGCTCCACCTAGAAAATTACCCATTAAACAAGAAATATCCCCCCATATGTTAGTCTAGGCACAAACCAAACTAAAATTACCAGTGTGAGAGTAAGTGTGCTTCCAAATGTAATTCCATGCTCAGGGTTGGATTTGCCAGTCTTGCACTTTGGCTTTTCTAAATTTTCTTTTTATTGGGTTCAAAACTACAATATGTGGTATACAGGTTCCACCTAGAAAACTTCCCTTTACACCAAACCAAACCAAAAGTACCCAATATAGTTGATAATATTGGGTTGTAATAAAGTAGTTAAAAAAATGTTGTTTAAAAATTAAAAAAAAAACAGCGCCCATCCCGCAACGTGCGAAAAACATCAATTAATCAAAAACATCAATTAATCAATATCCATCAATTAATCAATATCCATTGAAGTTGATGCTCTTGGTGCAGCATGAGAAGTTGATGCTTTTGGCTTTTCCGTTGATGGTTCAGGTCCATGATCTGAACCATCATCATTTTCATTTGATAGAACATTCAATATCATATCTCTTTTGGTGTGTCCTTCAATTATATCGTCCTCCTCAGTTTATGTGCCTGCATCTTCATCTTCATATTGGGATACCTTATGACTACACCAACAAACTTCTGCAATCAATGCGTCCAGCCTATTTGCTTCTTATAATTTTTTCATTGGCTTGGCGATCTAATGGAATCGCTCTCCTTGTTCTTCCGATACCTTGGGCAATTGCCTTAAGAACTCATCAAAGTGGTGATGAAGAAAATGTAATTTCAATGCCATGGATGCATTGATATTATGAAAGCAATTGAGCATTGTTTTCACCAATTGATTTGCTTCGTCTGGCTGTACATGATTGTTTCCTAAAACGCTCACACTTACAGTTTTCAGTGCATCCCACGCTCTCCGGTAGTTGTTTGTCAACACGCTCGTGAATCTTTCGCTTTGCATTAATATTTTATATATCCTGTTCAAGGAACACCTGTTGAAAGTAATACACCTGCTGAAAGTAAAAGAGCATTTACGAAAAATAATAGCAATGCAAATAGAGCGAAAAGAACAAACATAGATATGAAAACATTTAAATAGACAACAATACTTTTTTTAATTTTGTCATTGCTGGGTTTTGAAAAGATATTTTTCCTCATTATCGTTCACGGCCATTTCGATAAAATTCTCAGCAATTCCCAATTTTATATGAAGAGGCGGCAGTAATAACGGGTTTTTCAATAAGAGCGCTACAAAAGTTTTTGAAATAAAACAAACCCGGTTTTAGATACCAATGAAATTCTTTATTCCTGTGAAAGTACGTTCGAAGGTTTTCAAGCATAAATCGGCCGACACTGCTGCAATTTCACGTTCGATATTCGTACGAAGTTCATCAATCGTCGCTGGCTTGTTGGCATAGACCATAGACTTGACGTAGCCCCACAGGAAATAATCTAACGGAGTCAAATCGCACGACCGAGGCAGCCAATCGACTGGGCCATTCCGTGAGATAACACGTTCACCAAACTTGGTTTCCAAAAAATTGATTGTGGCATTCGCTGTGTGGCTTGTGGCGCCGTCCTCTTGGAACCACAAGTCCTCCAAGTCCATATTATCCAATTGGGGCCAAAAATATTCGGTTATCATTGAACGGCAGCGATTCGCATTCACAGTACTGTGCCGGTCTTGATCATCACGGAAGAAGTACGGCCCAATGACGCCGCCGGCCCATAAACCGCACCAAACCGTAATTTTTTCGGGATGCAATGATGACTCATGGATTACGTGTGGATTGCTGTCTGACCAATTACGCATATTTTGCTTATTGACGAAGCCATTCAGCCAGAAATGAGCCTCATCGCTGAGGATGATTTTCCGATGAAAATTCGAATCATTTTCAAGTTGTTGCTCAGCCCAATTCACGAACATACGACGCTTATGGTGGTCAAGCGGCTTCAGTTCTTGCGTCAATTTGATCTTTTAAGGATGTAGGGCAAGATCATTTCGCAAAATTCGCCACAACGACGTCACAGAGAAGCCCAACGCTTGAGAACGACGTGTGAGAGACACATTTGGGCTTTATTGAACTGAAGCCTCAGCGGCAGCAATATTCTCGACACTACGGGCACTTCTGTGGATTCAAATTTTTCCACTAGACGCTCAATCCTTGAGCTGGTAGGACGATTATGACGACCATAAATTGGACGTAGCGCTCTTAAAGTTGAGGCCACTGACTTCAAATTTCGGTAGTAAATTTTAATAATTTCGACTCGTTGTTGGCTCGTATATCTTTCCATGATGAAATGGCAAACCTTACTGAAGAGATATGTCAAAAGAGCGGGAAAAAATATGGCGTCGTTTGCTGTCCCTATCGATTTACTTTTATAGCGTCTCTGTTGAAAAACCGTTTATATCATGAGTATACTATATATTAAAGATTCAGAAACCATTTTTAACCGTCTGATAAACTGTCACATAAATACTCTACTTTTACTGAAGTACCTGGAAAAAATTGCATGCTAAATTTTCCTGAAAGGGATTTCTGAATGGGTGCCATATATTAATATAATTTTCAATCTGGTATTTGGTACATTTTTAAAATTGTTAGAATTCAAATGAAAACATAAGTTACTCACAATTCTACAACCCAATCGAAAATTGCAATTCTTGTCGAATATTTGGGCCAAAAATGGTGAAAACAATTAGAAAAAAATTAAAATTTGTCGAAATTTTTCAAATTTTGAGCCACTAGATGCAGTTTTTTGGGCTAGTTTATTAGTCCTAGTCCATAGCTACAATTGTGCCGAAGACAGGAAAACAAAATTTCAATTTGTTTCCGAGATATAGCAGTGAGAAAAATTTCACGTTGTACGGAAAAATTAAGTTTTCGACAAAATAGTCTTATACATGAGGCAATAAAGTCCGAACAGCAGCAGCTAAACAAGCAAAACCCAAATAGTGGTTTGTTAGTTTCTAGAAGTACTTCTAGAAATTTCACACGAGAGGGAGTTAACATTTTATGTCTTGCACTGTGTAATATATGATAATTCATGGGTTCTTCAGTTTTGGTATAACGATCCTCTTGCAACAGTCTGGAAAATATTTCGGTCAATTCATCATAACCGACCAAATTTTTAGAATTATGTTTGGTGTGATTCTTATCCCACTATTTCAACTTCTACTTGGTGCTTGATCTAGTATTTTCAGATACAACTTTCCTTTCAATCTGCAACACCATTGTAAATTCGACAGCATTCCACTACGTCTTTTGTACTGGTAGAAAGATGGAAAGATATTACTTTGATTCTCACCGCGCAACCCTTTACGTCGGTCATAGCTCTATCGTCATCTCCGATAATAAAGGGTGTCTCAATAAGAATGCACTTTCTCATTTTAAAATAAAGATACACATTTTTTGAGATAGTTTAGATTTTTTTATTGGATTGTAAACAAGACATGTTCCGTCTAAGTGTGGAATAAAATATCTGTCAAATGGCACACACGGGTCTAATGACAGACCATTACTCTTTTCATGAAATTTTCCATGATTTTTTTACAGAGATGTGATTGTATCTCACCGATGTCGCGTTTGATCTCGGATTTGAGCTCAGGCATGGTTTCTGGTTTATTCGAATTAACAGGAGATTTCACAAAACCTCAAAGAAGGAAATTGCATAGCGTTCAATCGCATGATCTTCGTCGCCAATTGACATCAGAATTTCTTGAGATAATTTGTTCTGGAAATCGTTGCTGCAAAAAAATCGATTGCTTCATGCGCGGTGTAGCAGGTGGCGCCGTCTTGCCGAAACTACATTTCGTCCATATCTATGCCGTCCAGTTGATTCCGCAATAACTCCGTTATCATGTTTCTGTGACGAATGCCGTTCACAGTCACCGCAATGTCGGCCTCATCTTCAAAAAAGTAAAGCCCAATCACGCCGCCTGACAAAATGCGCACCAGATAGTCACCCCGTTGTGGGTGCATTAGTTTCTCATGGATTTCGTGAGAATTTTCTGAGATCTAAATTCGATTATTTTGTGTATTCACGAAGCCATTCACATTGAAATGCGCTCTTCATCGGAGAAGATGACGGTTTTTGAAAAATTGGCATTGACTTTACTTTGCTCCATTACCCATTGAACGAATTTCCGGCGCTTCCATGGCCTGCTAGTTTGGAGCTCCTTAGTAAGCTGAATTATCTACGCATGGAGGTGGAAGTCTTTGAAGTTGTTGACAGCGATGCCGAATTGATGTTTTCGGGTTTTCGGCAACACTCCGTTGACAGCAGCAATTATTTCAAGAGACCGACCGGTACGTTGACTCACAGATGTATTACTGTCCATAACCGAACCAGTTTCTTCAAATATCTTGACCACTCTTCGAATGGTTGACTTATTAGGTGCACTTTCTCGACTGAAATTTCTTCGAAGTTTGCGAGAGGTCTCAGCATAACTTTCCAAATTTTTGTAATAAGTTTTCACAATTATAACGCGTTGTTCGTTTGTAAAGCTCTCCATTTTTAATAACCCGAATAAACTTATGTTACTGCTGCCAAATTTCAGAGTTGCCACTGGCACAAAAAAAATACACAAAATTTAAAAAGTTCAAAGTTACTGAGACACCCTTTATAACAAATACCATCTCATTTACTGACAGAGCAACAGCATTAGCATACAACTTAACTATCCCGATGACATTACAATTTACATGCGGGTTTGTCATTTGACAACAAAATGTGACACTCGTACAAACGTTATCAACATTATTATGCAGGAGAGAAAACTGTTAGAAAGGAAGAAGAATAAAAACGCTTAATGAGCAAATTTGTTGAAATGATTTTTCTCTTTTGTCTGATACCCGCTTTGTTTGGCATCATTGTTGTCACACACTTCTTTAATTTCCTCCTTGTTGATGGTACAAAGGTGCCATGAGTGGCGCGTCGCTTGCATAACACAAACCTGTCAACAATAATCACGATTGTCAAAAACAAAATGTCGAATGACGACCCACATTCTACGGGTGTTTTAGCTTAATGAAAGCCACCAAACCAGCCATGTCTCTGGTGACAGCATCTAAAGCTCAAACGTTAATTTGCATTTACAAATTTAATTTTATACAATTGCAGCTACAACAGTTAACATTTTATTATAAAGAGATAAAAACGAGTGTGGAGGGCAGGGAATGGGGTACAAGTAACTAAAACAGTATACAAATGTAATAAAGCAGAAACTGAGAAATCCTCTCACATCGCCGGAAATTAAATTTTTAATTAATAGCATACTTTTTGGCTTTAGTCTTATTTAAATATATATGGCATACTTTCGGATGCACATGGTAAATTAAATTGTATATATAAATAGTTTTGTTGTCGCTTTTAATTTTGTTGTGTTAATACCGCTCTGGGAAGGAAACTATATACGTTGGCGTAAAACATGCTCACCTGGTTTAAGATACGATAACTTTGTATTTGTAGTATTTTTACAACAAATCATAATTAAACCACACCATATAGTATATTGCAGACATTAGATGTATATACATATACATTCCATTGTACGTGTGGCTTATGAAAATATATGCACACATGTTAGTGTTGTCAGATCAGCGGAATACAGGTTCCAAGATATCCGCTTAAATATTATCACATTACATGTGATGAAATTTGTATTCTATCTAATAGTGTGTCAAGTTTCTTCTTATTGAATGGTGCAAAATTGAGAACAAGTTGGTATAGAAAAATGTGTCTTCTAGTTCGTTAAGTATACAGCAAGAGTGCAGGCTTCTCGGCTACTTCCAGACACAAACGCTGTCGTATATGAAGTGTCCCGCAGAAAAATCAATGCGAATTCTAAGGTCAACCCTGTGTAGGTTTGTTGTATTCTTATAAATGAATGCACTAATTCTAAAATCTACATTTGCCGTGATTTACTATTGACAACACGCTGACAAATCCAGCTTTTTTTTTTTGTTTGTGCTTTTGTAGTACAGAATACTTGTATCCAAACACATTGTGTTTGCTATTTCATGTTACATGGTTAAGACGCAATAATTAATAGGTTGTAAAATTTTTTTTGTGACCCAAATGAGGCTTCAGTTGCTGAAAACTGCATCGCGACAAGCAACAAAGAAACAAAAAGGCAGCATATCTTCATTTCATTCAATAAATGGTTTCCCTTTACATCCCATGAAGGAATTGGGGAGAGCTTCTCACAACCAATGAGCTGTGCACTTTCTAGTTTTATACTCATTGATTGGGGCCTACAGTTTTACACCTGTGCCAAACGGTATTTTGAGAAACTTTTTCATGGCTAAATACGCGATAGTGTCGCCCTCACTATGCGAGGTGACCTCAGCCGAAAGAAATTTAAGGTGGTCAGAGCAGGGATCGAACCCAAGATCTCATGTACAAGGACGCGCACACTAACTATTGCATCACCCACGGCCACGGCCATACAAACAATGCTTGCAAATATATACATGTTTCCTGCAGTATGTTGATAGGGCGTATTTTCAGTGAGCAAAGAAAGAATATTTTGGCAGTTTAGTGATAGACAACCTACAAGATTTTACTGCAGAAATATTTGCCAATATATTTGACTACCCAGAAAAGATTTAGCGGTTAAAAAAAGTCACACGTGTCTCGGTGTTTCGCTGGGTAACGTCCAGGAATCGAGATATATCGATTTGAAGTTTGTAGGTATCATATAGGGGAATTTGTCACGTTTGTGGCTCTTTTGTTTGACATAACTCGAGAACGACTAGTCGAATTTTGCTGCAACAAACTTAGAAAAATTAGGAATTGCGATTCCAATAATTCCTTGATATACTGTTTCTCTACATAATCAACAGTATTGCAGTTATAAATAAATTTATGAAGAAACAAAATACTTTTTTGCCTAACAAATTTAAAAATCCTAAACGGAAAAAAGTGTCAAGTCTTATTACTTTCACGGAAAGTCACATAACCTATAGACAAAATGACATGACATACGTCATGAAAATCGAAGAACGCAGAAATATAGTTTCGTTTGTTCGTTCGTTTAAAATGTAAGTTCGTTTAAAATGCAAATGTAGGTATTTAGAAGATTAAATATTAGCACGAAATTTAGTGACATATTGATCACCTGACCCACTGATGAATAGTGACTCAAGGACTTCTTGTGTACATTTAAGGACACGCGTGTCCTTGCTCCAATTTCAAAAATTATATACCATAATTCGAAATACCTTCAAATATGCTCTGTTAATTTTCGTAGAATTCGGTTTGCAGTTGTTGAAGTTATACATTTTTTTATTACTTTTTTTATATACAGTGGTGGAGGATTGGACCAAATTTTGTTATTGCTTTTGTTTGCTTGTAAATATTACCTGGGCAAAATATCTTTGACTTACGACAACTCGTTCCATTTTTGGTCAGCCCTATTGAGAAATCTCGACACTGTGCGGCGCTTCGGACCATATAATTGTCTGTCTAGATCATGTGAAATCACAGCTCTAGAATTTTGCTTTCGAGGCTATGTAAAGTCCAAAGCCAATATTGATGCCAACGTTGTTTGGAGGTATTCGCCACATTCCCCGTAAAAAGCTCGAACGAGTCATCGATAATTTTAACCTCAGAATAGCAATTTAAATTTAGACTGATGTCTTTTAAATTTCAATTGATGGTTTTCAATTTTCAATTCAGGTGTTTCAAAGATCAATTGTGTGTATTATACTTCAATTGATGATTTTTAAATTTGAATTTAGATGTTTTATATATCAATTGATGTCATTTAATTTCAGTTGCTATTTTTTAATCTCAATAGATCTCAATAGATGTATTTTAAATTTTAGTTGATGTGTTTTAAATTTAAATTTTTATCTATGAAATATCAATAAAAATTTAAAAATTTCATTTGAAATTTCGAATACATCTATTGAGATTTAAACACATCAATCGAAAATTAAAAACCCAACAACTGGAGTTCAAATTTCGATTGATGTCTTTTAAATTTCATTTGAGGTGTTTTCAATTTCAACTGTTGTGTTTAAATTCCATTTGAAATCTTTTATATTTCAATTGATGTCTTTGGAATTCCAATTGATGTTTTTTAAATTTCAATTAATGAATTTCAAATAGGAATTTTAAAATCCAATTGATGTATTTTAAATATCAGATATAATTTTTAAATTTCAATTGATATATTTAAAACCTAAATTATCTTTTTACTTACAATTTATAGTTTACCACAGCAATTTTTACCGGGCCTATCTAAAATATTCCAATGGAACCATCTAATGATTAAGAAATACCTTTCGAACCGGTTAATAGGTTTGTGATATTAATGTGTCTAGTTCACCATCAGGTAGATTTCATTAATGTTCATTTGATGTTAAGGTTTTAATATCAGCATTTTATTGTTTGTACATAATTTATGGTAAATGCAGAATCAATGTCGTCTTAACTAGTAGTGAAATTTAATTTTATGACTTTGTTCCATGTGTGTAGCAGAGAATAACTTACATCGAAAATCAATTTAAATAATTAATTAGGACAAATATGTTGACTTTATGTCATGCAGTTGCTACTACTGGATTATTTTATTATAAACTATAGACTCTCATTGACTTGCAAATGTGTAAGAATTCAGGTTAGTGGTTTTACCTTAACGTCAATGGAATTCACACATGCCTTTCATTATAGAAAATTAATTCACATACTGTAACTACAATTCAGTTTGATAATACCTTTATTGAATTTACTTCAAGCGGATAATTTATGCTGTTAGTTAAGTCAAGAGAAATAATTCCATTTTTTTCACAAATACAAAATGGCCGACTAATATTCAGTGAAATGCATCTTCTGTAATAGGCTTAAATACTGTACAAATGTTAAACTATTTTGGCGTTTCCGGTGTTGGCAATCAAAGGCAATGGGAAAAGTTGTTTGTTTCAACCACTAATATACACACCATTTGTTAACTTGAGAATACACACCATTTGTTAACTTGAGAATCTAATACAGTATTTAGTTCCTTCATTATATTACGAGGGCGGTCCCAAAAAAAGTAGGGAAAAATTCATCCTATTAGCTCGATACATTTTTCCAGCGATATTCAATAGCTTCGGTACCCTGTTTAGAGTAAGAACTATGAAACTCCTTTAAATGGCCATCATCCGCAGACTACACCTCTTAATTTTTGCAAAATATTTTACCACCGAGCCATTTTTTCAAGTTTGGAAATCGAAAATAGTCCGAGGAAGGTAAATCCGGAAAATCTGGCGGATGAGGTACCAATTCGTAGCCCAATTCATGGAATTTTGCCATTGAGACTACACACGTGTGCACCCGTGCGCTTATGGTCAACTGAGAGCAAACGCAGCACCCATCTTGAAGAAAGCTTTCTTAAACACAATTGATCATTTAAAATCGAAACCACACTGCCATACGAAATGCCTATGGCATCAACAATCTCACGCCCTTTTACCCTTCGATCGGCCTACACTATATCGTACATTTTTCCGACATTTTCGGGTGTATCGACCTCAATTGGCCGTCCAGAACGTTCAGCGTCATTTGTACTTGTGCGACCACAACGAAAGACAGTAAACCACTTTTAGTTTAGAGGGAGACCATATGTCAAGACAGGTAAAATGAGAGTCTGGGATAGCTGGACTTTTGTCAGTCGAGAGAGGGCTTTGCAAGCACAATTCTCCTATCTATCTCCAGGCTGGCGTTGTTGTCCTTGTTCACGGCGGATTCAAGGTAGACAAATTCATCTACCACTTCAAAATTAAATCGGCTGTCAACGTTCAAGTGCGGACCAAGTCGAGAGGTTTGTCTAGTTGTTGACACTATCAATTTTGTCTTGGCCTCATTAACAGCTAGACCCACCTTCGCTGATTCCTTTTCGATTCTTGAAAATACTGCAGTAACCTATCGCAAATTTTGCCCAATGATGTCTATGTCGTCAGCATACGCCATCAACATATGGCTTTTCGTGTTAATGGTCTTGTTCGTATTTACGGCAACCTTTCTCATTATTATCTCCATTAAGAAGTTGAAGAGATTGCACGAAAGTGTGTCGCCTTGTCTAAGTCCTCGCTTGGTGCAGAATGGTTCAGTGAGGTCTTTCTTCACTTTCACTGTTGATTTGGTGTTGGTCAGCGTCATTCTACAGAAGCGTCCCGAACTTGCCTAGTCTAAAATCACACTGATAAGGTCCAATCAGGTTTTCAATAATTGGCTTTAGTCATTCATATAATACGCTCGACAAAACCTTATACGCGATGGATAAAAGGCTTATACCGCGATAGTTGGAACAGACAAACGCGATGGATAAAAGACTTATACCGCGATAGTTGGAACAGACAAACGGATGACTTTTGAATACAGGACGTAATACAGTGAGACTCCAATCGTCGGGCACAGATTCCCCCAGCCATATACCGCATATAAGTTGATGCATGTAGGCTAGCACTCCTTCGCCAGCGGGTAGCCCATCCGCACCAGCGGCTTTATTATTCTTAAGGCGGGAGATCTCCGTTCTAATCTCGTCTTTGTTGAGGGGGGGGGGGGTAGAATCTACACTATCTTCCACTATCATTACCTCCTGATCTTCAGAGGAGAATCTGTGTGGAGTAGTGGTGAAAAGTGGTCTCTCCACATTTTGAGCACACACTGCTTCTCAGTCACCAGATTTCCATTCTCATTCTTGCAGGAGGGCAGCCCATTATTAGGATACTTAGAACATATGTTTTACATGGTTGCCACTTTTCACCAAAATATTTTTTTTTCAAACTACTGGCACCATCTGTACGTCAGGTTGGCTAGTTTTGGGACAACCCTCGTAAATTGCAAAAATACTTTTTAAAGTTTCTGCGTTCCTATAAAATATTTTTCATGAAAAGAAAATGTGTTTAATAATTCAACTACAGTTCGCGCTACTCACTTGAAAGTGTAAGATAACAATACCAATTCAAGTATATCATACAAGTAAAGACAAAACTGTAAAAATTATTTAAAAGTTCTAATTTGAATCATGAACTTTGTTTTCGCACTACGAATAGAAATTCATGCAAGTTTAAAATGTAATTTTCTTCTACATACACACACACACACACATGCACACGCATACACACTAATAGTTGTGCACATAAATCATTTTACTTACTTACCAGATTATCCCATGATTTAACACAAAAATTTAATATAAAACATAAACAATAAAACAATGCGATGTGAAATCCTTCATGCAAAACATGCAAACTTTCAATGGAAGGAAATGTATGGTGGAGAATTGTGTTGTCATTGAGGAAAACATGATAAAAATGTGAAAAATGTTCTAAGCAAGAGCAGGAGCAGCAGCGCATCATCAGCATTTGCAAAAATATTTTCCAACACAACATGTGATGAAAATGATGATGCTGATGATGATGACTCGAATAATAGCTGATGGTGGTAAAGAGTGAAAAGTATGTACAAAAGAATGAGGAAACCAACAGCTCAAGATACTCAATTTCCAACAGATACACAAATAGAAGATGTAACCACAGCCAGTCGTCACCCGCCATCGTACACACAACTACTGCTGCCACTACTTTACATGCCGGGGCATGCCACACCATTCCACGCCTGATAATGACTAGAGATATACTATGTACCAGGCACGTTCATCAGTGTGGCACCACTGGCTAGGAGTGAGTGAAGATGAGACATTATTCCAACATTTACTGGTTTACAGAAATATGCCGCAAAAGTTTTGCTAAGAGGATTTTTCCCATTTACTGCCTTTTGTTTGAACACGGAGCGAGCATTGTTGTGCGGTGTTAGGAGTCTGAGTTGTGGGCTGTATTTTTTAATTTTTTTTTTTTTTTGCTTTTCACTCAGATGTCTTGGAAATTCTGAAAAAACTTAAGCAATTTCCTGAACCACACAAACAGCAGCAATGTCAAGTATTTCCGACAACCCATCGACGACGAAAACATCTACAACATAAAATAAAATAATGTTTTGCATACAAAACATTCAGGATCCTTTTTGTGTATGCAAAGTGTTGTGATGTCGACGAAGTTGACATAGAGTCCTCCAGTTTCATTTCCAAAGTGTTGAAGCGCATATGTTTGCCATAATATTTCGTATAGGTTTATAAATGACACCAGTAAAATGTTGGAATGGTTACGAAGGCTCTTTAATTGACAATAGAAATTAGACATCAGAAGGGACCTCAAAAACATTGAACATGTATTAGGGGAAGGATGCGAATTAAACTATTTGATTTGAAATAAATTCCAATGGGGCAGCTATTTTCTGTTGGATATTTATGAAGTTGTAAATGCTACTTGAATGTTTTTCATCTTGAATTATAGAACAGCCAGAAATTCTAAGAAATTATAACTTTTTTGACTTATAAGTAGTTCCATCTTGAATCGACAGCAATGAATTTCACATTGATATTTCATAGGGTATCGAGAAAATATCAAACCGATATCCTGAATCGACAGATACGAATTTAACAATGACTTGTCATAAGACAGCCAGAAAATTGTTAAATAATCACTGCTGTGATTCCGAAGTACATAGTTGCATCTTAAATCAAAAGCGATGAAATTATCAAAGATTTGTTATAGGACGGCTGTCGATGGTACAATGGTTACTGTGCGCCCCTCTTGTACATGACATCCTTGGATCGATCCCTGCTCTGATCACCTTAAATTCCTTTCGGCGGCGGTCACATCGCATAGTGATGGCGATGCTATTGAGTATTTAGCCATGAAAAGCGCTTCTCAAAATACCGTTCAGAACCGGTGTAAAGCTGTAGGTCCCAATAGAAAGCGCACAGCTAATTGGTTGTGAGAAGCTCTTCCCAATTCCTTCTTGGGATGTCATGGGAAACCCTTTTCTTGTGTTTGATGATGTTTGGCGGATGCTCTTTTTATATATCGCCAATTCCTTGCACTGGAATATATTAAATTTTTGTGCTACAATAAAATCTAAAATATGAGTTTTGAGAGAGTTTAGAACATAAACTAAAACGGTGGAGTAACATTTTTGAAAAATCAATTTCATAAAGAATCAGTGTAAATGTGATTCTATCACAATCTCTTAACATTCTTCTGATCAGTGTCAGTGTCTTCTTAATCAGTGCTGTGGAGTCGGAGTCTTGGAGCCAGAGTTTTATATATTTGCCTGAAGTCTGAACTGTAATGGACGACTTCGACTCTAAGCTTAACATTTCGATCAAATGTCAATAATTTCGAAAAGAATAATTTGTTGAGTGATTTTTTCGGTTAAAGTACATTTTTAAATTAGACAAAATCTATTTGTCTTAGGTCAAAATCAATTTGTTGTGGATTTCTTGGCTTCTTATGAGAAGAACGATATGTTTATGGCGGTCATATCACGGAACCATAGGGCACGTGCTATTTTCGTACTACCACTTTTCACTCGGATGGGACGGAAAGGCACTCAAACATAATTTCTCTTTCGATACTGTTGTTTGAATTTGAAAATGAAATATAAATATAAATAATATAATATAAAAGAAAATGGCGTTTGATAATTCTTGAAAATACAAAAGCCAAAAAGGCATGGTTTAGTAGTTTTTTCAATAGTTTTTGTTTCCAGGGAAATTTTCCCATTTCTACCGTTGCTGCGCCATCTAAAAACTTTCCCCTGGCTTTCAAATCCACCACATAGGTTTCACCACCTAGGAGTTTTCTATCAACTTTGGTAATGAGGTATCGAGTAGCCAACTGTCTCAGTAAATTGATGACATTTGGTGTGTTGCACTTGAGCCGTTGGATGTTCGAAAGTAGTGATTTAATAATACCAGATAGTGGCAATGGCTCAAACCAACCAACAAGAAAACAGCTACGGAATTTCGTTTTGTGCGTCATAATTTTTGTGTAAATACATCACAAATATATTGTAACAATAAACTGTAACAAAAAATTAAAAAAATAAATTTCACAATTTTTCATCAAAATGACATGAAAAATGTAAAATAATATTTGTAATTCCACCTGGTGTAAGTCAATTTACGTCAAATAACTAACTCTCTATCGCACTGACCGCGCCACGAATAGTGTGAAAGGAAATGTCAGGTGAGGTGATAAGAATGACAGCTCTATACGACATTACTCTATGGGATAAACTGTTTTGTAATTTATACAAAATGTTTTTGATGTATTCATATTTATAGGCACTGGTAGGGCAATCTACCAAAGTGAACACATGCAAACAACCCACAGGGTTAGCAACACAAACGTGGTTGTTGTACAACAGTAGTCTCTGCCTGAAAATATGTATGATGGTATTGATGCAGCGGCAGCGAACAAACATGCTGGTCGTCGTCACCAAAGAGTATTATATATTATAGAGGACTAATGGAACGAATTGTATGCCTCCCAAGCAGTGGCGACATCTAGCGAATGATTCAAAACGTATTGCTCTCTTTTTGTCATAATTTGGTCCATTCATAATTTTGATGTGAAACATTGATGCATTTTGAAACATTTATGCTTTTTGTATTGTTTTATGAAATAACATTGTCGAAATTGTGCACTTACATTGAAATATACTCACTTATATTGCTCTTTTACTCAGACTCTCTACATGAGAGCGGAAAAAGAGTGCAATAAGTTCTCTATATTATACAATACTTTTTGTCTTCGCTCTGTTAATGACAAAACAAAAACAATATATTTATATATTTATTTTAACAATATTACATCTAATGTTAAAGAAGATGTAAGAAAAAAGAAAGTGCAATAGCAAAAGATTCTTCAGCACAAAAACTATTCTTTTTTTTATTTTTCAATGTAACATTTATTAATGTGTTCATAGAAATCGAACAGGTACCGTGTAACAAAAAGGTGTTAACACATCGCCCGTGAGTTCGAACACTCATTGATTTTTTTTTCTAAAGCAAATTAATATTTTGTCACGTAATTTTGTTGTATGTAATTCAAATTATTTCGGTCTTAATCAAAATTGTACCTTAGAAAATGGTTTTATTTAATATTGGTGTCGAAGTGGAGGCGTGTATTTTCAAACTGCTGGAGTCGGTCGGAGTCGTGGGTTTTCAAATTCCAGGAGTCGAAGTTGGAGTCGTCAAATTTTTCTCAGTCTCCACAATCCTGATTTTAATAGGTCTGGTCAAAGTTTGTTCTGGGACTAAATTGTGCAGTTGTTAAAGGTGATTTATTTAGTTTTTCTACACGTTTCTTCTCTATTTTTCCAATCACTGATGAGAAGGTTTCCAATAGCCCGTTAAAGTTTCTAATAGAGCGCCCCACCACTTAGACTGTGTGATTGTTATAAATCACACAGTTTCAATAGTTTTCATCAAACACTATATTTTTCAACAACATTGTCCATTATAAGGCTCATTCAAACTAGGGTTTTCTTTAATTAATCAAAAAAAAGATATTAATATCAAACTTTTAAACGAAAGTATAACAAAAAATCAAAACATTTCGCTTTAGATAAATTGTTGCCTTAAAAGGGATGTTACAAAAAGGATTCATATATGTATGTAACAAAAACGAAGTCAGGGTGCAACAACTATGTCAACCAAATCTGAAACATTTCCCATTTACTTTCAAATATGTGATGCTATTAGATGGCTCCCAGATTCCATAGTACATTTTGCTACAAAATGGACGTATTTAAAGACATATGCATGTGTGAAACAATTTTACATGTTAGTGTATTCATAAGCGTCTTCACATCCATCAAAGGTATTTCACAAACTTGTCCTTCGTATTTTCGTTCTAGTCTTGCCTGCACATAACATCGTTGGCTGAGTGGAGAAATGTGAACAATTTTGATATTAAGAAAATTCCATTATACGATTTTTTTTGCTTTTATATAAAAAAAAATTGCTTACACACATAGAAATTCCGTTTCCTCTTATCGCTCGATGCTTTCAATGTTGTTTTTTTTTAGTATTTTCTCGGAAACTTTCGAAATAAAATTTTAACATTTTTTGTAATGGAAGTTATGATGCATAACTGCGACATCACTCGTTTTACTTCGCTCAAGCACACACGGATTTGACAGTCCTATTTGCTTATGAGTATGGAAATACGCGTATACGTATATTGCATGTGTGTGTATGTACATATATGTATATGAGTATGTCCTTTTCCACAATTTTTCTACTCATGTGTTTGCAGTGATGTTGCTGGTATACTTTGCATGTATGTGTGCGTCTGCGATGAGGCATTACCACCACTTTGTAGTTTCTGGAATTAATGTCTAAGAGTCTTTCAATGTTCCTCAATTTATACAATTTTTGTTTTTTTCTTTCAATCTACCACTTTAGTAGGTTTTAGGGTTGCCAAATCGTTATCTGAAATTCTTCAAGTTCTTTCGAAATTTTTTTGAAGTTAAAAGCAAAAAAAAAAACAGATAAGCGTTATAATTTTTTTCAGTCATCATAATTTATCATCAGCCAACCTATAGTTAAATTATACGAAAGCTGTCGATGTCATGCCTCAATTTCCTAGACATGATATATCTATTTTCATTGACTATCAATAAATACAGTAGAGACTTGATGAAAAGAATTTCCCACCAATATTATAGCTGTAGCAGTGGTATGTATTCTGAGTCAGAATAGAGATTGGAGTCGGAGTTATAGTTTAGAAGTCGGAGTTCAGGAAATTTGCCCAGGAGCCGGTGTAGATGTTGATGTCGTTTTTTTTTTAGCCTGACTCAGACTCCGTGTTTATAAAATTACTAAAAACTTACGAAACAGTAAAGTATAAGCAGATCGTTTGGCATTACTGGCGTCTCCGTTCAATACTATTTTTGGTCTCTTTGGACTCTAGTTTTAAAATCGTCACGCATCGGTAAAACTATATCGATTTTACCGAAACGTGACGATTTTAAAACTAGAGTTCAAATAGGTTAAAAATAGTGTTGAGCGGAGGCTCCAGTAATGCCCAGCGATCTGCTTCTTTTTTGCTTGGATGTATTGTAAATATATTCGGAGATGCAATGAAATTTGTAAAACTGCCAAATTGTAATTTTTAGTCTGCCAAATTTTGAATATAGATCTTCCACAGTGTTGTTCTAGTTCCAGAGATATCTGGAAAGACCTTCCAGAAATTGTACCAATGGGTTGAGTTTTAATTAGTAAAAGTAGGAAAGTAACAAATATTTTTCTGGAATTATTTTACTATATGCATCTTTTACCCGGTTCAAGCCTTTGCACCATCCTTAGGACTTAGAATATTAACTTTCACATGTGCTAAAGTTCGAACTTCTTAAAGTTCAGTTACTTGCTCTCTTGCAACTCTTAGGTTGTTTGTTTATGTTTATTTTTGACAATGCATTTTCTTTCTAGGAATAAAGAACGATTTCAATTTAATTCTTCTCGGAAGAAAATTAATGCACTGTTTTATTATTGATTAATTTAGTAGAACAACGAATAAAATAATATACAAAATCACTTGAGGTGTCAAGAGACACCCGGTTGGAACGATGTTCCTTTCGCTATATATTACGTACTAGTAATTTCGAACACGCCGAAGGCGCCCGTGGAAAAATTCGATAATTTAAATCGATTTTCAATAAAATATACTTTTTGTATAATGATAAACTTCTTTTAAGAAAATTTTTTTTTATAGAATGTATTTTTTTAAAGTATATTTGTAGGTCCTTTTTGTAAGAATATTATATATTATATTTTCCTGAAAAGGTACTTTTTTAAAGAGAGGTACGTATTTTATTAAAAGCTAATATATTTTTTAAGAAAATGTAATGTTTTTAAGAAGACGTACTTTCTCAAACAAAAAGCCATAAGAGCATGAATTTTTTTTACAAAGAAGTTCTTTTTTAAGAGAAGTTAATTTTTAAGGAAGTGGTTCTTTTTTTAGGAAAAGGTTATTTTATTACGAAAATTTACTTGTTTTCAGAAAGTCTGTTTATCTCAAGAAAAGAATCGAAAAGGTATTATTTTCTTTTTAAGAAAAGGTACTTGTAAGAAAATTTACTTTTAAGAAAATTCACTTTTAAGAAAAGGAATTTTTGTAAGAAAAGGAATTGTTTTTTTTTAAGAAAAGGGTTTTTTTAAGAAATGGGATATTTTTAGAATTGGTAATTTTTTGAAGAATATGTACATTTTTAAGGGTAGGTACATTTTTAAGGGTAAGTATCTCAAGCAAAGTTGGTATGTTTTACAAAAAAGTTACTCGTTAAAGAAACTGTAGTTTTTTAAGAAAGGCAGTTTGTTGTAAGAAAATGTAGTTTTTAAGAAAAGGTACTTATTTAAAAAAAATGCTTTTTAAGATTAGGTATTTTTAGGTATTTTTTTACGAAAAGGTGGTTTGTTTAAGAATATGAAAAAGTACTTTTTTGAGAAATTGAATTATTTTTTTTAATGAAAAGGCACTTATTTAAGAAAACGTTCTTTTTTAAACTTCTTTCACTTTGGCTTTTCTTAATTTACTTTTGATTGGGTTCAAAACTACAATATATACTAAATATTTGTCACAGGCTCCACCTAGAAAACTTCCCATTAAACAAGAAATTTGCTAACTTATGTGAGACATCTAGTTAGTCTAGACACAAACCAAAGCAAAAGTACCCAAAATAGTTTATAATACTGGGTTGTAGCATAAAAGTGTTACAAAAAAGTTGATTAATTGTTTTCATTTAGCTCCCATCCTGCAACGTGCGATAAGGAACTTCGTTCCAATAATAAATAATAAAAATTGCAATCGGTGGTGCTTTGGTAGTAACCTTGGCTACGGTACGTGAGTACTTGGGTTCGATCCCAACTCAGACCACCTTACATTTATTTCGACTGTGGTTACCTCGCATAGTGACGGCGACACTATCGAGTATTTAGCCATGAAAAAGCTTCTCAAAATACCGTTCGGAACCGGTGCAAAGCTGCATGTCCCAATCAGTGGGTAAAAAATTAGAAAGCGCACAGTTCAATGGTTGTGAGAAGCTCCCCAGTCATGACATGTAATGAGAAACCATTTAATTTTTTTAATTTTGGACACGGAGAAGAAGTTCAGAGTTTCAAATTTGTGGAGTTGGAGTCGGGAGTTTTGGCATTCTAGGAAAACTCCACACTCTGTGTAACAATTTTCCGAAGTTTTTCCTGTATCAAATATCTGCTCTGTACTATTTCAGTGTAAGAACTCGTCAATGGTTTCAAAAGAATTTATTTTACAACTTTTAAGAGCTAAAACTCTAAACATTATTTTGGTCTCTAAATCGCATGATATCGTCTGGAAAATTCTTTGGAATATTCCATCATACATTTTGTCCGAAATGGATATCATTTAAGGAACGATGACGAATCCGTTTGCGTATGAATTTCGTCTCGAAAAAGTGGATTATTTTTTAAAATTTTTCGGATTCGTCTCGAACTTTGACCGGTCTTCAAGGGCGAATCCCTTTTTGGTTTGTTTTTTTTTACATAATTGAATTTTATCAATTTTTGCGGATTCGAAACGAATTCGTTCTGATTTTCGTTATAGGGCAATTTATGTTTCAGTTTTTATATTTTAGCAACAAAGATCTGGGACATTAAACTATTTAGGCAAAATTATCTGACACCATACGGGAGCGTAGATTCGGGTATCCCTTGACCGAAGAAGTTTGAAATTTCATATTTGCATTCCCCAAACTCGCATTTCGCTTTTTCACGTTTTTACTGACTCTTTCATTCGCTAAATCATAATTTTACTGATTCGATTTTGTATATTTTAACGGACTCGTAATGGACTCAAAACGGATCTGCCAAATCGAAATTTCACTGATACGCGATTTTATGTTTCCGATTACTCACATTTCGTCTTTTTATGCTTTTACGGGTCGAAAGGGACCCGCATCCATTTTTGTGCATATTGGGCTGTTTGTGAATGGCATCTCTGTATGTGTATACTAAAGTACATGTGAGTGTATGTACATAAATTTACAAACGCATTGGTTCATATTCCGTAAATTGTGTGTATGACGTTGATGTTTATTTTTTCGTTGGCACATACAAAAATCTATATTCATAATGTCACATACATTCAGAGGGTCATAAAATACACGCTCCATTATTTCTTGTGCTTGTACTTATAGATGCAAGCAGTTTTGAAAATCACTATGTCGAGACATTGATGGTTAAAGTTTGCGCAAATTAAAATATTTTAACAGCAGGACTTTTGGCATTTAAACTTGCTGAGAATGCTTTAAATTCCTGTAGTAGACTAGTGAGTCAAATCATACTAAATATGATACATGTGATAATTTTTACTCCTTGCAATTGTACATTATGATTTTTACAGGAATGTTGTGATCTTAAAATCTGAATCTTCGTTATGGTCGGATGAATCAAATACTTTATGTAGTTGTAAAATACCTTAACATTTTTTCTTTCACTTTGCAATTAACACACAAATTATTTTCAAAAAAAAAAAGTTTGCCATTTAAGTCGCCAGCTCTTTCACTAAATCACTTCCACTCTCAAGGAGGAGTTATGTTTTTCAAGTATTTTCTTACTTTCCTTAAACTTAAATGGAAAAATGCCAACTTTTCCTTAAGTTTATTCACCAATGCAAACATTTTCATGTTTGTTTTTTTTACGGCGCATTAACTAAACCATTGTTCCCCTCCTTTAGGTGAAGCTAGAAGAACGAACACTCACCCAGGTAGTTACACCTAGGACCTTATAACTTTTGCCTTGTTGTACTCAACTAAACAGTATAGGAAAATACAACTTTTATATAAAGTACATACGAGTATCATGCAATGCCGTTCCTCCTGCTGCTGCTGAACAAAAAGGCAACATGATGAAGTCTTAACTATGGTAAAAAGTTTAAAACATTAAAAGCAGGACGAAAGTATAACCTTTTATGTAAATTCTTATTGTTTAGAAACTCGTAAAGTATATTCGAGACAGGAGCAAGTACATGGGCATTATGGTTTCTCTTATTTTGTGTTTTATTTAAATCTGCTGTCTAGCCCTCTCAAATATTTACTGGGTTAAATCAGACCAAAAACAAATATTGTCCTAAACTAACAAAATCCATGAGTTTAATGAGGAATTGGCAAATTGGGTGGACAATATTCGGATTTCACTAAATTTGAGTAGATACTGACTTCAAAATTAGCATAGATCATTCGAAATATAGACGGTAGTATTTAATCTTTCCACTTTCCGAATAAGTGTTACTGTCACGTGTATTGGATTTCATTTAGAAATTGTACAATTGATACGAATAATGTTAATTTTATGTTAAATACTTTTTAGGGTGAGAAACGAACATCGAAATGTTGATTTTTCTCACAACAATTGTAACGTGGTTTTGTCGGGGGCTGAGGTAAGCCATGTCCAGAGTCGTTCGTTAGGATCCACCAAACCTTTCGAACTAAGAACAGAATAGTTTACCCTTTTCGGGGGGTACGAATTCTGATTTTTTATTGATCTTTAATTCACAAAGTAATTTGGTATACAGGAATAACATTTACTGCTTCACTCGGTGAGAACACTCGTCTTTGCTTGAAAAAACTCGACTTGGTTGACAACACTCTTCTGGGGGCACTTGTCTCGGGCTTGACAACACTCTTCTGCGAATACTAGCCTTGGCTTGGCAAATCGTCTGGAACTGGTTGCGGAATGATCGATTCTAAGATGATCGGGAATTCAATTGCACAAGAGACTAGTCGGATTCGCTGCGTGGATCGGTGTCGGATATGCGGGATGTTGGCTCGTTATGTGCTTTGCATGTACGGTGAGAACGGTTCGGTATCGGTTATCAACTGGTGGGTTACATGGGAACAGTGAGCTGAAGCCCCTGTGTAGGAACAGTGAACCGAAACCCCTTACGTAGGAACAGTGAGCCAAAGCCTCTGTGTAGGGACAGTGAGCCGAAACCGAAACCCCTTATGTAGGAACAGTGAGCCAAAGCCTCTGTGTAGGAACAGTGAGCCGAAGCCCCTATCTAGGAGCAGTGAGCCGAAGCCCCTGTGTAGGAACAGTGAGCCGAAGCCCCTGTGTAGGAACAGTGAGCCGAAGCCTCTGTAGGAACAGTGAGCCGAAACTTATGTGTAGGAACAGTGAGCCGAAGCCCCTGTTAGGAACAGTGAGCCGAAACTTCTGTGTAGGAACAGTGAGCCAAAGCCTCTGTGTAGGGACAGTGAGCCGAAACCGAAACCCCTTATGTAGGAACAGTGAGCCAAAGCCTCTGTGTAGGAACAGTGAGCCGAAGCTCCTATGTAGGAGCAGTGAGCCGAAGCCCCTGTGTAGGAACAGTGAGCCGAAGCCCCTGTGTAGGAACAGTGAGCCGAAGCCTCTGTAGGAACAGTGAGCCGAAACTTATGTGTAGGAACAGTGAGCCGAAGCGCCTGTGTAGGAACAGTGAGCCGAAACTTCTGTGTAGGAACAGTGAGCCGAAACCCCTGTGTAGTAATGTATTTACACCGTCTATACTTAAGAACGGATCCAAAATTTGCTCCTGTCCTTTGCCGAACTAGAGCCCCAGACAAAATGCTGTGATCTTACCTGGTTGTTCGCTCGGAGGCGACGACTTGAGTCTAGACAACCTTAACACTAAGTACCATAGCTGTAGTGGCGCAAATGAGAATTGAATCCAATCACTCATTCTCGTGTGATCATTAAAACTAGTTCGCTGCTAAGATGTACACCACGTCGACAGAGCTTATGTGTTTGTCAGTGAGTGTGATTGTTCGCGGTGGTTGGTGCGAGTGATGGATACTAAGCTGACGCGTAGACCAGGGACGTATGCGGGTGTGAATGGCGGTAAGTGTTTATTATTATGATCATGGCATCACGTTACACTATATAATCCCTTTTCCATGTCTTTATTACCTCGCTTAACTAAGTTATTCGACCAGTGTATATGGAAACTAAAGCGATATTAAGCAATTTTAAGCGACTCTTCGCATAACATGGTCGGATGTCTTCCAATACAAATTGTCTTAGGCGTTATTTCCGCTTAACAAAAAATTCGACCACTTTGTTTGAGAAGTAAATCAAATTTAACTGAAGCCGCTTCAAGTACCCTTGTGTGCACTCCACAAAAGGTAGAACAATTAGCTTAGCGAGGATAAGAACATAAACAAAATGACAAAAAATTTGCCATTTTATCGCGCAACATTCTCCGCTATGACTCGCTGAGAGGGCAGAAAATGCACCGTTTGAGTGCAACGACGAACACAAAACCTTCAAGTCGGTTGGCACTTTTTTCACAAACGAACACAAAATGACACTTTTAGGGCAAAGATCAGCAAAAATATTGAATTTTTGCCCGGAAACGGAATCGCCATTAGTCATTTATTTGTCACAACTATATTTACAGCCAAGTAAAATTTCGCAGTTCATGGGACTATCACATTATTCAGTTGTGATTACCAATAATTTTGTTCCGCATCACCAAATATTGTGACTATCATTTTATGTGTAATTCAGTTTTTGTTGCAAGAACTGAAATATTTAGTTGAAGCCACAGCAACAAGAAATAAATGTGATCTGGGAATCAAGTTTTAGTTCTAGCAATCAAATTGTCCTGTAGGATGGATGAGTGAAAAGTTTAAAAACTAATTCGGTTGTACCAAATAATATATTAGCATGATCATGTAATTACTCGAATTTAATGGCTGTCACAAACATCTGTTGATGCCATATCCCATCATGAATTTTATAAAAAAAAATATTTAATTTTTACAAAATATTTCCTTATTAAACTTGTGTATTGTATATTTGAATATTATTATTTAGTAACCAGGGTTCGTATATCGTGGGTAATGGGATACCCCTGGAATTCCATCCCCATTTGTGATCGAAAATATGAAAAAAAATATAAAAACTGTCTATATCTCGGAAACGGAGTGTCGAATCGAAAAAGAGCTAATTTTTGCGGCCTTCTAAGGGATTTCCATAAAGTGGTCCAATTCGTATGTATTGACAAACTAAAATTTTTCGAATAAAAATAATAATTTTTGTACCTCCGTTAGACGCTGAAATCAACGGATGGATTTAATATGGCATCATTTTTTGGAACAAAGTTCCTTATCGCACGTTGCGGGATGAAATGAACACAATTAAACGTCTTTTTAACACTATAAAGCTACAAACCACTATTATCGAATATATTGTTTTACTTTTGCTTAGGTTTGTGTCTAGACTAACATATGTTGATAAATTTGTTGTTTAATCTTAAGTTTTCTAGGTGGAGCCTGTAACCAATATTTAATATATATTGTAGTTTTGAACCCAATAACAAGCCAATTTAAAAAAGCCAAAGTGAAATATATTTTAAAATATGACATTTTCTTAAATAAGCGCCTTTCTTAAAAAAAGGAAATTTTTTCAAACAAAATACCTATTCATAATCTTAAACAAAGTACCTTTTCTTAAAAAATATTCCTTATCTTAAAGAAGTACTTTTGCTTAAAAAACTAAATTTTCTTACAAAATGTACCCTTTCTGTGAAATAAAATAACGTTTCTTGAGATAAGTACCTACACTTAAAAATTCACCTATTCTTGAAAAAAGGACCAATTCAAAAAAAATCCCATTTCTTAAAACAAAAAACCAAATCCCAAAAAAAATATCTTCTCTTAAAAAAATGGCTTTTCGTACATAAATTGCTTTTCTTAAAAATAAAATAATAAAAAATGGTGTCCCATAACAACCCATTAAGGAATTGAGGGGAGCTTCTCATAATCAGTGAGATGTGCGCTACAGTTTTACACCGGTTTCGAACGGTATTTTGAGCGGCTTTTTCATGGCTTAGTACTCGTGAGTGTCGCCATCACTAAGCGAGGTGACCGTCATCGCAAGAAATGTAAGGTGGTCTGAGCAGGGATCGAAGCCACGTTCTTATGTGCAAGAGCCGCGCACACTAACCATTGCCCCACCGACGGCCACTAAATAAACTAATACCTTTTCTTTTCGTTTCTTGAGATAAGTCGCTTTTAAGTAAATTTTCTTAAAAAATAACGTTTTCCTAAAAAGATTATTTTAATGACAATAGAGAATTTAGATACATGATTTCAATTTTAAAATATGATTTTACGCATCATTAAGTTCTAAATGACATTTCCAAATTATTTTGTATTCAAATGTCAAAATGATTTTATGACCTGAATAAGAATTAATTGTTTAAGAGTTTATTAAGCTTTTCAAACAACTTGTTTTCAAATTTCAAAATGCACATTATTTTCTTGATAAATGTTTTAAATTTAATGAGATTATCATACATGAAAATTTATTTCATCTTTGAATATGATTTTGGAATTGAATAAAACTGTAGGTCCCAATCATTGAGTATAAAACTAGAAAGCGCACATCTCACCGGTTGTGAGAAGCTCTCCCCAAGACCTTCATGGAATGTCATGGAATTTTGCCTTTTTTTTTACGGCCAGACGATATCTCACAGAATTAACAAGATATCTCAACAATTCCAAATGCATTGTTAATGGGGAAAAGTAGGAGTTTAGAATTCTAATGAACAATAAAAAATTATGTTCGAACTAGATAATAAACCTTAAAAGAGATATTGCTTAATTTGTTAAATTAGTTCCCACATAAAGTGGAATAGAACATAACTTAAAAATAAAGCAGAGTTTTAAGAAAATTAACATGTTTCTGCTCTAGAAAAAAATTACATAAGTCAGGAGATACCAACTCAGTGTGATATCAAAGTCTATAAACAAACCCAAAGCCACGTTGATCATACTTCGCTTAACCTAAATACCTAGGATCAACCATGATCTATTTATCTTTAATACAAAAAAAGCAGCACAATTCTAACTATACAATTTTTGTCTAAATAACTATACTGTAAACTAGGCATCCGATAAACAAAACATAAACTAATGTTGATAAAATTTTACCGAGTCGTAGGGAATTACTGCGAAACTTCTGCCCATTTCTTGTCCTAATATTGCATTTTTATGTTCCGAACTCAAGAAAGAGGAAACCCAATTTTAAATACAAAGGGAAGAAAAACTTTTGATCTGTTTGTTAGAAAAGAAAACTCCTAAAAATTACAAAAAATTAAAATTTTCCCATAAACTCATTTGAAAGCAACTGTCAAAAACTTGTTCATCGATTCTGCATAACATATTTCTTTCAGTGTATATGTAGATATGATATTAGAATAACATGACTGATAATAAAATGTTCACCAAAATTAAAACGGAAATTAACTGAGAATCAGAAACACCTGTTAAGGCTGAGTTTCAAACAAACACTTTCACACAGGCAAGTGCCGGAAATTATACAAATTGAGATGCTGATAAAAACATATCTTATGTGAATTTCTATTAAAACCAAAATAATACAGAGAAGAAATTTGCGGTTTAGTATAATAAGTTTATAAATTCCAATTTTGAATATCGGTTTCTTAAAGCTTAACACCATCTGTGGTGATAAATACAGATATTTATAATAACCCAGAAACCCCATTACCGGAATTTCTTCAATCTGATAAACAAAGGGCAAGAGCAAGTAGCAAACGACAAATATATACGTACGGTATATAGGGAACACCTGCTCTATTCGAAGACTTGTACTGATTGAAAGTGAGACACATTTTTGCAGCACATGGTGGTAATTACGACCTCCACCACCTAACCTACAAGGAAATATGATGCCAATTGAGTAAAAGTACTTGCGCTGTGAGAGGTGAAGAGGGGATATGTATCCAAACTGGTTCCAAAAGTGTTAAAGAAGAGTCAATTCGACTAAACCGCAGTTGGTAGGGCGGGACAAGAACAAACAATTTGAAGAATGACCAACTGGATCGTACCCATGGGGATTACTGGATCCAAACGAAACTGGTCCTCCTAGACTGAAGGAAGAGTGGCCACTCCAATTACACTATGTCTAGGTGTACACACGTCTAGGAATAGATATATGTCGGCTTGAAGTTAGTAAGTATCATATAGGGGAATTTGTTACGATTGGGGCTATTTTGTTTTATATAACTCGAGAACGACTAGTCCGATTTTTAAAACGTACAAAAAGTAAGAATTACAATTCCTTCAATCTGTTGATATACTGTTTCTCTACATAATCAACATTTTTGCAGTTATAAATACATTTATGAAGAAAAAAATATTTTGTGCTTAAAAAATTAAAATTTTTGAATTTTAAAAATCATGAAAAATCGAAAACTGGAAAATGTGTCAAGTATTATTACTTTCACGTAAAGTCACATCACCTGTGAACAACATGAGACATAGGTCATGAAAATCGTTTGCGTTTTGAATTTTACCTGATTTTTAAAAATACAAAACTTGCATTTTCCACGCAAAACATTATTTTTTTCTTCACAAATTTATTTATAACTTTGAAACTGTTGATTGCGTTGAGAAAGTGTTCAAAACTAGATTAAAGACGTTATAATTCTTAACTTTTCTAAATTTGGTTTAACAAAATCGGATGAGACGTTCCCGGGTAACAGTGACATATGTCTATATAAACTTGTCTCAAAATATGAGCTCCCAATCGCAACTTCTGAGTAAAAAGTTAAAAAAAAATCCATTCAGTGTCCGAACTTACGGGTCATGTGTTAACTACTTTTTGTCACACGGTACCTGCTCGATTTCTATGAACCCATTAGTAAATGTTACATTGGAAAATAAAAAACAGCGTTCAATCATATGATGACGTTACATTTAAATAATATTAATACTTAAAAATATTTAAAGACCAGTGCAAGCACATGTGTCATTATTTTCTTGCTTAATACTTTTTGTTTTATTCCCACAAAAAACAAAGAGAATGCAAAGCAACAGACCCATGTAGTACATACATACATTGTTATGTTCGCTCAGACGCTCCACAAATTCACATAATTTTCGGTGCTCTCTTACTATCTCATTTTGATATACGTATAAACACGGCATTACTCTCTTTGCTCTGAGACTGCCCCGAACCCACACAACACAACTATTCGCTGCCGCTACATCAATGTGGGTTTTTTTTTCTCGCAGTCTGACAATCTGTGTTTCACAGTCGGACAAATCTGTGTTCTATATAGGGGTGGGTCACCCTTATCATTTCGGGGTATGAAAAATAGATGTTGGCCGATTGTGAGACCTATCGGATATGCACACAAAAATACATATAAATCGGTCCAGCCGTTTCGGAGGAGTTTAACGCCAAACAATCTGTGATCGCTGTTGGACAAACTGTGTTTGAATGTGTTCACTTTGTGAGTTTAGTCCCTACTCGCGCCTATAGATGTTAACACATCAACAATTGTATGATACCTTAATTAAATTGAAATTGTATAATTTACTAAAACTAATGATGCAGTACGAATCGTAGGACCGAACTAGTGTAAATCCATTGAGACCAGTTCTGTTCTTTTTTGACTTGCATAGTGTAATCAGAACACAACTTAACAAAAAGAATACAAAAAACAAATTGCATATGAATTTTACAAGTTCGGAACACATCGACATGAACAAAATTAAATCAGTCGGTCTAATTCTACCACCTGCAATAGATACATCTCGTCGTATTTATCTAAAAACACCTTCAAGGGATCTTTATCAAATGTTGTCCAGAATATGATGCTATAATAATAGTTTATTCTGTAAAAATATGCATGCAGCAGCCGTGCTTTGAAAAAAAAGCTATTAACAAGAATTTGGACCTAGGTTTTAATTTCAAAACTATTCTGGGTCCTTCTATAGGAAATTTGGTCCATAATAAGACACAAAAAATATTTTTGAAATTTGCTGAGAAAGGAGGTCAATAGCGAGATTGTAATAAACCATATTGCAAGTAGCAAATAAACCAACAATTTTTAAAACCCGCTCCGAATTGGCGGTCTGTAGAGAACGGTCAAGCAAAAAAATCAATTTTCTACCAAGTCTGATTCCATGTCTACGGATAATCAAAATCTTTTTTAAAAATCCGCCTAGTGGGATCTAGTGCGAATTATGTCAAAACTACAATGCACTTTTTTTCTTCGATGTGGTTAATAAATGGGAGCTGTATGGGATTTTGCCCACAAACACATTATTTGGAACTACTGCGCATCGCCTGTTGTCTTAATCACTATTATGTTAAAAAGTGATTAACACTTTGTGAACCCATGCAGACCATAAATCGTCGCTGCGCCAGCAAAACGTGCTAGGTGTAATTTTTGCAAACGATTTTTATTTTACAATTGAAACCCACTTGTATTCATACACTTGACGACGTATGTAGATCTTTCCTGATATTTACATCGGCTTTGCTGTATATGATACCGGGAAAGACGAAGTTGTAGAAAAAATTGTCCAAGAAAATTTAAGTTTATTTTTGCATTTCTGAAAATTTGAATGTGTTTTCGAAAAAATAAGGTCCGATCACGCCTCCAGCGTAAACAGTATCTCACCGGTTTCTGAGACGTAGTTCATCATTTTTATTCTTTAAATTTGATTTAAGCTAAAAATTTGTTCTTGATATCTGGGATCGAATGATCGCATCCGTTACGTATCGTAATATGGTAAGTATTTCGAAATACGAAAGTATTTCTTAAGAAATCCTGTAAAAATCTAAAATTTATAAAATGTTATCGCTCTTTTGGCTTGATAGATACGGATAACGATATATATCGGAGGCGATCATTAGACCCCTAAATATTTTCGACATAATTTATGTTTAGCTAAAGCTTTATGCTATGAACAGAATTGGTGCGTACTGCGTATTTTACGCAGCGTAAATTTACGCAGGTCAAGAAAACGCAGTGGAAATACGTCGTATGAAACACAATAACGCCGTAACGTACGACGTAAAACTAAACACAGCTGATAAAGTTGTTTACTATTTGTGAATGCGAACATTGCAAAAAATTAATAATGGAAAAAATTAATCAAAAGCATACAAATGTTATGAAAATTATTAAATTAAATTTTCTAAAATTATGGCGTTGAGATCCATTTTCACTTCATAACTTGCGCTATATTCTCACTGAAATAATTTATAATTACAAGTTTTCTTTTTGTCAACAACTGATAAGGTGACCATATGTAAAAAAAAGTACCTCACAAATGAAACATAAACAAAAAAAATCCAATGAGTGTTCGAACTCACGGGCGATGTGTTAACACCTTTTTGCTCCACGGTACCTGTTCGATTTCTCTGAACACATTCGTAAATGTTACATTGGAAAATAAAAAACAGCGTTCAATCATATGATGACGTTACAGTTAAATAATATTAATACTTAAAATTATTTAAAGACCCAGTGCAAGCACATGTGTCATTATTTTCTTGCTCAATACTTTTTGTTTTATTCCCACTAAAGTCAAAGAATGCAAAGCAACAGACACTTGTACATACATACATACATTGTTATATTCGTACGATATAACCGAAGATCAACATAAAATACTTTTTTAATATTACTCCAAATTAATACTTCAAATTAAAACACTTCAATCTCGGCTCGCCGATATCGGATCGCCTTCATTTTTGGCCTAAACTCTTCGTCGAAACCCGCACTTGCTTTTTAATCCAAAAATTAATAAAATCGGCTATGAATTTCCGGAGAAAATCGCGTGGGAAAATTATATGAAAATCGCCCAATAATCACTTTCAATACCGACTGCCAAGCAACGAACAAACAAACGATGATTTACTCTTACAAACCTAACACTTGCGTATGTATTAAATTTATAGTTTACTGCTCTAGAGGCGCGCGTATAGATGTTAACACATCAAAACTTAACTAAAACGCTTTTTTGTACTTAATTTTATTTATATATTATTATTTTAAATGTTAATAAGTAAAAATAAACAATTTCTTAAGTAAAAAGTAACTTTAATTACTGAAATACTTGCAATATTAAAACAATATGGTCACTCGGTACTGTTTTGTACGCCGTACGCAGGCGTATGAAATAGAAATAAATCTATTTTCAGCTGCTGCGTACTTGCGTATTTTACGACGCCGTCGTGATTCTGCTCATTTCCATATACACAAATGTGTTCTATTTTTGGCGACGTATTTACGCTGCGTAAAATACGCAGTACGCACCAATTCTGTTCACACCATTACTCATAACTCTAAAGCTAATTTTGGTGGGTTAAGGTAGTGCCAACTTTTAAAACCAGAGGTAGAAAAGTACATATTTACTATTAACACACGCAAAGAAAAAACTCATTCCTCCCAAACGAAATCTCAGATAACTGAAGTTCGTTTAGGGACTGCAGTTGGGAGAAACGAAATTCTGTTAATCCATACATGTCGTTTCGTTTGGGACAACCGAAGAATGTTTGCAGCAAATGAGTTATGAAAAATATAAGCTGAAAACGTTGGCGAGAAACGAAACACGGTTCCGCCAACTGTTGTGTCGGTTATAGCAACTGAGTTGTAGTTGCTCCAAACTAAAAAACGTTTGCGAGAACTGCAAAACGTTTGCAGTAAACGAGTTATGAAAACGTTTGCGTGAAATGAAAAACGGTTCCACCAACTGTTCATTCGGTTACAGCAACCGTGTTATAATTAAAACTTTTATTTATGGCTCTTTTTTGTTTAAATTTGCAACTTTTATGATTTTGGTTTTACGTTTGTTTTGAAGGTTGTTTTAAAAAAGTTGTCATATTTGTCTATTTTTTCACTGTCTACTTACACATCTGTCTCGCCTTGCATTCAAATAACACCTAAAGAGCAGCAAAGTACAACGTGTCAAATGTCCAACCGAGGTATATTGACAAGGTAAATAGAAGCATTAGAGTATGTAATCACTTTTATGTGTATGCATGAGTGTGTATGCCAAACGAGTGGATAAGACTATGTATACAGTCGATAGAATGTGAGAAATTTTCGTTCTTCATAATCTGTGCTCTCATTAGAAAAATGGCTAATTTCAGTTATCGCAAACGTTTTTTAAATTTGCGGCAACTGTAATTTTGTATGCGTTTGATGCAAACGAGAACTCGTTTGTAACAACATAACACACATTTGCAATATATGAGTTTATTTGGGAGAACTACATGAACGGTTGCGATTAATAAATTAATACAAATCAATTAAAGTATTGTTGTGGCAACCGAGCAATGAACGTGTTTCTTTCTTTCCGTGCACAATTAATGGGTTAATGTGTTGACGCTTTTTATAGAAATAGATAAAGTTTAAAGATTGCGCTATCATTGAACTTGTGAATATAAAAAAGCTATAAAGTATAAGGGGGCTCTTACAACTCGCAATCGCAAAAAGAGTTTAAATAGTTGTAATTCGAAATTATGTAATGTTATTCACAGACTTCTGTAGGTGACAAATTACACTAAGAACTATTTTTGCAAATAGTAATTAAAAAATACGGGCATATAAACTAAATCACAATGCAATAGCAGAATACAATTAATTTTCTAAAATAAAATTTTATAGGTAATTTCACTAAAGCCGTATTCTGTTAGAATTGTCTGGAGCGTGGCTTTTCCAGTCGCAAAATCGAATTTTAATAATTTTATTGTTTTACGATTCGATATTTTTTGTGTTATAATTAAACCGCCCTACCCCTGAAGAATGCAAGAAAAGGCACCGTGCCCTGTGTTTTTCACAAAGAATATTCAGTATATTTCCTTAACACTTCTGAGTTTATAGGACAGTCAGTCGCTCATATTAACTTAGTGCATTTTTGCGATAATTTTTTTCTTAAACGCTGATGAGTTCTCGAGTTTATCCTCTTCGTTCCATTGCAAGTGAAATTGAATTCTCCTACAAGTGCTGACATGAGTAAATTTCTATATAAATTGTCGAATCCTCTGGATACAATTGATAAATATTGGATGAGTAAGTTTGAAAACACCTCCACTAGAGACGCAGCGCTTCTTTTTTACGTCACACGTTTGATACTTTTTACAAGTATGAGTAACCATTTGCTTACTGTTGCTGTTAGTTTGTTCTATTATTGAGTGCGGAGTAATATGAATGACTCGAATGATTTATATCTAATAGATTTGTGTTATCTTATCATTGTAAGTAGGTATAAATAATTTTTCAATACCAACGATAGACACATAATAGCCAGCTATTATTTATCAGTGATATATGACTGACATGAATTCATGTTCCAGATATTGTTCAAATGTTAGACAAATTAATTGTTGAAGTACAACAGATACATGTGTGAATTATAGTAAGAACAAAATTGATGGGAAATATGCGAGCGACTGTTATTAAATACATAAATAATTGATTTTTGATCTAACAAAAAATATAAACAAATTGATAAATGCCATTCCGGTACACACAAACGCGGATTAAATCGGAAAATTGATTCGGAGTTAATTTATACTCTTCCTTATTATTCCCTTTCAGCTGCTAGTATAATATGTCCTGATCAGGATGGTTTTATTCCAAGACTTTTTTCGATTTAATAATAGAGTAAACATTTCCAACACGATGTCTGATGAATGTTGCGACTAAAAATAACGTAGTAATGTTGTTTTCTCTGTGCAATTTATCGGATCGACTATTATATACTTCACTGACTGTTCCTTCACTTTTAAAGGAAATAGACGAATGCACACTGGGACAGAGACCCCAATTTACGGGCAGAAGTCACTTTTTGCAAATTTGAAAGAAATTATACACCAACCTGGAATTAGTCTCATAAAAAAACCTTGTTTTCCGTTTAGACCTGTTGAAACTACAGATCCGCAAAACCAAAAATTCAATTAAAAAATAATAAAGTTACGTATATTTGCTTTCTGAATTATATAGCTGCGAGTGTCAAAATTATAGACTTTTAATTTCTTTGGCTTTTAGCAAACCACCATAATCATAACCATAATTCTAATCGATTCCATAATACCAATCCTTCATAACCATAATACCAATCGATTTCATAACCATAATACCAATCAATTTCGACTAATATACTCGTATTCTATGACAACTTACTTTTATATATACGATAAAGTCCTTTTTCATAGAAATTGATCTTGAACAGGAAAATCACATGACGTGTCAGGGGACACCCGGTTGGAATAAAATTCATTTGGCTCTATATTATGTACTAGTTAGTTCCAACACACCTAAGTAAGGCGGCCGTTGAAAAATACGATAATTTCAATGGATCTTTAAGAAAAGATACTTTTTGTAAAATGATAAACTTTTTGTAAGAAATCATCTTGTTTTTTTATAGAATGTATGTAATGTAAAAAAATAAATGGTTTCCCATTACATACCATGAAGGGAACGGGGAGAACTTCTCACAATCACTGAGCTGTGCGCTTTCCAATTTTCACTCACTGATTGGGACCTACAGCTTTACACCGATTCCGAACGGTTTTTTGAGAAGCTTTTTCATGGCAATATACTCGATAGTGTCGCCGTCACTATGCGAGGTGACCGCCGCCGAAAGAAATTTGAAGGTGGTCAGAGCAGGGTTCGAACCCAGGATCTCATGTACAAGAGCCGCGCACGCTAACCATTGTACCACCGACGGCCATATACTTCTTTTATTAAAACCTAATGTTTTTTAAGAAAAGGTAGTGTTTTTAAGAAAAAGTACTTTCTATAAGAAAAAGCCAGAAGAGTATGAATTTTTTTTTACAACGAAGTACTTTTTTTTAAGAACAGGTATTTTTTAAAGAAGTTGTCCTCTTTTTAGGAAAAGATTATTTTTTAAGAAAGGCTACTTGTCTCAAGAAAAGAAACTGTATTATTGTATTTTTAAGAAAAGGTACTTTTAAGAAAACAGATTTATGTAGAAAACTTTATTTTTTTAAGAGGAGGTATTTTTTTTATGAAAATGTTTTTTTTAAAGAACTGTGAATTTTTTTAGAATTGCTCTTTTTTTTCAAGAATAGGTAAATTTTTAAGAGTAGGTATACGAATATAATACGAAAGGTCGGATCATTCATAACGAGACATATTTATTTCGTTTCACAAAAAAGTTACTCTTTAAAAAAAATGTAGTTTTTTAAGAAAAGGAAATTTGTTGTAAGAAAATTTGCTTTTTAATGAAAGGTACTTATTTAAAAAAAAATAATTTTTTAAGAAAAGGTACTTTTTGTAAAAAAAATTTACATTTTTTAAGCAAAGTTACTTCCTTAGGTATTTTTTTTGTAAGAAAAGGTACTTTGTTTAAGGATATGGATAGGTATTTTTTTTCCAGAACATTTTCTTTTTTTAAGACAATGCCACTTATTTAAGAACATTTTATTTTTTAAACTTCTTTCTCTTTGGCTTTTCTCAATTTACTTTTTATTGGGCTCATAATTACAATATATAACGGGGTTCTCAATAAGAGCGCTACAAAAGTTTTTTTAAATAAAACAAAACCGGTTTTAGATACCAATGAAATTCTTTATTCCTGTGAAAGTACGTTCGATGCCATTATGTATGGAACTCGATTTCTTTTGCATGGCCACCACGGGCATGCTTGCAGAAGTCCAGACGCTGAACCCAATTTTCGACTGTTTTCAAACATAAATCGGCCGATACTGCTGCAATTTCACGTTCGATATTCGTACGAAGTTCATCAATCGTCGCTGGCTTTTGGCATAGACCACAGACTTGACGCAGCCCCACAGGAAATAATCTAACGGCGTCAAATCGCACGACCGAGGCGGCCAATCGTCTGGGCCATTTCGTGAGATAACACGTTCACCAAACTTGGTTTCCAATAAATTGATTGTGGCATTCGCAGTGTGGCTTGTGGCGCCGTCCTGTTGAAACCACATGTCCTCCAAGTCCATATTATCCAATTGAGGCCAAAACTATTCGGTTATCATTGAACGGTACGCATACACAGTAATGTGCCGGTCTTGATCATCACGGAAGAAGTACGGCCCAATGACGCTGCCAGCCCATAAACCGCACCAAAACGTAGTTTTTTCGGGATGCAATTAGGACTCATGGATTATGTGTGGTTTGCTGTCTGACTAATAACGCACATTTTGCTTATTGACGAAGCCATTCAGCCAGAAATGAGCCTCATCGCTGATGATGATTTTCCGATCATTTTCTAGTTGTTGTTCAGCTCAATTCACGAACATACGTCGCTTATGGTGGTCAAGCGGCTTCAGTTCTTGCGTCAACTTTATCTTGTAAGGATGTAGGCCAAGATCTTTTCGCAAACTTCGCCACAACGACGTCACAGAGATGCGCAACGCTTGAGAACGACGTGTGAGAGACACATTTGGGCTTTCTTGAACTGAAGCCTCAGCGGCAGCAATATTCTCGACACTACAGGTACGTCTTTGTCTCACTGGCACGGGAACATTTTGTACTGTGCCTGTGGATTCAAATTGTTCCACTAGACGCTCAATTGTTGATCTGGTAGGACGATTATGACGTCCATAAATTGGACGTAGCGCTCTTAAAGTTGAGGCCACTGACTCCAAATTTCGGTAGTAAATTTTAATAATTGCGACTCGTTGTTGGCTCGTATATCTTTCCATGACGAAATGACAAACCTTACTGAAGAGAAATGTCAAAAGAGCGGGAAAAAATATGGCGTGGGTTGCTGTCCCTATCGATTTACTTTTGTGGCCTCTCTGTTGAAAAACCCGTTACTAAATATTGGTTACAGGCTCCACCTAGGAAACTTCCCATTAAAGAAGAAATTTCCGTACTTTTTTAGGAAAAGGTACTTATTTAAAAAAAAAATACTTTGTCAAGAAAATGTACCTTTTTTAAGCACAGGTACTTCTTTAAGATAATGTATTTTTTTTAAGAAAAGCAACTTTGTTTAAGAATATGAGAGGGTATTTTTTTTGAGAAAATTTTTTGTTTTTTAGAAAAGGAAATTTTCTTTCTCTAAACTTCTTCCACTTTGTCTTTTGGAAGTTTACATTTTATTGGGTGCAAAACTACAATATATACCAAGTATTGGTCACAGGCTCTACCTAGACAACCTCCCATTAAAAACTAAATTTGCCAATATAGTTATGTGACGCATCTAGTTAATTTCTTTCTCTCTGATCCAAACCGTCAGTCTAGACACAAACCAAAGCAAAAGTAAGCAATATAGTTGATAATAGTAGGTTGTCGCATAATAGTGTGGAAACAAAAGTTGTTTAATTTTTTTTTTCAATTAGCCCCCATATCCCAACGTGGGATAAGGAACTTCGATGCAAACATTATTAAAGAAAGAACAAATATACCCATTATTTATGGAACAGGATTTCATTTTCATTTCATTCATTCACAGTAGATTATCCTGTCAGTCCAATTTTCGAAGACTTTGTTGACGGTTTCTAGTTCTATCTCACAAATAGCTCGGACGATATTAGACTTAAAGGTGTGAATGTGTCTGGATGATTCGCATAACATCGGTCTGTAACGGCACCCAACAAGACAAATTCTAAAGCAGTCAAACCGCAGCTCCGAGTCAGATAAATGGCATAGTCACAGCGGCTGGTAACAGGACTACCAAGCTAACACGGCAAAAGATGGATTACCAAAAGATTAGCCGTGTAACATGGTGCGCCATCGTCCTGAAACCAATGATTATACAAGTTCATATATTTCATGTCACGACCAAACAAGACCGTAATAATAGCTCTGTAGCGCTCGCCGTTGACTGAAATTTCGTTTCGAAAAATGGGTCAATGGTATCAGTGTCCAAATAACATATGATTTTAAATAATTCCTGTATTTGGACAGTGTCTAATTACACTGTGATAGTTTTTGGTAAAAATTTTTAAGACAAGGCCGAACAGTATTTGGAAAAGCTTTTTCATGACTTAACACTCGATAGTGTCGCCGTCACTACGTGAGGTGGCCGTCGCCGCAATAAATGTAAGGTGGTTAGGGTATAGTACTATTGTACCACACACGGAAAATGTACATAAATATATTTGTTGTTTTAAATCAGTTTTTTTAGTATACATAAATTTTTCTGATATACACATACATTTTTTACAAAAATTATGATATTTGGGAAAACAAATTCCTACCTCTTGTGTGTAAAGATTAATCAGCTGATATTGATAAAATCTTGATAGAGTTTATGAAAATATTTATTCAAATTAACAATATATTTGCTGAAAGTTTGTAAAGGCTGTCGCAATTAGAATTATCATGTTCCTGTATCGAATGCCAGTCACTGCACAGTCACTGCATTTTCGGGCTCATCTTCAAAGAAGTAAGGTGCAATAATACCTCCTGACCAAAATCTGCACTACACAGTTACTCGTTGTGGGTGCGTTTTCTGAGCCCCAAATTCGATAATTTTGTGTATTCACGAAACCATTCAGATGGCGACAAAATTAGCATTGACTTCACTTTGCTCCATTACACATTGACCCAATTGCCGCCGCTTTCCATGGTCTGCTGAATTGTGATCCTGAGGAAGCTGAATTTTGTACGCATGGAGGTAGAGGTTTTTTGTCAATATTCTCTCCGTAGCGCTTCGTGAATTGCAAATTGTTGAAAACGATTCTGAATTGATTTTTTCGGGGATTCGGTGACACTCTCCATTACTATAGCAACGTTTTCAAGTGGCAGACCAATACCGTCGGTCGGTGGTGCAATGGTAGTGTGCGCGGCTCTTGTGCATGAGAACGTGGGTTCGATCCCTGCTCTGACCACCTTAAAAAAAATGTTCTTTCGACGGCGGTCACCTTGCTAGCTTAGTGACGGCTACCCTATCGAGTACTTAGCCATGAAAAAGCTTCTCTAGATACCGCTTGGAACCTGTGTAAAAATTTAGGTCCCAATTAGTGAGTGTAACACTAGAACGCGCACAGCTCACTGGTTACATCCCTTCATGGGATGTAACGGGAAACCATGTATTTATTTACTTTCTTACTCTCCATAACCGATCGAGTTTCTTAAAATTTTGTTACCACTCTTCGAATGGTTGACAGATTAGGTGCACTTACTCGACTGAAAATTCTTCGAAGTTTGCGAGCGGTCTCAGCATAACTTTCCAAATTTTTTTAATAAATTTTCACAATTATAATGTGCTGTTCTTTCGTAAAGCGCTACATTTTTAATAATCGCGATAAATGTATGTGACAGCTGCCAAATTTCAGAGTGGTCACTTTCAGAAAAAACATTACACAAAATTTAAAAAGAGCAATATTACTGAGACACCCTTTATGAACTGAATAACTTTTATTACTTTTTTTGTGGATATTTCTGTGGAAATACCTATATATTTTAAGGTGACCAGTTTGTTGTTGTAGCGGTTACTCACGATTTTGTACTGCTGGAAACGTGGCTGTCCTCCACTACAATTCGGTAGCATATATTGCCCATGAGATCTATACTGTTGCTGTTGTACATATCCCTGCTGCTTATGCAGTTGCCATAGAGCTACCCATCATGCGATGTGGTCCACCGCTATTAGCGGCATTGAATGGTGCACGAGAGCGGAATATTTTGCTATCCTGACCTTGAGTATTTACATTGCCTATATAACGCTGGCGGGAGGCAAACCCAGCCCACGGTGGTGTGTATTTCACCTACTGCCAGAATGATCAAAGGGTAGAAGAATATGTCCACTAGTTCTAAGAGGTTCAGTGACAAGTTCAGCTAATAACGCTGACCCATATCAGTGACAGCAAAACCAATCAGGCTGCTCATTCGTTTCGCTTTCTCACTCCAGCTAGCTAATCAAGGTTTCCGATAAAGCCATTGCCCAGGACATACTGCGTGGAAGTAGTGAGCTGCTTGGGCTGCCCAATGAACGAATCATTCCTGGCCACTCCCAATTAAATGGCTATCAGAAACTTTCCACCTCCACGAACAGTTCCTTGTATATAACAAAAAAGCTTTCCTGTTACATCCCATGAAGGGAGTAGGGAGAGCTTCTCACAACCAGTGAGCTGTGCGCGTCGTAGTTTTACACTCACTGATCGCGACCTACAGATATTTGAGAGCTTTTTTCATGCCCAAATACTGTTGCCGTCACCAAGCGAGGTGAATTTTAGTGTGTTCAGGGCAGAGATCGAACCAACTGTCTCATTTACACTAACTTTGCACCATCGACGGCCACCTACATACATATGTGATTAAACTCTCCATTAAAATTATGGAACCTGGAAGGATGGCCGCGTTTCGTTCGTAGACCTGATAAATTATTGCTGTTGCTTTATTGTATGCCACTTATTCCAATTTTTGGAAATATATCTAAAGTTCACAGAAGCTCTTATAAATTCCTGTTCCTCGTTCTTTCGATTTCGACTGAAATTGGGGTTTTCTGGATCAAAAGGGTTTTTACGGCTGACTTTATCTTGGACCGCAATTTAAAGCACATTTTACATAGATAAATTTTAGGTATACTCGGATTCAAATTGCAGGATTGTGGAACCAAAATGCAAGTTCTTGCGACTGGTATGCGAACGAATGTTGCCGTTCGACATCCAGGCAAAGATACTTATTTCTTCAAACTTTTTTAATATTTTTATTATATCCCTACCAACGCACAGTTCTCTTCCAGGGAAATCCACACAACTTAAAGCAGTTTGTCTTCCAAATTCAACAGCACTAATTGGACAATTTTTAAATTTTCAAATAACTAAGGATTTCTTTCCCAACCGCCTTTCAACCGTTAGTATACTACAATTATATAATACATTTAATTAGCATTCAAAGTGTGCTTATGATTTCCGTTTCCTATTGAAATTTGAGTCTTTTTTATTGCATTCATAAAGCGCTTCCCGAAAGAAACAAAGGGAAGAGATTATAGAAACCGTCTTCTGGAAAATATTTTTATAATTTCTTTTCCATTACGCCCTAAAGGATTTTACCAAAAACAAATGTAATAAAAAGAGCGGTAAAAAAAATTATGGATAAAATTCAACCATTTCGAAGGAAACCATTACATGATGAAGAAAACTGAAATGAAAAGAGGAAGACGTTGAGCAAGAGGAGGAGAAATAAAGGATGAAATGCAGTATATAATTATTACAAATACATTAAAAATCAGTTTATGGGATAGAAAAGCAAAGAAAAAACATCAAAATTAAAATGAAATGGGTAATGGGGAAAAAAATAATTAAAGGTTTTCACAAAATATTAACAATTCCATGTAAAGGAATAGTAAATGCATTGAACAGATGGCAAACTAAGCCTGGAGGATTTTTCTAAAGGAAACAACACAAAAGGCTTTAGTTATTTTCCAAGAATTTCTTTTGAGTGGTATGGTACGCATGATAAGGCATGAAGCAGGAAGTAGTTAAAGGATATTTTTAGAATTTCACTTAAGAATAATATATTCGCGCAAATATCGATTCAATGTAAACATAATTGATAGGAAAATATGTTTCTCTCGTGTACCAGCAACAGAATTCAGCAGTAGGTCAATAAAAAACCAAGAATTATTTTCGGAGTCCATGAAGAGATTAGGGAGAGCTTCTCACAGTTTGTAAGTATTGGGATCTATAGCTTTATACAAATACTGAACGGGTTTGTGTGAAATGTTTTGTCATGACTACTTATTTGAGAGCAGCAAGAAGCTACGTTTTGTAATTGTATCTTCAGCAACATAACGAACAAAACATAGCGAACCACAAACCATGAACTTGTACTGTTTGATCGTAAGCGAACGAATACGAGCACATTCATTGCATTGCGTGTATTGCTCCTACTTTCCACTAAGTGATAAGAAAAGACTGTTCGTTTACCACTTCAATATCTTATCAATAGCGTACGGAAAAATACTATATAAAAACTAACAGGGAAAAACTAGTGATTTCTTAAAATCAACGGTACTTTGCAAATTTTAAAGTTGAATAATAGGCCTGTTTAACATAACGTTTTTTGAATTACTATAATATAAAATAAACAATATGCGAAAATGAAAATCCCCTATACGAACTTTTTAATAGCAAACATCGTGAACTAACTTACGTCCTTGAAATCAACCATAATTTGAGTTTATATGGGTGAGCAGCTCAATTCCCTCTCACAATGTCGCATTCACCTACTTTTCATTAATTTTTTAGGTGGACGCACACAAACCTACGACGTGAAAACCCCCTCGATCGATTGCTGAAGCGAGACTAATTTCGTATCTAGGTAGTTAATGTGTGTTTATGTGATCTGCTTGGTCCGGAACGTCTTGAAACAAAATGGTGCTGCTTCCCAATAAGCACATCGGATCCGAATCGGCTCCGGATCGCATCCGACTTCTCTGAATTGATTTCGAGTTCGGGTCCGATCTCGATTCGAGATCGGATACTAAAGCGGTCGCAATTCCAACTTCGATCTCGAAACGAGAACTGTGTCTGATCTCGAAATGACGTCGGATCCTATCTCGAAATCGAGAACGGACCCGATCACGAAACGAGAAGTGGGTCCGATCTCGAAATGAGGTCGGGTCCGATAGAAATAATTTCGGATTAAGATGTGTACCGGAAAATGAAAACGCAAACAAAATCAATGTGAAGAATTTATTCGGTACAGTGTTACCTGCAATCACATCGAATATTTAAACATGTAAATTTTTTATAAATTAAATTATGTTAGAGTGTATTTTGCTTCTCTTAGTTAGTCGATCTTTGACATACTGGACGTATTTTTTACTGCAGCACTCCATCACTTCCAATCGGATCAGAGAAAACGGAATCCGATGTTCCGGACTCAAACCGGATCTGAATCGGATCAGAGAAAACGAAATCCGATGTTCCGGACTCAAACCGGATCTGAATCGGATCAGAGTCCGACTTTGTGCTTATTGGGTTTGTATATGTGTTTTGCTACGGTTGCAGCTGTCCACTATTTACTCGCTAGTGTTGCCACCACTAATGACGAGTTTTTCAGTCAGTCGTAATTTTCAAATAGTGTCTAAATGGTGGTTAAATATCGGATTGGATTACTCAATCAGTGTTTAACAACACTTTACCCATCCAATGTTGGTGGTTTAACCTGTAGTCAAAACTGTATGGCATTGATGGTTGGTAAAATGTGAAATTAATATCTCTGTTTAGAGTAGATGTAGACATATTTATGACACTTCTTCAGACAGTGATCAATTTTTAGTAAAATAGTGATTAATCATCGAATTGTTATTCTCAGTCAATGGGTAACAATGATTTGGTTAACTTGTAATATTGGTTGATTAACTTGTAAACACAACCAAATGATTTTAACACTCACATTATTGACTATCGAACTAAGTGTTAGATTGTATAAAATACATGTTTCTGTTCTGAGTATTTGTACACATAGTTTTATCCTAGATCGTCAAATTGTTGCACCTATGTAGTTTTTTTTATATAGTTTTGTTAAACTGCCTTCGATTTTATGCATTTATTTTTATTTTACATTATTTAATTGTGGCTGTTTCTCTTTGTTGTTATGATATTTAGCCCAAAAGAGATGTTTTATCTGATAAGAGTATAAGGGTTGCCGTAATCGTCAAAAATATGACGGCTTACATTAACCCGCCACGGAAAAACAAAATAAAAAGTTAACTTTCAATTAAGAATCCAATGGTTAACTGCGCACTTAAAAACTGGTCATTAGAGTCCAGATCAGTAAATTGTTGCACCTACATACATAGCTCCTTGCCTAGTCTTATTAATGGGTGGTGCAATGATAGAGTACGCGGCTCTTGGCAATAACTCTGACACTGGCTCTGACCACCTTACATTTCGTTCGACACCGGTCACTTCGCTTAGTGACGAGTATCGAGTATTTAGCCATTAAAACTCTTCTCAAATAATCAGTGAGGGTATAACTAGAAAGCGCACAAGACACTCGTTGTGAGAAGCTCTGCCCAATCCCTTTACGGCATCTAATGGGAAACCGTAAATGGTTTTTTATTCATGTAAGATTTAATGAATTTATTTCTTAGTTTCTATAATTCCAGTTCGTTTGTTCCTTTTTGTTGTTTTGATATTTAGCCCAGAACAGATGTTTTTACAATAAATATTCAAGTGTTGCCATATTGTTTATCAATATAGCGGCTACATTAACTCACCACTAAAAAAGAAATGTATAATTTATCTCTAATTTGAAATTGGGATAGTTAACTACCCACTTAAAAACGGCCACAAGCGAGGTGTGAGGCTGTCTACAATGTTTTTACCTATTTAGGGACCTGGGACAATTATCTCAGATACGCGTTGACAATAGTCGCGTTTTGGTTACAAGCGATAATCGCTTGCTAAGTTGCAAAGAAAACGGCAATTTAGCGATAAGTCATTTTATTAAAAAATATGAATAAGGGTTGAAAACTGTAAAAGATGTCAACAAAAAATTTTTTAAACTTAGCGAAAATGATTCTCGTCGCTAAGTTCTCGCTAAGTCTTCGCTAAGTGCTTCATACAAAACAAGCGAATATAATATAAGCAAGCGGTGTAACCATAATACGCTTAATAGCTTGAGCTGCTTGCTGCAAACTAACTAGTTATCCCATGGGGCTAACCCCCAATCTGGTGAGCCCATGGCATCAGAATGCATTAATCACTCTAAGTTCATCTAATGCCACCTAAGCTAAGTGGGGTGATTGTCGCCTATGGTGATTAGTACAGTGTATGGTATTGCCTGGTTGCCCAGAAATGGTCAAATTAAATGTTACGTTGGGTTATTATTTGTCATAGAAAATAATGATTTTGAACCGAATTCTGATTTTATATTAAAGTTATATTCTGTATTTTTGTCGAATTTACTGGTTTGGGCGTATACTTTAAGAAACAGAAACTGTAATTGGATGTCTGCGGTGCAATGATTAGTGTGCGCGCCTCTTGTACATGCGATTCTGGGTTCGATCCCTGCACCTTAAATGACTTTCGGCGGCTGTCACCTCGCATAGTGACGGCGACACTATCAAGAATTTTGCCATGAAAAAGCTTCTTAAAATACAGTTCCGAATGGCTGTAAAAACTGTAGTGTCCCAATGATTGATTGAGTATACAACTAGAAAGCACAGAGGTCACTCTTTGTGGGAAGATCTCCCCAATCCGTTCGTGGGATCTAATGGGAAACCATTTATTTGATTGTAAAACAATTAATCCACTGTATGACAAATATGAAAATCTAAAATTATCCCGTACATTATAAAAAACCAGGATATCCGCCAAACAAAAATTTAGTTCTTTGTGTGTAATTTAGACATTTACAAAAAAGATGGAAGGCCGTCGCACAGTGGTTCACAATCGATTTCCATTGGCCAAAATTCAATAATTTTTGATCCAATAAACATTCTTGAGTTCTGCAAATAAACGATTGCAGGTAAGAAATCTCCGATTCGTTTGAAATAATAAAACTGAAAAACAGAAAATTGTGTGTGTTTTAGAAATTAAGCTAAATTTTACTACATTTCTTCTTTTGGGATTTCAAAGAAAATAATAATTTTAATGTTCTTGTTTTTAAGTTTCCTTTTTGAAATACTTTACTCGAATTGTTCACAATGCACCGAATGTTTTTCCTTTTATTAGTTTTCACTTTTCTTAAGATTTGAAAATTGAAAAAGTAAATTTCGGTTTTTAAATATGTGACCCTGTATTTGAAAACACTAGGTGTGTCACAACAAGTTTTTGAGTAAAACGCAATTAAAGTTTCTCCGCAATTAAAATTTCACACAATAAGTGGGTTTTTTACTGTTTTATATAATTGAATTTTTACATTACTTCCCGATGTTTTTGAGGCATTCGAGCGGTAACATATGAATCCCAAAATAAGTGACTTCATGAAATTTGACACTGAATCTCATACACTTTTACGTTATACCTATTACAATTAAATTACTCTTAAGTTTGGTTCGCGGTTCTTCGTCCTCTGATCAGGAGGATCTGTTCTGCTCATTAGTGCCAGCAATATCTCATACGCCAGATTTTAGCTGGACAGCAAAATAGCACAAATTAAAATTTCTGTAATATCAAATAATGTAAATAATAATGTTTTTAGTTTAGCTGGTCAATATTAGGTAATGTAAACTTTATTTTCAGTAAGTGAAAACTTGAAAGCGCACAGCTCAGTGATTGTGAGAAGTTCTCCCCTGTCCCTTCATGGGATGCAATGGGAAACCATTTATTTATTTAACCTTTATTTTCAAGTACCGTTTGGCATCTATGGGTCATGCTTTGAATCAAATTCTGGCAACGCTCTTTGGTAATCGAGTACCAAGCATTCTGTAGTCAAGTCCAAATATGGTCCTAGTTGTTTTACTTGTGTTGAGCAATCGCAGATTTCACATCGCTCCAGAGGATTCCAATTGGGTTCAAGTTTGGCCTTTTAGCCGCCCGTTCTAAATCGGAGATGTTTTCCTTAGAAACCCTCACCTTTGCAAGCTTCGACGAGTGTTTTGTGGTCACTGTCGTGCATGAAGGTGAATGAAACGGGCATGTGTTCAAAAGTATTAGGTTCCATTTGATTCTTCAGAATGTTCAAATACTGTAAACGGTCCATTTCTCTACTAATTTTAACAATGGGACTTTTATACTGCCACGAAAATTATCTCCACACCATGATGCTTTCTCCATCGTGCTTCACGGTCTTCTGAGCGTAGCGTGGAAACTCGACTATCTGGTTACATACGATTTACCTTAATTTCATCATACCATACTATTGTTTTCCAGAATGAGAGGTATTTTAGGTTTTGGGTCGAGCAAACAATAAACGTTCGATAATATATTTTCTTGATAGAAATGGCTTCTTTTGGCTTGCACGCCCAAACAGCGGAGCGTCTTTATCTGAGCCTGCCTGATAATTGCAATCCAAATTGACAGTTAGTTTGGTTCGATATTGCACGCTAACAGGAAAGGGTCCTCGTCGACAATCGGACAGTACCAAGGTCCACTACTTGGGTTGTTTTTCTGAGATGCGGCCCCTGTTTTCTGTTCGATTCGCTGAATTTGATTTCTTGGAACTGATCACTAATTTTTCGCGAGCGATAGAAAATTTCGGCAATTTCAGTAGGAGTTTTTTCCAGCATTCCACATGCTGACGATAACGCGCCTCTCCTCTGGCTTCCACGTCCATTTTTTGCAACAATTAGGCGAAACAACAAAAATTTAAAAGAACGTAACACAAGAACAAAATTACGCCAGAAAAATAAATTCAAATAAAAATTTTGCAACACTTCTAAGTATGTTGTACTATAGAGTGTCTCAGTAAGATTTCACTTTTTAAATTTAGTGTAATTTTTTTTTTGTCCAAGTGGCAACTCTGAAATTTGGCAGCGTCACATATGTTTATTCCGATTATTAAAAATGGAGCACTTTACGAACGAACAACGCAATATAATTGCGAAAACTTATTACAAAAATTTGGAAAGTTATGACGAGATCGCTCGAAAACTTCGAAAAATTTTCAGTCGAGAAAGTGCACCTAATGTGCTAACCATTCGAAGAGTGGACAACAAATTTCAAGAAACTGGGTCGGTTATTGACAGTAAGACGCCTGTGGGTCAACGTACCGGTCGGTCTCTTCAAAACATTGCGGCAGTAAACGAGTTTGTCGCCGAAAACGCCTATAAGTCAATGCCATTTCCATCTGAATGGCTTCGTGAATACACAAAATTGTTGAATTTGGGGCTCAGAAAGTCCTCTGGCAATTGATGAGACAGAAATGCATGGATCTGGACGACATGTGGTTTCAGCAAGATTGCGCCAGCTGTCAAACCGCGCAAGAAATAATCGCAACGATTTCCAGAACAAATTGTCTCAAGAAACTATGATGTCATCTGGCCCCCCAAGATCATGCGACTTCTTTCTTTGGGCATATGTGAAATCTTGGGTTTATGCGATTAACCCAGAAACAATTCCACACAGCCACCTCATTGTAAAAAAGTCATGGAAAATTTCATGAAAAATTATTGGCCTGTCATCAGAGCCCTGGTGCCATTTTACGAATATTTCATTTCAATACTTAATCGGAACACGTCTTCTTTACAACCCAATAAAAAAAACTACAACTATCTCTCAACACAAGTGTTTTTATTTTAAAATTAAAAAGTGCATTCTTACTGAGACACCCTTTAATTTTCTGTCCACATCAAACGCAGTTAGTTAATGGCACAAATCACCAATCAAAACAATAAAGAATGCATTTGGTCTCATTAGGCAAAAAATTTGATAAAACCCAATCAAAATTTGCATTGATTTTGTGCTAATTTACTGACCATGGCTGTATATTCTTTTGTATTATTATTTTCTTTTATTTTTAAGAGGCCAGACTAAAAAATTAGTAGCAAAAATTTCGCTGTTAACTGTAAAACAGTATGCCCACAACCAGCGTGTGATTACGCCACTATTGTGACCCATCCGACGGAAAAAAAATAGATATAAAGGGTGATTCAGGAAGTTCCGGACAAATTTATCCAGCGTATTCCTTGCCTCATTTCACGAAGAAAAGTCCACTAGGACCATGTCCGAAAATGCAAGGGTGCGAAATGGCAGCGGGTTCAAAATTTTCGGATTGGTGGTCGGAGGGTAGTAGGGTAAAGTTGAGCCAGTGGTCGGATTTTTTGGGCTTGTTGGAATGGCCTTTAAGAGGCCTTTCTGAATCGATAAAAAAAAAGTAGAAAAAAGTCAAATCGCCGAGATACAGAGCTTTCTTATGCTTTTTTTCTGTTGAAAGATAGCCATACCTCTTACCTTTCCAAAATGACCTAAACGAAGCCCAGCGGTCTTACAGTTCCAAAGTTATGATCATTCTTCTGCCGAAAATTTGAGTAAAATAAAATCTTAAACGTGTTAATTTACCTGCCATCTGGCAGAGCAAATTGAAGTTATGTGAATTTTTTTTCCATTTCTCTTTATCTCGGCTTTGTTTTATTGATTCTGAAAGGCCTCTTAAAGACCTTTCCAACAAGCCCAAAAACAAAAAATCCAACCACTGGCTCAGAAGTCAGAAGAAAAGTGGGACAATCCCTCCAAAAGCGGTGTGGTTTGTCAGGTTATACATACATGGCTTTTTCCGTGAAAAGTTTTATGTGGGTAGTTACAAGCTTGCACCGTTTTAACTAAAGAAACTCCATTAGATGGTGAAAATTCTGAGCTTCCGTTTCCTCATTCGTAGAATTATGTACTGTTAACTAAATATCTAAATTTATTTACACAAAATCGACATTTATCTATTACAAAAGTTCGATCAAAAGAAAACCTTTTACAAATTTAAATTTTTTAAATATATTGTCGGACGGACAAAATTTATTTTTAAGTGTGACCAAAAATACTGATACGTAGCCTCACGGCTGTCGCATGACAACAGTGAATGTGTAGTGGTCCGGAAGCAGTCGCTTCATTCCATTTTCCAATTTATTTAGGACACTTTCGTAATGTTATGGTCAGGATGCCATTTAAGACACGACCACTTACATTTTCCTTTCTGTGTACACTCGTTTCTCCATTTCTTGCTTTTTTTTGAATAATAAACAATTTATGTATTTAAAGAGCTTTGGTTGGGGCAGTGGAAATTGTGGGTGTTTTCCTTGCTAGAATATAAAACAATAAAGAACGTTTAATTAAAAGGGTAGTATTTCTATTTTACAAATTTTTTCCTTTTATTCATATCCCTTTTGGGAGAAGGGTAAGGTTCCGTCCTGAAATACTATTTGTTAATACTTTTTTTTTTTTTTGTTAACATATGCCACAGAGTTATTATTTTTGTATTATGTCTTCAAACTCACGTTGGGAGAATCTTTGATGTTTCTTGGTAACAATTCTCAGGAGGAAAATTTAACCCAGCACACGACAATGACAGTGTTTGAATTCCTTTAAGGGATATTCGTTGAAAAGAAGGTGCTGCTCAAAACAGATATACTGTATTTAAGTGTCGTAAATATATTGAAGGGTGAATACAATTTTTGTATTTTAAAGATTTTTAATTACACTTTAACATTGTGGCATTTTAATAGTAATTAATTTACTTTAATTACATATGTTATAAAGTATATAATGCAATTGGAAAAACTGGTTACTTTTCATGACATACAGTGGAACAGCTTAGTAATATCAGCTAAGAACTCTGATGGTCATCTCGTGTAAGGGAAGTTTTTGAAAAATTTTTTATTAAACAATATACGATAGTACTTACAGTACATTTGACAATTTGACATTTATGAAGTTACAGATTATTGCTAAAATTTTAAAAAATTTACATAATGGATCGCTCAACGCTTGAAGAAAATTTGGAAATATTGTAAAATGTCTTCCAAATCTCTTAGTCTTCAATTCAAAGTGTAAGAAATGTACAAAATAAATTCGATACAAATAGAGTGCAATCAACCCAGTCTGTGGATCAATTTGTGGAGCGAGTTCGTCAGTCGTGAATGTGCACTCGAACAGACCTCAACTCGCCATCGTTCGCAGCAACTGAATATTTCTCGAACTTCATTGCGCAAAATTTGGCATAAAGACCTTAGAATGAAGGCTTTAAAAACAAATTAGTACAAAAACTGAAGCTTCGTGACTGTACTAATTTGAGTGGGCTAAAGATCGCTTGGCTGAAGATGAAAATTTTTACCATAAACTCATCTTTTCCGATCATTTTCAGCTCGAGGGGCTACGCTAACAAACTAAATTGTCGCGATTGCAGTTCGGAAAATCCACACGTCGTCGAGGAGCAACCGATACATCTATAACGAATGACTGTTTGGTGCGGTTTTTGGAATGGCGGCATCATAAACCCATTTTTCTTCGAAAATGAGCAAGGACCCGCCGTTATCGCCATTGGCGAGGGCTACCGTGTCAAGCTCAGCGAATTTGTTGTTCTAAAAAGTTGAAGAGGATGACATGGACGGGATATACCAGTGCTACCAACGCTAATGAATTTTCGCTTTTGTGAACTCAAAATATAGGTATTATACGTACAAGTTGGCAATGCAATGAACACAATCGATTTGCATATGTGTGTATATTTTGTTTTCAAGTTTTAGGGTTTGATATGAGGGCGGAATAATAAGCCGTGACTTTTCGAACTTCCCTACTAGTAATATGAACTGCTGCCATCAAGTACCACCTGTTAATAGACTACTGTCAAATTTTGAGCAAGTTCCATCATTTACTTTGCGTTTACCAGCTGATCAAAACATACAACCTCGTGCATTTTTATAAAAATGGAAAAAAGTGAATTTCGAGTCCTCAATAAACATAACTTTTTTCGAAAAAAAAAACATCAATCAAACCAAGGAGAAGCTTGATAAATACTATGGGGACTCTGCACTATCGATTTCAATGGTAAAAAAGAGGTTTACTGACTTTCGTTGTGGTCGCACAAGTACAAATGACGCTGAACGGTCTGGATTGCCAATTGAGGTCAATACAGCCGAAAATGGCGAAAAAATCCACGGTATGGTTTTGGCCGATCGAAGAGTAAAAGAGCGTAAGATTGATGATGCCATAGGCATTTCAAATAGCAGTGTGGTTTCGATTTTAAATGATCAGTTGGGTTGAAGACAGCTGCCTGCAAGATGGGTGCTTCGCTTGCTCTCAATTGACCATAAACGTAATCGTGTGACAACTGGAAAGGGTTGTTTGGATGTTGTTTAATTGGCTACGAATTGGTACCTCATCCACCATATTCTCCGGATTTAGCCCCCAGTGACTATTTCCTCTTTCCGAACCTAAAGAAATGGCTCGGTGGAAAGAGATTTAACTCCAACGATGAAATTATTGATCAAACAAACGCCTATTTTATGGACCTCGAAAAATCCTAAGTGTATCTAGCTAAAAGGAGATTATGTAGAAAAATAATTTTTTTCCCAAAAAAAACTCGTATACACTACACGCGAATATTGTCCAATGGACCACATAGAAGGCTTTGCATTTCGTGGCTAATGTGTTGTCGTCGTGCGAAAAGAAAAACGATCGTTTAACCATTACCCACAGGGTATGGGAAAAATATCGAAAGTTTCCCACGACGTTGGAGAATGACGTATCACAATTACCCGCTACACTTGGGGTATAGGAAAGTAGCCTTTAGAGATTACCCACGGTGATGGGTAAGGTGTTACCCACAGTTTTGATCGAAAATATGAAAAAAAGAGAATAAACCGCAATATCTCGAAACGCGTCCAATCGAAAATAGAACCAATTTCTGTAGACTTCCAAGGGGTTTTGATAAAATGGTCCTGGGTAACCAATACCCATTTTCCTCGAAAATATAAAAAATTTAGAAAAAACCTCTATATCTCGAAAACTAATCATTCAATCGAAATCTTAACCAGTTTTCCGGTTTCCAAGGAGTTTTATAAAGTAGTATGGAAGATTTTTTTTAATTTCTCCAAAATAAGAGAAGTGCTAAATAAAAATATACGCCTAACTTCCAGACGAGGCGTCCAATTGAAAAAATAATACCTTTTTGGCACCCAAAGGAGGCTTTAACCAATGGATATCTTAAGAACGGCATGGTTTTTTTCTTGTTTTGTTAGAGCCATGTTTTTTTAGCAATTTTCCTATTTTGGTGTGTTTATGGAAAAAAATCCTCCTAAACGTGGCCACTTTGTAAATCATGGCCACTTTGTAAATCATCACCCTGAGAAATCAGTAAAAATTAGTTATTTCTTCGACGGTGCGCTTCCGAGATGTAGCCATATGGGCTTTTCATACTCGTCATATGCAACCCAACCAAAAAATCACAATTCATGACAAAATCAGATACCTTCACTAAATTGTCAGCCAGAGCGAAACGCGTCCATCAATTTTTAAAATCCGTATCTCATTTTGTTCATAGGTCATGTGATTTAGGATAAACTAATAAAACTTTACACTTTCTGCCATTTCTTATGTTTCATGTTATTTTAACAATAAAAACATTAAATTTTTTTAATCAAAAAATATTTTTTTTTCACCATTCTTTTGTTTAACACAGCGAAACTGTTGATTACAGTGAGAAATAGTAAGGATTAAAGGTATTGTAATTCTAAATAACGGGTCCGCCAAATAACTTTTTTTTTTTGAAAATGCTATTAAAAAAAACTACTGAATATTTATTCACATTTCTTTTTTTATTTAAAAGCACAATCCTTCCGGTTAATAATGGAAAATAATTTCATTCAAATGGCTGCCTCGGCTGGCCATGCAGTAGCCTACACGATCGGCCCAATTTTTAAGCACATTATCGATTGTGTGCAGCTGTATTTCACCAATGGCTTCACGAATATTGTCCTTTAAAACGTCAATTGTCTCTGGCTTGTCGGCGTAACACTTATCTTTGAGGGCACCCCACAAATAATAGTCCAACGGTGCCAAATCGCAGCTCCGAGGTGGCCAAACGACATCAGCTCTGCGGCTGATAATGCGATCTTCAAAAACAGGGCGCAAAACATCGAGTGTAGCTTCGGCTGTGTGGCACGTAGCGCTGTCCTGTTGAAACCAAATGTTGCCAATATCCTCCTCTTCAATTTTTGTGAACAACAATTCGTTCAACATGGCCCGATAACGATCGCCATTGACTGTGACGGCCACTCCTTGCTCATTTTCGAAGAAAAATGGCCCAATTATGCCTCTGGACCAAAATCCGCACCAAACAGTGACCCATTTTGGGTGCATCGGCTTTTCAATGTATGCGTGCGGGTTTTCTGTGCCCCAAATGCGACAATTTTGCTTGTTTACATACCCGCCAAGATCAAAATGAGCTTCATCTGAAAAGAGGTTTTTTTTTTGGCAAAATCGGCATCTTCTGTAAGTCGATCGCAGTCAGGTAATGTCGCAATTTTTCTCAGCGTTGTTCAAGCGTATACACAACCATATCGGACACGTCGTTCTCGAGTAATGATATCATATAAAGGGTTTTTCAATAAGAGCGCTACAAAAGTTTTTTTTTACCGGTTTTAGATACCAATGAAATTCTTTATTCCTGTGAAAGTACGTTCGATGCCATTATGAATGGAACTCGATTTCTTTTGCATGGCCACCACGGGCACGCTTGCAGAAGTCCAGACGCTGAACCCAATTTCCGACGGTTTTCAAGCATAAATCGGCCGATGCTGCTGCAATTTCACGTTCGATATTCGTACAAAGTTCATCAATCGTCGCTGGCTTGTTGGCATAGACCATAAACTTAACGTAGCCCCACAGGAAATAATCCAACGGCGTCAAATCGCACGATCGACTGGGCCATTTCGTGAGATAACACGTTCACCAAATTTGTTTTCCAATAAATTCATTGTGGCATTCGCTGTGTGGCTTGTGGCGCCGTCCTGTTAGAACCACATGTCCTCCAAGTCCATATTATCCAATTGGGGCCAAAAATATTCAGTTATCATTGAACCGTAGCCATTCGCATTCACAGTAATGTGCCGGTTTTGATCATCACGGAAGAAGTACGGCCCAATGACGCCGCCGGCCCATAAACCGCACCAAACCGTAATTTTTTCGGGATGCAATGATGACTCCTGGATTACGTGTGGATTGCTGTCTGACCAATAACGCATATTTTGCTTACTGACGAAGCCATTCAGCCAGAAATGAGCCTCGTCGCTGAAGATGATTTTCCAATGAAAATCCGAATCGTTTTCAAGTTGTTGCTCAGCCCAATTCACGAACATACGAAGCTTATGGTAGTCAAGCGGCTTCAGTTCTTGTGTCAATTTTATCTTGTAAGGATGTAGGCCAAGATCTTTTCGCAAAATTCGCCACAACTACGTCACAGAGATGCCCAACGGTTGAGAACGACGTGTGAGAGACACATTTTGGCCTTCTTGAACTGAAGCCTCAGCGGCAGCAATATTCTCGACACTACAGGCACGTCTTTGTCTCACTGGCACGGGAACATTTTGTACTGTGCCTGTGGATTCAAATTTTTCCACTAGACGTTCAATTGTTGATCTGGTAGGACGATTATGACGACCATAAATTGGACGTAGCGCTCTTAAAGTTGAGGCCACTGACTCCAAATTTCGGTAGTAAATTTTAATAATTTCGACTCGTTGTTGGCTCGTATATCTTTGCATGATGAAATGGCAAACCTTACTGAAGAGAAATGTCAAAAGAGCGGGAAAAAATATGGCGTCGTTTGCTGTCCCTCTCGATTTACTTTTGCAGCGTCTCTGTTGAAAAACCCTTTACATACAAATAACCATTTTCAAAATACAAAGTGGTTTTATTAGCTATTTAGGGTCACTAGACACATTGAGATTGTATTAATATGTTGACAGAAGTTGTTCAGCTTTACCATGGCTACAATTTTGCCAAATATTGGGAGTGAAAAATTTTGAGTTCCTTGGAGTTATGCTGAAAAAAGGGAAAAAATCATTTTTTTCAAAAAAAAGGGCAGGAAAATCTGAGAATTGTTAAAACTTGATACACTTGATACAGACATATCAGGGGTACCGATCAACTCAGTAAGCTTGCCTCTAAGCGATACAATATACTAGACTGCTAATAAATTTTTCGACTACAACAGTGTAATCGGAGGCATCGTAGACGACAGCCATTAAATATCATTGCTGCCACTTTTACAGGAAAACTAATGTTAACTCTCGTGCAATTTTAACACCCTTACAATCGATGACTATTTAGCGCCGATTGCTGCATGGAGATAATCTATTTTAGTTGCGGTTGTATGATGTTAGGGCCAAATCGATTAACTCATAACAAAAAAACAGTAAAAATTTAAGATGCCGGTATATTTTACAGTCCATATATAATTCAAACTAACATCAGACAAGCCACTATCTATCTCCTTAAATCATATGTTATTTTTACACTGATAGATTTCTTCTGTTCGAAATATTGACTGTAAGTCAGTGGCATATATTCGCAGACCAAAACGAGTGGATTTACGTTTGAACAACGTTGGGAAATAGTGGAAACTTATCTCCAAAGTGAGTGTTGTATTGCCCAAAATGCGGCACCCAAGGTGCATGCTGTACGCAAGTCGGTCTTGAGACTGGGTTGCTAGTGGACAACACTCATGGTTTCCGTCGTCATACTGTGCGTACCGACGATTATGTGGCTGCTGTGCCGAAAGTGTGCAACGCAATCCAACAACATCGGCTCGCCATCAATCGAAACTACTCGGTATTTCATGCACCAGTATGATGAGAATTTTGCACAAAGATCTCGGATTATACGCTTACAAGGCCCAGTTGGCTCAGCAATTGAAAGTAAAACAACTTTCCACTTCGATATGGTTTCTCAGTTTGGGCCTTAAAGAATCTCCAATTGGACGTAGAATTTGGGCGAAAACTCACATTTTCTAACCAGGCGAATTTTCACCACGGTGGCTATGTCATCGAGCAAAATTTCCGCATCTGACTATAGCACAACCCGCACGTCATTGTTGAGAACGTAGTGGATCTATAGGGAGTCACAGTTTGTTGTGAGTTTTAGAATGGTGACATCGTTGGCCCATTTTGTTTCGAAAATTCTGCAGGAAACGCCATTTAAATCAAATGATGGGCTTTTTATGAGACGAAATGGAAGATGTAAACTTGAAAAATCGTTGGGTTCAGCAGAGTGGCGAACTATGTCACACTATGCTCTTGAAACAATTAAGACGTTTGCATACTAAGTTCGATAATCGTGTCATCAGCCGTCTTGGTGATGTCAGTTGGCCGCCTCGTAGCCATAAATAATGGGAATATTCGTAATTTCTATAAACCCATAATATTCCCAAAAAAAAATAAATTTAGTTATTTTTATAAATTTAATTTTGGAAGGAAGTTCCATATAGCACGTTGTGGGATGGGGGCTAAATAAAAAAAAATCCAATGAGTGTTCGAACTCACGGGCGATGTGTTAACACCTTTTTGCTCCACGGTACCTGTTCGATTTCTCTGAACACATTCGTAAATGTTACATTGGAAAATAAAAAAACACGTTCAATCATATGATGACGTTACAGTTAAATAATATTAATACTTAAAATTATTTAAAGCCAGTGCAAACACATGTGTCATTATATTCTTGCTCAATACTTTTTGTTTTATTCCCACAAAAGTCAAAGAATGCAAAGCAACAGACACGTGTACATACATACATACATTGTTATATTCGTACGATATAACCGAAGATCAACATAAAATACTTTTTTAATATTACTCCAAATTAATACTCCAAATTAAAACACTTCAATCTCGGCTCGCCGATATCGGATAGCCTTAATTTTTGGCCTAAACTCTTCGTCGAAACCCGCACTAGCTTTTTAATCCAAAAATTAATAAAATCGGCTAGCAATTTCCGGAGAAAATCGCGTGGGAAAATTATATGAATATCGCCCAATAATCACTTTGAATACCGACTGCCAAGCAACGAACAAACAAACGATGATTTACTCTTACAAACCTAACACTTGCGTATGTATTAGTTTGATAGTTTACTGCCCTAGAGGCGCGCGTATAGATGTTAACACATCAAAAATGTAAACAACTTTTTGTTAACTACATTATTACAACCCATTACTGTCAACTATATTGGGTACTTTTGGTTTGGTTTAAAGATAAGTTTTCTAGCTTTAGCCTGTTTATTACATATTGTAGTTTTGAACTCAATAAAAAGTAAATTTAGAAAAGCCAAAGTGCAAGACTGGCAAATCCATGAAATACACCCCTAAGCATGGACTTACAATTGCCAGCACACTTACTCTTACACTCGAACTTTTGGTTTGGTTTGTGTCTAGACTAACATTTGGGGGTAAATTTCTTGTCTACTGGGAAATTTTCTGGGTGGAGCCTGTTTATTACATATTGTAGTTTTGAACCGAATAAAAGGTAAATTTAGAAAAGCCAAAGTGAAAGAATTTTAAAAAATAAAGTTTTCTTAAATAAGTGCGTTTTCTCAAAAAAAAAGGAAATTTTCTCAAAAACAATACCTGCTCATATTCTTGAACAGAGTACATTTTCTTAAAAAAAATACCTTCTTACAGAAGTATCTTTGCTTAAAAAAGTAAATTTTCTTACAAAAAGTACCTTTTCTTAAAAAAGGTAATAAAAAAAATACCTTATCTTACAGAAGTATCTTTTCTTAAAAAAGTGCATTATCTTACAACATTTGAATTTTCATAAAAAACTACCTTTTCTTTAAAGAGTACCTTTTATGTAAAACAAAATAACTTTTCTTGAGATAAGTACTTACTCTTAAAATTGTAGCTGGTCTTGGAAAAGGGACGAATTCTAAAAAAATTCCCATTTCTTAAAAAAAAAACATTTTCTTTAAAAAAAATACCTTCTCTTAAAAAAAATAACTTTTCTTACAAAAGTTCCTTTTCTTTAAAGTACATTTTCATAAAAATAAAATAATACCTTTTCTTTTCTTTTCTTGAGATAAGTAGCCTCTCTGAAAACAAGTAAATTTTCTTAAAAGATATCCTTTTCCCACAAAGAATAAAACTTCTTTAAAAATTACACGTTCTTAAACAAAGTACTTCTTTGTAAAAAAAAATACTCAAAGGTTTTTTCTTACAGAAAGTACTTCTTATTAAAAATTGTACCTTTTCTTAAAAAACACATTAGCTTTTAACAAAAGAAGTACCTCTCATTATTTTCGGGAAAATATAATACTTGTTCTTACAAAAAGGACCTAAAAATATACTATATTTAAAAAAAAACACATTCAATAAATAAAAAATTTCTTAAAAAAAAGTTAATCATTTTGCTAAAAGTATCTTTTCTCAAAGATCCATTTAAATTATAGTATTTTTCAACAGGCGCCTTAGGCGTGTTGGAACTAACTAATACATAATATATAGTGAAAGGATTTTCGTTCCAACCGGGTGTCCCCTGACACCTAATGTGATTTTTTATAACAAAAATACATTTCCGAAATTAAAAAAATTTATTACATACATTCAAAAACTAAACAATTTAAATCAGTACGCTTTATTCTTGAATTTTTCCATTTTGCAAAATTTCCCAAGAACACGGGAATCAAGAATTAAAATTCACCGGATTTACCAGGACTGCAGGATACATGGATGAGATACAAGTAAACACGTGAGATGAGATACAAGTAAACACAGAGAGGAACAAATTGTTGTATCGCAGTAATAATTGCAATCATACGGATAATATTACAGTTCCGTCCTAATTTAAGAAGGAGGTGTGCAATCCATCTGTATGTGCCGTGGCATGGTTTAAAAATGATTCGAACTGACGCAGTTAAGCGTCTGCCAAACTTTTTATATTTGGCCAGCCATTATGTTTTCCAATCATTTCACACCACAATGGGAACACGGGGCAAGTATATTGAGGTTCCACAGTTCATGTTCCACTTTTGAGCAACTAAGGTGCTTTATTGTAACAAAAAAAATGTTAACTATTTCCTACAGAAATAACTTCGCTTGATTGACAATAATTATCTCCGCTTGTTACGAAAGAATGTTAGTTAGATAGATATTTCTGTTTGCATGATGCTACCATATTGGGTTGCATTGTTCTTAGTGTGTAATACAGTTATAAGATACCAACACAAATATCCCCTTTGAAGTTTCGAAATATTTAGACAACAATTTAGACATCCTGCAGTCAACGTCAAAGCATAGAATTTTCATAGCTTATACTCGTACAACATTTCATTTTAATGATATTAAAGTAATAGTTGCAGATAATTTTAACTCGTTTTCACTCAAATATTTGCTCCTTTTGTTATTCTTTAGAATGGAATTTGACGTCCCTTTATGTGTCCAACGATTTTATCTCGTACAGTATACAGTATTATATAGCATTGTGTATTAGATAATTCCTCTTCGTTTTATTAAAACTTTGTTGACTTTAAGTTCATTAAAGTTAAGCAAAGTTTATATTTCAAACAAAATTGGGTTTTGTGTTTATTAATTATAATGAAATTGTTGGGCATGTGCATAACCACAATACAGTTAAGATGACTAAAGTATTACAAATAAAAGAGCAAACACTCCCATAGGGTTGTTACCAACTTTTATGTATAAAGTATATAGAAATATAAATGATACATACAGTATTGTAAGTATATATATATATTAAATGTTCTCTAAATATATTGTATTTTTATAACGAGTGTTGTATTGAAATAATTCTAACAAACTCTATCCCAATTACCTAGATTTTGACTTTCTCCAAAAACAATTGTATGGCATTAAATATTTCATTATAATTGCAATCGAACGAGTGAGTGTAGGAATATTTGTCAATCTCTCATAATGGAATGACACTGCGGTATTCTACAATTCATTCAAACTAGAGATGGACGCAAGTCACGTGATTGCAAAGAATCACCCGTGTTTTTGCGTGAGTGTTAGTATCAAAAAAGCCTGGTGCCTGAGCGTGTGTACGTCCAATCTGGCCGTGAGTTAGTGTGTGTGAGAACTATTTTGACGCGAGTTACGCATATTTCCGAATATGTGATTTCGTTTAACTTCCATTTTGATACTTACTTACTTATCCGGTCTCGAACAACCCCGAGGGGTCAGGGGCCTGACAAAACGAAGATAACATATTTCGCCAACCAGTTCGATGTTTTGCCTTATCCCTCCATTTGTCAATACCAAGTGAACGCAGGGATTCGTCAACCTGGTCCCTCCAGCGAAGTCTTGGTCTTCCTACTTTTCGTCTTCCTTCGAGTTCGGTTTCGAAAACCCTTCGTGCTGGTTCGTCTTCATCCATTCTACTGACATGGCCTAGCCACCGCAATCGCGTTATTTTGATCCGCCTAACTATGTCAATGTCAGGATAAAGCTCAGACAGATCACGATTCATGCGTCGCTGATACTCGCCGTTGTGCACTATAGGCACTAATTTTGCACAGCATGTGACTTTTGCTGCTGATGGTTTTATTCAATTGACAGCAACTTTTCTCAGAATAATCTCTATTAAGATGTTAAAGAGATCGCACGATAGGGTATCACCTTGTCCTACCGAGCTCAGACATTTCTTCGTATAGTTTCTCCCGTTTCGGGCTATCGAAGGCCGCCTTATAATCGACAAGTAGATCATAGGGGTTGATTTGAGATTGCGAACCTTCTGTTCTCAATCATGTGCCTTTGATATATTCCTCCATGTTGATTTTTTTCCAGCGGCTGAAGTCAAGGCTTTCTCATGAGCAGCTCGATTGGCTATACGACCACTCATGAGTCTCAGGTTTAGTAAGTGACTGATGTCACTGAAACTCATCCAGATATCGAGCATGTTATTTTGTTCTTAGAAGGCGGATGAGCTAAACAAATATGCCAACGGCGGATAGAAACCAAAGGGAGAAAGCCCAAGTACGAGATATTGCATTCCGAGTAGCGTTTTATCAATAATGGGCGGCTGCAATCAAATATCTTGGAAGTAGGTTAAATTCAAACACCCGGTGGACTGGGTTTGCTTCCCGCCACCGTTGGCAGGGAATATACAAAAACGAAATCAAAACATAAACAACGCCAATTTGTTGACGTGCCCCGCTCACCAGTCACAGTGATCATATCTACCAAGGCGTTCTTAGCTAGGTAGGGTTCGATGACAGCTCCTGCTTAAATGGCGCCTCATGCAGTGACTTTGAGGGTAGTTAAGGGATATTTGTAAAATATAAGTGGTTTCTCAGTGCCCCAAGAACGGAAATTTTTTGTTTACGCATTCGTTCAGTTGAAACTGGACGTCGTCGCCCATGATAAATTTCAAGCGATCATCGGCCACTGTGTCGTTAAGGTTCAGGAGAGCGTGAGTGGATTTTAGGCGCGATTCAAGGTCTGTAGCGAGCAGCTGGTGGGGTGCCTGTAATTTGTTAGGGAAAATCTTCGCAGTCTTTCTGCAAAATTTGTTGAATGCACGAATCATTAATATTCAAATGCGTGGAACTTTAACAACCCATCACGACCCCTACAAGCCGGCACTTCTTCTGCCAGCGATTTTTCCAGTCTCTTCAAAGCGATCGGGTACACGCCTTCGTCATTGATCAGTTTGCGTAAGACGGTCGGGAAATCTAAGCGCAGACATTCGTGTTGCCTCAAAATCGGGAAATCGGGAAATCTAAGCGCAGACATTCGTGTTGGCTCAAAATCAAAACAAGTACCAGTACATACTGAAAAATAATAATGTTGCACGAACCATGTACATGTTTGAAAGCATTGGTTTCGTGTA